>CM033641.1:113792619-114534334 GCA_019512145.1 Engystomops pustulosus
AGTCATTTATCAAAACCGAAATAAAAGTACCGTATATACTTGAGTATAAGCCGACCCGAGTATAAGCCGAGGCCCCTAATTTTACCACAAAAAAGTGGGAAAACCTATTGACTCGAGTATAAGCCGAGGGTGGGAAATGCATTGGTCACAGCCTCTCCAGTATGTAGCTTGCCAGCCCCTGCCCCAGTGTATATAGCTTGCCAGCCCCGGCCCCAGTGTATATAGCTTGCCAGCCCCTGCCCCAGTGTATATAGCCTGCCAGCCCCTGCCCCAGTGTATATAGCCTGCCAGCTCCTGCCCCAGTGTATATAGCCCCCCCCTTTCCCGTTGTGCAGCACAACAATACCGGATGGATTGCACAGAAGATCTACGGGTGCCGCCAGAACGGCGAGTATTTATTTATTTTTTTGACTCAAGTATAAGCCGAGTTTGGGGTTTTCAGCACATTTATTGTGAAAAATTGGCAGTTAACATTTACTGCAGTAAAGAAGTATTGCAGTGTTTTATATGAGTGATCAAGGTATCACATATTTAAGCCCATTTGGGGTATAGTATAAAGTCTAAAGAAGTATTTAAAAACAATAAAAAGATTATAAATAATACAATAAAAAACAGCAAACAAGCATTATTTTACGATAAATTGTGTAAAAAAGAATCTAAATGATAAAAAAGACTTAAAAATGGTATTTCTGTGTCCATAATGACCTTGGATTAGAAGATCTTATGCTATTATACCCAAACAAATGTAATAAAATCTGATAAAAAAGTCATATGTACCGCATATTAGTTCTAATTACAACACTATGTCACTATGCCACAGAAAACAAGCCCTAATAATACTATTTTGATTGAGGAGAAAAAAATGTATATCTTTCAAAATATCTTTTTTTCTTCTTAAAGGAAACCTACCACTTGTAGTGGCAGGTTTCTGATGGAAATACCGGGCACCAGCTCAGGGTGAGCCGGTGCCAGAGCTTATTTTCGTTAGTGTTTTAAACCGCGGTATCGGCGCTTACCATGCGCGCGGCTCTCATTCACTTCCTATGTAGCCGCGCGCACGGTAAGCGCCGAGCGCGTACCTGCCTGCGCCGGCTATAAAGTTTAAAAAGTGTTTTAAACCGCAATACCGCGGTTTAAAACACTAACGCAAATAAGCTCCGGCACCAGCTCACCCTGAGCTGGTGCCCGGTATTTCCATCAGAAACCTGCCACTACAAGTGGTAGGTTTCCTTTAAAGAGAACCCGTCATGCAAAATAACCCCCCTAAACTAAATATATTTTCCTAAACTGCCATTAGAAAGCATTGCCTCTATCATTTCATTGTCCCTCTACATGCCTGTAAACCTGAGCAATGAGGTCCTAAAGCTGTATGCAAATGACCTGTGAAATGTCCAATGAGTCATTAGCATATTCAAGCTGTCCACCTTATTCATGAGTGGGAGGCACAGACACAACCCCAGTGCTTGACTGACAGCTGCTCCATGCAATGGCTGCTCCATGTGGTTGCTGATGGCCACGCCCCCTGCAGCCTGTGTGTGCATGTGTGTGTGTGTATGTGAAAGATACAACAACTCCAGGCTGCAGCTATGTTACAGCAGCACAGGTCAGGTACTTGTGTAGCTGATGTCTGTGTCTCTGTGTATTAGGAGGATGCAGCATGTCAGCAGATGCAGCACACACACCAGCAATGCTTTACTATACATTACACACCGACATGAGCAGGGGGAGGAGAGGGGAGGGGGAACAGGGGTGACATCACTACCTCTGATCATGTGACCAGCCTCATTTACATAATAAAGAAATGATGATTTTACAATGATTAATGTATGAATTGACTAGATAAAGGCTGTGATGGGATCCTTGTGAGCTGCTCCAACAGGTAGAGGTGACAGGACTAGTGACACAGACCTGATGACAGGTGTCCTTTAAGCAGTAAAATATAAGAAAACCTGTGCATATTTGGTGTCTCCTCAATTGCATTAACGTAGTTTTTTATACCTTAAGGTGAACAGCATAAATGTTTTAAATAAAATAAAAATTATTGTTTAAAACTTTATGTACCGTATTTTTCGGACTATAAGACACTTCTTACTATAGGACGCACCCCAGATTTAGGCTTCCAAAAAAAGGAAAAATATATTTTACACCAATTAAAATATCTCTGTTGGTCGCACTAAAGCACAGCACACACAAACATACATTTAAACACTTAGCTCTGCATCAACCATCCACATACACACTCAGCTCACCTATACACACTCAGCTCACCTATTCACACTCAGCTCATCTATACACACTCAGCGCACCTATACACACTCAGCGCACCTATACACACTCATCTCTGCATCATCCATCCACATACACACATAGCTCACCTATATACACACACACAGCCCACCTATACACACACACAGCCCACCTATACACACACACACAACCCACCTATACACACACCCTGCTCACCTATACACACACTCTGCTCACCTATACACACACACTCTGCTCACATATACACACACACTATGCTCACCTATACACACGCACACAGAACCACACACACACATACTTCCCCCATTCCCCTTCTTCTTACCCTGTCCCAGGGCGGCATGGCAGTATGAGACATGCAGTGATGTAAGAATCATGTGAACAGTCACATGATTCTGACATCACCGCAGGTCCTGTAGGACATCGGAGGCTCCTTTCTAGGAGATCGGCTGCAGCTCTGTATCAGAGCATCACCCGATCTCCCTTACAGCGGTCTATAAGACGCAGGGACTTTTTAGCAAGATTTTTTCTTGCTAAAAAGTGCATCTTATAGTCCAAGAATATACGCTAATATTACTATATACAATTTATTAAGACATGTCCATGCCACATATGAGGTGTACGCGACCCTTTTGGGTCACAGCTGCACTAATCTACATAAATTTAATCATTGAAATGGGCCTCCTGGTGCACAGTCGAACCTGTGCAGAGGGCACCAGATTTATCAAGAACGGGTACCACAATTCATGAATCTGGTGCCCTCTGCACACTACAAAGGCAAACTACACATAATGGGGGACATTTATTTCACGAGCACCAGCGTATGATTGCTCTGCCACTGCATATTGGCAGTGGGATACATCAATAGGCTTCCGCGTGGCTTGCCGCCCCCCTTCATGCCCCCTCCCTTTACACCCCTTCACGCCCCACTGGCGGATTGAAGCAAATAATTGCAAATAATCGCAAATAATTATTTCAAGGCCGCAGAGGTCGTGATAAACAACCCCCAATGTTTTTAACTGCACATAACTGTTTGCACTTTAGTAAATATGCCCCGATATGCTTTGTCTTGAAAGCTTGAACAGGCCTCATCCTGCAGATGTGGAAACATCTAATAATAATAAATTAATGACAATGATAATTGCACTTTTTGTTTTCTCTGAACCTCACATTATATATGTATATATATATATATATATAGATATATATATATATATTTATATATAGTAAATCTGCCACTCATACGCAGTAGATCCAGTAAGTCTACACTAAGCAAACACTTCTACCTATGTATAATATCAGTTGACATGACTAAATATATCAATGTAGGTAACACTCAGAAAGATAAAAGGCTAATGTGTTTCTTACATCTCTATTTATTTCTGTGCTCATAAATAAAAACATGAGCTCTATCAGTCAATAAACCTATTTACCTTATTCCTTTAAATGGTTGCCTTCAGAAGGCTAAACGGTAAATGGTAAAAGTTTATGATATTTAATATCTTCCACTATCATGGCCCTCAAACCTGTCTTTACCAACAGAAGGGCTGTTATTTTACTAGAGGTGACAGACAGTGAGGTAAAGAGAGTAATTCAGACTATTACCCAGGTGAAGGCATGAAAGCTCAGTGATATATGAAGACCACTTAAATTCATTGTATCTTGTACATCACATCTTTGATAGATTATAGCTGCAGCATTAAAATGGAAATGGTTTCTCTGAGGCTTGACAGGGCCTGCTGTGACCTCTGACCTCCCTCAGAGGAACATGGCTGACCGAATTATCAGTTAAGAGAAAAATCTACAGGGAATAGACTTGCAGTAATGGAGACTCTACCATGCATAAATAAATGTTCCATCTAGCCATCCCTCTGTGCGTAATATTGCACGTTGTGTGGTGTGTTATACATAGTTGTTGTGGCAGCCCTTTTTTTTCTATCCACACCAGGCTGCCGCTGAATCTAGCCGCACTGCAATATTGATTGAGAAATTGTTATTAGAAATAGTAGGCTTCTTGCATGCTGCCTACTGATTTAATTTAGAAAACATTTAATTTTATGAAGCGGTAAATGATAGCAGCATGCTCCCTTGTGTTAGGGAGCAGCTGGCTCTTTAGCTCCTCGCCGTCACAGGTCCCAGACGTCCCTCTTGCAATCATGTGCTCCCTTCCCCTTTGCTTAACAAGTTATTTCAATTTCCAAACGAGTGCTGAACAAGAGAAAGACAACATGCAAATTGAGATCCCAGCCACCATTCATACATGAAAATCCCCCCTTGGAATTCCCTCAACTCTCTCCCTGCCCCCCAACTGCATCTGTCATTAAAAAACAGAGTCCTTGTTCTCATCAGATTGTTTTCACCAATGACCTGACACCACCATCTATAATTAATTACATCATTTACATTAGACTATTGACTAAACAAATACATAAATCATAGGCAGAGTCAATAGATTCAGACATATTTAATCATGTTCTAAATAATGATTACTGTTCCCATAATACAATAATTATTTTCAGCAGCTGACTTGAATTAATCTTCTGTCAGAATGCCATTAAAACCAGCGAGAACTTATTTGACAGCATCCTTTTTTAATTTCTTTGCCTTTTCTCTCCTCTAACCCTTGGCTTTTATTAGACTTCCTTCCTTTCTGGTTCTTTGTTTTTCTGGTTCTGTACAGTGGGTATCTTGTAGGATTACCTTTGTAGCAATGCAAATAAGGCAGGTGAAATAATAAAAAAGTATTATATATATATATATATTGTATGTACCTTAAATTACTGTACACACCACATATCAATATATTGGAAAACATTTGTTGCATGCTGAATATTTGATTAGTTTCCAGTGACTGTAAGGGTTCAAATATAAGCAAAAATGTTCTTTTGGTATGTAGAAAAAGTAAGTTGTGTTAACCTAATATTCTTATCCTAGTTATGTAGCATTTGTAGCACTTTTACTAATAATGTGGAAAACTGCACTGAAAGTGCTCTTCCCGTATATAGTGCAGGGGATTGTTAATATTCATTAACAACATGCGCCAGAAATCATGAATCTGTCTCTTCCCTGAACTGGTCCGACAGAGTTCCCCAACTTTTTAGTGGTGCACCTTTAACATAGGGCGTGCGACAGACTTTGCATGATAATTCAGGTGCACGGTCCGACCCAGCACTGGAACCCCCCCTTATTTGTGTTGCATGATGCCTAGTGCAGTTGCGCCACAAAACGGACGTGTGCTACACATTTGTGAAGCAGACATTTCTTAAATAACTGTGCAAGCAGTTTGCACCTAAAAGAACATGCAAAGTCAGTCAGAACCCTTAGTAAATGTGCCCCATTACGTTATAGTGCATTGCATAGTATAGTGCAGTCTCAGTAGTTTACTTATGCAATTGCATAGTAAAGCTAATTATCATAATTCCATGGCACTGTACATTCAGTATATATTATATTAAGACAAGAAAAAAAGCAAGTACAAAAGATAAAAACTAGAGTGATCTGGAACAAGTGAAAAGAGAATGTTTGTCATATGGGACAGGCAATGTTTACTGTTGTCTATGCAAAATCCTCATATAACATGTCCACAGGTTTCAGGTACAAATCCTCCTCAATGTAGTCTGATTGGAATAGAGTGAGTTATCCCCAAAGGAATTTATGAACTGATACAGTGGGGGAGATTTATCAGATTTATCTTTTAGTCAGTCTAGTTTGTCATAAGTGGTTTTTCTTTGTGCTAAATGTGACTAATAGTGTTTTGGTTCATACTGAACTGAACTTTCTGGGTTCGCGTCTCCCAGACTCAGCCCCCACCCTCACCCTCACCTTCATTAACCCCCCGCCCCCCCTGCGTATTTCATAATTCAAGGTTACCAGTGGCATTTTCATTGCAGTAGCCGGGGGAACAGCGCACCACCGTTTTGGGGTGGATCGCAGATTATGTTAGTGCCGGCGCATGCGGCCACAGTGATTTAAATACCTCTGGCAAATAATTTTAAACAATTAATACCTAGGTCAGTGCCAGCACCAATCGATGGTGTTACTGGTTGTCTGAACTCGGACAAACCTGAATTTTAATGGGTTCATCTCTAGTGACTAGTGCTTGCTGGTTTAACATGCCTTTCTGGTGTGTACCTTGTGACTTTTGTGCAAAAGTCATATGGAAGGTCATAGATCTTCCTGCCAAGTTTACCACCTGAGACTTACCAACTATTTGCTAACTTTTTAGCATCTTTCATCAATGGACTCCACGTGCACAACAAGTTGTAATCCAAATAAGTTATAAAAAAATCATAACTAAAGATCATACTGACCGGGAATTCTGGGGTGCTCTTTCTTGATCTTGGTACATGGCAGTCTAAGAATACCTCATGGACACTGCAGTACCAGCACTGAGACTCGTAATCCTGGATATCGGAAACTATGCCACTGTGTTCAGGAGAACATCGCTATATGCCACTATAAATGGATGTCATTGTTATGTCATTGTAAATTGGAACATCTTTGCAATGTGCGATACACTTCAGCTGTATTGTTAAAACTAATAAAAATAAATATAAAAAAAATTAAAAAATCACAACTGTAAAAAAATTGCGACTTTGTGGTTCTAAATAAAGAAGATAAAATAAGTAAAATTTTTGTAATATTGATATAAAACTAATAATCATCATGACTGTGTTGTCAGTCACAGAAGGTGTCCCAAAAATCCCATAGACATTCCCATAAAAATATTATTTTAGACTTTACTGTTACTATGGTGATTGTGATTGAAGATGACAAAAGTAACAACCACAACCATTATTTGTGTCATTATTTCGGTATTACTTTAATGTTTGATGTATTATTGTCATTTTGCTACTTTTAGTTTTACTGTTTATTTTTAAGATGTTCAGGTCATGTAATAAAGTAATAATAATGCTGAATTTGTTTTATAAAATATATTGTATAGCACAATGTCAGCTATGATGACAGCTCTATAAACTGAAATTCTATACAAGGAATAAGACCGATTTATAAAAGCACATAGTGTTTCTTTCATATTATCTATGTCTCTATTTGACCATTCAACAACTGTTAAAAAAATTCTAATTGACAAGACGTATCCACATTTCCTTTACTAATTGATTTGTCCTAACAGTGTATGTTAGTTGGAAATAATTACAAGGACTGAATTGATTAAACAGCAGCTTTACGGGGATTGTGACATGACACTTTAAACAGGGACATGACAGCTTGTGGCCCGGAGTGATAGTTTATAAAACGGCACAATGATGATGCATTGTAACGCTACAGCTAGTTAATAATTCCAATCTGGACATCTGAGGAGCATGCTGAGTGAGACACGTGCAGTCAGAAATCTCGCTGCAGATTGGAGGCCCTGGGAGAGGAAGAAAACATTTTGGTGAGGAAATAAGTTTGTGAAGTTAAGCAATGTTGGGATGGTGAGGATTGCTTGAGACAGAAAATCATTCAGAGCCTTCACTAAACACATTGGTGAAATTTATCACTCCTGTAACATATTGTACTGCACTTGTTTGTACATTGAAGGTAATGGTTGTTCAAGGAAGTGGATATAAAATGCTATTGTCTTCTTGGCTAGTTCCCTCTGAACATAGCTAATATTTAACCCTGTCAAACCATTTTTAAGTCTAGGTGAGTTATTTATCAAGCTGCATATTTTTGGACATTGTCACTCTATGCTTTATGGCTCTATGTGAACGCTAACACTGACAAACCTAGTTTTATCATGTAGCAAATCATATAGGCATTTTTCAACAAAGATGTGTTGTAATATAAATATGCTTTATTCCCAATTCTTATTGCTTAATATCAAATGGCATCATGGTTGGAACAATGAAAATTTGTGCCACAATAGAAATAGAATGCTCTTTTTTACCTAAACCTGCATACATGAATAGTCTCATAATGAGTCAAACAATATTTCAGTTTAGTGCATACAACCACTACAACCATTCTGTGCCCAAAAATTGACTCCAATAATATTTAAAGAAGCATTCCAGAATTTAACAAAAATGTTGCTAGTAAATGGTTTCTTGTCACCACGTTGTCTGGTTTCTTTGGACAAAAAAGTCTCAACTGAAACAAAAAAATCTCAAAAAGTAGTGCAAGAAACCAGACATGTGTCATGGCTGTGCCCACGATCCTCGGTGAGGATCACGGGTACACGATGCTCTCCTACGTGGCGCGGTGATCCCCTGCTCGGGTCCTGGCCACGCTCCTGCTTCTAGGGTGCGTGTGCGCCAACTTCTCAGGACTTAAAAGGCCAGTGTCCTTCTGATTGGATTTTGCTAATCCGGCCTCACACTTATAATCCGGCACCTCCCTTCCTTCCTGGCCGGATCTTCAGCATTGTTTCAGCATTCTAATGGAACTTCCAAGGTCTCCACACCTCACTTCCCACAGCGATTCCTGTTGAAGTGATTGCCCATCAGCATTTCCAGACGCTCCTGTCTTCCACCATTTCCAGCTGCCTCCATGTCTCCTGTCTCCAGCGTTCCCAGACGCCTCCAGTCCATGCCAGCATTACCAGTGTTCCTTCGTGTTCCTGCTGTCATCCCAAGCTCAGACTGTTTCCTGCATATCCTTTACCTTGGCTACCACCACGGGACTCATACCATCTCCTGCGGTGGTCCAGGGGGTCCACTGGTCCACAGACTCCTCCCTCTGGAGTCTTCCCATAGAGACTTTCCTCCCTGGTGCTCCCAAGTACCTTCTGTTATCTGTGTGACCGTTACAACATGGTGATAAATCTCCCCCAGTTCATCTAGAAAGCAGTATTTGCCCACCAACAACTTCTGGATGCAATGGCCATATGAATAATAGGGGTTATTTATCTTTAGTCTGGAAATTTGCATACATCTTTTTTTTGGGGGGGGGGGGGTTGATATTGGGCTTAGAATGAATAAAATCTTGCATAGGAGTCTGCTGGTTCTTTGTGATTTTTTAAAACATTTTTTTACATTTTTGAGCAACCCATTCTAATATTTTGCCTAAGCCAGCAGGGTAATGAAAGTTTTTTTTCGCAAAAATGTGTGACTTTGCAACCATTGTACATCTGGATTCCAAAAAAAAAATAAAGCTCAACAATGGAAAACTTGGTTACAGCAATCTTTAGTGTGTAAAAAAGTAGCAAATCCACCAATGCACCCCAAAACAGTTGCAAAAAGAAGCAAAGATAAACAAATGTTAATCCCGCCAATGTATATGGCTGGACTAAAAAATGCAATGGCGAATTCCTGTATGGGGCTCTGTTCTTAAAATCCAGTTACTGGTCCCCCCTCTCCCCCCGCTCACACAGGCATTTATATTTATTTATATATTATTTATATTTATTACAGTTTAATAATACAATTAAAGAGATTTAATGTAAACTCATATTGCTTACAAGTAGAAAAAACCCTTCTACAAGTGTGAAATCACTGTAACCAGCGCGACATTCCTTTATTGGTGTCAAACTAAGTCATTAATTATGCTATAGAATTAGGGCTCTAAAATTTGGAATGTTGCATGCAGTATGACACCCAAGAAAGCTATAAAGACTCTTAATAACTAACTTCTTATTACCGTGTATGACCTCATAAAATATTATTTACTCTATAGTTGGTATTTACTCATGTGTTTATTTTAATATATCAGATTCAGAACCCTTATCTCCGCACATGTTTTCCTTTTTAATGCCCAGGCGAATTTTAATTTTTTTTTCAATGCCCTCTACAAGCTATAATTCTTCTGTCACTATAGTTGTAACATAAAAACAGTTTTCTCTGGGAATAACCTTTTTGTCAATGTGGCTGTGTGAGGGCTTACTTTTGTGAATAAACAAATTTTATGCACTTGGGGTTTATAAAGCTTTTTGATTGTGATTAATATAATTTTCTGTCTGATGGATGATTAAAAAATGTCAATTTGGGCATTGTTTTTTCGTAAATTTTTTTTGATTGCACGTTTTACTACATATCTTTTTAACAGACAAATACAATCTATTATACTGCCATAGCATCAAACAGATCTTAACACATCACACGTAGAGGGGCTGCGAGAAGAAGAGGAGACCAGGTGTGAGCGCCGAGTTTTTTTTAATATGCTCGGCGTGAGCGCGAGTTTTATTTTTATATGCTCGGCATGAGCGCCAAGTTTTTTTTTAAATATGGGAGTGTAAGCCAAGTGGGGAATTTCAGAACAAAAACTGAGCTGGAAAACACAGCTTATACTCGAGTAAATATTGCAACTGAATGTAATTTACACTCACAAACCTTTATTTGTATTCATAATCTATGCGGGTCAATAGAATCTTAGAATTTTCTCTTTTTTTCTCTTATTTTTGCAACTTATTTTAGGCACATTTGACATATTTGCTACTTTTCCACTTGCCTAGCAAAGTTAGTCAAGCAAGTTTTTTTAAGTGACTAATATATCTTTAAAATGCAGATGTAGACATATGGAAAAGTCACAATTTTGATGCAAATCACAGTTAAAAGTTACAAATAAACTCCAGTCCCGATCAGGCTTAGGGTGTGAGAAGAGTTTGCGACTTGTGTGCGAATTTTTTATTAAAACTCGCATAAAGCCCAGACTCGGCTGCCTTGTATATTACCCTCTAAGATAAATCAAACAAGTTCAAAACCCAGAAAAACCAAGAAAAGACCTGCACAAATGTCCTGGCTAAAGATAAATGGCCCCCTATATGTTACAAATGTGCCAATGCTGTACATATGGTTGTTGAATCCCAACCTTTCCTTTGTCTCACTCTAATTACAGCGGTTGCCCATTGAGCAATTACAAAACATATTCTACACAAAGGGCAACGTTTCCTCTGAAAAATGACCTGTCTTCCAAGGACAAGTGTAAGATGTAAAACTGCAATCAGAGTAAAATGATGAAGTGGCTAGACACAGTCACAGTGTTGAAACTGCTGAGTCAATCTGACAACAAGCCTTGGAGTAGATACAGTTATTTAAAACCCAAACCATTGATGTTAATGCACTTTTTAATAAAAAATCGTTATCTAAAGCTACCAAGGTCGTCCATGATTTGTAAACATAATCTAAAAAATGTTTCTACTGTTTTTAAGTCAAAGAAATGAAACAAATTTCAATGAAAGAACAACTCCAAAATGGAGTAATGAAATATCTCACGAATTTGTAAACTTGTAAACACATTGCTATGGCACCATATGAAGGGTATACACACATATGTATAAGGTCTTAAAGTATACAATGTATAGCCTATAAAACAATTTGTATTCAGTAGTGCCTGTCAATCTCTCTCAGCCAAACCACTTCCCTGTGATGTACTGAAGAGATGCAAACACTTTGAAACACTGCTGTCTACAGTTGAGAATGTGTTCCTTTTGGAATAGATATACTGGTTTGGCTTTAACCATATATCATGTCATTAGGCTTCTTAAAAGTCATGCTTGATGTTAAGAGGGGCTGTCTTTCAATGTAGCAAAAGAGACATTTTTTCCTTATCCCAGCCTGGAAAACATATTTGCATATTTCCCATATGCCTTGGGGGACAGGCAGTTCCTCGGACAGTATATGAGAGGTGCCTAAGCTGTATTGGTATGCTGAAACATTTAGAATTCTCTTCAATTAAAGCATGGGCCAACCCCCAGAAAAACAACCCAATATCCAGCAGGACAAAGCTGTGTGATAACACTTAAAATTATGTAATGGGAAACTCATTTTAAATGATATATTCTTTTTAACGAATGGTCATATTGAAATTAAACACATAGCAATATACATAGGTGGCCAGCCTGATAGGTAGCTGTTGAGGCAGGGCCGGCGCTATGGGTAGGCAAAGTTGGCATTTGCCCAGGGCCCCCGGAAAGAGGAGAATCTCTTCTTTCAAATGAATCTAGAACTGTTTTTCAGTTGTATCACGGATCCAGAGATATTCATGTTTAAAGTGAGAATTTCAGGTGCGATTCATATATATAAAAATCACTCCCAATGGCATTTTAACAGTTAATATCTCAGTTTTCCTGAAACAAATTTAGATTCATATAAAAGAGGAGACTCTCGTTTTTCATATTAAAAAAGAATTGCGATTCTATGTGTCACAGAGCCAGAGGTATAGCCCCTGCTGCAGATACACAGGAGCTGCTGCACCTCACAGATAATGTTACTACATTTTGATAAGGAATGATATCAACTAATATTCATGTTTTTAACCGTCTCCTATCCAGAACTATCTAAGAACAGACTTTCTCTCTTATTGCTTTTTATTTCGTGAGTTTTTTTTTTTTGCGAAAATTGACTGATACGATGAACAATCCGTGACCGCGACCCAGAACATGTCCATAAAGCCTTATGAAACACCAAAAACACATGTTCTGGAATAAAGTTTTTATTTCACACCATCCTCCATTATTTACACCTATGTTTGGTGTCCCTTGTGGATTCAACATTACCTTTGTTGCATATTTTGGTGAATATACACATGTGGGGTATGTATGATCTCCTCCTCCTCACATCTTGCTGTTTTTCGAAAAGTATATTTTTTTTATATAAGTATCTGGATTTGTACATATTTAGAGGAAATTTTTAATTTTCATGCAATTTTTTCATTTTATTGCTGTTTGCTGCAAGGTTGCATGAAGGTGGCAGTGTGTATGGATTTAAAAGTTATTCTTGTTTACATGGTAATTTCTGGAAAAATTTGATTTTGACAGAATAGGGGCTTTTTATTTTGTGTGTGATATATTTTTAAACACATTTGTGGATAGCAACCAAATATGTCATGGTTTCTGTTTTACAATTTTTGGGAGTGTAAATTCTTGATGTTGTGTATTGTGGTATATATAAATCTTCTCACTTTGTGTTATTATTTTTAAATCCCTATTTGTGCATAAACCTCCTCGATGTGAGTTTTATGTAAAACCATACGTTATCAAGGCATTTTCAATGCACTTTTGGTTCAATAATTTGTGTTTGTCACAAAGTTACATGAGGGTGGTCAAATGTTAATTGCCAAATCCATCGTGAAGGTAAATATTTTCTGTTTGTAACACATCACATTTTGTGTGTGATATATTTTTAAACACATTTGTGGATAGCAACCAAATATGTCATGGTTTCTGTTTTACAACTTTTGGGAGTTTAAATTCTTGATGTTGTGTATTGTGGTATATATAAATCTTCTCACTTTGTGTTATTATTTTTAAATCCCTATTTATGCATAAACCTCCTCGATGTGAGTATTATGTAAAACCATACGTTATCAAGGCATTTTCAATACACTTTTGGTTTAATAATTTGTGTTTGTCACAAAGTTACATGAGGGTGGTCAAATGTTAATTGCCAAATCCATCGTGAAGGTAAATATTTTCTGTTTGTAACACATTTTTTGCCCTTAAAGGCAAATTTTAAGTACTTTTTTTATAAAATGTTTCAGTTTGAATCAAAATTGGGTGAAGGTGCCTATGTCTATAAACTCTTTAATGTAATTTTGAAAATAGGGCAAGTGTCTGCTTTCAGAAAACATGTGGTTTTCTTGTGGTATACTTTAATTTTTTTTTCCTGTAATTTTATTTGTTAACGTCAAAATTCTAAAATTTGGTATGGCCAATAATGCAACAAAATATACAGAAATGCCTGGCAGTGAAAGGGTTAATGTCCCTTGGTTGAATTCCCGAGTGAAGATGCTTATCATCTATCTCCTGTCTATATAGCTATCTGTCTAGTTATCCATCTCCTATAATCTGACCATTTATATATCTTCCATTTTCTCTATTTTTCAACCAATCTTCTATTTCTCTTCTACTGTATTTATCTCTCAAATCCATCTACTGTTTTTTTCATCTACTTTATAGTTCTGCATCAAAAAATCTCTATCATCTTTTATATTTATCTTCTATCTTAATAATTATAATTAATAATACCTTTACTTATATAGCGCACACAGATTACGCAGTGCTGCACAGAGCTGTCACATCAGTCCCTGTACCCATGGGGCTAAAGATCTAATCAACCTACCAGTATGTTTTGCAGTGTGGGAGGAAACCGGAGGACCCGTAGCAAATCTACACAAACACCAAGAGAACATACAAACTCTTTGCAGATGTTGACCAGCGCTGCAAGGCTGTAGTGCTAACCACTGAGCCACTGTGCTGCCCATCAATCTCCCTGGGAAGAATGCTAATAAGTTTTCCAAGGTGTTCAATGGAAAACAATACCTCCTTTTGATACCTTGCTACCTTGCTATCAATCTCCCTATATCTATCTCCTATATAATTTTCCCATATTACAACTGTGACTGGTCATAAAATAGTTTTATTTTGTTTTATTTTGGGGCCCGAGTTTTAGCTTCGCCAAGGGCCCCACTTTGTCTAGAACCGACCCCGTGTCTCGTTAATAAAACACTATTCCCTGTTTTTGCTAGGCTGGTTAGAAAAGTCCCTGCTGTTTGATATGTTATCAGGTTAATGGACCATATCTTAATTACCTCTAGTACAGACTCATCATTGTACAAATATAGACATATGTGTCCATGCTGACAATATAGCAAAACAAACGGATGTAACTCAATTGTGAAATGTCTCAATTTGAAAAGTGAAAAGCCAAATTAAGTGCAATAATGTAGCCCTTTAGAGATACATCAATCACACTGTGTAGCAATAGTTTATGTTGACAGTGATTTTTATATTCATAGTTCATACACAGGTCCACATAGGGCGCATCAACTCACGACAGGAGGAAGAAAACTGCAAGGCAACACTATGCTAGAAATTTTATCCAGTTTTAAAAAGAGAATAGACATGGAAAACCATTCATACAATGTTTCCTCATGCTCATCAGTACCTCCATTGATACGGCCCTAACAGCCATCCTCATCATTTCCAACTGCTTCATGATTCATAACACAGATCTAACCTGACAAATGTCGTGAGGACCGAAATTTTGTACAATTTCTGGTTTCTATATGATACTAGTTGTTCATGCACTATGGTGAAGGCTTATTGTTTTCCCTACTCATGTAAATACTTTTGCCAATAAAAGAAGACAAAGAAAATTAATCTATTAGTGTTTCCATACTCTTTGATTGGTTTATGAGGCCTCATTCACACGGCCGTGTGCTCGCCGGAACAGGATCCTAGGTGTAGCAAAGGGCCGGGTGGAGAAAGGACGGTGAATGGGAGCTCATGACCCTCTCCTCTCCATTGAAGGCCGAGGAGCTCCCTGCTTATGGTTCTGCGAGACACTGGGGCAAATTTACTTACTCGGTAATGTTGTCCGACGGCCCCTCCCCATTTGTGTCGCGTGCAAGCTGGTGCCAATGCTCCAAAATCCGATCGCGTGTGCCAAAATCCCCTGTGAAATGTGGCACAAAACGGAAATCATGGGAAACCTGATGAAAATGCGCTCCGCGGACCCTTAGTAAATGAGCCCCAGTGTCTGCATACCACACTGTGACAACGTGTCAAAGACTTCTATTGTGTCTGCGATCTGGCCGCAAATTATGTGCCACATCACAGCCATAATTAAGGACATGTGAATGGGGCCTTCACGTAACTTCTCAGAATTGTTTGAGAATTCAGTTAAAGAACACCATAACCCTTGCAGCTGCATACTCTTCCACAGTCATAGTTAAGAGAAGACAGGATTTATAGGACTGTGCCTAGTTTTGATGACACCAAGTTGTGTAGTACTGTAAAGGCTATAGAGGGCATTCAGAGGCTGCAATCTGACTTTCACAGTTTTTGGGATTCATCCACTTGGCCATGTGCAGTATAAATATGCACTGCTTCATGTGCAGAATGCATCTGAACTCTTGCAAGTGCAATATCCATATACACTCATGCACTTGCTGTATATATATATATATATATATACACACACTCACCGGCCACTTTATTAGGTACACCATGCTAGTAATGGGTTGGACCCCCTTTTGCCTTCAGAACTGCCTCAATTCTTTTGTGCATAGATTCAACAAGGTGCTGGAAGCATTCCTCAGAGATTTTGGTCCATATTGATATGATGGCATCACACAGTTGCCGCAGATTTGTCGGCTGCACATCCATGATGCGAATCTCCCGTTTCACCACATCCCAAAGATGCTCATTGGATGAGATCTGGTGACTGTGGAGGCCATTTGGAGTACAGTTGAAACCATTGTCATGTTCAAGAAACCAGTCTGAGATGATTCCATCTGTATGACATGGCGCATTATCCTGCTGAAAGTAGCCATCAGATGTTGGCTACATTGTGGTCATAAAGGGATGGACATGGTCAGCAACAATACTCAGGTAGGCTGTGGCGTTGCAACGATGCTCAATTGGTACCAAGGGGCCCAAAGAGTGCCAAGAAAATATTCCCCACACCATGACACCACCACCACCAGCCTGAACCGTTGATACAAGGCAGGATGGATCCATGCTTTCATGTTGTTGGCGCCAAATTCTGACCCTACCATACAAATGTCGCAGCAGAAATCGAGACTTATCAGAACAGGCAACGTTTTTCCAATCTTCTACTGTCCAATTTCGATGAGCTTGTGCAAATTGTAGCCTCAGTTTCCTGTTCTTAGCTGAAAGGAGTGGCACCCGGTGTGGTCTTCTGCTGCTGTAGCCCATCTGCCTCAAAGTTCGACGTACTGCGCATTCAGAGATGCTCTTCTGCCTACCTTGGTTGTAACGGGTGGCGATTTGAGTCACTGTTGCCTTTCTATCAGCTCGTACCAGTCTGCCCATTCTCCTCTGACCTCTGACTTCAACAAGGCATTTCCGGCCACAGAACTGCCGCTCACTGGATGTTTTTTCTTTTTCGGACCATTCTCTGTAAACCCTAGAGATGGTTGTGCGTGAAAATCCCAGTAGATCAGCAGTTTCTGAAATACTCAGACCAGCCCTTCTGGCACCAACAACCATGCCATGTTCAAAGGCACTCAAATCACCTTTCTTCCCCATACTGATGCTCGGTTTGAACTGCAGGAGATTGTCTTGACCATGTCTACATGCCTAAATGCATTGAGTTGCCGCCATGTGATTGGCTGATTAGAAATTAAGTGTTAACGAGCAGTTGGACAGGTGTACCTAATAAAGTGGCCGGTGAGTGTGTATTATATATATATATATATATATATATATATATATATATATATATATACACACACACACACACAAGCACATGAACACTCATGCATGTACCATATACATATGCACGTAAACACTCATGCATGTACCATATACATATGCATGTGCAGTATGCATACACACTCATTTACGCAGCATACATATACACTCATATATTGTGAACCCATCCTTAAAATGGGGGTAGCCTCTGCGCATCCCATAGACATTGATCCCATTTCTAGTTTCTGCTGTTCTGCTGTCCCTGGGGCATTGAGAACTTGTACAGGGATGTTCTCTCTACAAAGAATTAAACTAACCACATTTTAATCTTTGCCATGGATTCCACTATCTACTTCTCTGCATATAGAACATGGCTAAGGTCCTGTCTGGTTGCTGCACTGTGTCAGGCTAAACTCAGTTTTAACAAGGTACAAGTGAGAAATATTAGCTGAAGAGAACATTTTATCCTTCAAAGCAGGTATTTATCTTTCTTCAGTCATCGCTTGTAACTTCATGTTAGAACTCCCTAAGCAGCTCAGTGATGCAAGCCAAATAGCATGAGGCATTGACACTAACAGATACGTGTTTGAAATGACTGTCACTGTCAATTTAACATCAAAACCTAACTTGATGCATCCACTGATTTCTGCCTTAGCTACAGATCATGGTGAATTGCTATACGGTTGTAAGCCCCTCTGCAGCCATTAGATGTAATAGCAGAAAACCATATTATCAGCAACAATTAGCGTGTGCCTAATGTCAGCTATACAATCAGTATTAATGTCACCGGTGAGTTAATGAATACCGGGTGGAACTGTCCCATTGTTTCTCCAGGAAGGATCATTTGCCCCATTACCTCTTTTGTCACTATATGAATGTGAACACTTTTGTCATATATTTCCCTATAGGATTAATATTCTTAGACGATGTATACGACTTGTAATTAATTATTGATTAGCCAGCCTGTGAATGTGTGGGGAATATATTGTACACGGAAACACCGTTCTTTTATACTAATTATATATGCATGTGCTTAGCGTATGTAGTGTTTAAGTAAAACAAATAAATAGGCAGACAGATGAGTATAGGGCAGTGGTGGCAAACCTATGGCACGGGTGCCAGAGGTGGCACTCAGAGCCCATTCTGTGGGCACTCAGACCATCACTCCAGGATACAGTTTACCAAATAGGACCAAATCCACCAAATATTCCTGCAGTCCCATTCAACTTAAGAGATGCTGCTGTCAGCGTTATTTTAAAGTGACACATTATTGGCTGTTTGGAACTGCCGGAAAAGTGAAAAGGTGTTGACAGAACTGCAATATCTTTAGAGGTTCTCATTCTGGACCCACCAGTCTTCCTCTACAGAGAGACCCTGGAGAGAAGCTACAACGAGAGTCTGAATTTGCCCTCCTTATTTCAACTGTATTGGTTGCCTCCTGAAACATGTGGAAAAGTTACTGCTTAAAATGCCATGTTGGCACTTCATGGTAAATAAGTGGATTTTGGTTGTAGTTTGGGCACCCGGTCTCCAAAAGGTTCGCCATCACTAGTATAGGGGGTGAAATAAATCACTGTGACAATACAGCTACTCTTTCCCTTAATGTAAGTCCAATAGCTATGCTACTCAATTGAAGCATATTGGCTTACATTCACTAAGGACTGTGCACCAGTTTTCTGTGAGACTTTGCCTGTTCTTTGCCTGCACAGGTGTTTAAGAAGTGTCTGAGAGACATTTCTGACACACGCAACACATCTTGCACACAGATTCAGCAATTCACAGATATAATTCCAACCTGTTTCAGTCCCATTGTTTACAATTTTGGTTGTCTCTGGATATGACCATAAATCTTCTGACTATGGTCAGATTCTTCTCAAGAATAGCTTCTCTTTTCTGCACAACGCAGAGCTCTCTGCCTCCTGCCTTTCTCCCCTGCATCACACAACCAGCTTAGACATACAGACATATAATGTCTTTATAATTTTTAGACTCTGTGTTTTTTTATTAAGTGAGTTAGCAGAGCTGAGAGTGTCATTGTGTTTAATATCTATCTCATGGATCTCATGATCTCTCATCTCTTATCTGTCTCATTTCTCTTTTTCTATGTTTCAGATGCTAGTAGAATGTTCAGAAGCTAAATAAAAGGGTAGATATACCCTGTACTATGACACTCTAAAAACATTGTCAGCACACAACATCTCACAGCACGGAGGGATAATGAAAGACCTAGGGAGCGATAGGACCAAAAACAGCAATAAGGCCCCTTCCACACTAGCGTTGCATTTCACATCAGGGTGCAATGCGTGAAAAACTGACGTTTTTGGCTGCGTTTTTGTTCCATTTTTCCTTGGAGTCATTAGCGTTTTTGCGTTTTTCACGCGCGTGTTGTTTGCGTTTTTTTGCGTTTCCGGTGCGTTTTTCACGCGCGTTTTTTAAGTCAATGGGACTTTTTTCCAAAGGGACCATGGTTCGGGAATAAAATGTTTTATTTAATTGAAAAAGAATGTCTTCTGATAAGTTAGCAGATGTATGCAAACATCTGCAATCTATTCTTCACTGTTCCGCGCATATATTATCTCCCGACAAGTTAGCAGATGTGAAGAACAGTGAAGAATAGAATAAAAACAGTGAACACAGTGAACACAGGATAATTTAAGTGAAAAACACAGTAAAGAACACAGTGAAGAATAGATTACAGATGTTCGGCACATCTGCTTACTTGTCGGGAGATACGCGCGGAACGGTGCGAACAAAATAGCATGTGAAGTACAATATATATGTGTGTAAAGAACACATTGCAGATGTTTCCATACATCTGACATGTCTTCTTCACACTCACACATATATTTTGTTCTTCACATACTATTTTGTTCGCACCGATCCTGTGTTTACTGTGTTCAGTGTTTTTATTCTATTCTTCACTGTTCTTCACTGTGTTTTTTTAATTAAATGCTCGATCTCGAGCAGGGGAATTATTCATGTCACCTAGCAACCCATCGGTTTGAAACGCATTGCACTCGCATTGCACGTGCATGAAACGCAAAAGTAGAGTATGCTGCGATTTTGACGCCCATCAAAACAAACGCAAGCACGCGCATGAAAAACAACGCAAATGAGGAAAGGCCCATTGGAAACAATGGGACAGAGTGCAATGCAAGTTCTGCGTGTCAAAAGCGTGTAAAAAATTATCTTTATTGTGTAAACATCACTAGGGGACTCAATCTTACATGGAAAAACCCATGACTAACAATGCCTGCTGATAAAGGGTTACAAGTCCTCCCCATATCAACTGAGAAATAGCTGCCAGTGAGGCACTGTACCTTAATTACAGCAATTTTTCTGATATGACTCATGAGTCATTCTGGCTGTGACTCTTCTCTCTTTCTCAGGCAGGCAGTGAACCACACCCCATTATTTTGACTGACAGCTCTGTGTCTCTTCAAATCACTTCTTTGCCTCCTTGTACTTAGGGCTATCTGCTAATATTCAACTACAGACATATAAAGCTCTATGCAAATATGGTAAATATTGAGTAATTTTGTGTAATTTGGTACCTTGTGTTACATTCATGACATGTGACCAGAGTGACATCAAAGCAGGTCTTTCAGCCTTCTAACAATAGCAAACTGTACACCATGTATGTGATCCCATGTAGTCACAGCAGCCTCAATGGAAGATGGAGAGGAGTAGAAGTCCATGGTGGTTGCTGTAACCTCATGTAATCACATACGATACAGTTTGCTAAAGGACATGAGATGATGTCACCCTGGTGACATAACATGAACTGCTGAATTGTAAGGAGGCATAAGGCATGGGGAGGAGTAAATTGGAGGGACCAACCAAGCAGAACACGCCCCCTCCAATGCCAAGAGGTCCAATGAATGCTTTGTTCTTTTTACATTGTCAGATTTATTCTGCCCTAACTGATGTCCAAATGTGTAGCAATAGCTTTCTAGAATCAAATTTGTCTTCTCCCCAACAGCTAAAATGTGGCCAAAGTACACCAGCAAATCTACAATAAAATTTTTAAAGAAATAAAAAATGAAGCTGTTGCAAAGACCCAGTCAACCTACAGGACTGAACCAAATTAAAGTTTTCCTAGGTGACCTTAAAGGCAATCAACCTCCAATACAACAATGATAAACCAGGAACACTTACTCATAGATCCATACACTTTGACTGTGGAAATCTTTTTATATTTTTGTTATTCATGGGCCCCTTCCTTCTAAAATCAACTTTTAAAATTATGCTAATGAATCAGAAGGGTTCTAGGGGGTGTTACCAGAGCGCCTCCATGCAGCTTCACAGGTTGTT
This sequence comes from Engystomops pustulosus, assembly GCA_019512145.1. Taxonomy (NCBI): domain Eukaryota; kingdom Metazoa; phylum Chordata; class Amphibia; order Anura; family Leptodactylidae; genus Engystomops; species Engystomops pustulosus. The sequence goes on from CM033641.1 coordinate 113,814,296, forward strand.
ACACTGTGCAGAAACACTTCCCCCCTCCCACTGTGTGAGTTTACAGCAAGTAGAGGGAGGAGGAAATTCTGAGAGAGCAGGGGGTGTGTGAGGCAGTGCAACAGCCTGTGCATCTTTAGTACTCAGGAACTCTGGTAAGGTCGGACTTATTAGCATAATTTTAAAAGTTGATTTTAGAAGGAAAGCATCCATATATAACAAATATAAGAAGATTACCATAGTCACAGTCACTGGATCTATGAACTAGTGCCCCTAGTTTATCCATGCTTGATTTTGATGGTAGATAAACACATGCCTACAAATCCTAAAGTACTCAAGCAATGTCAGGAAGAGTATTCCTCCAGAATAATTTGAGAGACTGAAAAAATTTGCTTACTTTTTCACACATGGCTCTACCATTTCAGTTTCAGGTTTGTCAAATAAAAAATTGCATGGTGGAATCAGTTGTGTGATGTTGCTAATTTGGGGTTTTATTTAATTAACAAACAATAATATGCTATTTAAATTATGTAATCTTTAGGTATGCATTGGTTACATTTAATTCAGAAGATAGATATTTCCAACAATAAGACTACTTACTATGTTTGAATTTTTTTGCTTATAGCAAGACATCTATATTTTTTTTCTAATGCCAACCTACATTTATCTAATAAGGTCCCACTTAGAATTGTCTGCTCTTGACAACGGTGAAAAGCTGATGCAACTAGGAGAAATGTTCTCAAGTGTCATCAATTTTGTTTATGGAAGTATCCCTCATACAAACATTTGTTATAGTTATATTTATACCGTTTCTAAATTCAGAAACTCTTTTTGGTATTTCTGAAATTTGACTATTTTATATTATATCATAAGGTTTTCATATTTCCCTAAAACGTCTATGTGCTGAAGGTCTTCTAGAGCATATGGATAAAACTTTTCTTCATTAGACCACCTTTTTATATGAAAACCCAGAAAAAAATCAGCAAGCATCAAACATTATCTACAGGCAAGACCCATTAAATAAAACGTCCATTGAGTAAAAGGTAAGCAACAGACCAACTCCTATAACAACACAAAACCCACTGAGAAAAGGAGTAAACATAAGGTTCTAAAGATATATTGGGGCAGATTTACTTACCCGGTCCTGTCACGATCCCTGATCCGGAGAGTCCGACGAAGATGAAGTCTGGTACGATTCACCAACACCGTGCGCCCAAGATCCTGCATCTGTCGCTTCCCCGCTGAGGCCCGCCGGAGTTCACCTTCTTCTTCCTGGTTTATTTAAGTGCATGTCTTGTGACACAATTTGCGATGTTAAATCCTGTGCATTGTCCGAATCTGTCGGATTGTCTGATGGCCACGTCCCCGATTTTTGTCATGTGAAAGCCGCCACCGATGCGCCAAAATCCAATTGCGTGCGACAAAAACTCCTGTTAAATGCGGCACAATACGGAAATTGGCAGGAAACCCGATGAAATGCGGTCCGCGGACCCTTAGTAAATGTGCCCCATTGTCTTTATTTTACAAAAAAACTAAACATACAGTGAAAAACACAGAATAACAACAATATATCATGAATGTTCGTGGTGGAACGTAAATCCAAGTCTCTTCTATACATCACAAAAGACCACGGCAAAAAAACACCTCTAATAAAACACCTCCATCAAGTGCTAGTGCATAAGGTGCCTATTGTCTGAGGTATATTTATATCAAGAGAGTGCCTATCTAATGTTACCCATGGTGTGGGTGCAGACACACAGCAAAAGCGGAACCCTGATGATGCTGCAGATGTATCCTTCTACTTTTCTAATAATAACATGAAAAGTTATAAGTGTTACTACAATTGTATTGACCTCATTAAACCTAAATTTGATATATACTATTATATAGAATAAATACTGGCCATGGCTGGCTTCCATTTGGAGAGAGTGCACGGTTTGGAATGTATTTAAGTTTCAGGTTTATGTGACATTATACAATATTTGTTCATTGACTTTTACAAGTATAACCTAGAGTCATAACCACTTGTTAGATTATTATATGGTTAAGCATCTAAAACCTACTGACTCTTAAGATTTCTTTTATTGCTGAACTGAAATTAAGCACTATCTGGGATTCTGCCACTTTCACCTCTATTGCGGTGTGACTTATTAGGGCTTTAAAACCAAAGACACGAGTTGTAAACGTAAGTGGGTTTTAATGGAATTAATTCCGAAGGAATGTAAAACTCCCTTTGACACCTGCATCTTCTCCTCTAATGGCAGAGATCATAGAAGTACAATATGAGTGCCAGATTAATAAAGGACACAGGAAGCCAATGAGCCAAAGGAAAAGGTAAAGATGTTACTCTTGTTCTGCCCAGGACGATATATAACTATGCCTGAGGACTGCTCAGCATTTTAAAGATCAATAGTTTGGCTTGTGTATAGGTGACAAATTGCTGCGCTCAGCATTCTGAAAGCCTTTGCAAGGAGCACTCCAGCAAGCAGAACAGATTGTGCAAACTCAAATTAAATATTAACATCATCTGCTCGGCCATCACATCCTTAGTGTAATATGTACTCACGTAATGAAGCAAGGTATATTTACACCTCAAACAAAAAATACATTCTCTGCAGATAGAAGGCTCTTAAATTACCCCAAACCTGGGAAAAATCCCAGGTCATCCTGGTAATCACTACAATCACTACTATCACTACTGGTATTCTGTTTGGTTTACTTGTATTTGGTTATATCGCATAATGAAGAGGTCATGAAAATATTTATTCAAATGCTATTGTTTGAAATTTCATTCATTTATTTTGTCAACAAAAGAAGCAGTAGAAATAAATTATTAAGCATATAATGTTTGTAGACAGCTACTATGATATTGTCATAGTAGAGCAAGGATTGCAGTGACCAAATTCACCCACAACCCCTGTCATCTACCTAAGAAACCTAGCAAACCCTAATGGTTAGGGACTTCTGGTTGACAATCCCTTCTTTGACAGAACAGAGTTTAGGACAGGTATAGGGTTCAAGAAACAGGCAGGAGCACAGACAAGAAAGGACAGGTACAAGATAAGGCTGATGTACATGGGGTTCTGGCTCAGGCTGGGAATACAGATAGTCCTGGCTCAGTCTGGGGGTACACAAGGTTATGGCTCAGACTGGGGGTACACAGGCTTTCAGCACAAGTAAAAGGAAACAGGAATGCAGACTGGAGTACCACAGGTTACAAAAGAAACAATAATCATCCCCTGCATGCCAGCCCCAGCATCTGACTGGCTAGTCAACCCCCAGCTGCAAAACACACCGAGCCCAGGCAAAGATGTAACCCAGCTTTCCCTAGAACCTTACACAAACTTTCCTTGTTTGCAGACCGTTTTTTCACACGGTTATGTGCATGAAGCCCACAGATCTGCAAGATTTTTTATCTATCATCAGTCAATGTGATAAAGCTGGTGCATTACTTTCTAGTCTAACTTTACACTTTGTAAATTTGCCCCAGTGTTTTGATGTTTTTTCATTGCCATTTTTCCAAAGTTTATTTGGGCTGTTCAAGAATTCTGCCACACATTGATTACTGAAAGTCTTCGAAGGCAGCCTTCATTTTGAGTTATTTGTTTTGTGATTCATAGTTTTTGTGTTGCCATTTCTGAGTTTCATAACTTTTTAGTTATCTTAGTTATCTTAGGGATTGTTGTCTGATGATTTTCAATTTTCATTGACATATTTTGTGATGTATATGATTATAGCTCTTTTTTGACAACATTTTTGGAGGTATGATAAAAAAGTAATTTGAGCATTCGAGGTTTGTGATTTTATCATTTATATAAGCAGTGAGATTGGTTTGTGCTTTAGGGATATATAATGTGGGCTACAAAGTGTATTCTTTTCTTTCTTGCTTGAGACCTTAATCAATATTGAACCGTTATTTAAATTCAACATATAATTTATAAGTGTACATTAAAAAAAGATTTAAAATTTAAATAAATCAAAATTGTATTGATCAAGAAGTGAACAAGATTATTGATATTGCTTCCTTGACTCATGGTAACACATTGATTCATTTCACTCAAAATGACGGCCTCATTAATAATTTGGATCAGATTACACTATATAAATTGTAATAAAATCATTTAATTAAACTAAAAATTAACATAGCAATTAAAAACTCCTAAATGCAATACCCTACTGTATCATACATATTTTCTGATCCAGTTGTATAATATTAAAGGGGTATTCCCACAAAGACAAGTTTCTTAAATATACTCAGGATAACAAAATAGCACATTCTCTAAATCACTGTTATTAACAAAAGTACAGCATTTCATAGATATAATTCCAACCTGTCTCTAAGTCAGTCCTGGTGTATAGAATTTTGGTAGCCCTGGAATCTGATCATAAATCTTTTATTTTCTATGGTCGGGCAGGACAAGACATTCATACCAAGAGAAGCTCACACACAGACACTCACAGACACTTCCTGCCGGAAATCAGCAGTGTACACAGACTTATTGTACAAGCTACAGGAAAGATAGGGTCTTTATAGGAGGGGGGGGGGGGCATGTAACAGAGCTGACAATGTATGTTATCGCTGAGATCTAGTACAGTGTGTGTTGTAGGTGAGTTAGCAGAGTGTCATTGTGTGTTATATGGATCTCATGGATCTCATCATCTCTGATCTCTCTCATCTTGCTTTCTATGCGTCAGATACTTATGCAATGTTCAGAAGCTAAAGGAAAGATAAACCCTGCACTCTGATAATCGAAGCACATTAGAAAGTTAGGGGGGTAAGAAAATGTATTAAAAATTCTTTCATGGGCAAACCCCTTTAATGTACAGAATCATATTAAGTTGCACATAGTTTACGTTGTATAATGATCTCTTTTGCTAATGAAGTAAATTATTAATTATTTTCATAACATTAAACTTAAATTCAACTGAAAAGCCTTTTAATATTTTTTTTAAAAGTATCATGTCTTTGTCAGAACACCTGGTGTGGTCTGTGCAAGATGAGTTGCATTTTTATGGTGTCATCAATAGAATCACTTTTTTAAATTTCAAATGTTATTCTCTTCACTTCACAGCCTTTATAATAAGTATGTTAACATTATTCAGGGGTTCAGTACAGTTCCATATTCTGTTAACCAGGTTTTACTTTTGTAATGATGGAGCTTGGTGCATACCTTGATTGCACATATACTGCACTTTAATACTCATGTCTTGCAGTGTATTATGCTTGTCAGCCTAATGCTGACTGTTAGATTTTAAGTACCTTAGTTCCGGCTGTTATCTATGAAGCACCTTTGCACACATAAAAAGGTGCTACATGTAACCAATTTTTTTCTATGATGAAGCAAAATAATTTTTCACTTCTGCATATATTATATTTTTTAGCAAAGCTCATAATCCAGTTAAAATCAGAAAAGAGGCCAAGTGTGAATGTTTCAATTAGATAAATATTTAGGTTATAACATAGAGAAATACACATTTTCAGTGCTCTGGTTACAGTCCATGCGAGACAAAAATGTGAGCGTTCGACTCAAACCAGGAAAATGAAGTGATGAAGTTTTGGCTAGGATACTTTTCACAACTTTCTATAGCATTATATCAACAAACGTCCAAGGTATGTAGTGGACTGTCAGTCCAAGAATAACTCATCTGCATTACTGTAGAAAGTTAAAAAGACTATTTTTACCAGCGTGATAATATTTTGATAAAATCACAGCATCTTCTGTACACCAGGTGCCACATAAAGAATGGCCGATGAACCTATGACTACCGCATATGTTTATTAGACATTTGAGGCTCTTGTTTTTCTTTTTTTATTTATGGCATTTTCTTTTGTATGGTGAGTACTATAGGAAAAAGTAAGACTGTACAGCTACTGCTGGCCAAATTAAACTCTGAAGCTTATGTTCTATCCTTATTGTGTATATAATTTTTGCTGCGCAGGATGACATTGTAAAGTTGAAATGATCAATTACTATTCAATAAGGCATCTCTTATCTAAGAATCCCAAAATATCTTTCCTAATTGTCTTTCCATAGTCCAGTCAATACTGTTCTGGTGGGTTGAACAGGTAAAGCAACTCTAAAGGACCTGAGCATGTTATCTCCTACCTGTTTTAGGCTAATGTTAACTCATGGGGATCATTTGGTGCTGGAATATTCATAAGCCAATGATCTTTATTGAAAGATCCAAGTAAATCTTTATTGAATATATTAAAAACATTCAGCAGCAAGTCATAAACAACAATTGTATCACAAATGCTCATGATGTAAAGGAAGCAAATATATATTTGGTCTGTACACAGTACAGACCAAAAGGCATCAAAACTCTGAATTAACACACATGGAATTATATGCTTAACAAAAAAGTGTGAAACAACTGAAAATATGTCTTATATTCTAGGTTCTCCAAAGTAGCCACCTTTTGCTTTGATTACTACTTTGCACACTCTTGGCATTCTCTTGATGAGGTTCAAGAGGCAGTCACCAAAAAGGTTTTCACATCACAGGTGTGCCCTGTCAGGTTTAATAAGTGGAATTTATTGCCTTATAAGTGGGGCTTGGACCATCAGTTGTGTTGTGCAGAAGTCAAGTGGATACACAGCTGATAGTCTTACTGAATAGACTGTTAGAATTTGTAAAGTGTCCCCAAGTGCAGTTGCAAAAAGTGCTGCAAAGAAACTGGCTCACATGAGGACCATCCCAGGAAAGGAAGACCAAGAGTCACCTCTGCAATGGATCATAGGTTCATGCGTATCACCAGCCTCAGAAATCGCAGGTTAACAGCAGCTCAGGTGAATATAACATAAAAGCAGAGAAAAAGACAACCGGCACCACAGCGGTGAAAAATGCAGTCCAGGAATAGCAGCCGCTATTGTGGACTAGCGTGAATACAGTCCCAACCGCGGTGATCGCAGAGCATAGCAGCAGTCGAAAATCCAAGTGAGAGGAGAAGCAGACGGCACTCAACGGTAAAAGGGACAAAATTCACTTTATTGCAGGAAATAATTCATGGCAGGGGAGATACATGCCACGCAGAGGTGAAGGGCCGTTTCGCGCGGTGTGCGCTTTCTCGAACCTCAGATTTTTAACAGCAGCTCAGGTCAATGCCACACAGAGTTCTAGCAGCAGACACATCTCTACAAAAACTGTTAAGAGGAGACTGTGCACAGCAGCATTTATGGTAAAATAGCTGTTAGGAAACCACTGCTAAGGACAGGCAACAAGCACAAGAGACTTGTTTGAGCTAAAGAACAAAAGGAATGGACATTACACCAGTGGAAATCTGTGCTTTGAACTGATGAGTCAAAATATGAGATTTTTGGTTCCAGCCACCAAGACTTTCTGAGATGCAGAAAAGGTAAACAAATTGACTCTACATGCCTGGTTCCCACCATGAAGCATGGAGGAGGAGGTGTGAACCAGCATCTTGCTGCGGCATGCTATTTCTTCCGGTTTGTGTTTTGTTGGACCATCAATGCCAAGGACAATGTCTTCTTACACACCTCCAGACTGTGTGAGGGCTATTTGATCAAGAAGGAGAGCAATGGTTGCTATGCCAGATGACCTGGCCTCCACAGTCACCAGACCCGAACCCAATCGAGATGGTTTGTGACTTTTTAAAATGACAGTTACCAAAGAACGATAGACAGATTGATGAAGTGTGACTTTCCAAAAAGTCACAAATTTAGGTGCAAATTCACTCCAGTCACTTCTGGTGTAGGAAATGCTTAAAAAAAACTCTTGCAAGAATGATAAATAAGGGGGACCTTATTGTCAATTTAAGTCTTCAGTCTCCTCCTGGTGTAGGATATACTTTTGAGTTGCACATAATTTTTTTTTAACCGAAAAGCCTCAGATGCAATTAACACATCATATGCCACATTTATCAAACTGTCTCAGTCACAATATTAAATATAACATACTAATAGCTCCTAAGATAGTTAAAAAAAACTGGTGCAAGAACCTTCCTAATGATAAGTCCTGTCAGCATTCACCATCCCTTCAAACTGAATTCCTGCTCCAAATTGAAACTTTTTATCATCAAACTTATCTTTTTCTCCTCTACGATCTACTGTCCTCAGAGAGGGTGGAAATAATCACCAGACAAGTTCTGTTTAAATGATGTTTACTTTTAAATTTTTTGACATTTTAAAAACAATTGGATAAAGATTTCCGTAGCAAAAAGAGGCACCAGACTAGTGAGTGAGAGAGTTGGGTGATGAGGCCTAGGAAAAACTAATTTTTTAAAAAAGATGTTTTCTAAATTCATACTCTCCTTGCCTCAGAATACCCCCTCCTCCGTGATTCACATTATGCACCAGACTTTAAGAATGACTGTGGATGCAGGGACATCATTACAATGGAGGGGTCATTCTAGGGAAGGAAGAGGGGAGAGCTTGACTTCAATGCTCAAGTCTCTGTTTCCTTGACTTTATACAACTTACATCTCACTTCAAAGCTAATTTTCTGGATGATGCCACCATGCAGTTCCTTTAAAGGGACCTGGGCTGGAAACTCCTCTAATTGATAAAAAACAAAAACATATAGAAGTATTTTTTATGTTATTTATATCATGCAGTCACATCAAACTTTAATAAACAAACCATCAGTGTATCTTTTTCATTAAAATTTTACCGACAAGTAATTGTTCTGTAATTATTTTGGAGCATTTACAGAAAGTGAAATACTATATTTTTTAAGTTGACAAGTCAAGTTTCAACAGGAAATGTTACAAAGCTGCTGAGGCAGGAATGTTTCATGATGGATCCAAAAGTAGCTATCGTTACATTTTGGACCAGTTTGTTAAGAAAACAATCTTCAAAACTTGATAGTGTTTATATAACACAACTTCTCTCTACCAAGGGAATATGAGATGAACATGAACAGTGTTTTTCCAATACGGCCAGAGAGTCTGAAGATAGATTAAATACTACACTTTTGAAAGATGAGACTTTTTTTCACTGAAGATTTCTCAGTCATCAGGGTAAGGCTTGATGAGCTTCAGATTCTCGGCTGAAGCCAATGTTACTTGACTTCTCTAAATTTAGGTACATTCTAAAATACTACAATAACTAAATTCTCACAGCAAATAACAAACAAAATAAAAAAACAAAAAAACAAACAAGCAAATAAAGAAGCAGTCTAGCTATCCAATTTGCTCTTAAAGGGAACCTGTCACCACATTTTTAAATATTTAGCTATAAACAGGTTCCTGTTAATTGACACCCTTCTTTTAGCTAAAATTTGTTTCCCTTATATCCACGTAAATCAACTTTATATGTCATGTGACAAGAGTGAAAATGTCATGTGACCAGAGTGACATCATCACAGGTCTAGCCTCCTAACATTAGCAAACTGTACACCATGCATACATCTGGTCACATGAAATCACAGCATGCCTGCATGGACTTCTACTCTTCTCCATCCTCCTTGGATTTATACTTCTCCTCATCCTGTATGGAGGCATGCTGTGATTTCATTCGATCAGATACATACATGGGTTAGACATTGCAGATGTAACAGGACCTTTGATGATGTCATCATGGTCACATGACTTTAAGTGCCCAATAATGTAATAGAGCTCTCCATAAAGCAGAATATCATAGCCTGTAAACCAGGCCAAGGAGGCGGGGCAATACAAGTAACTTATGAATATGCAGGGCCTCCTTGTAACATTGTAGCCATGGATATTGACCTTTTAGGTATAAAGACAATGAGGCACATTTACTTAGAACAGAGTATGCCTGTGTAGGGTGCAGGGTGCGCCAGATGATTTTTGGGGCCTGTTGTTTATGAATTTGGCTTCCCCTGCACATGAGTGCACATGACAGGTTCTCTTTAAAGAGTGAATTTGTTCCTGTATTCTAGTAGTAGATGCATCTTTAATTATTACCGTAAACCACCAATTTCTCTGAGACTGGCTGATCATCTTATTTATATACTGATATCCAACTGCGTCTATTTAAGTAAATTAGATCGGGCAGTTGGATTCTAACTGCTTAATTCTTTTGTTCTGGACCAGACATAGCCAAAGCAGTCTGGTTCCACTCAGGATACAAGAAATCTTGGCCCAGCTAAGTGTGCATGTGAGTCAGTTGATCGAATGATGTAGCTGTGGGCTCAGCTATTTTCTACATGTGAACTCATTTGGATATGAAATAAAAGAATTTATTAATAAAATGCAGTCATCAATGTTCCTGGGTTCTGATATATTGATGTAGCTAAATTTGGATCTCCTTACAATTCAATTTCTGTGATGGTTATATACACATGACCTAGAGAAGATACTTCTGAATTAAATTGGGTCTGCCAGTGTTCTGCTCTTAAAATGCTCCTTTGTATGGCTAGCTTTATTATATTTCTTCTAGTTCCATGAGGTAACATAGTGAATGAATCTTCTTTTTTAATTATGTTTCCAAGAAAATTAAGATTGCTGTGACATAGTGTTTGGTATTTTCCATGGATGGATTATTCCTGAGGCTTCACAAGGCTAGCAGCTACACAATGCCAAAACAACGGAGCTCTGCTCATGTGTACCATTGCTGGCAGCTAGAAAATGTACTTAGCTTGTTAACAGCTGACATCCGGAAGGCTGCTTTGGCTTTAGCAACTTGTTAAGCAGACAGGGCCTTGGGAAAGCGGCAGCCTGCTGCCCTCAACAAAAGACCCTGTTTATCACTTGGAGATGCAATAAAATTAACAAATGTCCAGAGTAAACCTAATTCACTGTGCTACTTAGTTTTTGAAATACATAAATATGTCAAGTGAAAGGCCTCTAATAGACCCTTTTATCCTGGTAATAGTGTACATATCATTTTCCTCTCATTAGTACAAAAACTACCTAGGGAACTATCGCCCCATCCTTCATCTATTTAATCTGCATTAGCTTCCTTTTACCTTGTGTTTAATCTGCTTTCCCTGAAGGTATTTTGAATAAATCAATAGGAATACATGATTGTTTAATGATTTTTGGAAGAGCTCCTTTCGACCATGGCTGCATGATTTAGAATGACTAATTCCACTTTTTACAATTGATTCTTTCCCTTGTGTAGACTAGTCATTCTTACCACAGCATACAAAGGAGAATAAAATAAAAATTAGACACAATCTACTAGTTTTAACCCGTGTACTGAAGTGGATGGGAATCTTAACTTCAGTGTGAACAGTAGATCTATTACTGACATAATACTATAGCACTGGAATAGAATATTCATTATTTTCCCTGTGTAAAGACTTGATAACTTCATTAGCTTGGATCTCAACATACTACAATATCAGTTCTCGAATAACTATTTAACCCATTGCTGTACCGTGTCGTTTCCCATCGTCACGATGCGGTAGGGAGTGTATGAAGAGGGCTCATGGGCAAATTGCAGTAAACATCTATTGCTAACACCCGTGCTTGGTGCTGGCACTGAGGGGGATTTTTAATGCTGGCAGTGCATGGGCACCACCAACTTGGGCTGCCCCCCCCACTCCACGGCCTCATTTGGTTGCCACAATCCGTTGCTGTGACAGCTGGGAGTCTATATACCGGTGGCACACTTTTATACATCAATAGGCAAATTCCCATGCACTGCAACAAAGTAGTATTGCAGTATATTTTAGGATCAATCAGACCCCCTAGGGTTCAAGTAGCCTAGGGGCTCTAGAAATACAGTAAAATATTTTTTAAATTAGAAACTAAAAGCTTAAATCCCTCCTTCCCTTATAACTGATATCAAAATAAATAAACAAAATCATTAACATTAAGGTATCATAGTTCCCCAAAATTTCTGATCTATCAAAATATAAATATAAATATATTATTCCCGGTGGTGAACACTGCAGTAGAAAGTAGCACCCAAATGTCCAAAATGCCAAATGTCCGAAATGCCACATTTTCCATTTTTTGAAAAAGTTATTGGCATCAGAATATGGCAAACCTATATTAATTTGATATCTCCATGATTTTACAGGCCCAAAGTATAAAGTGGAGGCTTTTTTGGAGTGCACAGTAAAAGCCTTAAAAACAGGTCTCAAGAAAATAGTGCAAATGTGTTTTTTCATCAATTTCAATGCATTTGGAATTTTTCCCATCTTCCCAGAACACAACAAGGAATGTTAACCCCTTCCCTATGGGTGCATGGAGAGGGCTCACTGGCTAGTACCGATTGCGGGTGTTATCCCTTCAATGGGCACCGCCATATTGGTGATGATCGTTGCTCCCCATGCCACCATCTTGGGTCTTTGGAATACCTAAAGCTGTCTCGTTTTAACCAATTCATTACAATATGCGATTTGCACATTTTAATGAATGAGGTGGAAAATCGGCAAATACTGCCATACTGTAGTATGGCAGTATATGGTAGGATCGATCAGACAACCTAGGGTTAAGGTACCCTAGGGAGTCTGAAAAATAGTAAAAATAAAGATGAAAAAGGTTAAAAAAAAAACTAATTCAAATCACCCCCTTTCCCTAGAAGTGATATAAACAGGGGCGGACTGGCCATTAATCCCACTGGGGGAAATCCTGATGGGCCGACTGCTCTGGGGCCAGTCTGAAAATAATAAACGTTGTACTAACCTTTCCGACACTCCCCTGAAGCTTCCCTGCTTTATCCAGTCCAGGCCGGCAGTGGCAGCTCCGTGTGCCGGACACGCACAGAATATGACGTTGGCAGGCGGCTGACATCACAGTCTGTGCTACAGCCGGAGCATACTGAGCTGTCATTGCCGGTGGGACTGGATAAATTAGCGGAACTTTGGGGTAGCGTCGGAAAGGTTATCAGTGCCAGAAAATGGCAAAATCAAAAAAGGAGGTATTAATTTTTGTAAAAGAATAAAGTAGACATGTCATTTGGGGTGCACAGTGAAAGCCGTAAAAACAAAGCCCACAAATGCGTTTTTTCACTATTTTCACTGCATTTGGAATTTTTTCCTGCTTCCCAATACACTGCATGGAATAATAAATACCATCTCTATGAAGTGCAATTTCTTAATCAGAAAACAAGCCATCACAGAGCACTTTACATGTAAAAATATAAAAGTTATAGATTTTTGAAGGTGGGAACTGAAAAATGGAAATGGGGTTAAATACCACCAATAAGAAATACAATTTGCCCAAAAAAATAAAAAGGTTATGGACTTTTTAAATTGGGGAGTAAAAAGGGGAAACAAAAACAAAAAAGGGTTGTGTCCTTAAGGGGCTAATATAATGTGTAAAAGGAATAACTTTGCAGATAACTAATACTATACAAATGTGATTAATATATTTAATTTGTATTATCTCACCAGTACAGGCAGTCCCCGGGTTACATACAAGATAGGGTCTGTAGGTTTGTTCTTAAGTTGAATTTGTATGTAAGTCGGAACTGTATATTTTATCATTGTACTCCCAGACAGAATTTTTTTGGCCTCTGTGACAACTGGATTTTAAAAATGTTGGATTGTCATAAGAACCAGGATTAACAATAAATCTTCATTACAGACAACTGTGATAACTGTTATAGCTGATTATTGTTGCCTAGAACTAAAGTACAATAAATTACCAATATCCAGAGGTCCGTTTGTAACTAGGGGTCGTATGTAAGTCGAGTGTTCTTAAGTAGGGGACCGCCTGTATTACAAATTTCAGTTGCAATACCTTAATATACAGGCAGTCTTTGGGTTACATACAAGATAGGTTCTGTAGGTTTGTTCTTAAGTTGAATTTGTATGTAAGTCCGAACTGTATATTTTTATAATTATAGATCCAGACCAATTTTTTTTGGTCTCTTTGACAATTGGATTTTAAACATGCTGGATTGCCAGAATAAAGCTTAATTACAGACACCACTGATAACTGGTATAGCTGTTTGTTGTAGCCTGGGACTAAAGTACAATAAATTACCAATATCCAGAGGTCCGTTTGTAACTAGAGGTCGTCTGTAAATTGGGTGTTCTTAAGTAGGGGACGGTCTGTACAGCAAAATTTTGATGCATGGCATTATCTATTTAATAAAAACTAGGTAAAGATTCTGCAGACGTTAGTTTAAAATAAAAACCTCCATAATGCTCCCATACGAATATAGAATATAACTAGTAGCAAGGTGCTGCTTTTTAAAATAATAATAATTATTTATTTATATAGCACACACAGATTATTCAGAGCTAACCAGAACTTGCCAAATCAGTCCCTTTCTCCATGGGGCTCACTATCTAATCAACCTACCAGTATGTTTTGGAGTGTGGGAGGAAACCAACGCAAACAAGGAGAGAAGATACAAAACTCTTTGTAGATGTTGACCCAGATGGGACTTGAACCTAGTATCCTAGTGCTGCAAGGCTGTATCGCTAAACACTGAGCCACCATTCTGAAAATGTTTTTGATTAATTAATTGATCATCAGCAAGTGTATATAGCTTTGGCAGGTTCCTGGCCAGGCATTTGTCGACTTTAAGGGAGGAAACATTAAATCACTTAAGGGTGATATAGCTATATTTCAACAATTTTAAAGAAGTATACTCATCTGGGAATTTCCATTCATTTTGATTCATCTAGCATATACATATATTACTTCAATAGGATGTTATTTTCTCATAAATGTAGACATATGTTCCATTAGAAATGGAGGACAGCTGTCCTTGGATACGACCATCTCTGCTGGAGTGATTGCACAAAGAAACAAATTATTTTTCCATATAAAATAGAGTTACTGCATGCCCCACAGCCACCCTGTGTTAATGATTGCTTCATCCAGGTGGTCAGCCAGAGGCCTTGATAGCGCATGCGGTGATGATTGTATCCCAGGAAAACTACTCAATTGTATCCTAGGACAACTACTTCTTTTAATAACATGGCATTGAAGAAATGTGTATAAATGGTTAATAGATTAATTAAATTAAATCTGAAAGCCCAGGCTTAACTTCATCAATCAGTAACCATCACTAAAATTGTTCACAAATAGAAAAAAATTCAGTACAGGAATGGGCATCTCAGCAAATTCATCCCAATACTCAAAGAAAATACTAAAATCTTTCCTTCAATTGCAACCAGTCATCCTGTCCCTGCAGCTGAAAAAGACCCCAAAACATGTTTCTGTCACCACCATGTTTCACAGTTGAGATTGTATTTGGCAGGTGACGAGCAGTGCCTGGTTTTCTCAACACATACAGCTTAGAATTATCACCAACAAGTTCTTTGTTGTTTGTATCATCAGACCAGAGAATCATATTTCTCATAGTCTAGGAGTACTTTGCTTGTTTATTTGCAAGCTCTATGCAAGCTTTTATATGTATTGCACCAAGGAGAGGCTTCCATTGGCACTCCCTGCCATCAAGCCTGGAATGGTGAAGGCCATCAGTGATAGTTAACTTTTTGGAACTTTATCCCATCTCCCTATTGCATCTCTGGAGGTCAGTCACAGTATCTTGGGGTTCGTCTTTACCTCTCTCACCAAAGCTCTTCTTGCACAATAGCTTAGTTTGTAACCTTGGTCAGATCTGTGCTTTGCTACAATTCTGTTTCTGAGCTCCTTGGGTAGTTCCTTAGACCTCATGATTCTCGTGTGATCTGACATGCACTGTGAGCTGTTAGGTCTTATGTAGACAGGTGTGTGCCTTTCCTCATGAAGTTCAATCACTTTAATTAAATGAAAATGGACTTCAATGAAGGAGACAAACCATCTGAAGGATGATCAGAAGGAAATGGACAATTCTGAATATGTATGACCATGTGATATACATCCTCTATGCTTCTTGTGCTGATTTCCCCCTTCCATATATTTGACTTCTTATCTTTATACATATTCATTGTTATACTTAAAAGTCTATGGAGAAGGGAGGGGTGATGGAAAGGCTGCTGCCATCTAGTAAGTCATTTATTACTTCACTCTGAACAGTGGTAGAGAACAATATTAGCAGATACAGTACAATTTAAAGTGCTAAGTATAGCAGAGTTGAGAAAATGCAGTTTATGTCTCTTTCTCTCTTTAAGCAGAAAAAGCAAAGTGGCCTAATAAAAGTAGATAGTGTGAATTTTTTTTAAATTAAGATTTCCCCTTTTCCAGATTTGGAGGTGCACTTAAAATGCAATTAGGTTATAAAATGGATCCAATTGAGAGAACAGTCTCATGGAACTAAAGTACCGGATACAGGGGCGTCACTAGGTCAAAAGATCCGGGGCCCGTGCCCCGGATCTTTTGGCCCGTGCCCCGAATGTCCCGGTGTCCAGGCACATTTCCTCAGCCGCCGGCTCCGTTCTCCACTACAGGGAGCAGGTGACGCGATCTCATAGCGTCTCCTGCTTCAAGCAGCTCACTACAGCTGCTGGGAGCAGGAGACGCCGGGTGATGACGTCACCGTGCCTCAGTGCTGCGAGAAGAGAGATGGAAGAGAGAGAGAGAAGACTTGGGTGAGTATGTTTGTTTTTTTTAATGATACAGTGGAAGGGGAGAGGGCACATTGAGGAGACTGTGGCGACCATTACAGGAGGCTAAGAGGACCTGGGAAGGGAGGGCTGTGGGGGACATGGGAGCTGCAGATGTCATTACAGGGTTTTTTTTGGGGGGGTCTGTGGGGTACATTACTTGAAGCTGGGGGCATTACAGGGGGATATGAGGACATAGGGAGGAAGCTGTGGAGGACATTACTTGTGGCTGGGGACATTAAAGGAGGGCTATGAGGACATGGGGGACTTAGGAGGACATTACTTATGACTGGGGGGAACTTTTTAGAGGGGGCTGTGGGGGACATTGCAGGTGGCTGCAGGGGACATTGGGGCACATTATATGCTGGGTGGCTGTGTGGGCATATTACTTACTGGGGGGCAGTGTGAGGACATTACTTACTGGGGGGCTGTGTGAGGACATTACTTTCTGGGGACTGTGTGAGGACATTACTTACTGGGGGGCTGTGTGTGGGCACATTACTTACTGGGGGGCTGTGTGGGGACATTACTTACTGGGGGGCTGTATGTGGGCACATTACTTACTGGGGGGCTGTGTGGGGCACATTACTTATGGGGGGCTGTGTGAGGCACAATACTTACTGGGGGGCTGTGTGGGCACATTACTTACTGGGGAGATGTGTGGGCAAATTACTTACTGGGGGCTGTGTGAGGACATTACTTACTGGGGGGCTGTGTGGGCACATTACTAGGGGCTGTGTGGGGACATTACTTGCTGGGGGGCTGTGTGGGGACATTACTTACCGGGGGGCTGTGTGGGGACATTACTTACTGGGGGCTCTGTGGGCACATCACTTACTTGGGGGCTGTGTGGCACATCACTTACTTCGGGGCTGTGTGGCACATCACTTACTTGGGGACTGTGTGGGGCACATTACTTACTGGGGGGGGGTGTGGGGGGGGACATTCTTACTGGGGGTCTGTGTGGGCACGTTACTTACTGGGGGGTCTGTGTGGGGCCATTACTTACTGGGGGGCTTTGGGGGGGGACACATTCTCTATGGGGGGCTGTGTGTGGGAACATTACTTACTGGGGGGCTGTGTGAGGCACATTACTTACTTGGGGCTGTGTGGCACATCACTTACTTGGGGGGCTGTGTGGCACATCACTTACTTGGGGGCTGTGTGGGGCACATTACTTACTGGGGGGGGGCTGTGGGGGGACATTTCTACTGGGGGCTGGGGCTGTGGGGCACATAGTTACTGGGGGCTGTGTGGAGCACATACATAACTGGGGGGCTGTGTGGGGCACATTATATACTGGGTGGTGTGGGGGGGGCACATCATATACTGGGTGGCTGTGTGGGCACATTACTTACTGGGGGGCTGTGTGGGGCACATAATTACTGGGGGGTGTGGGGGGACATTTCACTGGGGCTGTGGTGTGGGACATTACTTACTGGGGGCGTGTGGGGACATTATATACTGGGGGTGCTGTGGGCACACATCACTTACTGGGGGCAGGTGTGGGACATTACTTACTGGGGGGGCTGTGTGGGGCACATTACTTACGGGGGGGGTGTGTGAGGCACATTACTTCCTGGGGGGGGGCTGTGTGGGACATTCCTTACTGGGGGGCTGTGTGGGGCACATTACTTACTGGGGGGCTGTGTGGGCACATTACTTACTGGGGGGCTGTGTGGAGCACATTACTTACTGGGGGGCTGTGTCGAGCACATTACTTACTGGGGGGCTGTGTGGGGCACATTACTTACTGGGGGGCTGTGTGTGGGCACATTATATACTGGGGGGCTGTGTGTGGGCACATTACTTACTGGGGGGGCTGTGTGGGGCACATTATATACTGGGGGGCTGTGTGGGCACATTACGTACTGGGGGACAGTGTGGGGCACATTATATACTGGGGGGCTGTGTGGGCACATTACTTACTGGGGGACAGTGTGTGGGCACATTACTTACTGGGGGGCTGTCTGGGGCACATTACTTACTGGGGGGCTGTCTGGGGCACATTACTTCCTGGGGGGGGGGGGCTGTGTGAGGCACATTTCTTACTGGGGGGCTGTGTGGGGCACATTACTTACTGGGGGGGGGGGTGTGGGCACATTACTCACTGGGGGGCTGTGTGAGGCACATTACTTACTGGGGGGCTGTGTGGGGCATATTACTTTCTGGGGGGGGGCTGTGTGGGCAAATTACTCACTGGGGGGCTGTGTGGGGCACATTACCTACTGTGCGGCGGGCTATGTGGGGGACATTTCTTGGAGCGTGTTCACACATGACACAAGGACAGGCCTCGGTTTGATCTCATTTGCTTTTTCCAATAATACACAAGTGATGGGTAACATGCACCTGGTTTTGTTTAAATGCAAGACAAACGTGTGAGCGCTGCCTTTGAAGTATTTGGGGGAGATTGTTAGGGGCAGCAGGAGGATAACACTGTCAGGGAACCAAGATGTAGGAACAATGAGGAACATAAGATGTGGTGATGCCTAATGGAGAAGATGGAGGACGCGTCACCTGCAGTCACTGGATGTAACCAGTAGGGATTTCTCCTGTGTTGTCTGTAGCTGTATATACTAGAAGTAACCTTGTTATTGGCACAGCCACATGTGAGGGGGTTATGTACAGGAGGGGGCATTACTGTAAGAGCGCTACATATGTATTGGGGCCCGTGCCCCGAATCTTTTACCACCCTAGCAACGCCCCTGACCGGATACCCAACCTAACTGTAAAGAGAACAAAGAGGGATTTTACCTACAAATTGATTCTTTGTAGAGTGCACCATTACAACAGCAAAGTTCCTTTTTATGAAGGGGTATTCTGTTTTATTTTTAAAACTATATCTATAAATTCAGGGATGGTGCTGAGTTGTAAACAATTAAAAAAGCATGTGTAAATGCCATGTCCTCCACATTCATTTATAATTATACAAATTAAAGAGGTTCTCCAACACCAACTAAAAGCATATCATGGTTTTATGTTTGGTGGAGGTCCAACTGTTAAGATCCAACTGATTTTTAGAATGAATATGACTACAACACGTTTTATGTACTGTTTTCCGTTAAAAGGTCTGTTTTCTGTTGGCCACCAGCACTTCAAGGAAGCTCAGAATATCGTAGTATGTTTCCGGTTTTCATTATAAAATAAACTGTAACAATGCAATAGAACACATTTGTTCTCTTAATTGTATTGTATTTTTTCCTAATTAAGTTCTTATGAAAGCTGAATGGAGCCTAGTATGGCCTATCTAGAATATGCATATGAATGGCTTGAATATATCCTGCTTTTATCTTCTTCCTATTGCATGTTTTATGTGTTTTTCATTGTGTGAATGTAAGTGTGTTTATAGCGAGTGTGTTCTATCAGATATTCATCCAGCAACTCTTTAAATGCCTATGAATAAGGTAGAGATTTAATCATTCTATCACTTTGGACATAGTTGATATTGATATAAAAAGTGTTCTTAATGCCATCAAGACTCCATATTAAATGCTTGAATGCTTTAACAGAGACAAGGACTATTGATCTGTGATAAAGAAACCATAAAATCCTTTCTACTTCAATCTCTCTCCTCTAAAGTTAGAGCACTTGCCAGGAAAAATAAGAAAATGAATGCACAGGTTCTTGTGGAACTGACAACGATAGTATAGGTCACACAAACCCGGTGCAAAGGTCTATCAGCTTTTTTCACTAATACCTAGATTCAGATATTAGCATTGCTATAGGTCACTGCTAATTCAGACAATGATGTTTAACAGGTTACTTTGATCTACTCTCATACATTTTTATCTGCCCCCTTTTTTTGTTTTTATACTTATTCATTTTTATACATAGAAAATAAATCAGAATTGTATCAATTCTTTAATCGGAAGCACAATAAATCCGAAACATCATATAGGAAAGAAAGACCCTTATGCACATTACTGCATTATACTATACCTTCATAGAGTTCTGTTGGCACTACTCTAGCTATATGTTTCCATTTATTGCAGAAGGTTTTTATTCAAACAAGGTAGGATCCATCACAGAGACATCCAATTTCACGATTAAAACAAAAAAACCCAACTCATTTTGAGCATTCGCACGGCGCTCTTACTCACGGCTGGTATGGTAGTTGTGCGTCATCCATAAAAAACATAAGCACCGGACACTGTGTTAGAAAAAATTGTACTAGGAAAACTTGGTGTGGATGACATCTCAGCTAACAACCAGTTGGCTTCTATACAAACAATTAAAAATTCGACACAATAGAAACATTCTGCTTTTCTCTCCAATAAGAAATAACCCGATATCTAAATTTTTCTAAATAAATTACATTCATACAATTAAACAAAACGTCATTGTCTTATATCTAGTCCAGGTTTTGTATTTCGATGATCAGATAAGGAGGGAAAAAGACCCAACGTCAGTCTATAACGTAAACACGTGCGCACAAATCTCATAATACATCACACAACACAAGGTGTGTAATCAACCAGAGGCGGCCCAAAAAGACAGACCGCTGTGCGCGCATGTGCCTTATAGTTAGCAAATTCTACTATGAGAACCTCACACAATAGCGAATGCAGGTCAGTAAACCTAAAAATAAAAAATATATACAATCTTGTTTCTTTACATATTAAAAAAAACCTTCAATCAAGTATATGGAAGTATAGAAGTATAGAATTGTCATTGTGCAATACTCTTTACAAAATATTCGAATACACCCGATTGTTTGCAAAAGGAAGCCGCCTAATGTATATGAATAATAAATCATTAGTTCATTTTATGGTTTAAACCAGATTGAACTCTAGTCTGCAAATTGCAAAGAATCATTTTTTATATCGCCATCTTTTACTGAAGTTATTAATGTTATGTTATTGATTGTTAATATTGTGTATACATACTGTAGATACTGTCCTAAAGAGTACTGGTATACAGGGCAACTGTTTATATTACCATAATGTGCCCTTGTAAATAATGCATTACCTTGCACTGAAAAATGATGTCATGTGGTCCCCTGTTAAATGCTATCTTATAGTGTTCTGTTATACAATAGCCTAAATAGTCAGATACTGCCATACAGTCTCCTTATTATTGTATTATAGTAGATAAGGTTGAAAAATGATGTCACGCCATAGGGTTCAACTTACTAATCATCCAGTTTTGATCCATAGGTGGTCAAAAAACCCTTTAAGTCTGACACCTATTTGCTCATAGTATCATAATATTGCAGTCAGGATAACCCTCTGGATCAACATCAACTATTAACAAAATGTATAGTTCCAGTAACCTGTAATATTTTATTCTCAAGAAAACCATTTAGGTAATTCTTTAAAGTGTAAAAAAGTATCTTCCGTAACAACCTCCTGCGGCAGAGAGTTCCATAGTCTCACTGCTCTTACAGTACAGAACCTTTGTCTATGGTGATGGTAGAATCGCCTCTCCTCTAGGCGTGGAGGATGCCCCCTTGTCCTGGTCACAGGCCTAGGTATAAAAAGATTCCTGTACTGCCCATTCAGATATTTGTACATTCTAATGAGGTTGCCCCATAGATGCCTTTTTCTTCTATGATGAATAATCCAAAATGTAGTAATCTGTCATTCAATTCTAGTACAGCCATTGTCATAATAAGCTCAGTCGCTCTCCTATTCCAGTTCAACTATGTTACTTTTTTACACTCTGGTTTCCAAAATCATACACAATATTCCATGTGTAGCCGGACCAGTTATTTGTATCATGAGGATCTATTCCTCTCTCAATACATAATTGTATTAGCAGATGCTCTGGTCACTAAGCCCCAAAATCTTTTTTTTTTTTTTTTGCTGCAGTTTTATCACCAAAATTTTCTATAACACACAATGGGACAGATTTATCAGGGATTGTATGCCTGAAATCTCGGTTCAAGGGTAGGAGATGGGAAATCATATGTAAATGTGCCCCAATATCTTTTTTTACTTTGCCCAAGTGTATAACTTTCATTTATCTAAATTGAAATTCATTAGCCATTTTCCAGCCCAGGCCTCCAGTTTAAAAAAATACCTCTGTGATATCATAGTATCTGCCTCTGTATTAATTAATTAATTTACAGAGCTTAGTATCACCTATGTTAACCTTCTATTTGGTCAGGCAGGAGGCCCAATACTGATCTTGTGGTGCAACACTGGTAACGTAAACCCTATCTGATAATGTACTTATAATGACAACCCACTTTTTTCATTATCACTAAGCCAACTTCCAACTCGAATACAGATTTTCAGCTAGATACAGCAGTCTTATTTAATTTTGGACATGCAAAAAGCTGACAGTGTTTAGAAGATGGTCTAATGCCTTGGAAAAGTCTAAAGACACAACATCCACAGGTTTAATCTATAAATCACCTCCTCAAAGAAGCTTATCAGATTAGTCTGACAGGACTGACACCTCATGGATCCAATACGAAGGTTATATGAATTGAGAATAACAACTTTAATAAACCTCCCAAATATTTACATCTAACCATAGTTAAAGTGGCAGGTTTCCAGGGTCACCTTTTGATCTCTTTTTTTCAATACAGGCAGTCCCCGGGTTGCATACAGGATAGGTTGTGTAGGTTTGTTCTTAAAGGGGTTATCCGGGTTTTAAAAATAACTGAGGCCGGGCTGGGGTGGGCTAGTTAAACATAACAAACATCTACTTACCTCGTCTGGCACCGCTGATGTCCCGCTCCGCGGCCGGTCTTCTCTGTGCGCCGGTTTCATTACAGGGGCGCACAGGGAGCTTCCGGCCGGCTGGAAGCTCCTATCCGACACCATCTCTCAGCGCTTACAACGCTGAGAGATAGAGACGGATAGGAGGAGCCGGCCACATCCCGGACCGGAAGCTCCTTGTGCGCGGCTTCCGTGCACCTGTAAACAAAGAGGGGCACGGATAGAAGGGACTGCGGCGCGGGACATCGGCGGCGCCGGAGGAGGTAAGTAGATGTTTATTATGTTTAAATATCCCTCCCCAGCCCAGCCATAAGAAATTTTTAAAACCCGGATAACCCCTTTAAGTTGGAGGTATGTAAATCGGAACTGTATATTTTATCATTGTATTCACAGAATTTTTTTGGTCTCTGTGACAATTGGATTTTTAAAATGTTGGGATGTCATAAGAACCAGGATTAACACTCAAGCTTCATTGCAGCTGATAACTGTTACGGCTGTTTATTGTAGTCTAGGGCTAATGTACAGTAAATTACCAACATCCAGAGGTCCATTTGTAACTAGGGGTTGTATGTAAGTCGGGTGTTCTTAAGCAGGGAACCGCCTGTATTGACATCATGTACCTTAAGCACCAGTCTTTTGGAACAGAATATTCAAATATTTAATGCAAAGTTCAGTCTATCGCATTATTTTATTTCTGTCTATTTCTGTGAAATGTTTATTTAAGTGGTTTTAAGATGGTGCTGTATTCTTTCTGAGCTACAATATTTCTAATTTATAATATTTTTGGCCCTTTACCCCCAGCCCTCAACTATGACAACCACGTTATTCCTCAGAAGGTCTGCACTTTCAGTTTTCTTTTCAGAAATTAGATCATTATCTGCATTATCATTCTCTGCATATTAGATTTCCAAGTATTTAAATGTCTCCATCTCTGGCTTTCTAGTGCACAATCCTGATTCAATTTGAAAGATAAGATATTAACTTTACAATTGACAGGGATGGTTCTCTCTGCTATAGATAGGAGTGTCTGAAATTACATTCCCCAGTCTGTAAATGTGACTTACATTAAGCAAAAAGTGACTTGTTTTGGCAAATCTGCATATGACTATGGAGGTGATTTTTTATAGATAAAAGAGGAAGTTTTAACATGAAAGGGAACCTGTCATGCCAGTTTGGGTCATGAAACAACCCACAGGTCCTTATGGACCAGTGGTTTAGTGTCCCAAAACGCCCTGTCTCATTTTTAGGCATTCGGGTTAAAAAAAACGTAATACTTACCTTGCTTTCTCAAAACCTTGGCGCCTGCGTGTCCTGGTGAGTGAAGCCGGAGCATTACACCCTGGCTTCACTGCACAAGTGCAGCAGTGTTTCGTGAGATGAGGCACCAACCAGATAAGTATTTAAGTTTATTTGTTTATTTTACATTCCATTATTTATTATTTAAAAGTTCGATTGTGGACCCTAAATCACAGGTCCATAAGACCTGTAGTTGGTTTAGGGTCCCAAATTGGCTTGACAGGCCTTCTTTAAAAAGAGAATGCTATTAAGGATATGTCATATCCTACCTGAGGTGATGTTATTTACAGTGATGTAACTAGGAGAGGGTGGGTCCCAGGACAAACTTCTGCATGGGGCCCCCTTCAGCCGAAGAAAAAAATATACATATTTGTAGAGACATATTTATACAATTACACACATTTATATACTTAAATCCCCTTCACGCTCTGCACCGTACAGATCTATAAAGGGTTATGAAGAGGGCGCCGCCCTCTGTTGAGATCGCTGCCCCCTGGGATCATTGGGAGCTGCGATTGGTCGCCATGACATCCGCAATGTGTCATCCGGAGTTCGGGGGGAGGGGTGGGGGTTGGCCAGAATGCGGGAGCCGGACTTCAAGTCAGGGGGGGTGGCCGGAGTATGGGTGAGTGGGCTCAAATATATCAAAGTCCCTGCAGTGCCGCACCCATTTGTATGGTTTCAGCGCTAAGGAGAGGGGGCCTGGGATTGGGCCTCAATTCCTTAACGCCGTGCCCGCTGTCCACACGCCAGTGAGCTGTGCGGGCCTCTCCCCCTTACGGGCCTGGTCGCGGTCGCACCCTGGTTACTTAGGTGGGGTAAAAGCTGATGACAGTTCCCCTTTATATTACTGCACCAATTCTTACTATTATCTGGGTATATTAAGCTGTAACTAGTCTTCATTAGGTTTTACTGGGATTTCTTTAAAAATATACATCTTTTAAGTAATTTGAAAAGCACCATGCATTACATTCGCTACACTGGCTTCAGATTGCACATGACGAATATTACTCATATTCGTTTATCTGCAAATTTAAGCAATTGTGAGAGTGTAATGCTTTCAATGTAAATTACTACTACACTTAATGATGGAAAAGACATCGATTAGTAGTCGACTGCAGCTATTTCTCTATCCTGAATGACTGAGTTGTGTCATTAGTGCTCTTTAATGAGAGTTTTCTGGCCAAGTTTAATAAAATTTAGGTAAATGATCTGACATACATATTCGAATTCACTTCTAAGAGGCTGAAACAAAAACTGTCAGATGTTGAAAGTCTATCATTCTAGTGAAAGAAAAGTTGCATTTTCATTAAAAATCCATTCTACAGCGATGATATAATACATTGAAAGCCAGCTAACATGAAAAATTATTCATTAAATTCAATTGTCAAAGAATTTTGAATACATCAAATTCATCTTTTGAGAGATATGCCAGGAAATTCTGTAAAATCCTGTAAAGTATATTTGCTGTAGACCATAAGATGTGATTTTTGATTTGTAGAAAGTACTAGTGAATTTAATGCAAGGTTGAATTTGCAAACTGATCAAATATTTTATAAGAAATTCATGTTGAACACACAGTACATTGTCTTCAGATCTCCACAGTTTGATCTCTTAATACAGCTCATTTTCTATCTTAAAGGAAACCTACCATTTCTGATGGTAGGTATTAGATGTAAACACCGGGCACCAGCTCAGGGTGAGCTGGTGCCGGAACTTACCTTAGCTAGTGTTTTAAACCGCTATATCGCGGTTTAAACACATTTTGATTTACAGCCCCGAGGTAGCTTCGGCGCTGCGCGCGGCCGTCCGCGCGTGACGCCTCCGGCACCTCCTATGGAGCCAAAGCTACCTTGCGGCTGTAAATCAAAATGTGCTTAAACCGCGATATAGCGGTTTAAAACACTAGCTAAGGTGCTTACATCTAATACCTACCATCAGAAGTGGTAGGTTTCCTTTAAAGGCATTGTTCATTTGGAGCAAATAATTGATATGGTTTGTGTAATGAAAGGCTATACAATTTTCCCATATACTTTCTGTAGTTATACACTCACCGGCCACTTTATTAGGTACACCATGCTAGTAACGGGTTGGACCCCCTTTTGCCTTCAGAACTGCCTCAATTCTTCGTGGCATAGATTCAACAAGGTGCTGGAAGCATTCCTCAGAGATTTTGGTCCATATTGACATGATGGCATCACACAGTTGCCGCAGATTTGTCGGCTGCACAGCCATGATGCGAATCTCCCGTTCCCCCACATCCCGAAGATGCTCTATTGGATTGAGATCTGGTGACTGTGGAGGCCATTTGAGTACAGTGAACTCATTGTCATGTTCAAGAAACCAGTCTGAGATGATTCCAGCTTTATGACATGGCGCATTATCCTGCTGAAAAGTAGACCATCACATGTTGGGTCACGTGATGGTCTAAAGGGAGATGGACATGGTCAGCAAACAATACTCAGGTGGCTGTGGCATTGCACAACAAGCTCAATTGGTCCCGGGGCCAAAGATGGCCAAGAAAATATTCCCACACCATGACACCACCACACCAAGCCTGAACGTTGATACAAGGCAGGTGGATCGCATTCATGTTGTTGACGCCAAATTCTGATGTACCATCCGAATGTCGCCTTCATCATGGAGACTCATCAACCAGGCAACGTTTTTCCAATCTTTCTACTGTCCAATTTCGATGAGCTTGTGCAAATTGTAGCACCGAGTTTGTTTTAGCTGAAAAGGAGTGGACCTGGTGTGGTCTTTGCTGCTGTAGCCCATCTGCTCAAAGTTCGATGCATGTGCGTGTCAGGATGCTTTCTGCCTACCTTGGTTGTAACGGTGGCGATGAGTCACTGTTGCCTTTCTATCAGCTCAAACCAGTCTGCCCATTCTCCTCTGACCACTGGCATCACAAGGCATTTCCGCCACAGAACTGCCGCTCATGGAGTGTTTTTCTTTTTCGGACCATTCCTGTAAACCTAGAATGGTTGTGCGTGAAAATCCCAGTAGATCAGCAGTTTCTGAAAATACTAGACCAGACCTTCGGCACAAAACAACGGTGCCACGCTTCAAAGGCACACAAATCACCTTTCTTCCCATACTGATGCTCGGGTTGAACTGCAGGAGATTGTCTTGACCATGTTCATGCCTAAATGCACTGAGTTGCCGCCATGTGATTGGCTGATTAGTAATTAAGTGTTAACGCGCAGTTGGACAGGTGTACCTAATAAAGTGGCCGGTGAGTGTAGTTTGTAGCATGTTTACTGCATCATAAATACATAAAACTTTTATTCTCTGGGACTATACAAATATAGGGGTTTATTTATAGTTTTCTTTTTAAGTCACCTAAATTTACTATATTTTATATTTTATGTGGGGAAAAAATTTTTAGCATTTTTTTGGTCAATTTAGCTGTTTGAGGGCTTTTATTGTTGCAGAAAGACCTGAAGTTTTTAATCTTTGATATTTCATATTTCTTGGTGTTTCTAGGTGTTGAAATACCAACATGTGTGCTTTTACTTTTTGTTTTTCAATATGCTTCTATATTTTTTAACTCCTATATATTACAGTGCATTATACTGCCAGATACAAAGTCACACAGCTTTGGGGTGCCATAGGGTTACAGAGGGAGCCCACTCCCTCTGCAGCCCCATAGACACCGCTGTTTGAGAGCTACTGATCCCATGTGTTCATATCAGTACTGGGTAGTGATAGCGTAGTCTAACACCAGCTCCTACTGGATGCGATCTTTATCAGTGGAGCGCTGGCCCAGCAGGAGATGCTGCCGATGCCAGGAAGCTCCAGTGATCCCCTGGGCCTTTTTTTGCTTTGCTATGATGGTGAGCAGCAGCATAAATAGTAGTACACTCCTTGCTCTGCCACTATACACAACAGTCTATATTTGCACCGCCTGTAGTGGAATGCTGATTTACCCTGGATTTTGTGTAGTGGCAGAGGAGGAAGTGTATTACTATCTAAGCTGCCACTCACCATCATAGCAAAGTAAACATTTGTTGGGAGGAGGGCAAACCTGTTGGGTTCAGGTGTGGTGACTGTGGAGGCAAGGTTATCTGGCATAGCACCCCATCACTCTCCTCCTTGGTCAAATATCCCTTACATAGCCTGGAGGTGTGTTTGGGGTTATTGTCCTGTGGAATAATAAACGCAAACGCAAATGGGATGGAATAGCATGCCACAGCAAGATGCTGTGGTAACCATGCTGGTTCAGTATACCTTCCATTTTGAATAAATCCCCAACAGTGTCACCAGCAAAGTACCTCCACAATACCACACCTCCCCCTCCATGTTTCACAGCGGGAACCAGGCTTGTAGAGTCCATTTGTTCACCTTTTCTGCGTTGTAACCAAATATCTCAAATTTGAACTCATCAACTGATGGTCCCAACCCCATTTATAAGGCAAGAAATCCCACTTATTAAGCCTGACAGGGCACACCTGTTATGTGAAAATCTTTTCTGGTGACTACCTCTTGAAGCTCATCAAGAGAATGCCAAGAGCATGCAAAGCAGTAATCAAAGCAAAAGGTGACATGGAAGAACCTAGAATATAAGATATATTTTCAGTTTTTTCATACTTTTTTGTTAAGTATATAATTCTATGTGTGTTAATTCATAGTTTTTATGCCTTCAGTGTGAATCTACAACTTTTATAGTATGGAGGAAATATAATCACTGTATGGCAGTACTTTCACTGTATGGTGGTAATATTGCTGTATGACAGTACAGGCAGTCCCCGGGTTACATACAAGATAGGGTCTGTAGGTTTGTTCTTAAGCTGAGTTTGTATGTAAGTCGGAACTGTATATTTTATCATTGTAATCCCAGCCAGAACTTTTTTGGTCTCTGTGACAATTGGATTTTAAAAATGTTGGGTTGTCATAAGAATCAATATTAACACTAAAGCTTCATTACAGACGCCTGTGATAACTGTTACAGCTGTTTATTGTAGCCTAGGACTAAAGTACAATAAATTACCAATATCCAGAGGTCCGTTTGTAACTATGGGTCGTATGTAAGTCGAGTGTTCTTAAGTAGGGGACCGCCTGTAATATCAATCCCTGTATGGTGGTAACATTTATTACTGTATGACAGTAATATTGATCACTATATGGAGGTAATATTTATCACTTTATGTAATTTCCATATTTCCTCCTGGTATGGTGATATTATTGGTAGTATTGACCTTTGAATAGAAGTCTTTATTACCAGTATGAGACATAAGGAGAACTCTTACCTTTTTAATCCCACATCATGGTATTAAACTTCTTGTAGGTCATACTTGGTGTTAAGGGGTGTGTCATCCTTGGTAGCCAAAGGAGGTATTGTTTTTCATTTAAGGCAGAAAGAAAAAATGTACGAGAAAAAAGCTCACCGTACGAAGACCCCAGGAAATTACAAATGACTGTGTGCATGGGCTCCAAGGTCCAGGCCGGGTCCTAGACAGCTACTCAGCTTGTAATGGCATTTCACAGCTCAGTTAGACGAAATATTAGTTCTGTTAAAAATTCATCTTTAATGGATCTTCATAAAAAAAATATATACATCATGGAAAACACAGGGCATGGAGACACAAGACACAGGAAACAAAAAACGCAGGCTGCGATGACGTGTTTCGGACTACGTCATACTAGTCCTTAATCGTACCTAGCCTGAAAAAAAGTCAACACCCCTTTAGGGGGCGGGAGCTACAGGCAGGGAAAAGGGATATGCATACAAAACTGAACAATGTGTAAACTTAGTAAAAATACATTAAATCATGTTTGTAGTTCAATCCCTTAGCAACACAAGTATCAAGGTTAAAAATCCAAAATGCTTCTCTAGAAAACAAAGCTTTTTTCCAGTCTCCTCCCCTTTGGGGCCGGGAGACTACGGTAGTTCAATGGCTGTAATAGCCATTTTGCAACTTTTTGTAAACTAAGTAAAGTTAGTCATGTTGCCCATCAATGAAACACCCCTTTGTTTTGAGTATTAACCCCTTCCCGATATTTGACGTAATAATACTGCATGGCGGGAGGTGCATTCCCCCATTTTGCAGTATTATTACGTCATGCTTCTGGCACCGGCTCCTGAACGGAGGCGGTACCAGAAGCATGGGTTGTTATAGCTGGCACCTGTCTCTAGTACCCGCGGGGATATGCGGCTACTTCCAGGAGCCAGGTCCTGTGACACACTGAGCATGCGCATAAAGCATACATTCGGTTAATGTTAGTTATCAAGTTTTTTTGATGTTATGACTACGTATGGAAAAAGTAGAACATTTTCAATTTCAAAAATCTCGACTTTTTCCAAATTTTCACCAAATATCTGTTATTTTCATAAATAAACGCAACACATACCACCAAAATTTATCAACTAACATGAAGTTCAAAGTGTCACAAGAAAACTATTTCAAAATCACTTGGATATGTTAAAGCGTTCCAAAGTTATAACCATTTATAGTGACACAGGGCAGATTTGAAAAAATGGGCCGTGTCAGGAAGGTGAAAAGTGGCTTTGGCTTTAAGGGGTTAAAGTAGTATTTTAATTGGAACACTATCCATTATCTCATTAAAATCTTTATGCACAAAAACTGAACACCCTGATCTGTCATTAATAAATTAAGAAAATAAATCAATGGCTCCAGAGAGGAGGAGGGTAGGCATAAGCGGGTGGGGGGGACTGCTGGAATGGAGCATTATAAGGGGGTATGTAGGAAAAGGGTATTATAAATGAGGTTGCAGATAGCATGAGAGGCAGTAAGTTATGCTTTGTAGCCATACAAGCGGTTGGAGTACATTCAAGGATGGGGTGCTTGAACTTAAATTTTCAGAATCACACCCCCATTTGAAAATATGTTGTAGGTGGCCCGTATTTTAAATACGGATTTGGGCCACTTTTTATTATTTAAGTAGATATTGACAATTCAGTTCAAAGCCAGTGTTTATAAATTATGTATGGCAGTATATGTCCAGGATGGGCAAACTCCTCCTATGGAACTTGGAAACATTACTGAGGGTTAAAGTGGTTGTCCACTTTCAACAAGTAATTGATATGATTAGTGTAATGAAAAGTTATACCAATTTCCAATACTTTCTAATAGAAAGGTTTAATGTTTACTTCCAGTGGATAGAAATCAGTCCATAGTCATGAGATGGACACACGGGTGCATGAGCTGTTATTATAACAGACAGTGATCAGAGCCATGTAAAACAGCTCGTGCACCTGGATGTCCATAACAAGACCATGGACAAATTACTATCCACAGGAAGTAAACATAGACGTTTATTATAGCAGGACAGCAAGCAGAGATGTAGAAAACCATAATGAATTGATACGGAAAGTATATTGGAAAATTGTATAATGTTTCCTTACACAAATCATATTAATTATTTGCTGAAAGTGGACAACCCCTTTAAGTTTTCTGCCCTATGTAAATTATACCATATGTATGCCACAAGGCTGCACTGGCTATGTTCTCAAACTCCAACATAGCTGAATTGTGCCATAGTCAGGAAATTTGGGGTTGCTATAGCATTTTAGGGCTGTGGGGCTCACTGTCTAATAAGCTAAATTAATTGATAAGGTGTAACCAGCATCTTCTTCTGTCTGCATAATTCAGCTTAGGATGCGGCTTAGGACTTTCCTTTGTGTAGTTTGCTTGACATTCCAGTGTGAACTGTGGCTAATGTTGCTGGCTGCATTGGTGCTACTGTATTTACTCGAGTATAACCTTATTTTAGCACAAAAAACTGGGATAACCTATTAACTTGAGAATAAGCCTAGGGTAGGAAATGCATTGGTGCTAGCCCAGTATATAGCCCAGTATATAGCCAGCCCATTCCCCCAGTATATATCCAGCCCATGCCCCAGTATAAAACCAGCCATCCCACCAGTACATAGCCAGTCCATGTCCCCCAGCAGCCCCTATTATATAGCCGACCCATTGTATATAGCCAGCCAGTCCTGGTACTCAGTATGTAGCCAGCTCCCTGCACCCAAGTATATAGCCAGCTCCCTGTCTCCAGTATATAGCCATCCCTCCCCATTATATAGCAATCTAGCCCCCAGTATATAGCCAGCCTCTGCCCCAGTATACAACCACCTAGACTCTAGTATATAGCCAGCGTTCAGTATATAGCCAGCCAGCCCCCAATATATTTTTGGGCTGAAAAACTCAACTTATACTCCAGTATATAAGGTGATTCCACCATACCCAGTTCCTCTGCAGCTCTGGTCCAGCAACAATTAACTTTCTATGGTGGACAGACCTCTGCTCCAGTCATCTGGGGCAGAGTCTCTTTGGCCACCTATATAGATTCTATCTACAGCTAGTTCCCTCCTAATTATATTTCTAGCTAGTCTTCCTGTTTGCTATTCCTATGCTATACTTATGATATTTCTGGTTTTCTGATCTTGGCTTTCATACTTTAACTATGACTTTTTACTTTGATTTTGTGTTGTAATTGATATCTCCTTTGTTACCCAGACTTTTGACTTTGCTTTTATGCTTTTTGCTTGTGAGTCTTGTTTAGTGTTATCCCTTTGGCATGGTTAGGAACTGTCTTTAAGTTGTCCCATATCACCTAGGATACGCAGAGGCAAGCAGGCGACAGTGTGAGGGATTCAGTTTGAAGGAAACCTACCATCAGCTACACTGATGCAGTGTTTAATCCCTGAGCTGAGTGGTTTTGCTTAAATAACTATTATAACATTCAGGATATTGGGAAAGCTGGGTCAGGCTGGCTGCCTAGATAAATTAGACACAGAGATTGTAATTACAAGTGGAGGTTAGTCAAGACATGACTAATCAACCTGAGCTAGAACATTCATACACAGCAGCTGGGGGATGGTGCAGCAATTGAGTATTCTGCCTTTGGGCACAACCCAGGGATTACATCATTCTCTCCTGCAGTGAAAAACTCACGTGCTACCGGTAGTAGAAGAGCTGAACCAGCCATAGATGTGATAGAGCTTCATTATCATAATGTTATATCTGTTTTATCAGCAAAACCACTCAGCACACGGATTAAACAAAATATGATCCTGTATCAGTGTAGCTACAGCATTCTCAAGGTATGTTTACTTCATAATGCATCAAATCAAATGCTAGGTTTCCTTTAAGGCAGAGTCCTCATTACATAAGGTAGTATTTGTAAGGTAGGTAGTGTGATTGCTCCAAAAATAGTATATCTATCGGCATAGATGTATATCTAATTCTAGTATATCGGCTTGGTCAGGAGTGCATCATTTTAAGTCCATCTATAAGTGTACAACAGAATTAGACCAGAATGTAGCATTATTGAATTAGACATTGTAATCCATCATCACCATCATCTTCATTGTCATCTTCTGCCATCCCTTTCACCTAATTTCACCATCACTCATTTCTTTATGTATGCTTTTCGCTGTACCAGAAGTCCCAGTCTTCTCAAGCAATAATCTTGTATCTGCAACTTTCTTGTGTATTGGTATGTGTGCACGCTAAACTAATTCCCTGCTGTTTAATGGAAATGGACTCCTTCTTTGCCTTATCTCCACCCTCTTGTTAACACCTGGTAGTTATAACTAATTTGCCTTGGGTGTATAAATTGCAGACTTAAGGTATATCAGAGCCTAGTTGACATTGCATCCTTTTAAGTGGATCTGTAAGTGCACAAAAGAATAAAACCAGAATTGAACAAGAAGTGAAAAAATGGACTCTTTCTTGTAAATACTTGTCAAACTCAACTTACTTTATGACTCACCTTACACTTGCAAAATGTAAAAGTAAGGTCACACCATTCAAATCTGTCCTCCAATGACTAACCTAATCTAAATCTGTGGACTTGCAGTTGCATTAAATAGAATGTACTATCAAGAATGGCATCGCTGTAGGTGGCTGCTGATACACTGGCTCCAGCTCACCCAATCTCCTGCCCTGCAGATCAGCTTGGCACTCAGTCTGCCCCCCCCTTTTCAGTTCCCAGCCGATCAGCAGCAACAGGAGCTCCATGTTGCAGGACTTGGTGCAACAGGGCACCGGAACGGGCAGCTAGCAGCTAAGAGCACCAGTTATGGCATCATTAAAGCACCTGAAATGTAAATGTTCACAACTAGTGCCTTACCGCAAGTCAGGAGTAACACTGTACCACGGCTCCAGCGCTAGCCAGCACCAGACAGCTTAAGCGCCAGTACTTGGCAAAAGTAGAGTGACTGGTAGTGTCTCTTCAGCCAAACCAATAGCAGCACACCATTGTTTCACCCCAAGTACCGTAAGTGCCGCATCTGCACCAATAGAGTAGTACCTTCTATGCATGTCTATCTCACTTGTGTCTATTTGTTATTGTCACTGTTGTATTTCGTACTGTTATTGTTTCACCTTATGTAATGTAATGTGGTCTGACAAAAGTGCACCGTGCGACCCTAAGTAAATGTGCGTCATTATGTATTATTGTTGTTAAAATGTTATTTTAGGAAATTGATACCTAAGTAACTCATTAAAATTTTCTGCAAAGTCACTTTATAATAATGCCCTGTTTTAAAGCCAGTTAATAGAATTAGACCTCCATATACAGTTGAAACATAATGCCATTTATATCAAAAGAATGAAATGATTATATATCTTTTTTGCTAAAGTAAGTCAATGTTACACTTATGATAGATTAGAATGAACTGAAATATGCCACTATCTCAGAGACTGCAGCTTGTTTAAGGGAATCATGTAATTGACATGCAAATAAAGGCACTTTGCTCTTTCATGCTATTTCCTTGCTCTCGAGCGCCATTAATCCCATTAATTGCACATAAAAAGACTGGTAGCAATTCTACAAATGAGTAAACACAGAGATAAATTGTAATGGTGCTAGCACAGCAAATTGGATTCAAGTCCTTATTGTACAATCCTGTTTCATTTGGCCAATTTTATTATCACTGTTACTGGAACAAATCACTTTATTAAACAGAAGGGGCTTTTACTAAATCCCTTGTTCTTGTGGGTATTATCACAGTGCTGGTCAGTGATTGCCAAAGTCCATAATACATTGCAGACTCATGTACACACGTTCAGCACATTTTCCTCTTGCAACATGCTTCATAAATCTAGAAAGCAACAATCTTTGTGTGATCCAAAATATATATAAAGTGATGAAATAACTATGAAAACCATCATTACTTGTATAACAAGCATACCTGAATACAATACTTACTACTCTACCTTCTCAAATTCTTTATATGGATAGAGTCAAATCATAAACCTTAAATTCTATTGTAAAGTGGATCATGTCTCATTTATCCAGCAACAGATACTTGACTGTTTTTAAGCTCCTCTTCATTTGTCTAGATCTTGTTTTCAATCTAAAATCTAATTCATGGGGTGATCTATAATACCTGTCTTCACATTTCTGATTTCAAAATCTAGCAAAGTTGGGGTAATAATGGCATTTTGGATTTCTTGCACAAAAATAATTGTAACATTTGAATATTTCACACTATTTCAGATATGAAAACTGTATGGGAAAGCGGGTGTGTTTATCCGGTTAAGGGCTCTTTTACATTAGCGTTACTGCTGTTTGCATGTTGTCAACCGACCCATTTTTTTATGAGTTTTGTCTCTGGGTGATGTCACATGATTTTCTGTGTTTGTTTGGTGCCATTTCCTCTGTTGTTCCTAGCAGGCATGAATATATTTTTTGAGGAGCAGGTGCTATCAGCTTGTCTTCTATTTTGGTGTAGTCAGCGTTTGGCTAAAGCTTGATGTTGATGCCTGCACTTATGGGTTTACCACATTGTTGAGCAGCACCCTTGGAAATGAAAATTTCACACACTATATGGAGATCTCAGGCAGCATAAAGAATTTTTGAGTTTTTCTTTTTGTCACCTGTCAATGTCCACCTTTGATCGGCTGCTTGAAATTCAGCCGAAGAGTTGAAGAGTGATTGTTGGTTTTGTATGTATTTATTGGAGTTTTATCTTTTTTGTTCTTTTTTTATTTAGGTTTCTTGCCACAAGAAATCCGTTTAAGTCACTATATTTTGATTTTTTGATTGCCACATCCACTATAAGTGGGACTGTGCACAACACCTGTCATGCCATCTGGACTCATCTTCCCTGGTGATGGGGCCACCAACCACTGAACAATGGTTTGCGATTGCCTCCAATTTGTGGGATAAAGCACAGTTTCCAAACTGTATTGGTGCCCTGGATGGCAAGCACATTCGTGTGAAGAAGGCACCTCACTTCGCGTCCCAGTACTACAAACAGTATTTCCCGTTTTTAGTTGCAGATGAAGTATTTGCCTTGACAAACCAGGTGTTGCGTCCTTATCCACGTCGTGGTCTTGACACTCAGAGACACATATTTAACTAATCTCTTTCCTTTGGCATATTGGGCAAAAAATGTCGGATCTTTCACACTACCACCCGGATGAAACCGGATAATGTGTTGGCAGTGATGAAAGCAACTGTCCTGGTGGTTTTGGCCTCAGCATAGGATTTGGAGCAGACATTCATCATGGCTTTCGGAGTGTCTACCACAAGCTTCTCAGGTACCTTGGCCAGATTGGAAGCAGAATTTTTAGAAGATGCTTAGTTGCTACCTCCTGCTGTATTTGCAGGTGACTATCCAATGGATTTTCAGAAGCTTTGGTGTGGGCTCTGGGTGTTCATGGCTGTTGTGGGGAGACTCAGGTAACTGTGCTTCCTGTTCAGTGCCTTCTTTAACAGAGCTTAGCACAGCTTTGGAAAATGGACCAGTAACTTTTGACACCGTTAAGTTAACTGTGATGCTGTAAAGTGAAATCAAAAATCAAAATATGGAAAGCATTACTTTGAACCAAGTTATTCAAGTGTGTTTCCCAGAAAAACAAATGTGGCAGGCTCTTTCAAAAACATGTAGGGTAGATGTGATCTCTAACTGTCTGTGAGCAATAGCTCTACCAGGACCTTATGATAGTATTCACTTAATATAAGGTCCTCTCATGGACAGATAGAGATCACATGACCCTCCAATGCTGTCGTATAAGTGCATAAAACAAATTTTGAAGGGAGGGTGCCAAAAAAAGTCATAACAAGCCAAAAATAGATGAAAAAACCATTTCAAAAGAGAGATACATTTGTCTCAATGACTGGATTTAAATGCTGAAATACATGACTGGATATGATATGCACTTTTGTTCCTCTATTTAAACAAATGTTCTTTACCGCCCTCACCACATCCCAAAAATGACAAGTTACATGGGTGGGGAAATTGACCTTTACTGAAGTTAACATTTTTCAAGCCACAAAACTGGTGCAAAAGCGGCTATAATTGAATCAAGGTCCATCAAGCTGTGTTTTTAATTTATGACAAGGCCTGACCAAGGAAAAGCGTGTATCAAGACTTGACACATGTGCTCCATTGTCTCAATTGCACATCAGTAAAGGGGTGGTGGTGTAGAACCTAGATTCAAAGTGTAGCTAAACTTTAAAGCTATTTTTTTTAAACTTCATCTTTGAATAGTGAAGCAAATAAGCAGACATAAATAAGGAGCAGTTATTAAAGTTTCTAGTACCTAGTTACCTCCTTAAATACAGTCACTTGATAGGCGCCTTTGTCTACGGCTCCTTGATCTGCCTTTTCTTTAAACTGCACAGTGTCTTGAGAATGTCAATTAGGGACCCCCCCTGATCTTTAGGTTCCTAAGCAATTGCTTTAGTCTTTTTATGGGTAAATCTACCCGTAACACAAGAGAGGCAGGAGTTTGTACGGGAGTCGCTTATTTTAGCACATTTCCGTAGTTTTATAAATTTCAGTTGAAACAAGAAGAATGGGGCTTATTTACTAAACGTCCAGCGTCCATTTCCATCAGGTTTTCCTACTTTTCGGGGATCGCGCCGGGGATTGTGTTGCATGCCATCGGATTTTGGCGCATCGGCTTTCATGTAACAGAAATAGGGGGCAGGCCGTCGGGCGATCTGTCGGATTGGGACTAAGTGCGGGATTTAACATTTAAATATGTGTCGCAAGCCAAGCACTTACACTCACCGTGAAGAAGAAAAAGGTGAACTCTGGCACATAGAGCAATACTGAGCGTTTGCAAGTATTTATGTATTCTAATCGTGAAAAAGTTACAAACTCACTGTGACCTAGGACCAGTTCCCAATTCATCCATACTGAAGCTGAGAATGCTTCAGACTAATCCACAGCTGCTCCGGCTGCTCTGTGATGCAGCAATGTCACTATGTGTTGAGGTCCATGAGTGTTGGTTTTTCTTGGCTAACCACAGGCTTGAGACACATGTTCCCAATAGAGAGTAGGTAACATTTATAAATGTCCAGACAAAGTAGTCTGTACTTGGATAGTAAGGATCAATCACACACTTTAAATTACATCAGCATTAGCATTGGAGGTTAGTATCTTCCTATATAGTACATGCATGCATGATATTGTGCATACTATTTATTGGAATATCCACTCAAGAGACAAAGCACAACACCTTATCAGATATCATAAAGCATAAGCTGATGACGTTAGGCATAAGCTGTAATACTCTTATCATTAGACCCGGATACTTGTCTGATATTTGTATGATGCTGGTTGCAAGTGTTCAATAAGTCAAGGGAAAACAATCCAATCCACTACACATGGGTGTATCCATATAAGCAGTGGAAGCTCAGGTCAAAATGACATAAGCAGATTAGCCGATCCAACAGTTTGTATAGTATGTGATCTAGATACGTTTTGGGGGTTCCATGAATCAAAACCATCACGTATGTGCCTCAACACACAATGACTTCACTACATCACAGCAGACTTCACCACGTACCTGTCCATTCTAATCTCCGGGATGCCAAAGCAGTGGTGGATTAGTCTGAAACACTCTCAGGTTCAGTAAGGACTTACTGGGAATTGATCCTAGGTCACAGTGAGTTTGTAACTCTTTCACTATTAGAATACATAAATACTTATGTGCAAACCCTCAGTATTTTTCCAAGTGATGTACTCGAAACATTGTATTTAATACCGAAGATTTCAGTATTTAATGCCCAGGGATCTCAGTATTTTATCATGGCCACAAGGTGCATTACCGCCCCTTCCGGACTAAGACACATGCTGTGCGTGCGTGTCACTGTCAAAGGTTTATGCTTTCCACCTGGCTGTTAATAACATCCCTTCCGGGTTAGAAACCTGAGGTATGTGTATGCCATCACTGTTTTCAAAATGAAAATCTAATACGTAGCAAAGAATAAATAAAAAAATACACATTACATGCAAGCCTTTACTACAAAAGTGGAATATTGTTGTGCTCTACCACAGCTGAAGTCGAACGTTGATGCGTGTCATGAGAGCAAAACCATGTCACTCATGATATATTTGTATACATGTTCCATCTTAATAAAAATAAGACACTGATGAGTGTCATTCATGCATAACATATAAAACACTGATGCCGAAGCAAAATAATTATGGTTAAATATCAGGCAATTTTTATTTTTTCTCAAACACAGAAATAGACATACCATTTATTGCAAGTTGATTGTATTGGTGCAAAGAACATACATACTTAGAAATTGAATAAAGTGAACTTCCATGGCATTCTTTGTATCAAGTATAGAATCTTTCATTTTCCCATGTAATAAAATGCAAGATCTAACCCGAACATACCAGCGAGAAGCCCAAATGCTCTTGGCAGGTGAGACCAACGTTTATATTTGTGGCCTAACTGTCAAACACTATAGTTGGGGGAAAGTCAATGCTGCACATGACTGTGAACAAACCCCTGTGAAGCATGATGGTAGCATAGTTACTTTTTCTAAAGTAGGGATTCGAGTTGATAGGAAGATAAATGGAGCTAAATATAGGGCAATCCTGGTGGAAAACCTTTTAGAGCCTGTAAAAGACTTGAGACTGTATTGTAGGTTTAGCTTTCAACAGAAAAAAACACCCTTAACAGATAACCAAAGCATCAAGGTAAAGATTTATATCAACACATATTTACATGTTTAAATTGTCTGTAATATGTTCCCAATTTAGAGCTCCAAGCCATTGATAAGTAAAGCAATTATTGTACATCACCACTGCAGTGAGCGGTATTAGAAGCAAGGTAGTCAAAGATTTGACATTACAGACCTAGGATGCTGGTGGAATCTCCACCCATGTCTGAGTGTGCTAACCCTGCTAGTAGGCTGAAGTTTGAGGGAAGGTCCAGTACAAGGCATTTTATTGCCATAGGCAGAGAATTTGCAACCTCCAGCTAGCCATGAAAAGAAGACTGTGGCAGCAAAATTAAATAAGTTTACACAATGTGCAGTCCTACCTCGATCCCAAGTAGGGTGCTATAGGATTAGGGTACTTTATAATATAAGAAATGGTAATCCAAGCAAAGCAAACAGAAAACTCAACATGTGATGTTATGGCTTACTTTAGGCCATACACTTTGAAAATAAAAAAAGAAAATCATATTAGAGAAGGAAACCGTATATCAAGGTATCTGTCATACAATTTCCTGATGTTCCCTTTCTGCATTGTTTTATTTGGATAGTGTTTGAGAAAGGCCCAAGGTAGGCGATAACATCACATGTTGAGTTTGCCATTTAACCACAATAAAATATTGCTTTGCAGCACTAAAGGAGTACTTGGATTACCATTTTTTGCTAAATTGAACAAGGATATACACAAGTATTAATAGATTTGTCAATAATTCCCATAAGCAAATAATCTGTTAACAGGATTCCTTTAATGGGCACATTACTAGTGGTGTTTGTACTTAATGCATTACTACATTAAAAAATATGGCCATTAACTGGTATCAGGTGGTTATTTGCCTCCTCCGGCTCAGCTACAGATTCCCAAATAGCTGTCAGGACCTCAGTGTGGAGATTCTTTATATGGATGTCAGGAGCGCATTGGGGATCTTATTTAAGGATGCAAAAAGCTGATTGCATGGTACCTCTATATTTATGCAGGCTTACCCCCTTTCCTTATTGCATATCCTGCACTCCCATGTCCTGTTCTTCTCCTCATACAGTTGTCTTCCCTCCTTATTACAACCCACGTCAACTTCTTATCCAGAGGATGTACCCATATTTACAGGCAATGCAATTAATGCAATTTATGGTGCAATTTAATATTGGATCTACAGGACCTGCTATGTTGTCAGTTCCCTGTGGTCATTGACATTATTAAAGGTCCTGTACATACATCTACATGCAGTTGGAAAACTGAACAAGGGAGAGCAGGCTGTGTAATAAAAAATTGGGGTAGGCTGGAAAAAGAGGGGGGCATGGGGTTGCAGTCTACAGTAAGAGGGGAGAGTGAAAGTCTCCTGGTAGTGCTGAAAAGCTATTGAATTCTAAGTGATGTTATTGATAATATTGCATTGGACTGATATCCATTGCTTTAAGTTTTTCTTTTCCTGTAAACTTCCCCACCAAGTTAGCTGTCTCCTGTTTGCCTGCTTAACCAATAAAGTAATTGCCGTAAGTAACATTATTTCAGTTGCCTCTTTTTTAATAAAAACTTCAATCTTCAATATTTTACTCAC
Source organism: Engystomops pustulosus (assembly GCA_019512145.1). Taxonomy (NCBI): domain Eukaryota; kingdom Metazoa; phylum Chordata; class Amphibia; order Anura; family Leptodactylidae; genus Engystomops; species Engystomops pustulosus. Next base: position 113,856,119 of record CM033641.1, read on the forward strand.
TGAGCCAATGATCCTATGAATATCTGATCCAATTACATATCTCTACTTGAATTCATTATTACTTTACATTGCAATAATTTTGTATTGCATTGTTCCTTTAAAGGGGCTGTCGGAGAGTTCTGGAAAAAAACTAAAAGTGGCCAGGAGAGGGCTGCTTAAAAAAATAAAGCCCTACTTACCTTCCGGTGCCCTCCGGTATCCAGCACTGATGTCACTCCGGTCCGGGCGCCATGTAAACAAACATGGCCGCCGGAGCAGCACAGGACTCCGTTTCCGGCCGGCCGTGGCCGTGCACGCCTATTCATCCCTATTCACTGCATTGTGTATGGGGGCTGGAAGGTTGTCGGGTCCGTCCGGAAGCTGAGTCCAGCGCTGCTCCGGTGGCCATGTTTGTTTACATGGCGCCCGGACCGTGGTGACAGCAGCGCTGGATACCAGAGGGCACCGGAAGGTAAGTAGGACTTTATTTTTTAAGCAGCCCTCTCCTGGCCACCTTTCGTTTTTTTCAAGAACTCGGACAACCCCTTTAAGTACAGTCTTCAGAAATACTGCACAGAGCTGGGAGTAGAGAGAAAAAAAATGTTGTGAAATAAATGTGTAAATTAAGGAAAGTTCAAAAATAAGAGCAGGTTGATGAAATAGAAAGTGAATAATGAAATAAAAAAATATATTCTCTAAGGTCAAACATGGGATCAAAGAGAAGTTTTAAGTACAGTAAGCTTGCACAAATCAGTGGTCCTTTAACTGCATTTGTTCTATTGATAAGGACAGACACCTAGCAACAGAGCTTTCCTTTCTCCGGAGATGACAGTGCAGGGGGTAGATTAACACAGGCTTCATGTTTGGTTTTCTGCTTGTCCCTAACAGGTCTTTTTTAAGAGACAGCACACAACCAAGTAGTATTATCGAATAGAGAGTAATGCTGGCAGTGGCAATACCCTATGTGATTCAGATGACTGCCTCCTAAATATTCTTGTCATTCACCATCAGCTTGTGAAAGTTGTTATTCTGGATGAGAACTCTGCATATTTAATGTCTGACAATTAACAGTTTGATCTTTGCCTTGCTGTAAAATCTGGTCTTAGCTGCTATTCATGGTGTTATGATCACAACCTTGACAAGTGATGTGTATCCATCAAATATGCCAAAAAATTATCTACAATTGGAGAAAATAACATTGCACATAAACTGAAACTACTGAAAGCAATACCATAGCTGATGAATTTTATCACAGGAACCTATGAATTGGGTTCAGTACAAAAATGGCAAATATATATAATGTTTCTAAAGAATTAAACTTCGAAAAAAAAGTTTAGCATTGTTGTTTCTTACTAATATTTCAGGATATTTTGATGTATTCTTTGTTCTGGTGTTTCATTTATTATACTATTATGATAATACTTTTATAATAATAATGTACAGGCAGTCCCCGGGTTATGTACAAGATAGGTTCTGCAGGTATGTTCTTAAGTCAAATTTGTATGAAAGTCGGAACTGTATATTTTATCATTGTAAACCCAGCCAAAAAATTTGTCTCTGTGACAATTTCATTTTAAAACTTTAGGGTTGTCATAGGAAACTAGGATTAAGAATAAATCTTAATTGTAGACAACTTTGATAACTCTTACAGCTGATCATTGTAGCCTTGGGCTAAAATACAGTAAATTACCAACATCCAGAGGGCTGTTTGTAACTAGGGGTCGTCTGTAAGTTGGATGTTCCTAAGTAGGGGACCGCCTGTAATATTGTGATAGTAGGGGCGAATACACTTTTTCTTATTTATATTATATAAGTATTTATTATATATTATTATATATTATTTATATGTATTTTTTATATTTTAACATTCACAATTAGTGATTGTTAAGATTTATTATAAAAACCTGTTCAGTGTCACATCCAGGGGACCCAAACCTGCAATGTCTGAACCCAACTTTACAGTTAAGGTCTGCTTAACAGCATTCCCAATTAGTTCTATGGGGGATTTGAACCTACAATTTTAATACACAATTCTGCAATATTTCACTTTTCATCTATTTCCCCCCTGACTGTGATTGGATACTCAGTAACTGTTAATTTCAGAAAATGTAGGATTTCCGTGTCAGAAGTCCTCTAGTAAGAAGAAGAAATATTAGTTCTTCTTTTGTAGTCCACATCTTGCTTACCCAAAAAAAACAACAATTAAAACTGGCACAAAATTATGTAAGATTTCCAAAAAGGCTGTGATTAAATGACACTGTAACAATTCAATAAATATGTATGGACGTGCTGGGATGATGACCCTAGGTTAGAACGCTACAGTGATATATGCTTGTATAAAAGTGTAAAATCGCTCTTTGGATTGAGGTATACAAACTTAATGTTGTCCTATAATCACAAAACTTTCAACCTTCTATGGAAACATGGGCTGTGGAATCCCAAGACTCAATAAGAATTTTCCCAATTTCTAGACATTATTATAGGAAACATTTCATTGACTGTGCACATTAGTCACTAGTGCTGGTAGATCAGAGCTGAGGATCAGTTTAAAGGTCTGTACGGAGCTCATCCAGCACAAGTGTTTTATCCATTCTTCATTTGTTTAATTCCAAACGCAAACCTTTTAGAATGTCACCTCCCAACATCCCATCAAAGGCAAGGCTTGAACTGGCCTGTTTACATAGACTGCAAATGTATTCAAGTCAGAGATGTTGGATTAAAGGAAGAAAGGAAAGTGAAATCAAAGACTCTAAACGGCACATGAAAGCCAATTGCTTCCAACCAATCTGTTCAACTTCCAACCATTTGCACTTTATGAATAAAGGTCAATCTGGCATTAGTACCCAAATGTTAATGTTCCAATGACAGTCTAAGCTGCTTTAAAAGCTGAACAAGTGAAAGTGAGACTCTATGGGGGGGGGGGGGGGTAATGGCTGTTTGGACACACCTAACTGTCCACTCCCAAATAGGAAACAATTATGTGCTAAGATAAAAAGTGTATTAACAAGATAAACTGGAAATCCCATTCAGCTTATGCCTCCCAGTGAGCTTTATACAATAGTGTTCATCATCGGGACCCCATCTGATCACTTTTTTCTTGCAGATGTTGAGTTAATATGCTTTTTTATATCCATTTATAAATCTGACATTAGACAGCAGACAACTAAACAAGATTTCCTGATACAAATTACATGTTTATGTCCCAAATCGGGAGATGGAAGAACACCACTGCCAGACACTGCTGTAGGTGGCTTATCTACTCAGACCATATGTACTGGACTATGAAAATCTAACTGTCAACACAACACTATGGTCAGCAGGTTTGGAAGATGTTTAAGGGGACTGTGTCCAGGTTTTACCCCATTAAACTACTAGCCCCCTCAGGAAGGGGCTGCACATCCATGTTGCGAATCTCCCTTTCCACCACATCCCAAAGATGCTCTATTGGATTGAGATCTGGTGACTTCTTCCTGTTTGACTAGTGTCCTATACCTGATAACTTAGGGATGATTTTCTGGTTTTTCTTCGACTCTTGGGCTTTCATACTTTATACTAGGGCAACTTTTGCCGTTTACTGATTTTGATTTTTTGTGTTGTAATTGATTACTCCTATCAAGGAATGGATTTTCCAACGGTCAACTTTGTTTACCGATAAAAGGCACATAACTTTTGACTTTGCTTTTATGCTTTTTGCTTGTGAGTTCTTGTTTGGTAGTTTAGTCGCTCCCGTGTTCATGGTTGGAACTGTCTTTAAGTTGTCCCTATCCCCTAGGATACGCGAGGCAAGCGGGGCGACAGTGTGAGGGATTCAGTTTGAAGGAAACCTCCATCAGCTACACTGATGCAGTGTTTATTCACCTGAGCGGAGTGGTTTTGCTAAATAAACTTATAACATTCAGATATTGGGAAAGCTGGGTCAGTGCTTCGTCGCCTAGAATAAATTATAGACACAGAGATGTAATTACAGTGGAGGTTATTCAAGACATGACTAATCAACCTGAGTCTAGAACATTCATACACAGCAGCGGGGGATGGTGCACTGCAATTGGAGTATTCTGCCTTTGGGCACAACCCAGGGATTACATCATTCTCTGCCTGCAGTGAAAACTCACGTGCTAACCTGGTTAGTAGAAGAGCTGAACGCACCTAGATGTGATAAGCTTCATATCATAATTTATATCTTTTTTATCAAGCAAAACCACTCACACAGGTACTGATTAACAAAATATTCATCCTGTATCAAGTGGCGCTACAGAAAAAACATATCTCAAGGTATGTTTACTTGCATAAGGCATCACATCAAATGGCTAGGTTCCTTTAAAGGCAGAGTCCTCATTCACATAAGGAGTATTTGTAAGTAGGTAGTTGATTGCTCCAAATAAGTATATCTATCGGCATAGATGTATATCTAATTCTATTATATCGGCTTGGTCAGAGTGCATCATTTTAAGTCATCTAATAGTGTACAACAAATTAGACCAGAATGTAGCATTATTGAATTAGACATTGTAATCCATCATCACCATCATCTTCATGGTCATCTTCTGCCATCCCTTTCACCTAATTTCACCAGCACTCATTTCTTTAGGTATGCTTTTCGCTGTACCAGAGTCCCAGTCTTCTCAAGCAATAATCTTGTATCTGCACTTTCTTGGTATGGTATGGTGCACGCTAAACTAATTCCCTGCTGTTTAATTAAGGAATGGACTCCTTCTTTGCCTTATCTCCACCCTCTTGTTAACACAGGTAGTTATAAACTAATTTGCCTTGGGTGTATAAATTGCAGACTTAAGGAATATCAGAGCCTAGTTGACATTGCATCCTTTGAAGTGGATCTGTAATGGCACAAAGAATAAAACCAGAATTGAACAGAAGTGAAAAAATGGACTCTTTCTTGTAAATACTTGTCAAACTCAACTTACTTTATGACTCACCATTCTTACCTGCAAAATGTAAAAGTACTCACACCCATTCAAATCTGTCCTCCAATGACTAACCTAATTAAATAAACGTGGACTTGCAGTTGCATTAAATAGATGTACTATCAGAATGGCATCCGCTGTAGGTGGCTGCTGATACACTGGCTCCACTCACCCAAGCTCCTGCCCTGCAGATCAGCTTGGCACTCAGTCTGCCCCCCCTTTTCAGGTCCCAGCCGATCAGCAGCAACAGGACTCCATGTTGAGACTTGGTGCAACAGGGCACCGGAACGGGCAGCTAGCAGCTAAAGCACCATTTATGGCATATTAAAGCACCTGAAATGTAAATGTTCACACTAGGGCCTTACTGCAAGTCAGGAGTAACACTGTACACGGCTCCAGCGCTGCCATCACCAGACAGCTTAAGCGCCAGTACTTGGCAAAAGTAGAGTGACTGGTTAGTGTCTCTTCGCCAAACCACTAGCAGCACACCATTGTTCATCCCCCAAGTACGTAAGTCCGCATCTGCACAACAATAGAGTAGTACCTTCTATGCATGTCTATCTCACTTGTGTCTATTGTTATTGTCACGTTGTATTGCGTACTGTTATTGTTTCCCTTAATGTAATGTAATTGGTCTGACAAAAAGTGCACCGTGCGACCCAGTAAATGTGCGTCATTATGTATTATTGTTGTTAAAATGTTATTTATTTGGAAATTGATACCTAAGTAACCATTAAATTTTCTTTGCAAGTCACTTTATAATAATGCCCTTTTTAAAGCCAGTTAATAGAATTAGACCTCCATATACAGTTGAAACATATACCATTTATATCAAAAGAATAAATGTTAGATTATCTTTTTTGCTAAAGTAAGTCAATGTTACACTTATGATAGATTAGAATGAACTGAAATATGCACTATCTTAAGACTGCAGCTTGTTTAAGGAATCATGTAATTGACATGCAATAAAGCACTTTGCGCTTTCATGCTATTTCCTTGCTCTCGAGCGCCATTAATCCCATTAATTGCACATAAAAAGACGGGTAGCAACTTCTACAATGAGTCAACAGAGATAAATGGTATGGTGCTAGCACAGCAAATTGATTCAAGTCCTTATTGTACATCCATCTGTTTCATTCTGGCCAATTTTATTATCACGTGTTGCTGGAACAAATCACTTTATTAAACAGAAGGGCTTTTACTAAATCCCTTGTTCTGTGGTATTATCACAGTGCTGTCAGTTGATTGCCAAAGTCCATAATACATTCAGACTCATTGTCACACGTTCAGCACTTTTTTCTCTGCAAACATGCTTCATAAATCTAGAAAGCCAATCTTTGTGGATCCAAATAATATAAGTATGAAATAACTATGAAACCCATCATTACTTGTATAACAAGCATACCTGAATACAATACTTACTACTCTCCTCAAATTCTTTATATGGATAGAGTCAAATCATAACCTTAAATGCTCTATTGTAAAGTGGATCATGTTCATTTATCCAGCAACAGATACTTGACTGTTTTTAAGCTCCTCTTCATTTGTCTAGATCTTGTTTTCAATCTAAAATCTAAGTATGGGTGATCTATATCACCTGTCTTCACATTTCTGATTTCAAAATCGAGCAAGTGTGGGGTAATAATGGCATTTTGGATTTCTTGCACAAAATAATTGTAACATTTGAATATTTCACACTATTTCAGATATAAAACTGTATGGGAAAGCGGGTGTGTTTATCCGTTAAGGGCTCTTTTACATTAGCGTTCCTGCTGTTTGCATGTTGTCATACCGAACCCATTTTTTATGAGTTTTGTCTCTGGGTGATGTCACAGCTGTTTCTGTGTTGTTTGGTGCCATTTCTCGTGTTGCCTACAGCATGAATATATTTTTTGAGGAGCAGGTGCTATCGCTGTCTTCTATTTGGTGTAGTCAGCGTTGGCTAAAGCTTGATGTTGATGCCTGCACTTATGGGTTTACCACATTGTTTGACAGAACCCTTGGAAATGAAATTTCACACACTATATGGAGATCTCAGGCGCATAAAGAATTTTTGAGTTTTTTTCTTTTTGTCACCTGTCAATGTCCACCTTTGATCGGCTGCTTGAAATTCAGCCGAAGAGTTGAAGAGTGATGTTGGTTTGTATGTATTTATTGGGAGTTTTAATCTTTTTTTTGTTCTTTTTTTATTTAGTTTCTTGCCACAAGAAATCCGTTTAAGTCACTATTTTTGATTTTTTGATTGCCACATCCCTATAAGTGGGACTGTGCACAACACCTTTGCCATCTGGCTCATCTCCTGGTATGGGCACCAACCACTGAACAATGTTTGCGATTGCCTCCAATTTGTGGGTAAAGCACAGTTTTCCAACTGTATTGGTGCCCTGGATGGCAAGCACATTCGTGTGAAAGCACCACCTCCTTCGCGTCCCAGTACTACACAGTATTTCCCGTTTTTAGTTGCAGAGTGATATTTGCCTTGACAAACCAGTGTTGCGTCCTTATCCACGTCGTGGTCTTGACATCAGAGACACTATTTAACTAATCCCTTCTCTCTTTGGCATATTGGGCAAAAAATGTCGGATCTTTCACACTACCACCCGGATGAACACCGGATAATGTGTTGGCAGTGATGAAAAGCACTGTCCTGGTGGTTTTGGCCTCAGCATAGGATTTGGAGCAGACATTCATCATGGCTTTCGGAGTGTCTACCACAAGCTTCTCAGGTACCTTGGCCAGATTGGAAGCAGAATTTTTAGAAGATGCTTAGTTGCTACCTCCTGCTGTATTTGCAGGTGACTTCCAATGGATTTTCAGAAGCTTTGGTGTGGGCTCTGGGTGTTCTGGCTGTTGTGGGAGACTCAGGTAACTGTGCTCCTTTTCATATGCCTCTTTACAGAACTTAGCACAGCTTTGGAAAATGGACCATTAACTTTTGACCCGTTAAGTTTAACTGTGATGCTGTAAAGTGAAATCAAAAATCAAAATATGGAAAGCATTACTTTGAACCAAGTTATTCAAGTGTGTTTCCCAGAAAAACAAATGTGCCAGCTCTTTCAAAACATGTAGGGTAGATGTGATCTCTAACTGTCTGTGAGCAATAGCTCTACCAGGACCTTATGATAGTATTCACTTATATAAGGTCCTCTCATGACAGATAGAGATCACATGACCCTCCAATGCTGTCGTATAAGTGCATAAAACATTTTTGAAGGGAGGGTGCCAAAAAAAGTCATAACAACCAAAATAGATGAAAAAACCATTTCAAAAGGAGATACATTTGTCTCAATGACTGGATTTAAATGCTGTGAAATACAATGACTGGATATGATATGCACTTTTGTTCCTCTATTTAACACAATGTTCTTTACCCGCCCTCACCACATCCCAAAAATGACAATTACATGGGTGGGGAAATTGGCCTTTACTGAAGTTAACATTTTTCAAAAGCCACAACTGGTGCAAAAGCGGCTATAATTGAATCAAGGCCATCAAGCTGTGTTTTAATTTATGACAAGGCCTGACCAAGAAAGCGTGTATCAGACTTGACACATGTGCTCCATTGTCTCAATTGCACATCAGTAAAGGGGTGGTGGTGGTAGAACTTATTCAAATGTAGCTAAACTTTAAAGCTATTTTTTTTTAAACTTCATCTTTAATAGTGAAGCAAATAAGCAACATAATAAGGAGCAGTTATTAAAGTTCCTAGTACCTATAGTTACCCCTTAATACAGTCACTTGATAGGCGCCTTGTCTACGGCTCCTTGATCTGCCTTTTCTTTAAACGGCACGTGTCTTGAGAATGTCAATTAGGGACCCCCCTCTGATCTTCAGGTTCCTAAGCAATTGCTTTAGTCTTTTTATGGGTAAATCTACCCGTAACACAAGAGAGGCAGGAGTTTGTACGGGAGTCGCTTATTTTAGCACTTTCCTGTAGTTTTTAAATTTCAGTTGAAACAAGAAGAATGGGGCTTTTTACTATAACGTCCAGCGTCCATTTCCATCAGGTTTTCCTACTTTCGGGGATCGCGCCGGGTTGTGTTGCATGCCATCGGATTTTGGCGCATGGCTTTCATACCAGAAATAGGGGCAGGCCGTCGGGCGATCTGTCGGATTGGGACTAGTGCGGGATTTAACATTTAATATGTGTCGCAAGCCAAGCACTTACACTCACCTGAAGAAGAAAAGTTTAACTCTGGCACATAGAGCAATACTGACGGTTGCAAGTATTTATGTATTCTAATCGTGAAAAAGTTACAAACTCACTGTGACCTAGAACCAGTTCCCAATTCATCCATATGAAGCTAGAATGCTTCAGACTAATCCACACTGTCCTCCGGCTGCTCTGTGATGCAGCAATGTCACTATGTTGAGGTCCATGAGTGTTGGTTTTTCTTGGCTAACCACAGGCTTGAGACACATGTTCCCAATAGAGAGTAGGTAACATTTATAAATGTCCAACAAAGTATCTGTCCTTGTAGTAGGATCAATCACACACTTAAATTACATCAGCATTAGCATTGGAGGTTAGTATCTCCTATATAGTACATGCATGTCTTCGATATTGTGCATACTATTTATTGGAATATCCACTCAAGAGACAAAGCACAACAATCTTATCAGATATCATAAAGCAAAGCTGATGACGTTAGGCATAAGCTGTAATACCTTATCATTAGACCCGGATACTTGTTGATTTTGTATGAGGCTGGTTGCAAGGTTTCAATAAGTCAGGGAAAACAATCCAATCCACTACACTGGTGTACCATATAAGCAGTGGGAAGCTCAGGTCAAAATGACATAAGCAGATTCCGATCCAACAGTTTGTATAGTATGTATCTAGAACGATTTGGGGGTTCCATAATCAAAACCATCACGTATTGCCTCAACACCACATGACTTCACTACATCACAGCAGACTTCACCACGTACCTGTCCATTCTAATCTCCGGGAGCCAAGCAGTGGTGGATTAGTCTGAAACACTCTCAGGTTCAGTAAGGACTTACTGGGAATTGATCCTAGGTCACAGTGAGTTGTAACTCTTTCACTATTAGAATACATAAATACTATGTGCAAACCCTCAGTATTTTTCCAAGTGAGTACTCGAAACATTGTATTTAATACCGAAGATTTCAGTATTTAATCCAGGGATTCAGTATTTTTCATCATACTACCACCCGCCCCTTCCGGACTAAGACCATGCTGTGCGTGCGTGTCACTGTCAAAGGTTATGCTTTCCACCTGGCTGTTAATAACTCCCTTCCGGGTTAGAACCTGAGGTATGTGTAATCACACTTTTTTCAAAAAAAATCTATTACGTAGCAAAGAATAAATAAAAAATACACATTACATGCAAGCCTTACTACAAAAGTGGAATATTGTTGTGCTCTACCACAGCTGAAGTCGAACGTGATGCTGTCATGAGAGCAAAACCATGTCACTCATGATTATTTGTATAATGGTCCATCTTATAAAAATAAGACATGATGAGTGTCATTCATGCATAACATATAAAACACTGATGCCGAAGCAAATAATTATGGTTAAATATCAGGCAATTTTTATTTTTTCTCAAACACAAAAATAGACATAACCATTTATTACAGTTGATTGTATTGTGCAAAAAACATACATACTTAGAAAATTGAATAAAGAACTTCCATGGCATTCTTTGTATCAAGTTAGAATCTTCTTTTTCCCATGTAATAAAATGCAAGATCTAACCCAACATACCAGCGAGAAGCCCAATGCTCTTGGCAGGTGAGACCAACGTTTATATTTGTGGCCTACTGTCAACACTATAGTTGGGGAAAGTCAATGCTGCACATGACTGTGAACAAACCCCTGTGACATGATGGTACTAGTTACTTTTTCTAAAGTAGGGATTCGAGTTGATAGGAAGATAAATGGAGCTAATATAGGGCAATCCTGGTGGAAAACCTTTTAGAGCCGTAAAAGACTTGAGACTGTATTGTAGGTTTAGCTTTCACAGAAAAACACCCTAACAGATAACCAAAGCACAAGGTAAAGATTTATATCAACCATATTTACATGTTTAAATTGTCTGTAAATGTTCCCAATTTAGAGCTCCAACCATTGATAAGTAAAGCAATTATTGTACATCACCACTGCAGTGAGCGGTATTAGAAGCAGTAGTCAAAGATTTGACATTACAGACCTAGGATGCTGGTGAATCTCCACCCATGTCTGAGTGTGCTAACCCTGCTAGTAGGCTGAAGTTTGAGGGAAGGTCCAGTACAAGGCATTTTATTGCCATAGGCAAGAATTTGCAACCTCCAGCTAGCCATGAAAAAAGACTGTGGCAGCAAAATTAAATAAGTTTACACAATGTGCAGTCCTACCTCGATCCCAAGTAGGGTGTGCTATAGGATTAGGGTACTTAATATAAGAAATGTGTATCCAAGCAAGCAAACAGAAAACTCAACATGTGATGTTATGGCTTACTTTAGCCATACACTTTGAAAATAAAAAAGAAAATCATATTAGAGAAGGAAACCGTATATCAAGGTATCTGTCATACAATTTCCTGATTTTCCCTTTCTCGCATTGTTTTATTTGGATAGTGTTTGAGAGAGGCCCAAGGTAGGCGATAACATCACATGTTGAGTTTGCCATTTAACCACAATAAAATATTGCTTTGCAGCACTAAAGGAGTACTTGGATTACCATTTTTTGCTAAATTGAACAAGGATATACACAAGTATTAATAGATTTGTCAATATTCCCATAAGCAAAATCTGTAACAGATTCCTTTAATGGGCACATTACTAGTGTTGTTGTACTTAATGCATTACTACATTAAAAAATATGGCCATTAACTGGTATCAGGTGGTTATTTGCCTCCTCCGCTCAGCTACAGATTCCCAAATAGCTGTCAGACGCCTCAGTGTGGAGATTCTTTATAGGATTCAGGAGCGCATTGGGGATCTTATTTAAGGATGCAAAAAGCTGATTGCATGTCCACTCTATATTTATGCAGGCTTACCCCCTTTCCTTATTGCATATCCTGCACTCCCATTCCTGTTCTTCTCTCCCATACAGTTGTCTTCCCTCCTTATTACAACCCACGTCAACTTCTTATCCAGAGGATGTACCCATATTTACAGGCAATGCAATTAATGCAATTTATGGTGCAATTTAATATTGGATCTACAGGACCTGCTATGTTGTCAGTTCCCTGTGGTCATTGACATTATAAAGGTCCTGTACATACATCTACATGCAGTTGGAAAACTGAACAAGGGAGAGCAGGCTGTGTAAAAAAAATTGGGTAGGCTGGAAAAAGAGGGGGGCATGGGTTGCAGTCTACGTAAGAGGGGAGAGTGAAAGTCTCCTGGTAGTGCTGAAAAGCTATTGAATTCTAAGGGATGTTATTGATAATATTGCATTGGCTGATATCCATTGCTTTAAGTTTTTCTTTTCCTGTAAACTTCCCCACCAAGTTAGCTGTCTCCTGTTTCCCTGCTTAACCAATAAAGTAATTGCCGTAAGTACATTATTTCAGTTGCCTCTTTTTTAATAAAAACTTCATCTTCAATATTTTACTCACTGAGCCAATGATCCTATGAATATCTGATCCAATTACATATCTCTACTTGAATTCATATTACTTTACATTGCAATAATTTTTGTATTGCATGTTCCTTTAAAGGGCTGTCGGAGAGTTCTGGAAAAACTAAAAGTGGCCAGGAGAGGGCTGCTTAAAAAATAAAGCCCTACTTACCTTCCGGTGCCCTCCGGTATCCAGCACTGATGTCCTCTCCGGTCCGGGCGCCATGTAAACAAACATGGCCGCCGGAGCAGCACAGGACTCCGTTTCCGGCCGGCCGTGGCCGTGCACGCCTATTCATCCTATTCACTGCATTGTGTATGGGGGCTGGAAGGTTGTCGGGTCCGTCCGGAAGCTGAGTCCAGCGCTGCTCCGGTGGCCTGTTTTTTACATGGCGCCCGGACCGTGGTGACAGCAGCGCTGGATACCAAGGGGCACCGGAAGGTAAGTAGGACTTTATTTTTTAGCAGCCCTCTCCTGGCCACCTTTCGTTTTTTCCAAGAACTCGGACAACCCCTTTAAGTACATTCTTCAGAAATACTGCACAGAGCTGGGAGTAGAGAGAAAAAAATTGTTGTGAAATAAATGTGTAAATTAAGGAAAGTTCAAAAATAAGAGCAGGTTGATGAAATGAAAGTGAATAATGAAATAAAAAAATATATTCTCTAAGGTCAAACATGGGACAAAGAGAAGTTTTAAGTACATAAGCTTGCACAAATCATTGGTCCTTTAACTGCATTTGTTCTATTGATAAGGACAGACACCTGCAACAGAGCTTTCCTTTCTCCGAGATGACAGTGCAGGGGGTAGATTAACACAGGCTTCATGTTTGGTTTTCTGCTTGTCCCTAACAGGTCTTTTTTAAGAGACACACAACACAAGTAGTATTATCGAATAGAGAGTAATGCTGGCAGTGGCAAACCCATGTGATTCAGATGACTGCCTCCTAAATATTCTTGTCATTCACCATCAGCTTGTGAAATTTGTTATTCTGGATGAGAACTCTGCATATTAATGTCTGACAATTAACAGTTTGATCTTTGCCTTGCTGTAAAATCTGGTCTTAGCTGCTATTCATGGTGTTATGATCACAACCTTGACAAGTATGTGTATCCATCAAATATGCCAAAAATTATCTACAATTGGAGAAAATAACATTGCACATAAACTGAAACTACTGAAAGCAATACCATAGCTGATGAATTTTATCACAGGAACCTATGATTGTGTTTCAGTACAAAAATGGCAAAATTATATAATGTTTTTCTAAGAATTAACTTCGAAAAAAAAGTTTAGCATTGTTGTTCTTTACTAATATTTCAGGGATTTTGATGTATTCTTTTTCTGGTGTTTCATTATTATACTATTAGGATAATACTTTTATAATAATAATGTACAGGCAGTCCCCCGGGTTATGTACAAGATAGGTTCGCAGGTATGTTCTTCTTAAGTCAAATTTGTATGAAAGTCGGAACTGTATTTATCATTGAAACCCAGCCAAAAAATTTGTCTCTGTGACAATTTCATTTTAAAACTTTGGGTTGTCATAGGAAACTAGGATTAAGAATAATCTTAATTGTAACAACTTTGATAACTCTTACAGCTGATCATTGTAGCCTTGGGCTAAAATACAGTAAATTACCAACATCCAGAGGGCTGTTTGTAACTAGGGGTCGTCTGTAAGTTGGATGTTCCTAAGTAGGGGACCGCCTTGTAATATTGTGATAGTAGGGGCGAATACACTTTTCTTATTTATATTATAAAGTATTTATATATATTATTTATTATTTATATGTATTTTTTATATTTTACATTCACAATTAGTGATTGTTAAGATTTATTATAAAAACCTGTTCAGTGTCACATCCAGGGACCCAAACCTGCAATTCTGAACCCAACTTTACAGTAGGTCTGCTTACACATTCCCAATTAGTTCTATGGGGATTTGAACCTACAATTTTAATACACAATTCTGCAATATTTCACTTTTCATCTATTTCCCCCCTGACTGTGATTGGTACTCAGTAACTGTTATTTCAGAAAATGTAGGATTTCCGTGTCAGAAGTCCTCTAGTAAGAAGAAGAAATTTAGTTCTTCTTTGTAGTCCACATCTTGCTTACCCAAAAAACAACTTAAAACTGGCACAAAATTATGTAAGATTTCCAAAAAGGCTGTGATTAAATGACATGTAACAATTCAATAAATATGTAAGACGTGCTGGGATGATGACCCTAGGTTAGAACGCTACAGTGATATATCTGTATAAAGTAAATCGCTCTTTGGATTGAGGTATACAAACTAATGTTGTCCTATAATCACAAAACTTTCAACCTTCTATGGAAACATGGGCTGTGGAATCCCAAGACTCAATAAGAATTTTCCCAATTTCTAGACATTATATAGGAAACATTTCATTGACGTGCACATTAGTCACTAGTGCTGGTAGATCAGAGCTGAGGATCAGTTTAAAGGGCTGTACGGAGCTCATCCAGCACAAGTGTTTTATCCATTCTTCATTTGTTTATTCCAAACGCAAACCTTTTAGAATGTCACCTCCCAACATCCCATCAAAGGCAAGGCTTGAACTGGCCTGTTTACATAGACTGCAAATGTATTCAACAGAGATGTTGGATTAAAGGAAGAAAGGAATGAAATCAAAGACTCTAAACGGCACATGAAGCCAATTGCTCCAACCAATCTGTTCAACTTCCAACCATTTGCACTTTATGAATAAAGGTCAATCTGCATTAGTACCCAAATGTTAATGTTCCAATGACAGTCTAAGCTGCTTTAAAAGCTGAACAAGTGAAAGTGAGACTCTATGGGGGGGGGGGGGGGTAATGGCTGTTTGGACACCACCTAACTGTCCACTCCCAATAGGAAACAATATGTGCTAAGATAAAAAGTGTATTAACAAGATAAACTGGAAATCCCATTCAGCTTATGCCTCCCAGTGAGCTTTATACAATAGTGTTCATCATCGGGACCCCATCTGATCACTTTTTCTTTGCAGATGTTGAGTTAATATGCTTTTTTTATATCCATTTATAATCTGACATTAGACAGCAGACAACTAAACGATTTCCTGATACAATTACATGTTTATGTCCCAAATCGGGAGATGGAAGAACACACACTGCCAGACACTGCGTAGGTGGCTTATCTACTCAGACCATATGTACTGGACTATGAAAATCTAACTGTCAACACAACACTATGGTCAGCAGGTTTGGAAGATTAAGGGACTGTGTCCAGGTTTTACCCCATTAAACTACTAGCCCCCTCAGGAAGGGGCTGCACATCCATGTTCGAATCTCCTTCCACCACATCCCAAAGATGCTCTATTGGATTGAGATCTGGTGACTGTGGAGGCCATTTGAGTACAGTGAACTCATTGTCATGTTCAAGAAACCAGTCTGAGATGATTCCAGCTTTATGACATGGGCATTATCCTGCTGAAAGTAGCCATCGGATGTTGGGTACATTGGTGGTCATAAGGGATGGACATGGTCACAACAATACTCAGGTAGGCTGTGGCGTTGCAACAATGCTCAATTGGTACCAAGGGCCCAAAGAGTGCCAAGAAAATATTCCCACACCATGACAAGGCAGGATGGACCATGCTTTCATGTTGTTTGAGCCAAGTTCTGACCCTTCCATCCGAATGACGCAGCAGAAATCAGACTCATCAGACCAGCAACGTTTTTCCAATCTTCTACTGTCCAATTTCGATAGGTTGTGCAAATTGTAGCCTAGTTTCCTGTTCTTAGCTGAAAGAGTGGCACCTGGTGTGGTCTTCTGCTGCTGCAGCCCATCTGCCTCAAAGTTCGACGTACTGTCGTTCAGAGATGCTCTTCTTCCTACCTTGGTTGTAACGGTGGCGATTTGAGTCACTGTTGCCTTTCTATCAGCTCGAACCAGTCTGCCCATTCTCCTCTGACCCACAAACTGCCGCTCACTGGATGTTTTTCTTTTTCGGGACCATTCTCTGTAAACCCTAAGATGGTTGTGCGTGAAAATCCCCTATATCAATCAGTTCTGAATACCACACCAGCCCTTCTGGCACCAACAACCATGCCACGTTCAAAGGCACTCAATCAATCACCTTTCTTCCCATACTGATGCTCGGTTTGAACTGCAGGAGATTGTCTTGACCATGTCTACATGCCTAAATGCACTGAGTTGCGCCAAATTATCTACTATATCTCATATCTATGTTTACAACATCTATATACAGACAGTCCCCGGGTTACATACAAGATGGGGTCTGTAGGTTTGTTCTTAAGTTGAGTTTGTATGTAAGTCGGAACTGTATATTTAATCATTGTAACCCCCAGCCAGAACTTTTTTGGTCTCTGTGACAATTGGATTTTAAAAATGTTGGATTGTCATAAGAATCAATATTAACAATAAAGCTTCATTACAGACGCCTGTGATAACTGTTATAGCTGTTTATTGAAGCCTAGGACTAAAGTACAAGAAATGACCAATATCCAGAGGTCCGTTTGTAACTATGGGTCGTATGTAAGTCGAGTGTTCTTAAGTAGGGGACCGCCTGTAACTCTTTTTAATATATAAATAATATATATAATATACCACACACTTATATACACACAAATAAATATATATATATATATATATATATATATATATATATATATATATATATATATATATATTATATTATCTCTATATCTATCTCTCTCACTCAACGGCCACTTTATTAGGTACACCGGTCCAACTGCTCGTTAACACTTAATTTCTAATCAGCCAATCACATGGCGGCAGCTCAGTGCATTTAGGCATGTAGACATGGTCAAGACAATCTCCTGCAGTTCAAACCGAGCATCAGTATGGGGAAGAAAGGTGATTTGAGGCCTTTGAACGTGGCATGATTGTTGGTACCAGAAGGGCTGGTCTGAGTATTTCAGAACCATGTGATTGGCTGATTAGAAATTAAGTGTTAACGAGCAGTTGGACCGGTGTACCTAATAAAGTGGCCGGTGAGTGTATATTATTGGCATATTACCTGTTATCAGAAATTGACCTTATAAACCACGACCAGTGAGATGTAAATTGGTCGTATGAAATCAGAGGTGGAGATGTCAGCAATGAAGTCAAGCGCACGTGTGTAAGAACACCCCCTTTGAAGTATTTGATGCTATTATGTTCAGGAGGGTCAGTAACTGTCTCTCTTGAAGTATAGTGAATTATGTCAGCATAGGATGCTTTCTGAGGAAGGAGAGCTGGACTTCAGGACTACAGTCTAAGCCTCAATTATTTTTAGGTAGAGGTAGTGGTTCGGTGAGTCAATTTCTGCTGACCTTTAAGGTTACCTTTAACAAATAAATAAATCATATATCTAACAAAAATGTATCCTTCCATCAAACTTTTAAATCCATCACATCCAGTTTCCACAATTTACTTACAGGAGAGAGCTGGATAAGGTTAACAATCTCATATTTTAAGTAAAATTCATAACGGTAAAGATCTTAAAGTTTTCTTTTTACACCAAGTTTTTCTTTTTACACCAAGACTAACAGGCACAGACCCTTTTAGTTTTTCCATGCTTACTTTTAGTATAACATGACAATTTTTTGGGTAAGGTATGTCCCATAAGTCCCGTGTGACTTGATCAGTAATTGTACCAATTGTAATTTTAAAACTTTCCAAGCACAGCACATGGATGGGCCTTGTCAGATAACTAACAAAGAGCCCACTGGGTGCAGGAGCATTCTCCCGGCTCATTTGTGACTTTGCAAGGACTCTTCAGGAGTCACACAAGCATTATGAAGGAGGTGTCAAGAATGCTTTTCCTCCATACCTGGCATATTTTCTAGGTGATCTACCAAACTTATGCTGCTTGCATTCAATTGCTTTGGATTTACAATTCTTAGAACCAATGAAATTATTTATCTATTAAAGGTTAATGCTGTAAAAAAGGTGAATTCTATCCTTAAAATAGGCAATATTTGCAGACTTTCACGGCAGATCACATAGTTAAAATGAAATCTGTCAACAATTTAAATACTATAAACAGCTGCTTTTGTTTGGCATTTTAACTTTTTACCCAGTTTTATAATTTACTCCAAGAGTTGCCTTTAGGCCATGCTACCCTTTCTTTTGATGAAATCCAAATTCACTTCCACCCATTGATTGCTTATTGTATGGCGGTATAAGACAAGAACTACTGTACATATTTGTATAGGGAAAATAAGCGATATTTATGTATTTGTCCACTATAGAGGTAAATATATATATAAATATAAGATTCTTAACAAAATCGTTAGTACAGAATTTCATGGTTAGGACTATGTTTCATTTCAATTTTAATGTGAAACACACCTACGGCAAAAAAAAAAAAAACAAATATAGCAAAAAAACGTAAATGTGTAAATGTAAAAGAAAAATAGTTTTTTGCAGTGAATTTAAGCTGTTTTTGAAAATAAAATTTAATTTTGGAAAATGACACTTTTCTCGGAATTATGATATAATAAAAGGTTATATTTTAGCACACAAAGAACAGTGTATAAAAATTGTATATATATATATATATATATATACTTAAAACGATAAAACAAATCTGAGTCTCGGATGTGTATATGTACTATCTATTGGTTGTGACAAAATCCGAATTTTCTTTGTTCTTCTACATTTTGTTTGATTCTATAATCTATGTCCATTTTCTTTTTTCCTTTCCTATCTCTATTTAGGTTCAGAGAAAACATCTTGGCTGAACTTTTAACCCCTTTCTACTTGAATCTTTATCTTTTGCTTTTTTAATAGTACAATATTTAGATTTGGCCAATGATTAATAATAAAGAGATGTAAGACTCTCCACGTATGAGGTCACATAAAATGTACACAAAGGTTGTACTTGTCATCCCCATAGGAGTCTTACGGAAAAAAAATCTACTTTTCTGAGTTATAATTCTTGTTTTCTTTTATCTGAAACAAAAGCAAATTTGACTGTTTTGCACATGGAGAAAAACAGACACATTTGCTACAGAATCTTCCAAATCACCCCCCCCCCCCACTTACCAAATGAAACTAATTGAAAGCACTAGCAAAAGCCACATCTGCGGGCTGACGTTTGTCCCTGCCTTTCACTTTCGGCTCTAGAAGCTGTTTTCATTCCATTGATCCCTGAATAGTCATGCCTGTCAGGAAGCCATATCAACCATTATCATTCTAATTTTACTGGCTTTCTTGGTCCCTAATCTAATTTGCAATGATGCTTAAGCATTTCGCAGGGCCGCAGCACTTTCTTCAGAATTTCAACAAGAGCATTAAACCCCCAATTTACATTAATGAAGTGCACATTTAGTTAGGAAAGAGGGTAAATGGAGGGTCCTTCAGTTTTGTTACATGATAGCCACTTGGTAACCTGGGTATTTTTATGTATCTTTGTCACAACAGACATATGAAAATATTTATATCATTGTTTAGCCCATATATGTGTGTTTTATACACTTACGATAACATTTTTGTTTTTAATTTGTCTAGTGGAGTCACAACAGATAGGATACCAATAAGAATATGGAGAAAATTAGATGAGGTGATAGACAGATAGATAGATAGATAGATAGATAGATAGATAGATAGATAGATAGATAAAATATTTATCTATAAGAAATAAGCAAGTGCATAGATATCAGGTAAAATATTCCAATTGAAGGCAAGATCTCACAGATTTGTGTGAAAGTGTTTGAGCATGTGATAAAAATACATAGCAAACTCTTCTCCTCTGTGGACACCTGTTCTTTAGCACATTCAGGCTACACAGTTTTTGGCTTGCAACATTTTTTCCACTAAGAACTTATAGAAAACCTACATACCTACTTTACTATACATTTCACCTTTCTTGCCTATTACCGAATATGTCATGTTTTTATGCAGACATCTATGGGTTTAGTGTTTTCCTATATTTTTCACTATACAAAAAAGAACTGGAAAAATGCTGTGTGCACCACTAAATTGTAAGGTAACAATAAGCACCCATTAGAAATGCTAAGCA
Organism: Engystomops pustulosus; assembly: GCA_019512145.1. Classification (NCBI taxonomy): domain Eukaryota; kingdom Metazoa; phylum Chordata; class Amphibia; order Anura; family Leptodactylidae; genus Engystomops; species Engystomops pustulosus. The sequence continues at coordinate 113,876,609 of CM033641.1, forward strand.
AAACTTGTATTGTTTTTGTGACTTTTTTAAGAGAGAGAAATTTTATGTGAAATAAGTTTCACATTAGGATCTTTATGTGGTATTAGTCCCTGTTTTCACAAAAAAATTGCGTATCTTATTTAAATTGCTTTGACAACATAACGGCATTGACTTGAACATATATATAGGGGGAGATTTATCATACACAGGAGCTCTTGCGTTGGCGTGTGTTTGCGGCCACGCCCCCTGTTGTTGTGCCCAATACATGTTGAAGCCTCTTTATTCATCTGGCAGGCGGCCTGGCCGGTGGGCAAAGCTATGCCAGGTCCGACCTGGGGTAGTTTTGTGTACAAACCAGCAAACAAAAGTTTGATGGTTTTTCAAAAGAATGCAGGCACCGGACAGGAATGCCACGTGCCCGCCCATCCACCAGCCTCCACGCCCTCTGTACATCAACATGGTGTGGAGGTGATGTATTCTCCATTTTAATAACAAATTTTTGCACTATGCAAGAATTTGTGATTATTTCACTTCTTCTACAACACAATAATACAGAAATCCACAGGAAATTCACATAAAGGTGAGTTTACAACTTCAACTGTATTCAATGTTCTGTTTCATTATAGGAGGAGAACAATAAACACTAAACTGTGATATAAATGAAATACCTACAGTCACTGTCTTCTGTCGTGTATCATGCTAGAGTCATTTATCATGCTGGAAGTATGAGGCTGAGAGGCAGGTCAGGGTTAAAACCCTGAGATCTGCCCTTCACCTATCTTCAGCTGATTACAGATATATTCCTTCCCAGACCGGATCTGCCAGTTAGTTTCCAGTTTCCTAGTTTCTGGCTGTGAGTTCATGTGCTAATGGATTGATCTTGGACCATTTTGCTATTTCTGTCTTTTCTTTGGACTCCTGATTTGGACTTTTTCTTCTTGTGGTGACTTTTTGAAGTGGACTTGACTAGTGATTTGGATCTTGATGTACAATCAGAACACTGACCTTGAATAGCTGGTTCTTGGGAACATCACTCAGTGGGGGCCATAATTAGTTATGGGGGTTTAATGTTAGGGATCACTATCCCTTTTCCATCCAGCCCTGACAGCTACCCTTTGTCTCATATATATATGAGTATATATATATATATATATATATATATATATATATATATATATATATATAACATATATGGAGTACATTATAAACTTTGTATCGTTACATTAGAACAAAACAATGAAATAGCGATGGTGATGTGAACTTGCTCCTAGCTTTAGTGATTGGAGTGAATCCATAGCTTTATATTGAGGGATCTGCACCAATGTTCCTATTTCTGGTTTGCCTAGATTGCAGAGTTGCTATGAATATGATTTATTTAGATCTAGGCAAATACCACCAGCCTTATGTAAAAGTGTGCTTTGATCTTTTCTTCTGAACCACAAAGGTTTTAACGTGGTCTTTGGCTGTTATTATACTTTTATATGCAAGTTCCTCTATGTATGACATTTAGAATAGAATCAGTTTCTTTGCTGCTATAAACTATATTTTGGCAATCAGCTGAAGTTTTCAAGTAGCTCACAACTATTCCTTCTGACCCTCTCATATACATGAATACTGGGTTCAGCCAAGCACATGTGTGTTCTAAAGGGAGAGAATTAAGCTGGTGTTAGAATTGGCTTATATCCGTCATGTTGAAATGTGGCATGACCGATTCTTCTTTTACCTGACCTCTGTCATCATGAAGAATCACTTCCACCAAAATTTGTAGATGAAGCCGACATTTACCTAACGTGTGTGACCACTTTAGGTATAAAATGTCGGACAAAAAAATGCAAAAAAGCGACATGTAAAAATATATGTTTAACACAGTATCTTCTTTTAAATTCACATCTGAGAGATACATTACAGATTTCCACGATCCCTATTGTATCTCGCTTTCTGTAGCATGGTGACATTAAGTAGTCACGAGTACTGTGTGCTCTGAATACAACTGAACTGAATAGCATTTACATACAAATGTAAATGATATGTATATTGAAAGGCCTCTCATGCGTTCCCTCTTAAAAAGTATTTACATGCTCACGTGCGCAGGACAATCAATATGGAGCATTATGGCAGAGCATATGCAAAAGTCACTGAATTGGATCTCATTTGCTAAAAGAGCCAAATATGTTCATATTAGACAGATGATTACAAATTGGATATTGCTTCCGCTTTCTTAGAGAATATTTAATGGTTATTTAATTCAGAAGTGCTTACCGATCTTTGGGGTTCTATTCCTAAAGCTTTATTCCAATGTGGATGGATTTAATCAATGATCAGACCTCTTTTTTTTAATTTCTTAAGTGCAAAAGCTGCCACCCAGACCATTTATTAGCATTTGCATAATAGCCTATACTACATTGCACTGCCACCATTTTACATTAACTGCATTATCGAGATCCATAATCTTGATTATTCATAAATGAAGTTATGCAGTATGCAACAAAGGAAACAATGTCATATTTTAGTATCTTTTTCAGTATTTTATGAAACTCAAAAAATATGGAATAAAATGGCTTATTTCAACTTTGAGTCATGTCAAAAAGTAAAGTTTCATCTTCAGTTTACCAATAATTAGCTCTTACATTGTTGCATATCAGAGTATCATAGAAGACTAGGTTAACTAAAAACTCATATCCTTCAGTTTAGCTGAAGAGAAAGACAAAAACCTTATATGTCTGAGGTCAGTTAGGAAGCAATTCCTTCCCGTTACAGAATAACTCGACGTCTGTCTCTGTATTCTAATTCTCCCATTCCCCTTATTGCCTTGGTCACTCACCTTTGCAACCCCTCTAGTTGTGCATTGGCCTTCTTATATAGATGGTCTCCATGTGTGGTCTGTCTATAGATCGATATAGGGGAAAACCCTATACGTCCTATGGAGGACATTTATCCATTTTCTGTCGCAGAAGCACCAAAATAATTGCAAGAAATTGCTATTAGTCTTGCGACTAATACATATCCATTTCTGCCCCGTGCCTGCGCACTTTCTAAAATTCTGTGTACATTCACCGGTGAACATTCAACCTTCTGTCTAGACAAACAATATGAAGGACAGGCACTACCTATGTATATACATATACATGAGCCCACGCATCCCAATAAGACTATACAATCCAAATAAAAAAAGAATAGGATGCGTACACAAGGCTAAGCATAAAGCAACAAAGATTTTATTATTTATACTAAAGTGAAACACAATCACCACAGGACAACAATTAATATAAAAACACTTAAAAAATACACCAGAGAGGTGTACATGACTGCCAAGGGCCAAATTGCCCTAAAGACTCCTACTACAGTCTGCCTAAATATAAACAACAATAACCATAAATACCAGAGTATAAATGAGCCAATGTGGTGGCATCATCCAAAAAAATCTACTTTGAAGTGAGATGTAAACCAGTTGTATAAAATCAAGGATGCAGAGATTTTAACTGAAGTCAAGCTCTTTCTTCCTCAGAAAGCCCCCTTCACTGTCATTGATGGTCCTGCATCCAGAGGCATAACTAACCAGATCTGCTGAAGTCTGATGCATGATGTCCATCACAGAAGAGGAGGCGTTCAGAGTTCCCCACCTTGACTTCAATGTTGAACTCTCCGCCTCCTTTATTTTATACAACCAATTTATATTTCACTTCAAAGTTGACAAAGTTGGACAATAAGAGAAACACAAACTAGAAGGTGTTACGCTTCTTGACAATATACTGGTAGTGGTTTTTTAGGCCAATTGCTGATGACAGGTTCCTTTTAATGGTCCCATAGAGTTCACGCATGGAAAATTCTTGTATAGAAGTTTCTTCAACCAGAAGATTCCATTCATTTGAGCTTATGTGCTTATGTTCAGCATGAACATACATTTCTCCAACAATATTAATAAGAATGGGACCGGTAGGAATTTCTTCTTGTATGCTTGAGACCAGTATTTTTGGTATATTCACACGTTGCAGTTAACAGTGCATCTTAACTGCATCATAATCAGTTTTGAGGAGGTTTTAGATGCCGTTGCTTAATTAAACATGTAAACTACATTAACCTGAAGAGGGGAATCACATTAATTGAACAGGTTTCCCCTTCAAAATCAAAATCAACTCATATATTTCACCTGTTAAAAAAAAAAAACTGCTTATGACACGTAAAAATTGTAAACGTGTGAACACACCCGAAGATGAAGAGTCTATCCATTATTACTTACTTAATCAACAGTATAGTACCAAACAAGGGTGAAGTTAAAGGACATCTACCACCAGGATGAAGGATTGTAAACCAAGCACACTGACTTCATGAAAATGAACCTGAGGGGCTCCAGGTTCCATTGACATCTATGGAGCAGGAACCCCTCAGGTTCATTTGCTTCATTTTTAAAACCTTTTTTTTCATAAAAACAAGGTCCAAAGAAGCTAAAAGAAGAGTAGAAAATGACAGAGGCGACACAAACCAGCATGCAAGTGTTCTTGGTTTACAATCCTTCATCCTGGTGGTAGATTTCCTTTATATGTGAAAGAGGTCCACAGAAAAACATTTAAAATGTCGGTTATTCTCCCATCTGGCAGACTTAGGCTTGCTGCCCAGGAACGTGTTTGGATCCATGTGCTGATCCAATCCATAAACGGCACACATTTCACAGAAATGTGTGCAATGTTTTCTGTCGATATGATCTGACCAGCACAAGGGTTTGTTTCCACAGGCTGAACACGTTTGTGTTTCTCAATCATCAAATTCAGACATCCAGAAATCTATGTTCTTGCTACTAAAAAAGGTTAATAGGCCCAGTATACCAGAGCAGGAGGGCCAAGCTTATTTTCTTTACATAAAAGTAATAAAAATGTTAACATTTATAATAAACTTCTTTCGATTTTAATTTACTAGATTATTTATTTTGTTTGTACTTCATTGACACTTGGTTTGGATGCTAATGACTGATTGTCTGAATATTGTATTACAGTCATCTTTCATGTTGACACCGACACATTTTAACTTATTAAACACCACCTACACCAACGAAAATAAATAGTAAAGTGTAGAACTGGGGATTACATAAAATGTGGTGTTTTAATGACACAAATGGCTTTAATTATTTTAATTATTGATTAGGCCTCAGTATGTAGAGTGGCAGCAGGAGGTTAATTAATCACTGACTGAGCCGTACATCCTAAAGAGTGTACAATTTAATGAAATGAAGATGGGAATGGATAATGACGATAGTAAGTAGATTGCGAGCTACGCTCGACACATGGGATACTGATAAGAATCTAGAGAGAATAAGATAAATTGCTGGCAGATGATGGTCGTGTGGATGAGCAGACTAAGCATAGTCCCACATGAGAGTATTTTTTATCTACTCTTGGTGTATGATGAACAATAGAAACTGAGATAACATAGTTAACTTACTTAAATATATATATCTCAGTTTCTATTGTTCATCATACACCAAGAGTATATATTACATTCTTATAAAATCCTGCAAAAAGATACTTTGCAGATATGAGTATGATCACTATATGAAATAATTAAAAGGATATAGAGTTGGACAAGTGTAATAAAAGTTCACTTTTAAAATGTGTCACATCATTTCTGCTCCCTTGAAAGTTGGGATAGCCTAAGGAAAGCTAGGCTCTGTGGTTCATAGATTCTAATTGATTTCTAAGATGCTTAATGCGGACTCCTACGAGGGACAGTAAGAACCCATCTTATTCTGGGAACAGATGGGTTAAAGTACTGTCTGCAGCAGAGACCAGTCAAAACAGCAGGTTTTAAGTTTTGCAGCAGCAGGGGGGATAGAGTTCAACCATTGCATTGAACAGATGATAATTTCTGGTCCCTGAATTTCCAGAAATAATTAATATCAAAAACTATCAAGAAAAAGGAAACTATAAGTTGTATCATCTAAATAAAGAGAATAATTCCACAAATATTTCTAGTAGGTGCCCAATTTAAAAGCTATGTTAAGATGATCACAACCCTGACTACATTAAAGGTAGACATTTGCAAAAATCACATGTGGAATGGAAAAAAATTGATTTTGATTTTTGCCAACAAAGTTATCCAGGTGCAGAGGAAAGAAAATTATAACATTCCATGTTTCTGCAGCCACCATTAGAGGGCGCTTAATAGGCGAGTGTATACTCTATGCAGTGAACTCAATCATAATCTAATAGTCTGTGCTTGAAGTGCTTGAAGTCAGACACAATTTATGATTAAAGGGGTTGTGCCACAAAACCAGTAATTAGACACCTAAATTTACACCAATTATACTTTTACATCATGCTGAAAACTTTTTCTTAAAAAAAAGATTCTAGTAAAGAGGGGTTGTCAAGTTCAAATATAGACCAGTTATATAAGTGGCATATACCTATCTTTATAGGTCTCAATTATGGCACCCAAGTGGTGGAACAAAGATGTAGATCAGACCTTATGTGTAGCAAAGATACGTCAAATTAATTTTGTGTCTACCTTTTAAATGCCCTGTCTGTTTATTATGTCTAATGGTTACAGAGCATTAATTAATCTGCCCTAATGTTTCAGGAATATACAAGGAGCCATGAAAGGCCTTGTCTATGAAACCATAAAAAGAAATGAAAGAGTCATCGTTTTGGGTGGTACAAGAGAATTAAAATGAAGAATTCAGCCTCACTGGAGAAGATATGGTGGTCTGAAAATTCTGTGCCAAAGTGAAGGGGTTTGGGAACTCCTGACTTGAACAAGACAAAAGGAACAAATAAAAAAATGTTATAAATTCATCTATTTGCTCTTCTCTGACCCCTGCTTCTGCTCCTCTTCACAGTAACTACCCTGGGAAAGACACAATGCTTTCTCCTGTCACAATATTGAGAAAAATTGAATTGGGGAAGAAAGACCACCAGATGCTTTATTGTCTTAGACGTTTCCACATAATTAGCTGGGAATAAAGATCCTCTGCATGGTTCCTTTGCATTGAATGAACTTGGATATTGCAACACAGCAGTGCGTTTTATGATTCATGCTCTGGTATCCAGTGGCTTTTCGCAAACTGCCAGCTACTTTATCAATGCCGGCCAAGCCCGGGCCCACAACTTAAAATGCAACAATGCAGAGTTAACTGTGCGTGACAGATGTCCGTGAAATTGTTTAACACACACTCACTCACATATACATATAGCACACAAAGCTGTCTTTTATTGCCTTTTATTGGCCTCCTGCTAGGAGCTGTATTCCTACTACATGTAAATAAAACTTAAACACCCCGATAAATCAGTTCATTGTTCTCGAAATATCAATGCAACCTTGTATTTGTTGAATAATAACATCATATATACAGATTTGGAGAGGGGAGGTGTGGTTTCTTCTTTATTCCCATAGCTTCATTCATACTAGTACATATAATATTGTAACTGACTTAAGTTGGGAGCAAATTCTTAAAGATATGAGTTTAATAGTGCTGATAATATCACTATTTTTCACAATGTCAAGTTATAGACATGTCACCAACTAAGTTTTATTTTTACTTATTATTAATAAGAAAATAGATGTAAAATATTTTTGTATTCATTTTTTATCAGTAATTTTTTAAGTTAATCATTGCAAAATGCAGTACTCTATGCTTTGCCTCCAAGTCATTGTATAAATATCAGATTTGGGAGGGGGCATTGATACAAAGAAAAATCGGTCTTACTGGTCAGTAAAGACTTGCCACATTACATTCTTTTGGCCATATATTTACAGGCAGCTCAATCTGAATTGGAACCATGCATTTTACTTTAGAAATACTTTTATGGAGGTCATCACCTGTTTTATTGTTGATGAAATAAGTTTAACTAATATTAATATTTTCAATGGCACGTAGAGCAATTTTCTGGTGTACCAACCATGAAAAAAAGTTCCTTGCCAGTAATTGAGACTTTTTCCCTTCACCTCTATCAAGCCATGTGTTGTGGGGGTAGTAATGGCTTCTCTCTCAGGATAATACTACTTACAAAAAGTTAAATATCAAGAGACGTCTGCTCAGTCAATGCTGTGGCCGAGAACTGGAGTGTCGAGATTTTCCACATAGTACAAGAAAAGCCCTAAAAGAGCAACTGCAAATGATCTACTGTATGTGCTGAGTAATGTTTATTGTATTTTTTTTTGAACATTTGCAGCACTCTTCTGTAATTATTTGTTTCAAATTTTATTAGTGTAGACATTTGACATACCTTGGCGGCATTGTATTGAACACATATAGTAGCTAAGGAGCCTTGTTTCAGAATTTTGCAGGGCTGTTGAGTCGGTAAGCCAAAGTTTTGACTCCAACTTTCCTAACTTTGACTCCAACTCCAGCTCCACTAAATGGTCACTGACTCCGCATCCTGACCCCACAACCCTGTTTTTATGGTCACACTGGCAGTGCTGAGTATGAAGGCATTCTTTCCCAGTACCTTATTCCTCTGATTTGGAGCAAAGGAACTTCACTACTGAACATGTACATAAAGTACAGCACACATTCATCTCAACTTAAAGGGGGTTCAGCTGTACACAACCTGCACCGACAGGTTACATGAATTTTCAGTCATCGTTTACTCCAGAAAACTGGCTAAATTGAGGATAGGCTTTGTAGAGGCTGATGGCCCTGCACTGTCCACACCCTCAACATACCCTAAAAAGTGAAGGTGGAGGAAAAACTGTAGCTGTGTTAATTGTTTTACACCAATTAATTTTAGAAAGTCCAAAATATTTTCGAGTACAAGGCAAAGAAAAGTCGCAGCTCCTCACACACAGCAATCCTCCCCCCTAAAAAACCCTCCTGCCAAGTGGGCATGGCCGGATGGGGCATGGTGGAGGGGAGGCCCTGTGCATTTATTAACCTGGTGAACAATATTGGCCAATTTTATGCCACTATTTCCCACTACCGGTGCATGATACACCAGATATACTAAGGGACTCTCAGTATATCCAGTGTCTGACATAGAGTTGGGCTATAACTTTGCTCTTTCATGATATAGTCCCATCAGGTGTGCACTTTTCATGACAGAAAAATTGTGTTATATAAAGTAAAATGTTCTCCTTCAAGTTGTAACCAATCAGAGCTCAGCTTTCATTTTGCACAGTTAAAATAAAAGCTAAGCTGTGACCGGTTGCTTTGTTATAATAAACCAGGTCAGTTTACTTCTAAATCTTATAAACTCTACAAATGCAAATTCTAAACAACATGTTTACAAATTATCCCAATAACAAACATTTTAATGAATCTATGGATTTGTTCTGAATCTATGGATTTTTCTAAACATAAAGCAAAGTGGTTGCTATATAACAATTAAGAAAACTAATTGTGGGTATTCTTTAGTCAGGCTGACAGTACAGAAAGATAAAGTCTAGGGCACCCTCCTCCTCCTTATTATAAGCTCATTTGTACAGGGGATTGACTGTATACTTAATATCTATGTAATTGCAGAGATGAACTGTCCACATTTTAGTAAACATAACTTTAGGTAAATGACAGACAAATTGTTTTCTTTCTTTATTAGTGAAACGCTAATGACTTCTTGTAAAAGTGTTGACTTCTGAATAGAGGAATATAAAGCACCTCGGCAGGGTGCCAATTAAATACTATGGTCAGGCTGTCTGACTCCCTGTCTGTGCATGCCTGTGGTAGGGCGTTTCTATGCTTGTATGTGTCCTGTGTGCATGTTCTGTGGGTGGCCTGCCCCACATTTTGGTGGTTGTCTTATTCCCACCCCTTTTACTACGACCCTGGTCAGGCTACTTTTATTCCTCTGACAGCTTCATGAAGCACAAAACATGGAGCAATACATGCCATGAAATTGGTAACAAAGCCAAGCAAAAGGAGGAACAATCCCCTGTCAGGATGTGATCACAATATGGCTGATTGGATCTGGAAGCAGATGCCAGCAGCGGATATTGTTTGAGTGACTGAAAAGACATGACCCCCCAAAAGGACAGAAGAAAACGAGGCCCTCCTCATGAACCAAAGGGGGAGGGAAAGAGAGGTGAAACCAATGAATAAATCAGACCGTAAGGACCAGAGAATAAAAGGAAATGCTAAAGAGAACTTTTATGAGGCAAAAGAGGGCAGTCCAGTCTGTAATAGCTCTACCTCCCCAGCTTCAGGAACATTTTCACAGACAATAACCTCTTAACAGATGGGAGCTTCAGTTAAAACGAAAAATACTCTGTTCTCTACACTTTTGAATCTCTGTTTGTTTAGTCTGCTCACAGTGAGGACAGGTGTCTGAAGCAACGGATCTGTTTTCAAGGGGTTAAAAGTTGCTGTGTTAAAAGTGATGCCTCAAATAAATTCATGAGACTGTAGAGTTATCTAACAGGTGCTAACTATATTGTCTTTATGTCTTTCATAACTAATTGTAGGTCATGCTGAACACAAAGGAGAGGCATTTGCTAACAATGCTGGATTTTAACCTCTATGTCCTAGGAATAAAAATGTTCCTGGTTTCATGACTATGGAAGGTAGTTACATAGTATTATAAAATGAACACTGACTATAATAATACTGATGAAAGAGTTTAACCCTTAGACTACAAGAGATCTTCCTTTTCCATTTATACATTGTAAGGAGTATGCCTTGTGAACGGGCACCATGTTTCATGTCAGTTATGTTATGGAAAGCTTATCTATATGTTTTGTAAGCAAGGGAAATAAAGAAATTAAATAAAAAAGGTTATAAAAACAAACAATACAAAAGATTCTAAAATAATACATTTAAATAAACAATGTTTTCTGCTTTGGTCCACTTTTTCTTATACAACATTCTATAATGCAAATTACAAAGAAGTTTAAATTGAAAATAATAATTCAGTTTTCAAAATATTGGGTCACATTTACTAAGAACAGTGCTTCCAATAGAAAATAGCACTTTCAGGGTGGGACAACTTGTAAACTGTCCTGGAGTTCACATAAATAAAAATAATTTGGAGTTGTGAATAGGGGATTATTCCCATGTAGGTATGAGAGAAACACAATTAATTTGTTAATTTGTGGTGCTAAAGTCTGTTTTCTGGCTTCAGTGCTTTTGTGGACTGGGGTTTTACATTGTGGTGCAGTAGAAAAAGATAAAATGGGTGTCAGAAATGACACTCCACATTCAGGAAGGGATGTAGAAGTTGGTACATAGGCCAGTTTCTAGCAAATTTGTTCACCAGGAGAGGTTTTGAAAAAACAATCCACCCCCAGCACATAACATCAACAATATTAATAACCTACAAACTTGATGCAGAACATCCTAATGCATGGTAAACCTCCTGACACATGCTGCGGCTGCTGCAGAACACATGCCTTCATTGGATGACCACAACATAGACATGAATTGATAAATTAGCTGTTGGTTTGTTGTTAAAACAATAAAGAGGCAAGCCAAGTAAAGATTTAAAAATATGTATCTCCTGAGGAAACCATCATAAAAGCAGGATCTATATCACATTGAAGAATACCCTTTAAACATATTTTAAATCTATTGTTAATTAATAACATAGAATTTTTTATGATCAAAAATTGAAACCATAATTCATTTGTCCTATAAAATCGTTGCACGAAAAGAGGCAACATAATGGTATCTGCACATGTGTATTACCTGCGGATTTGCAGCACTTCTGTGTTGGTAAATCCACAGCAGGATTTGATGTGTAGCAAATTTGTGACCTGTCACCTGATGCTGCAGATTATGCTACAGAAATCAACCTTAGCAATGAAAATGTTGAGCTCCACTGCTGTTGTCTGGCATTATATGCATAAGACAACAGCTGATCGCATCTGGTTTCTGAAACTTGCAGAATGGCTGAAGGATTACCACTGGGGTTAATCCTGCATCCATTCTGTGCAGATACACTTAGTGGGGGAATATGCAATTCTGCATCAGATCAACTAAGAGGCCTGAGCCTTTTAGTACATCGGGTGCATGAGTGTCTGGATTAATTCTATACAAGGTCCTGCTTGGCATAGAATTGATTGCATTATAACCTTCCCCAGGACACCAGTGCAGGTTACAGATAATGTGCATGGCAGTGGCATTAAGAAGAAAAAGTTGCAATTCCTGGTGAATCAGTAGCTGTGACTTTTTAATGGTTTCTATGTTAGAACACTGGCATACAAGCCATGATAAATGCCACACAGTATGTCTACCACCAGGATGAAGGATTGTAAACCAAACACACTTTCATGCTGGTGTGTGCCCCCTCTGGCAGGTTCTGCTCTTGTTTGAGCTGCTTAGGTCCTTGTTTTTACAAAAAAAGGTTTAAAAATTATGTAAATGAACCTGCAGTACTCAGGGCTCTATTGGTTTTCAAAACCTTTATTTCTTAAAAACCAGGGCATATGGAGTTACATGAAGAACAGATTCTGCCAGAGGGGGTGCACACCAGCATGTGAGTGTGTTTGGTTTACAATCCTTCATCCCGGTGGTATATGTTCTTTAAAGTGAATGTCTTTTGGTACACTTTATTCCTAGTACTTGTGTTCATGTACATATAAAACATAAAAACACATACAAATGTACATATACACTTTAATGTACTCATAAAAGAAACCTCAATCTACACATAAAAATCTACATGTATTCATTTCTGTACAGACACAAACACACACACATGCATAAGCACACACTCATACTGCACAATCATTTACATCTGTGGTAGATGGCAATAGATTTTAATAGCAGGTCAAAACTCAACTGGGACACCATGTAAGAAGGTCTACAGTAGGTAAGCCTCCTGAACACATAGAAGAGCAGGCGGCGGAGCACAGCTGAGACAGAAAGCAGAGTCAGTTTCTGCATTCTGTCCTGTGGCTCGGCAGCCTGCAGAACTGTAGGCCCCTTCCTCACTGACATGACTCCTGCTGGAGAGGGAGAAGGAGAGGAAAAACGAAGAGCTCTTGCCATGTTTGTGTGCCTCCCTTCTTAGTCCTGCACCCCCTTGTTGTGTCACCCGATCTGTGTCCCTGTTGTTCTTCCTGCCCAGTGGTAAAAACATCATGTTCGTATACATGCTTTTTGGTTGTAACGTGTGCCAATAATTGCACCAAAAATAGTTATCGGGAAACAAAAATTGAGAGACAAAAGTGTCATAAAACTGAGGTTTTTTTGGCTCTGACACTGTGTAAATCTGTAGTAACAGGCACAAACTAAAACACCTTGGGATTGTTGGATAAAAAACAGACATAAAAGCATTAAAAGGGTATTACAGGAATATGAACGCCTGATACAAAAAACCCATAGTGCTATAAATAATTGAATATAACAAAACTCAATGTAATTAGTCACAAAATGCAGTGTAAATAGTTTGATGTTATATTTCACAACATTTTATGGCCTCGCTACAGTATGCAGAGTTATCACCAAGGTGGCCATCACTGGAAACTACAAGTCCCATGATCCTATAGGTCTCAGTAATTCCTCCTCCCTCTTATGCTATTCTCCCAGTGATGGTCTAACAGACTGTCCTGTTCTGTTACCATACTAATGATGTGTAACTGCCATCACTGCACATGACCTCACTGATATGGGTCTCACCACAACAATGGCCATACTGGATGCACTGCAACCAACCAACTACAGCCAAAAATAGTGGTGATCACATGACCTGCCCAGGGAGGTGCAGAACATGTGATGTGGACATGTGACCAGCGGCTATCTTCTGTCCGATGTCTGCTCCGCCTGGAGGAAATAAACTGACTGATTAAAGGGCCAGTAGCATTTTAACCCCTTCCCGCCGCAGCCCTTTTTCGTTTTTTCGTTTTCATTTTCACTCCCCACATTCAAAAATCTGTAACTTTTTTATTTTTCCATGTACAGAATTGTGTGATGGCTTATTTTTTCTGCGTAACAAATTACACTTCAAAATGGTGGTATTTAATATTCCATGCCGTGTACTGGGAAGAGGGAAAAAAATTCCAAATGCAGTGAAATTGGTAAAAAACGCATTTGTGCCGTATTCTTGTGGGCTTGGATTTTACGGATTTCACTGTGCACCCCAAATGACATGTCTACTTTATTCTTTGGGTCGGTACGATTACAGGGATACCAAATTTGTATAGGTTTTATAATGTGTTCATACATTTAAAAAAATTAAAACCTCCTGTACAATTTTGCCATCTTCTGGCGCTAATAACTTTTTCATACTTTGGTGTATGGAGCTGTGGGTGGTGCCATTTTTTGAGGATTTTGATGATGTTTACAATGCTATCATTTTTAGTACTGAATGACCTTTTGATAACTTTTTATAGAATTTAAATTTTTTTTTAAATGGCAAAAAAGTGCCATTTTCGACTTTGGGTGCGATTTTCCGTTACGGGGTTAAACGCAGTGAAAAACCGTTATCATATGTTGATAGATCTGGCATTTTCGGACGTGGTGATACCTAATGTGTTTATGATTTTTACTGTTTATTTATATTTATATCAGTTCTAGGGAAAGGGGGGTGATTTGAATTTTTAGTTTTTTTTATTATAATTTTTTTTTATTTTAACTTTTATTTTATTTTTAATTTTACTATTTCTCAGACTCCCTAGGGTACTTTAACCCTAGGGTGTCTATACGATCCTATCATATACTGCCATACTACAGTATGGCAGTATATGGGGATTTTACTACTCATACATTACAATGTGCTGATAGCACATTGTAATGAATGGGTTAGCCCAAAGTAGCTTCGGGTCTTCGTGAGACCCGAAGCTACCATGGCGACGGATCGCCGCTCCCCGATGACGTCACGGGGAGCGACGATCCACAGAAAGATGGCGCCGCCGTCTTTTTGAAGGTGCAAAGGTGCTGGCGCCGATCAGCAGTAAAACACCCGCGATCGGTGCCGGAACTATGCAGCAATATGCAGCAAAGACTTACCGGTTAAGGAGAGGGCTCGGCCCGCGAGCCCTCTCCATGTATCGGTACCCGACATGTGACATACTATTACGTCACATGTCGGGAAGGGGTTAATTCTCCATTACAGTGTATGTCAGCAACGTTTTTCTGCTAAGAGGAGCAAAATTTTAAATAACAACTAATTACATAATAGCTTATACATTAAGGACCCATTTGTATATGAATTATGCTGATTCCTAGAATACCCCTTTAATAAATTCCCCCAAAAGTTTGTAAAGGTGAACATGATCTTAATAAATAAAGGATGGTCCCTTTGGGGGGTACATTCATGGACTCCAGTTTCACACCTAATGTTGAAGTTTATTTGTTGTATGTAATAATGTTTTTTGTTATAAGAGATTGTCATTTGATGTCATAAACTTGAGAAGTCTTGCTGACGAAAATTGCATTTACAGGAAAGGATTATTTTCATTTTAAGAGCACCATGGTAGAAGACAAACAAAGCATAACAATGCTGTACCACTTTAAGTTGTGGACACATTTATTTGTATGTATTTATTGTGCACCTCCTCCTTGATCCCTGAATCAAAAGTTTGGAAAAATTATTGCTCATTTAATGCAGAGGCCATTTTTTACAGTTACAAATTACATAATCTAAAGATTTTATCCCCACTGCTTCATTTATGTGACTTTATTGCCTTTCATTTCTGAAAATAATTTACAGCTTGCGTTCTGACATTTAAATTAAGAGGATGCCCTAATTCTTGTGCATAACAATAATGAATTAATAAGCCTTCCCCTGAAAAGCTAGCAAGGATTCATTATTATGCACACTATAATAAAATCACTATTTGGTGGGCAAACATAGCTTCATCAGCTTTTGTTCTAAATGACAACACAGCGACATGGAATAAAAAGGTCCCTATTAAAAGCAATGTATAACAATATTGTCAAAAATTAAGTTTGACACAATAGGCAGCATTATTGAAGGTACTATATCAAAACCCTAGATGCTTGTACGATACTATTACACCCAATGAGCCAAATTTATAAGTAAAGCAGGAAAGAATCTACATGCAACAGTAGTGTAAAATTTATAAAATGCAAAAGGTATATACAGTTAGGAAAAAAACTATAAAATTTGTTTGGGGTGGGGCTGTTACAGGGGTTAAAAACCTATCAAAGAGAAACTCCATGCATCATGCACCATTACATTATGCCCAGCAATAGGTAACACTAGTTAAACCTAAGACATACCTATGCACGTGCTGGGGATTGCCTTGGTAGTGGCAGTGCCTTTTCGATTCTGAGCTCCATCGTTGTAGTTTGTTTTTGGGGACTGTGTGTGTTTAATTACTCCACTTTTTCCCGAATTCTGCAGAATTTTTCCTTAGAGAGGGTTTCCTGTGTTTCATTATTTTTTCCATAGAGTGAGTGGAACAAAAAAACCATAAAACATCAGAAATACTGAAAGATGGCATCTATTGAAACTTGAACTCATCCTGTAAAACACAAACTTCTATACATTTCTTTTGATGGAAAAGTAACAAAGTTGTAGCTTTTAGAATTAAAAACAAAAGAGAAAAAAACTAATTAGGGTTTTTGAGTAAAAGTGCAGTTAGTTAGAGAGGAACTGTCATTTTTTGTAAATTAATAGTCCACATGAATTGGGGAAGCTTCATAATTTTTCATCATACAAACAATGAATTAATTTACTGAAAAAGGAACACTGCTCTTAATGACATCTACCATCAGGATCAAGGATTATAAACCACTGATATACTGGTGTGTGCCCCCTCTGACAGTATCCACTCTTCTTTAAGATTCCTATGCCCTTCCATTTCAGAAAAAAAAAGCTTTAAATTATGTAAATGAGCCTAACATGGTCCCGATTTCCTTAACACCTTAGGTTCATATGCATAATTTTAAAGGCCTTTTTTGTAAAAAAAAAAACAGGGTATGAGAAGCTAAAAGAAGAGCAGATGCTGCAAGAGGGGGCACACACCAGTATGTCAGTGTGTTTGGTTTACAAACCTTGATCATGGTGGTAGGTAACGAGCACAACACACAATAATAAGATAAGTATTTTTTAAAATAGACCTGTCAGGAGTAGTAATATGTGCTCATTAGTAATATCAAAATTATAACCATTTAATGCCTCCAATACCACACACTGCTATAAAATAGACATGAGCATACTGTATGCTTAACGGCATATTAATATTACATTAATTATTATTAATATTTAATAGGGAAAATACAAGTATTTCAGTTCCACTTGTAATACTAGTATTGTATTGAAGGAACCATATCAGGGGAATGGGTTGCATCCCTGGACAACTTAGAAAGAAGGTTTTGTGCAATACTTCAATGCTCCCACATCAGTGGGAGGACATGCCCCCACTTAAGAAACTACAATTCCGGAATATACAGTATTTTCATTACACAAAGGTATATTTCAGCAGCTTTCCAGGCATATTGTAAAGCCCCATGGAATATGATGGCGCCATATAAATAAAGATCATTATTATTAACAATGCATGGTCAAAACTGTTGACAGTTTTCCTTTAAATAATACTGGTACTATTAGGTTTAAATTTAAACAGATCTTTAAGAACATTTTCAAAATGTCCTAGTCCAAAATGTGCTAGTGATAATAACCACAAAATAAAAGAAATCAACTCCAAATGAAGGAACTGAATTCTGCAGCTTTATTGCACATGCATCCAAAGAGGTTTATAGTAGAGATCCAAACTAAAGATGAGAATTTTCAAGCCAGCATGACAGATCTGCATAATTAATATGGGATGGAACCTCTGCGTAATTTACCAAGCAAAATAAACATAGACTAGAAGTTTATTTTTGGAATTAACATACATATATGCCTAAGATGTGTCTCTGTTATTTATCGGTGTACGGAGCCGAGTAAGTTGTAATTTTTTTTATACCAGTTTTGGTCTTTTATAAATTTTTTACAGGTGGTGGAATAGTGAAAAAGATATTTCATTACAAGATTAACTGCGGGATAATCATTTTAATAATCGGGACATTTTGGAATTCAGGAATACCAAACATGTTCATCATTATGTTTATTAATTTATTTTAATTTGCATTCTAGGGAAGGGGGGGTGATACAAATTTCATTTTTTTTAAAGATTTTTAGGCCTCCTAGGTTTTTTCAACCCATGGGGTCTGAACGCTTGTTCAATATTGTCAGGATTCGGGATGAGTGGATCCTCTGGACCACCGCGGGAGGTGGTACTTGCTGACACCTGGGACCGGAATCTAGGTTGCACCTGGTTTTCACCAGAGCCCGCAGCAAAGCGGGATGATCTTGCTGTGGCAGTGTACCAGATCGAGGTACCTTAGCGAAAGACAGTCTCGTGGTCAGGTCCACGGTCAGAGCAGGTGGCAGAGATGCAACGCCAAGTCCAATCCGGGTCAGCAACGAGAGGTCCAGGCAGATGGGAACGGGAACACAGGAACACAGACACACAGGAACGCAGGACATGGGAACTTCAATGCTCAAAGAAAAGGGCACATCAGTGGGAGGATATGCCCCCAGTGCACTTAAGAAACTACAATTCCGGAATATACTTTCATTGCACATATACATATACATATATATATATATATATATATATATATATATACACAGGTATATTTCAGCAGCTTTCCAGGCATATTGTAAAGCCCCATGGAATATGATGGCGCCATATAAATCAACAGAACTCCAAACACAAGGTCAGTAAGGAGAAGGAGAAAAAAAAGCGTGGCCATAGTATAGTAATTAAAGTAGCAACATCAGGGTAATATTGGTTTGTTGGACTCTCACCTTACTGTGCTTATATAGAGCTTTGTGTGTTCCAATAGGTGGATGCCAGTGTCCTCTTCCTAGCTTGATCTTCTCCAGATGCTCAGATAACGTTATCCATATGCAGTAGAAAAACCCAATAATGTATTGGAAGTGGTGGATCTTACCGTTGCGCGTATATGGAATTTCTCCAAGCTGGTGACTTGAAGACGTTCCGTCTTTAAATTGTTTGGAGAAATTCCATATACGACACCTCTAAGATCCACCACTTCTGATACATTATTGGGTTTTTCTACTGCAAGTGTTCTAAATAGGTAAGTAGACCACCACATAATTCAGAATGAGTTTCTAGCATTAAAATGGATATGATCTTGATAAATGACTTTTGTGCTTTCTTAAAAGAAAGTGGAGCAAAACTTTGATAAACGATCCCTCCAGCCTTTACATTAAAATGATTCAGGTTCTCACCCATAGGAGTCATTTGTCAGCTTGTCAGGATTATCCTATATGTTGAGATTATTTTTTTCTTTGTGTCTTTGCAATATCACAGGTTAAGGGTTAATGTATCCATTATATTTACACAATGAATACATACATTTCCCAATTGTAACATTTGTGTTATTCTTTACATTTGATTCTAGAGGTCATTTTAGAATATAGACAGTAATGAATAACCTCATTGGACAACTGGCATTCAATCATTTCTTGGGTGCCTGAAGGACAACGATCCCAAAATGTATTGACAGCACTAAAGAGTTTCCAACCTTTTTATTGTTTTTTTTTTTGTTCAACTTGGAAGGGTATACATTTGTTAAAATCTGTATAGAGTGTACCTAGTACCAGATATTTCCCAAATACATTGTGCAGATTGTCTACACATTACTTTATAACGCTCCCATAATGCTGAGATATGCCCAGAAATAAGACCACGTAGTACCACAATGTTTACTAAGGGTCTGCGGCCACACTTTTGTCGGTTTTTCCGAGGTATTAGGGATTTGCACCACTGGGACAGGTATTTAACTGGGGATTGTCTTGCATGCGATCAGATTGTGCCACAGCTGCGCAGGCTTTAATGGGACAGAAATTGGGGGGCGTGCCGTTGGACGATCCGACTGATTCAGACTGAGCGCGTTATTTAAGATTCAAATTGTGTCGCGAGACAAAGCACTTACATGCACCACAAAGAAGAAGGTGAACTCCGGCGGACCTGAGTGGGGAAGCAACACATGCAGGATATCGGGCGCACAATCTTAGTGAATCATGGCATACACGGACAATGCACTTTAACTCCAAGAAACAGGTAAGTAAATGTGCCCCATTGTGTCTACACAGTGCAGCAGCTTTATCCCAATGGATTCCACATTTTTTTCAACTCTGTTAATCTTAAATGTAAACATGCATCCATTTTACTATACATGAATTAATGGCAAGTACATGACAACAAGATTGGGTCATGGCAGGAATGTATGAGAAATACAAGAAAATACCTTTTTGCCAAAACAAGTTATAATATTGGGGTTAACGCTGATTTTAGTGAGAATAGCTTGTGTGTTTAGTCTACTGCTACTTTTTTTTTACCCCCTTAAAGGGTTACTCTGATCTTTTAAAGTGATGGCAACCACTTGGCTCATGGGATCAGGGAACCACCCAGCCGTTGAACTCTCACCAATCATTCAGAACCAACATATCTTAGTAATATATCATCTCTATAAGCTTCTGTAATACCTCTTTAAAAATCTAGATTGAAAGCACATCTACCCTTTTGACAAACTTTGCAGAAACCAAAAGAGTGTGAACATGTGGAGTAACACTGTTTCTGGTCGTTATGTGACTTGTTAGACAGTGCAGAGTTAGATCAGACAGTCTTATAGTCACAGATGCACCCGCGATCCTTGCTGTGGATCGCGGTCACACCCGTGCCCCGCTATGTGTCGCGGTCCCCACTGCCGCTGTTCCACTCCCCGGCCTGGACTCACCTCTCCATGCTCCTGGCTGTGCTGCTGCTAAGGCACGTGCGCGCCGGCTCTTTAAGACTTAAAGGGCCAGCGTCCTGGCTCATGCTAATCCGAGTCGCCCTTATAATCCGGCACCTCCCTTCACTCCCCGCCGGATCTTCAGCATCATTTCCTGCGAAGAGAAAGCCCTCCAGTGTTTCCTGTGTTCCTTTGTGTTCCAGCGTTACCAGCGATCCTCTGTGTTGCTACCATTGCTGTGACCTGCTGTGCCTTCCAGGGTTCCTGTCCTGCTGTGCCTTCCAGGGTTCATGTCCCGCTAAATCTACTGTCTGTGCCAACTTCACCAGTGTTCCTCTGTGTGCCAGCGTTACCAGTATTTCTCCGTGTTTCCTGCTGTCATCTCAGGTTTGGACTGTTTCCTGCTGTACTACCTTGGCTGCAACCACGGGTCTCATACCACCTCCCGCGGTGGTCCAGAGGGTGACAATTATTCTCAACCAGATTCATATAAGTCTCTGTTGCTGGATGATAAATCTGTCATAGTATAAGACTGTTTAGGCATACTTTGCGCCTCCTTTTAGTTGGTTTATTTTACCCCAAAAAAACTAGATCAACATTCTGTTGAGACAGCATTATTTTTGGCACACAGACTATTTTGGCACAAGGCCATGCCACTTTCAAAGGCCACACCCCTATTAGTCGTAGGAGTGTAAGAAAAACTGTCTAAAACCCTTTATAAATGTGGTGTGCAGACAGTTTTTTAGTGCATATTATGACAGAATTCTGTTGTGGATGGATTAATAAATGTCTGCCACTGTTCTCTCTTCACAGAGCTTCATAGGTGCTGAGGCTTTATATAGAGGTGGGGTGTCTTGCATATTGCAGCAAACTCTCACCGCTAATACCAACGAACGGTGCTAGCATGGAGGCATTTAAATTTAACAATTTAACCATTTTACATCACATATACACTCACTGGCCACTTTATTAGGTACACCTGTCCAACTGCTCGTTAACACTTAATTTCTAATCAGCCAATCACATGGCGGCAACTCAGTGCATTTAGGCATGTAGACATGGTCAAGACAATCTCCTTCAGTTCAAACCGAGCATCAGTATGGGGAAGAAAGGTGATTTGAGTGCCTTTGAACGTGGCATGGTTGTTGGTGCCAGAAGGGCTGGTCTGAGTATTTCAGAAACTGCTGATCTACTGGGATTTTCACGCACAACCATCTCTAGGGTTTACAGAGAATGGTCTGAAAAAAAAAAAAAACATCCAGTGAGCGGCAGTTCTGTGGGCGGAAATGCCTTGTTGATGCCTGAGGTCAGAGGAGAATGGGCAGACTGGTTCGAGCTGATAGAAAGGCAACAGTGACTCAAATCGCCACCCTGCCTACAATCAAGGTAGGCAGAAGAGCATCTCTGAACGCACAGTACGTTGAACTTTGAGGCAGATGGGCTACAGCAGCAGAAGACCACACCGGGTACCACTCCTTTCAGCTAAGAACAGGAAACTGAGGCTACAATTTGCACAAGCTCATCAAAATTGGACAGTAGAAGATTGGAAAAACGTTGCTTGGTCTGATGAGTCTCGATTTCTGCTGCGACATTCGGATGGTAGGGTCAGAATTTGGCGTCAACAACATGAAAGCATGGATCCATCCTGCCTTGTATCAACGGTTCAGGCTGGTGGTGGTGGTGTCATGGTGTGGGGAATATTTTCTTGGCACTCTTTGGGCCCTTTGGTACCAATTGAGCATCGTTGCAACGCCACAGCCTACCTGAGTATTGTTGCTGACCATGTCCATCCCTTTATGACCACAATGTACCCAACATCTGATGGCTACTTTCAGCAGCAAAACGGAAATATTCGGGTAGCGCAACGGAAAAACACGATTCAGGCCCTTAGTAAATGACCCCCAATGTGTCTGCTTAGAGAGTACCCACCCACACTCTGAAATTTGACACTGAGTTATAAAAGCTAAAACAGCAATAAAACTGAGTTAAAGTAAGGGGTTACAAATGATCTTTATTGAGTAAACATCACTAGGGAATTGAAATTTGAGAATTTTCTTTCATGGGAAAACCCCTCTAAGGGGTTAAAATGGCAAAGATTTCATTGATTGCCACACAACAATAACTACCTTTCTAGGTATGTTGTTTCTCTGTATCTGAGAATACATTAGGGGACGTGATATTTCTAATATACGTGGATTTTTGTTGAAAGAAAGAGACTCCATTAAGCAAAACACTAACCCCTTAAAGACCAGGCCATTTTTATTTTTTGTGTTTCTTTTATTCATTCCCCGTCTTTAAAGTTCCATAACTTTTATTTCTGTGTACTTCCTGTTTACGGGTGTCACGAACCCCACACACTGAAATCCAAACATGGGGTGCACCTAATCTATGGCATCCCAGAATTTAGCCCTTAAGCTCTGCCCACTTCCACAAAATGGCGTCCTAACACTAAATTTACTCCACCGAATTTTGGCACCCAGTCCAAACTGCCACCACCCACCTACTTACACAAAAAAGGCTGTAGGCACCACAACCAAACAGACAATGCACACTGATGATTTACACAGAACTTGCGCTCACTACTTATACTATATTAAAATGACCTGGTAACCTAATTCCCTTCAGAAACTAAGTTTCTTTAAGGCTACAAGCAGAGGCTTATTTAAGTTAACACTCTAATATACATAAAAATTCAGTATATTCAAAAAGAAAATTGTCAGATAAAAAATAAATAAAAGTAAAAAACAATACACATACGATACTTACAAATAGTTAGGGAAAACAGAAACAAAAAACTCTTGCTATGGAAGTAGGTAGACGTTCCTTGGCCGGAGGAGTGGGCATGGAGAATGATCCAGTGTTCTAGTGTATAGAGTCCTCAAACTGTACCAACCAATGTGACTGCTTTACTATTTAAAAGCCACAAAGTTTTTGACCCCCACCCCTGGCTATGATGTCACCATCAGGTGGAGTTTTTTCTCCCCCCCCCCCCCCTCCCATCAGAGAGATACTCTCTGGATCTGGGGTTTTATTAAAACCCCATAACTTTTTGATTGGAAGATGGCACAACTGTGCCATTTATTCCAATCTCCTGGGTACCTGTTCTGAATTCCCCTGACGCTAGGCTTCTGATACTTGGTCCAGGAGCGTATCTATATCCTATAACTGTCCAGTGTAACCGGGGACCCATAGTTACGATGTATGCCCAAGTTATTGACAGCTATGGTATTTCCTTTGTCTTAATTTTTAAGGGAAAATGCTACACAGTCTTTCATCCTGTGTCTTTCAGCAAAAGCTGCCCCGCCCCTCTTCCTGGCTTGTTGTAAAGCAGTTCAGCTATTTGCTCTGGCCAAATGGAGCCATATGATAGGTCATAATGAAACAGCACAAAAGAAAGAAAGAAAAGAAAACTGTACAGTTGTAATATTATCACACTGGGCAGTTGAAAAAGAATTCCAAATGCAATAAAAAAAACACATTTGCACCATTTCTCGTGGACACAGATTTTACGGCTCTCGTTATGCACTCCAAATGACACATTAACTATGTTTCTTGGGTTGGTAAGATCGGGGGAGTGCCACATTTATATAGGTTTTATTATGTTTTCATATATTTCAAAAAATAAAAACCTTTTGCAATAAAAAAAGTCTCTTCATTTTTCCCTATGCTGACGCTATTGGTGCCAGTGCTGAATGTGGTGCTAGTGCTGATTATGGTGCCAGTGCCGATTATGGGTGTCAACAGTGGGTGTTAATTTCTATGCCTGGTCAGGGACAGCTGTAGATTTGCGCCTAATTTCTGACTCTTTTGCAGATTTTTTTTTTAAAAGTTTAAATTTTCACATCTGAATTTAGGTGATAACTCTGCAGAAAGCTAGACAATGGTGAACTTTGAAAGGAGACTATTTTAGGTGCAAAGAAAAAATTGCAAATGGACACAAGCACCCTGAAAAGTCTCAAAAATTTAAGAAAAATGCAAGCCAAAATTTTTATATACGTGTCCCATTGGGTCTCAAGGAGGGGGAAAGAAATTTTTGTGCATTTTGGATAAAGCATAAAACGATAAGCATACTGGATATTTAAAAATCTGCTAGTTTATTAATTAAAAATCCTAAGTATGATCCCTCCTTAGACTTTTAAAGATTGTGTTACAATTGGAGTCAGGTATGTAGACAGTTTGGTGGTATATATGTTATGGTCATTCAACAAAATCTCAATGGGGTATATTTCTCATACGCTAGAGCTCGTGCTTCGCAGCGCGATACATCAAGAGGCTGTAAGAATAAATGCAGCCGGCAACTTATCACATGTGTGCAGGTGTGGGGACAGCAACACCCTTTGCTTGGCCGGCTGGGCCCCCCTTCACGCCCCACTGGCGTTAGGGTGGTGAATTAGGCTAAATAATCACAAGGGCTAGCAATAAGCTATCATTTGCGATTATTTCAGGGCTTCTCCGTGGCGCAGAGGCCCTAATAAATATGCCCCTATGTCCTTCTGGTATAATCCTTTGTCTAATGATTGAACCTCCATTATCCAAAGGACAAATGGCGATATAGCAGTTGGATTTAAGTTGTTGTATAGATTTATGCAATAGTTCAGTATAGGACAGATAGTGGCTTAAATCATAAGCATGATCTTATGTATTTTTATTAACGTATACGGTAACGTAATCATAGATGAAAAAAACACATGTAGGGTTCAGCTCACCTCCTGGATGAATTATTGTCACACAAAGATAGCACGGATATCTGAATTGGGGAGCCAGAAGTCATCAGAAATTGAAGAAAGGAAAAAATCCAGCTAAAATTCCATTTTATTAGAAATAAAAACCAGGATGTAACTGATACATAAATCTGATGCATTTCGAACCTGTAGGTTCTTAGTTGTAGCCAGTTGTAGGAATTTCACTGGATTTGCTGCTAAATTACTGAATGGGAGAATACAAGGTATCATGGAAACGGTGGGCTTCAGGGCAGATACAGGAAGAGGTTAGTCTCTGCCCACTTTACCACTGGTGAGAAAGATTTTTGTCAAACATTTTCAAAACAAAAAAATGCCATAATACAATATGGCATTGTTCTGTTTTTAAAGGTGGATTTACATATGACAATTTGATAAAATCATCATAATTTCATTTTTCACTTTAAATTTCCTTATGTTGCTTTTGTTATGTACACCAGATTAAGGGAAACCTACCATTTCAAATGGTAGGTGTAAGCTGTAAACACCGAGCACCAGCTCAGGGTGAGCTGGTGCCGGTGCTTAGTTTCGTTAGTGTTAAAACCGCGGTATCGCGGTTTTAACACTTTTTAAACTTTATAGCAGAAACTGCTTCGGCGCTGCTTGCGCACGATCGTGCGCGCGCCTACATAGGAAATGCCGCAGGCGCAGCCGAAGCAGCTTCTGCTATAAAGTTTAAAAAGTGTTAAAACCGAAACTAAGCACCGGCACCAGCTCACCCTGAGCTGGTGCTCGGTGTTTACAGCTTACACCTACCATTTGAAATGGTAGGTTTCCTTTAAGCCAATGAGTCAATGTTGCTTCTTTCTTACATACAGCTGAAGCTACAAGTTTAAACATACTGAAACACATGAATTATTTGTGTGACATCATGAAAAAGTCTGAAGAAATCAACCAAGATATAAGGAAGAGAATTGTGGACCTGCACAAGTCTGTGTCATCCTTGAGTGCAATTTTCAGAAACCTAAAGGTGCCTCATTAAGCTGTACAGGCAATTTTATACAAGTACAAACAAGATGGCAATGTCCAGAGCTCATACCTCTCAGAAAGGCGACCGGTTCTGTGTCCCAGAGATTAATGCACTTCGGTCCAAACTGTGTCTATAAACTTAGGAAAGCATATCCAAAATGTTTGATCCAAGTCATACAGTTTCGAAGCAGTGGTACCAAATGCTAATGAAATGTATGTAAACTTTTGACTAACTTTTTGGTAATGCTAAATGAACTGGAACAGAAGGAAGGTTTTTTTCTGATTTAATGTTAGAGAGAAAAACATGCATATGTGTCTTTTTATATAGTGTATGTAAACTGGTTTCAGCTGTACTTGCTTCTCCTAATTTGTAATATCCTATGATATTACAAATACAGGTGGTCCCCGACTTAACCCCTGGTTACAGATGGACCTCTGGGCCCACTGGGACCTCAGGTGAACCTCTCTTTCAAGAGTTATGTGGTACCTCAAGGCTTTCTCTTAGGACAAAGCCTCATGTACATTTTGAGTCTAGCAGAGCTGCTGGGGTCAGTTGGTGTCCTAGAGTTTATCTGGGACTTCAGCTCATTTGAGAGGTTGTTTTCCCCTACAACTGGGGTTTTCTTAAATTTCTCAGTTACAGGGGAAAATTTGCAGGAATATTTATTGTTTTGTACAATTTTATTATTTATTACAATTTTGGATAACCCCTTTAATAAAATTTTTCATTTTTAAACAAAATGCACGCTAGTTTTCATTGAGTTGTCAGTGAATATATCTGTTTCAGATTATAGACATCATGTAAATTATTATATGCCCAGTTTGTTGTAAAAAATTATTTTGACAATATATTCTATCCTTTGAGATGAAAAGGGAAAATTCTCAGCTAACCCAATTCCCCCATCCCCCACAGAAAATTTGCATGTAACACATTGACTTAAACAAAGTTTTCGTGCTTGTATTACACAATGAGTAAACTTGAAAAGCGGAAAGAGAAAATATTTGCATGCACAGGAATGTTAAAATACCACTCAAGTTGTTTGTGGCTGTATTAAAGGACATCTACTACCAGGATCAAGGATAGTAAGTTAAGCACATTGACATTCTGGGTTTTGTTCCCTCTTGCAAGATCTGTTCTTTTTTTTTTTTGGCTTCTTATGACCTAGTTTATACAAAAAATAGTTTTCTAAATTATGAAAACGTGTCTGAGGGGCTCAAGGCTTCATAGATGTTAATATAGGCTGGAGACCCTCAAGCTAATGTGCATAAAAGCCTTTTTTTGTTAAAAACAAGGGCATAATAAGCTTAAAGAAGAGTAGATCCTGCCAGAGGGAGCATAAACCATCATTTCTACATGCTTGGTTCACAATCCTTGATCCTGGTGGTAGATGTCCTTTAAGGGAAAAACTGAAATCAGTTGTTTAACATTGCAGCATCTATTGTACTAAGCATCAGAGAGCTGCATGTCAAGTGAGAGGGAGGAAGTGATTAACGGTATTCATCTTCCATGATGGTTCATCGCTCCTCCCCTCCAGTAACCTTTAATATATTCATTGCCTTATTTTCATACATGTTGATTGAAGAGAGCTCTATCTTGTAAGTACTGGGATTGTCACCCAAAGTAGATGTAAAATCTTTATTCTCACCAATGTCTAAATCATTGTTTTCCAGCGGTGCAGATCATGTGGCACAGATTATTAATAGCCCTGGTCTCTACACCACTTGACACAGCGCTCCAGCTGTCATTCTGCTCTCTGGCTCATATGATTCTTACACTGGTGGAGTGCCAGGCTCAGGCCTGTTCCATCAGTCAATGTCACCCACAAACCAGTGATGAATAGCTCGCCTGTCGCTGTGGCAAGGTCTGGGTGCTCATTCACACACGCCTGACTTTTACCAACTTCTACACACACCAGCTGAGACCTGTCCCAGCTGATACAAGCCGGGCTGACCTGAAAACAATCCGCCCCCCTTCTGGATTAGTTAAAAATGAAACAAATCCTAATGTGATCATGTCACTAATTATGCATTTAATTCAGTTATAAGGAGCTAATGGCTCCCTCAGTGACAGCTTTTACTGCTAAAAGGCAATTCATTCCTGAAACTGAGAAATCTAATTACACAAAATGCTTTGTCCTAATCTTTTCAGAGAATAATCTTATTTGTAGACATTAACATCCCAGATGCTGCTGCTGTTTGTCCATTATGACAGTGTTTGTCCTGAATAATGTATAAATAGCTCTTTCTGGACAGTTGCATGTCACTAAATCAATACAATTTGCTGCCTTCTGTTACATTAAGTCGGCATCGGCAAGCTGGAGAAAATTAACCTTTTTTTTGTTTTTCCGCTCACAAGCCTTCAGAATGAGAAATGAGGCGCATGCCAAAAGATGACTGTCATTCACTCTGACACAAGTTGGTTAAAAGTTAATAAAAAGAATGCGATAAATTAGTATAGTATTCCCTTAAGGAGAAGGAAGCTTGGTTCAGAAAAGGCTTCTGCCTTTAACCCTTAGGAGGAATAAATACAATAGTTTCTAGTAATGCACCAACCTGTTTTAAAGGACGATGTGCATAGAATTCTTAGAAAGACTAATTAGTGATGTTTGTGTCCTCATGACAAACAATATATGATCTGAAGAAATCTTATACCAGTGATGATGCAGAGCTCATATAAGGCTTGCAATCACTATTTTTGTTAAGTGGGGTCCATGGTAGATATAACCTTTAAAAATGTCAATGTGCTTAAAAGGATTGTCTACTTTCAGCAAATAGTTGATGAACGTTGTGTAATTAAAGGTTATAAAATTTTCCAATATACTTTCTGTATTAATTCAAAATCCAGTGGATAGAAATCTGTCCATGTTCTTGTGATGGACACGCAGATGCACACAGCTCTGATTAGTCTCTGTGATCAGAGCTGGATTATCATTGTCGCTATTGGACAATTTTGTTGGCTCTCCCCCCCCACCTGGAGCTACAATAGCGCCAATAATCAGGGCAGTATATAAAATGAATTGGGGGCCCAGTCTATATATTACATGAGTGGACTAGTATGTAAAATAATTAATTAAAGGGACATCAGTATACAAAATTTATTTTGGGGCCCAGTATATAAAATAGTTCATGAGGTGCTATACTTCGTTGAGGAGGGCAGTATATAAAATTAATTTGAGGGCCCAGTATATTAAATAATTAAATGCGGGTTGTAAGTATTTTAAATAAATAATTGAGGGGGCCAGTATATACAATTCATTGGGGGACCTAGTATATATAAAACATGAGGTGGCCCAGTATATTAAATAGTTAATTGGGGACCAGTATATAAGGTAAATGAGATGGCCCAGTATATAAAATTAATGGAGCGCTCTGCTATTTAAAATTCATGGGGCACCCCACTATATAAAAAATTCATGAGGTGTCCCAGTGTATAAAATACATGAGAAAACCAGTATATAAAATTCATGGTGGGAAGGGTGATTGAAAAGTGCAGGGAGCTCATACTGAAAATGCAAGTGGGGTAAAATAATTGGGGGAATTAAAAGGAACCTGTCAGCAAGGAGTCTCACAGTGCTGTGTACAGCATATTATCTCCTTTTTGTTACTGTCAAGTGGAAAAAAAACAGATAATCCATATGGTAAGGAACATCACAAAGTCAGGGAAGTGCAAGCTGAATGCATGAGTCAATCTTAGCGCACCTCATTGTGATTGATGTGCTTACTTTTTTTGAAATGTTGCGCATGCCTGATACTTAGGAATCATTAATGTGAGAGAACTATGAGACTTGGCTAAATTAATAAACATTCTATAAATGTATAATTTGAGGGGTATTACATGCACATTAATAATTTGGATGGGATTATTTGAGCAATAAGGACACTATATTTAAAAATGTATTCATACTTTGCATAAAATAATTGATTAAGCAGCCCTGTGTACAGGTGGTCCCCTACTTAAGGACACCCGACTTACAGACAACCCATAGTTACAGACGGACCCCTCTGCCCACTGTGACCTCTGGTGAAGCTCTCTGAATGCTTTACAATAGTCCCAGACTGCAATAATCAGCTCTAATGTGTCTGTAATGAAGCTTTATTGATAATTCTTGGTCCAATTACAGCAAAAATTTCGAAACTCCAATTGTCACTGGGGTAAAAGAAAAAAAATTGTCTAGAACTTCAATTATAAAATATACAGTTTCGACTTACATACAAATTCAACTTAAGAACAAACCTCCGGACCCTATCTTGTATGTAACCCGGGGACTGCCTGTATATAAAGAATAAGGAGATTGTTATATAGCACATTCTTTAGTACGGGCACTGTATAAAAGTAAATAGAGTGGTATTAAATCGGTAAATGAATTCATTAAAGGGGGCCATATATAAAATAATTCATGGGAGAACCAAATATTGTGTAATTAATTGGGGGGCACCACATATAATTGAGAGTACAGTATTATTTATTCAGGAGTCGTTGTATAGTAATATATTGGGGTTGTAATGTATTATTTGATATATGCAGGGGGCACAGAGATGTTTTGTTACGGGACATATTTGGAGGGGCACATTGTGGTCAGTTTTGTTATGTATATTATTTATGAGCACAGTATGGGACATTTCTGTTATTCAGGTGACAATATACTGTGTGTAACTGTGGTATTTTTAGTTGCACAGTGTGGGGCATGTGCTGCCAGGAGTAGAAGACGTCTGGTGGAAAATTCTCTAGCCATAAGTTATGATGATTCTGGACCTGAAGGAGAGGACATGTCACCTGTGAGCTACTAGATGCCATTTCTGCCTGTGTCACATCAGTATTGTATTCACTGATGAATCTTCTAGTGGGAGACATCTCTCAGCTGATGTATTGTTATATTTATAGTGTCCATAGTGAGCCAGCGTCTATGTGGTGTGGAGTTATTCCGATCAGTTATTGCTATGGCTTTCAGCATTTTTTATTGATAACAGTGGTGCTGTGCTTTAATATCACTGTGTGTGTATTAACTCCCTGTGCTGTAACATCACTGTGGGGCTCATTTACTAAGGGTCCGAGGAGCGCATTTTCGTC
Organism: Engystomops pustulosus; assembly: GCA_019512145.1. Lineage (NCBI taxonomy): Eukaryota > Metazoa > Chordata > Amphibia > Anura > Leptodactylidae > Engystomops > Engystomops pustulosus. Next base: position 113,907,999 of record CM033641.1, read on the forward strand.
AGGTTTCCCGACGATTTCCGTTGTGCTCCACATCGCCCCGGGGATGGGGCGTCGGACAACTCGACAGATTCGGACTACACGCGGGATTCAACATTTAGAATTATGTCGCAAGACACGCACTTACAAGCACCAGAAAGAAGAAGGTGAACTCCGGCGGGCCTCGGCCGGGAAGTGACGGATGCAGAAACTCGAGCACACAAGCTTTGTGAATCGCGCCGGACTTCATCTTGGTCGGACCGCCGGAATCGGGGATTGCGACAGGACCAGGTAAGTAAATTAGCCCCTGTATGTTCTAACCCCCTGTGCTGTGACATCACGGTTTGTGTTCTAACCTCTTGTACTGTGAAATCACTATGTGTGTATTAACCTCTTGTGTTGTGACATGACTGTGTGTGTATTAACCCCTGTGCTGTGACATCGCTGTGTATGTATCAACCTCCTGTGCTGTGACATCACTGTGTGTGTATTAACTCCCTGTGCTTTGACATCACTGTTTGAGTGTATTAACCCCCTGTGCTGTGACATCAGTGTGTGTTAACCCCTGTGCTGTGCCTAATAAAATACTAAGGGGGGACCCTGCCTAATTATTAAGGGGAGACCTACCTAATAATTTAATATGGGGAGGATCCAGCATAATGGATAATGGGTGCACATTGTGGTCAGTTGTGGTGTGTGGGGGGGAATGTTGTAGTTATGGATAGTTGTTGCCCAAACACCCAAGGACAGCAACTTTCTATACGTTGCCAAAGATACATAAGGGTACTCAACCAATGAAGGGAAGACCTATAGTCTCAGGGATCGATAGCCTAATACAGAACATTGGCATATATCTAGATCAGATCCTACGTGAATTTGTTGTGTCCCTACCCTTTTACACGAGGGACACCCTAGACTTATTGAAAAGATTGGAGGACATCAATGTTGGCACGAATTGTTTTCTAGCGAGTATAGACGTTGAGGCCCTATACTCCTCCATTCCCCATAATTTCGGCATCTTAGCCACTTCTCATTTCCTCAAGACACGAGGTACCCAATACCAGCCGCACAATTACTTGATTCTGCGCCTCCTGGACTTCTCTCTGACCCATAACTTTTTTCTCTTTGATCTGAAGATCTACCACCAGCTTAGGGGCACGGCGATGGGGTGGGCATGTGCCCCCACCTATGCCAACTTGCTCCTGGGCTGGTGGGAGGAGACAATGGTTTTTGGGGACGGTGAGGAGAGTACCAGAGGCATAGAAATATGGCTTAGATACATAGATGACATACTGGTTATCTGGAGCAGACCGAAAAAGGATTTTGAGGATTTTGTGGCATCACTTAACAACAACAACATTGGGCTGCATTTTACGTTTGAGATACATCAAAATAGATTACCTTTTTTAGATGTCTTGATCAGTAAGGATATAAATGGGAGGATCGATACAACGGTCTACAGGAAACTAACTGACACCAACGCTTTACTCAGATTGGAAAGTAGCCATCCCCTCCCACTGAGACGTGGCATCCCCAAGGGTCAATACCTGAGACTTAGACGGAATTGTTCTTCTGAATCAGAATTTAAGAAACAGGCAAAAGACCTCAGGGGTAGATTCTTTGAAAAAGGGTTTCCAGATGGGATCCTCAGTACTGCTTACAAGATGGCACTACGTAGCAATCGAACTTCCTTGCTCAATTCAGCAGGGAAAGACCCTTCCACCACTGAACCCATCAGAATGATAACCACATTTAGTGGCGACGCTGGGTTCATTAGACGGATCTTGGAACAACACTGGATCATCTTGGGCATGGACCCGGATTTACAGGATGTGATAGGTCCAACCCCACAGGTGACATATAGGAGGGGACGATCACTGAAGGATCGCTTGATAAAAAGTCACTTTGTAGCACCACTACAAGAAACATGGTTAACATCCAATGTAAGTGGCAGTTACAGGTGTAGTGGTTGCGTTGCGTGCCCTGTGATGCAAATGTGTAAGAATTTCACATCTAATGTGACAGGGAAAACTTACCCCATACGCTCGTTTATAAACTGTCGCACATGTGGCGCTATCTACAGGGCCATCTGCAACTGTGGTCTTGAGTATATGGGAAGACCAAACAAGAGTTGAGACGACGTATTGGCGTGCACCTAGGGGATATCGCTCATAATCGTGATACTCCAGTGGCACGCCATATGAACCAACACCATGCGGGTGACATCAACAGTATTAGATTCATGGGTATTGATGTGGTGAAACCCAATCCAAGAGGTGGAGATTGGGATCGCTTGATCCTTCAGAGAGAGGCCAAGTGGATTTTCTGGTGCGATACGGTATCCCCTAAAGGCCTGAATGAAAACGTATCATTTGCACCATTTATTTGACCTCACTATAAATAGTGCTCTTATTCACACTTGTAACACATGTACAAATCATGAGTGATCTCTTTGCTCTCATACATGCCATTATGATTTAATTTTATGATTTTTTTCTGATACAATGAATATCTGGGACACGATGTCTCTAAGCTTTTTGACTGTCCACTTATGGGTTTAGACTATATGAATCATCGCAATAACGTTCTTGTGCTCTCTGTCTGAATATGTTGTGCTTCCAACCAGTCAAAATAACCACTTTAATAATGAGTGTCACTTTCTTTCTTTTTTATGAGACCCCACTGGCCATTGAACAATGGTCCTCAATGTTGTGAATGCATAATGGGTAGCACAAAAATGCATGACCCTTGTTTCAATTTTTGTTATCCAAGTGCTCTCCGTGTCAATATTCTTAACTTGAAGTGCCAGTCAGGTAACTATGCTTTTTAGGGACGTAACTGTCAGAGTGGACAGGACTATACCCTTTATATCCATCTCCCCGGTTAGTCCCTTTGTAACAGCTGCAGGCAGGGGATCAAGGCCGCCGTATAGATAGGCTTGGCCTCACCACGCCTCCAACTTACCCTTGCGTCTCCATGACAACTGTACACGAGTGACGCGTCGCTCCGGGTTACCGGAAGTGATGTGTCGCTCTGACAGCCGGACCGGAAGTACAATGTCCGCGTCTGCAAACACGAGGAGATGCTGGAGTGAGATGGTGGCGGTACACGTGGGTGAGTACACAATTGCCCTGCGATTATTATGAACCGCCTATACTCTGCCATCACAATGATTTGACCATACCCATTATAGGGTGGTTACTTGCACCACTGACTTGTCATGATTGGTCCACATGCTATAGGGGTATTTGGACCAATGAGAGTGAGGTTTGTGGATTGGGTGGGTGGTCACCCAACCACTGAAATACCTTTAAATACTCTGAATCTGGATTATATGGCTGCTACAGGAATGGACTAGGCCATTGCTAATCCACATTGCTGACCACTGTCGGTTCTCCTGCAGCAAGACTACATACTGACATTATTCCCCTGATGAAGGTTCCACTGTTTGTGGCACTGGAAACGCGTCGGGTACGCTGTTGGAATTGGACCCATAGGGCTTACTAGGGTAATTCTATGACTAGGGATAACCTGGGACCGTCCTTGTAAGGACGGGAGCTATATTTGGGGAACCAGGGCGAGTGGAGCACAGGGCACACTAGGGGCAGTGTATCCATCCTCCTCCCGACCGTGATGTGCCTGAGACTCATTATCTACAACCCTCGTCATCTCCTTCTTCTGGATGGGTGAGATCTGACCATTTTCTTTCTACCCTTTGTAATGATAATGCATTACCCTATTCAGAGTCTATAGTTTTGATGCTGTTTGTGTTTGCACAAGGACCTACCTGCTTCCTTTACAGCTTGGTATTACGTATTTATCAGGAATCTGAGTTCATATACTCTATGCTGTTTGTGTTTGCATAAAGACTTGAATGGTTACTGTACCCTTTAGAGATACCAACTATTTGACTATGGTCAGCCTTTTTCGTTTATAATTCTATGTGATGGTTCATTTTGGTGTTTTTTTCTTTTAACCGCAGTATTAAAAGTTATGTTTTATATGCCCTCACCCATTTTTATGTGTGTCATACATGTGGGGGCACAGTGTGGTCAATTGTGGTGTAAGGGGTATATATTATAGATGTGGGGGCACAGGGTGGTCAGTTGTGATATGAAGGGTATATATGATATATGTGGTGGCACTTTGTGGTCAGTTGTGGTGTAAGGGGTATATATGATAGATGTGGGGGGCACAGTGTGGTCAGTTGTGATATGAAGGGTATATATGATATATGTGGGGGCACAGTGTTGTCAGTTGTGGTGTGAGAAGTATATATGATATATGTGGGTGCACAGTGTGGTGAGTTGTTGTATGAGGGGTATAAATGAGAAATGTGGGGGCACAGTGTGGTCAGTTGTCATATGAGGGGTATTTATGATATATGTGGGGCAAAGTGTGGTCAGTTGTGGTATGAGAGGTATATATGATATAAGTGGGGGCACAGTGTGGTTGGTTGTGGTATGAGGGGTATTTATGACATATTTGGGGGCACATATTTGTTGTGGGAGGGATATAAATGATATATAGGGGGCACAGTGTGGTCACTAGTGGTGTTAGTGGTATATATGATATGTGTTGGGTACACAGTATGATCAGTTGCTGTGTGAGTGTTTTGTATGATATGTAGGAGTCAGTTGTGAGCAACATATGGGATAATTTTAATTATTGGTAATACTGGTCTTGTCTTCTTTATCAATATTTTGGTGTTTTCATGTTGTAGTAATGCTGTAGTTTACAGTTTGTAGGTACCATTTGGAAATTTATTTATTTATTTTTTTAAACCAAAGTAAATTGATTCCACACACCAACAATCATGTAGAATAAAAAAATCAATATTTGTTATAAATACAATGATCATAAAAATACAACTATATTGGAAACCAATGCAAAGGTGAAATTTGCCTGGCACAATACGGTGTGGGCACAAGTAGTGTCAAATAATTACAGAGCATAAAAAATCATTTTATACACTAAAAGATAACATCACCAATGGGCAGCAAAAAAGTCTCATGATTGTGCAGGACACAAGTAGGTTCTAATAAGAAAAAGGATGTATTATACTAATTCACCCTGCAGGCGAAGTTGCTAATATCAGGCCATGGTATTTATATCAAAGTCATCTTAAAGCACACATGCCCTTACCTATTGGAAAAAGCCACACACTGGCCCTGACGCACGTTTCAGCTGTCAAGCCTTCATCTGGGGGTTATGAAAGGCATGTGGACCAGGACCAGATCCGTCTCAGAGAATCGGAAGTTACACACACGTCCGAGATCTCGCGAGCATGGAATTTTACCATGGTTATGAGATGCCAGACAATTCGCGCACCTCTGGTCTGTCAGCTGCTCCACCTGTGCACTCAGCGCACATAACTCTTATATAGAAAACACCAAGAGGGAGGTAATTAAATCCCACAAGAGCCTGATAACAAATGGGAACCTACTAAAATTACATCTAATATCATACAAAGTGATGGATGGAATTCTATGATGCAATTCTATGATGACATAATGGGCAATGTGCATATACTGAAATAGACATAGGGGGCATTTACTAAGGGCCCGATTCGCGTTTTCCCGGCGTGTTACCCAAATATTTCCGATTTGCGCTGATTTTCCCTGTATTGCCCCAGGATTTTGGCGCATGCGATCGGATTGTGGCACATCGGCGCTGGCATGCACGCAATGGAAATCGGGGGGCGTGGCCAAACGAAGACCCGATGGATTTCTGAAAACCGCCACATTTAAAAAAAAAAAGTGTCACGGAGCTTGCACTTACCTTCACTAGAAATAGGCCGGTGAACTTGAGTGCATTCCGGGGAACTTCAGCGCAGCAGCGCCACCTGGTGGACGTCGGAGGAACTGCCTTAATGAATCCAGACCCGAATCCACCACAGAGAACACGCCGCTGGATCGCGAATGGACCGGGTAAGTAAATCTGCCCCATAATGACACAAAATTGTGTATTATTACATATGATATAAAAAATGTAAAGTACAATTGTGTAAAAGAATATTTCACATGATATCAGGACATGTAAAGTGCAATAGTGCACAAAACATACCAAGCAGTGAAAACAAAAACATATAAAACCCAGCCATTAGCCATATCTAATATTGATACAGCAAAATTTGCTGTCATTGTTGAGTGGGTACCAAGTATACAAAAACTGGTGAAATAAATTCCATAGAACACTTATATAAGATGGATGTTATCCAATCATCATATTTATATGATTATAAGATATGCAGGGGTCAGTTGTGAGGAGCATATAGGATAATGCCAACCACTTCTGTTTTATAAACTCGCAGAGATGTGTCATGGCTGATAGAAGTCGCCTGGAAGATCAGACTGAAGGGAAGAGACAACATCAGGGGCGTCATCTGTAAATCACTGGATTACACTGCAGCCTCTGTGCAGGACTGGTAACTGCTACTAAATGGTCACTATATAGTGGTAAATACTGGTCTGTGTGTAGGTTTTCATTTAGTTTTGCAGTATTGTTATGTTGCAGTTATTATGTAATAGTAATGGTCATGGTATAGTGGTATTATTTGGGCCCTGTACAGAGGTATCATTAGTGATATTGTCCTTAGCACTGTTGTGTTTGTATAATAACAAAATGGTATTAAGGATCATCAATAAATCGAATTTATATTTGGTAAATTATTGGTAATACGGGTCTTGTGTTCTTTATCAATATGTTGGTATTTTCTTCATGTTGTGTTAATGCTGTAGTTTACAGTTTGTAGGTGCCATTTGGATACTGTAGCCCCATTTTTCTGAATACTAGTCTTAGTTATTATGTTATTACCAGTACTCTTAGTTATCATGGGTGTTCCTGCGAACGATATCGCGGGTCGTGGGCTCACCCGTGCTCCTGGCTGCCAGTGCCACTTACATGCTCCTGTTCCGAATTCCTGCCCACGGCCCGTGTGTGCGCATCCCCTTCTCCTCGGGAGCGCACTTGTCGGCTTCAGGAGATTTAAAGGGCCTGGCGCCATTAATTGGCTCTGGTCATTTTCCCAGAAGGCTATTTAATCCTGCCTCTTCCATCACACCCTGCCAGATCTTTGTGCCTGCGCCATTGAGAAAACTTCCCTGTGTCATTCCTTACAATTCCTGCTTTCCTGTATGTTCCTGTGTTCCAGCGTTCTTGTGTTTCTGTGTTCCTGCTTCCATGTTTCCGTGTGCCTGTCTTCCCATTCCTATCTGCCAGGACCTCCAGTTGTTGACCCCGGATTGGACTTAACTTTCCGCTAAGGTACCTTGACTGCCTTCCGCAAAGGTACCTCGATCTCGGCTGCCACCGCGAGCTAGTTGCTCCTGTTGAAAGACCTGGTGGTACCCTGCCACAGCAAGACCATCCCGCTTTCCGGTGGGACCAGGTGCCACTTAGATTCCGGGCCCAGGTGTCGGCTAGTACAACCTCCCGAGGCCTGACATTAGTATTTTGTAACAGTGTGGTGGTGGCATTATTTGGTTTGTTCCTATTGTTTCTAATATCTCTAGCGGTTAGACAGATATTTGAAAGAGGAAGAAGTATGTTGTATCTTTTACATATAATGATGTTGGAAGGGGCCCGGCATCGTGTGCCGAGCTAAATGAGCTGCTCCATACCGCTGAAACCCTTAATCTGGCCCTGTTTTTGATAACACCTGTGTATGCATCACTTAACCAGGGTCAGATTTCTGTCCACTTGAAGGAAACATAGAAGCTTTCTATAGAAAGACAGCAAGCAGAGATCTAAAAAAGCATAGGGCATTGATACTGAAAGTATATTGGAAGATTGTATAACTTTTCTTTACTTTGAAAGAAAATTATTATTTGCTGAAAGAGGGCAACCTCTTTCCAAAACATCTAAAATCAGCTAAAATACATACATGAACGGTACGCATTCAAAGAAAGCACTGCTTTCTAAATGGATGTTGCACCTCTTGGCAGTGCTTGTCAGCATTCTCTCTTCCTGCCACACTACTCTTCCTGGCTGTTTTAGTCTTTGCTGAACTTTGGGAAACGCTAAAGCTCGCAGTCTGCTCTTGGCAACCCCCTGTAGATTATGACTTTCTCCAGAAGCAGGTATGCTCCTGCATTTTCTTGATTATCTGTGCTTTGACCTTGGCTTCTCTATTTTGCCCTGAACTTGTTCTGCCTGCCCTGAACAATCAACTATCTATAGGATTGAACAAACTCTGACTATCCTTACCACCCATCCTCCACTGGCAACCTCTCTGCTTTCCCTTTGGTGACACACATTGGTGCCTTTGCTTTTGATCTTTCACTATATGGTAACTACTCCAAGATTTAGAGACCTTTATTTATTTATTGCTAGAATGATCAGCTGTAAGGTGTCTGTAATGAAACTTTATTGATAATCTTTGTTCCCATGACAGCACATATGTGAAAATCCAATTTCTGACTTACATACAAATTCAATTAAAGTACAAAACTAAAGAACCTATCTTGTACGTATCCTGGGTTCTGCCTGTACTGGTAAAATGCTAGAGTTTTTAACCCCTTCCCGACATTTGATGTACTATTACTGCATGGCGGGAGGTGCATTCCCACAATATGCAGCAATAGTATGTCATGCTTCTGGCACCGGCTCCTGAACAGAGCCGGCGCCAGAAGCTATAGGTGTCGGCTATACATTAAAGCCGACACCTGCCTCTAACACCCGCGATCAGAGATGTCAGGGGCATTTAACGTAAATCGCCCCCGATCAAAGCTCCGGGACTGCCAGTGCCCGGGGCTGCGCGATCCTCTTCCAGGGAGCCGAGTCCTGCCTTCTGGTTAAAAAAAAGTGTCATCAAAAAGCTACAGACCCACTAAAATAAAGTATTTGTAAAGTGCATCTCATGTCGCAAAAAATAAGCCCTTATATGTCCAAATTGCCAAAAAAAATAAAGATTGTATAGCCATTATAAAGTGACAATGCATACTCTGCTCTGAATGGCGCAGCTTCCCTTCGATGCCATGGCGTGTGCCCATACAGCAGGTTACCACCACATATGGGGTATTGTTATACGTGGGAGGGATTGGGTATCAAACATTGTGGAGCGTTTTGGTATTTTATCCACTGAGAATTTGTACATTTTATGAAAAGCACATTCATTTAGCCAAAAGAAATGTAATTTCGAAATTGCATCCGATTTAGTTTTAACCCCTGTAAAACAATAAAAGGGTTAAAAAACATTTTAAAAAATTGGTTTTATGTACGTTGAGGGTTGTAGTTTCTATAACGGAGTAATTTATGGGGTTATACTTTTATTTAGGCCTCTCAAAGTGACTTAAAACCTATGCAGGTCCCTCAACAGCAATATTTTGCTTTTTTTATGAAAATGTGAAAATTTGCACCTGACGTTTAAAGCATCTTACAAAAATGAAAGTATGTATAAAAAACCACGGACGCATAAAGTAGACATTCGGTGAATGTTAGTTATTACGTTTTTTGCTGTGATGACTCATGTGTGGAAAAAGTAGAACATTTTGAATTTCGAAAATTGAGAACTTTTCCAAATTTTCACCAAATATCTGATTTTCTCATAAATAAATGCAAAACATACCACCAAAATTTTTTAACTAACATGAAGTACAATGTGTCATGAGAAACCAATTTCAAAATCACTTGGATGTGTTAAAACGTTCTAAAGTTATAACCATTTATAGTGACACAGGGCAGATTTGAAAAAATGGGCCGTGTCAGGAAGGTGAAAAGTGGCTTCAGCTTTAAGGGGTTAAAGGAAATCTACCATCAAAATCAATCCTTCCTTCTAAAATCAACTTTTAAAAAATATGCTAACTAGCCTGAGGGGATACTCTAGCCTCTCTATGATTTGACTTGACAGTGTGTAAAGAACAGTCTGTAAAGCTAGATCACAGAGGGAAAAAATTTAAGGAAAGAGGTCATGATAAGAAGATTACCACAGTCACGGTGTCTAGAACTATGAGTAAGTGTCTCTGGTTTATCATGCTTTATTTTGATGGTAGATCTATAGAAATCTATATTTCTGGGTGAATTAACCATTGCTCAGCCTCATGCTTTAGTTTCTGAAGAAATGGATTAATGGCTTTGGATATGGGTTATTTGACCACTTCCATGTGTGCTTGTAACCTGTCAGTGACTTTCAGAATACCATTCTTTTATATGGCACATGCAACTATTGTTTAGGACTGGAAAAAAAACACATTTTTTCATATTTGTTGCTTTAAGAAGGAAATAGTTAAAACAAAGTTGTTCTTAGTCTATTCTTTACTCCATAAACACATCAAATATTTTCTATTTATTTACCTGAAAAACATCTCATATATACAATGATAACATCATTTTTGTATTTCTTTGTATTCCTACTGCATCAATTTTAATGAATATGTGAGATATTTCATATTTCTTAAATGAGTAGTACTCTCAGGCTTCCTGCTTAGCTTTTTCAAATCTCTCAAAGGCATGAACTGAGAACAGTGCACATATAAGATAATATTGTCGGATAATGTTATAGTGTTGGACCCACAACTGTCATGTTTGGATACGTCATAAACACAATACTTCCTTAACATGCTCAGCTTTTAGCATTTTAATTTTCTTTTAAACAATGCAAATAAGATTTTGGTCTTATACCATCCATATTCATGCATTTTGTAGTACCCTATCTTGTTCCACATTTGTGAAACTGGTAAAAAAATAAAGTATTGCTTTGTCTATGGTGTAACTAATTTATTTAGTGTCCTAACCCCACCCTTTTAGTGGCTCCATATAGTTTAATACCCCCTTTAAGTAGCCCCTTAGACATAAAATGTACCCTCTCAGTTGACCCCCAGATTTAAAATGCCCTCCACTCTGCAACCCTCCCACCTGATTTATATAGTCGCTGTCGACCCTTTTGCCACTCTTTCTGTGGCCCACCACCTTATGCCTCCTTTCAATAGTCAGCCATACTTACCTTTTGCCTCTTTTCTTCTCTGCTTCTGTTAGACACAGCTCAGAAGTTGGACAGGTATAATGATGTTGTAATATCTCACCGGATGGTTTCTGCCACAAACAGCAGTGACAGAGCCATGTCGATGAAGAGGGGAGGCTATTTGAACACTATGCTGAACCACTATGTATAAAACTATGTTACATGTTGTTTATCACCTGTATCATTCATGATTTTTTTGCCTCCTCTGTCACAGTCTTCATCCTATGCAGGTAATAAATGGGTTAACATTTGTTTGTACACGGGTAAACACAATCATGGATATTTTTGAAATGGCATTAAATGACAAAGTGTTTAGGTAAAAGGTTGCATCCACAAAGCATTCCAAGCATCCATTAGGGTTGCTTTGACAATACACTCTACATAAAGTCTTTCCTTGCTTGAGTGGACCCGAGTGGTCAGACAGAAAAGGCAGCCTAGCAGCAGGGGCCGACTAACCACTCCTCCATCACTGTCAATAAGCAAAATGGAGAGACATATCATTTTCTTCACTGTTTCAATGATTCTATAGCTCATTGCCTTCCCTTTGTTTCAGTAATAGATTTAATTAACTTACAATTAATCATAGAGAGTGATATTTAAAGCTCATCCCAGCAGAGTATAGAGTCCTAGACCAAAGAATATATCCATGGAAGGCTTCAGTAATCAAGAGGTCACGCAAGATAGATGTTTATCACAAAGGAACACAGGCGAAAGATACATTTATGTGTCTACTCCGCTCTGAATAACTGTTTTTAGATAATTGCTCTACTTCAAAATACAAGCGTACAAAAGGCCTAGCCATGCAGAAAAAAAGATAAATAGAATATCCGAGGTAGACCGGAGAAGATAAATAATGGGGCTTTGGTGGAAAGACCTCACGTGACCAGGACTTCATGTCAAATCATTATTACATTTTCCTTGCAGCCTTTAAATGCCCTTTCTGGAAATGGGGGTTAAGTTGCTGCATAAGTCATGCAGAAAACTGGTTTCTGTTCTATTTTGAAAGCATGCCTCCGAAAATTCTATACACAGCAATAACATACCAAGAATTTCACTTCATGATCATCCTAACTTACTGTTCCCATTTCGTGTCCAAAGCTCCTTTAAACTAAACTCTTCACTCTGGAACTCAGTTTAGTTGTCCTGTTTTTGATTAGTGATGGTTGTACCTCACTTAGAACAATCGATTTGCTTCCTGGTATAGTTTGCAGTATTAAGATTTTTACCTAGTATGTAGGGCATCCACCCTTCACAAAATGCCTATGGATCTTTATTTTGGTGATGTGTACTATGTCACTTTAAAATTATTTTGTTACTTTTAATTAACTAATCTTAATCTGAAGCACAAGTGTTGCATACCAATTGTTACCTATTTGTATAGATTTGTAATACATGTTATTTCTTGCAAGAAAAAAGGAAAAATAGTCTTTCATCAGCAGTGGCTTAGGTTCTGATCTCCATTTCAAAACTTGTGCCTACAAGCACAATTATGCCTGGTATTAATGTAATATTATATTTTATATATTGTAATCAAATCATTCCTACCTGGAGGATATCGTATATTGAGGTGTAAAATGCAGAAAACTTCATGCTTCTGCACCAGTTTTCTCCAATTACCTATCTACAAATACCACCCTACTGGCCACATTGCCAGAGGGAACAGTGAGTCCTGAGGTTGTGTCATTCTTGCCAGACAGTGTGTCTGTAGTTGAAGTCTGCAGGCTTGTCCCTCATTCCCCCTTCCCTTCCGCTGATATCATCCTCTACTCTGCCCAGTTGGCAGACAGAAACTGAGAGACATACTGCCTTGCATGAATAATACACGCCCTTGACACTCAATGCTCCTTCAGGTAGGGTGCCAGACAGGCTTACACAGTTAATTTTCTTAGGATAGGAACTATGCATTTTTTAGGTAACCATTCATTAGGTTTATTAGTAAAAATCTGCTGAAAAGTTCCCTGTAAAATTATTTAACAATAACTCAAAATATACCTCCTTTCGTTTTGTGATTCAGGCTAAAAATGGACTGAGTTTACAAACTTTATTTTATTCATGCCTAATCCTGCAAAAATCTGCAGAAATTCACTTATTTGAAGATATTGAAACAGACCTAGAGTTTTTTTTAGGTTAAACGCCTTTTGTGTCCACTAAAAAGTCTTCAAGGCCTCATCCACTACTTTATCATTCAATGTATATATGCCAATAGAGTACCATAAAGAAAGAAGTTATAAGTGCCAAAGCTGTAGTGGCACAGTATGACACAGTTCTTGTAGAATAGAGCTTTGGAGATAATTTGCCATGGATAAGTCATGGATGAAATTTTCCTATCACTTCCAGATATCATTTTAATCACTCTCTAGCCAACACATTTAATTTAATTCTAGAACTGATGCCTCATAATAGTTTTCCATGGATGGAACACCCATACCCCCATAGGGGAGTGGGATATACATAGTTTGTTTTGGAAATTCTTGTCTCTATATAAATTAAAGAATCTTTCTTTGGACCACCTAAATAAAAGTTTTTTGAATTTATAGTGCAAATAAATAGAGAAGTACAATCAAAACAGTCATCCTAACTACATTAATCCTGGCCAGCAGCATAGGTGGTACCCCCTATATGATATAAATACTTTTTAATTCTTCCTAAAATTTCACTAGTCTAATTGTATTATATTCAATACCATCGATATCATTGTATGTGAACCCATAATTAGCCAAACTGAATGAAAGTTTGATTTTGATGTCTTTCTCATCTCATTATTACCATTAAGGAGCAATATATCTTATTTACTTTCAACTCATAATTCCTGAGCAGCAAATTTTGCATTGATAAGTCATGGATAAGAGAAGTCATCATGAAGTCCTCTACCGGATGTAAAGAGTCCACCCGAATAAAGACCAGGATGGACCAAGCTAGCACAAAGGAAGAAGGCAGCAGTTTATCTGATTTTACAGTAAGTGATGTGGTGCCTGATGGAAGCCCTGGCTTGCAGTATATGTATTCATACGGTATAGTCAAAGCTGGTATATATTTTAGTATGAAGCTTATTCATTTCTAGTTTATGTTCATGTGATCAGTATATTTATTGCTGACATGTATTTATATAATATTACAGTGGCTTAATTGTGAGATATTCAATAGTTCAATAGCTGCTTAAAGAGGACCTGTGACCCTGAAAAAGTGCACTAGGAGCTGCTTACTAAGGAAAGCAGCCCCTAGTGCTAAAATGCTAACTACCTAACGCTAAATACCACCGCTTCAATGTACAGTACTAACGCCGGACCGCTCTCAAAGCTCTCCCCCTTGCTCCATAGGGCAGCAATGACTGCCACGAGTCATATGGCAGTCACCGCCCCCCAAACACGCCCCTAAAACCGCCTCCTCATGAATATGCTGTCAGTACTGTTTCCGATAACGCTAAAAGTATAACACTGCTGCGTTTGTTTTAGCACTAGGAGATGTATCCTTTAGTAAGCAGCTCCTAGTACACTTTTTCAGTGTGACAGGTCCTCTTTAATGTCTCTCTTTTGATTTTAATGAAGAGGTACTTTGACTTTTCAGGCAGCAGAAAGACAAGGTGCATCCCTCCATATACAAATGCAGATCAAGGTTAATGCTTCCAATAACAGACATTACACTGTACATATCATAAAAGTAATATAATGTTTCCCATTCTACATATAAGTTACAGCCATCACAACTAAATGTTCTAATCAGTCCCTAAAATAGTATTAGCAGGAGGACCACATGACTGTATTATTCACAAAAAATTGTGGTAATGAGCAATTAAGGAATTTCCCTGACCCCTAACTTTAACCCAACATGCTTGCTACAGGGGTGCATCAGTTGACATGATGTTCACAACTGTGCACTAGTCACATTGAGTTGTGCTTTTTAATGTTTATATATATTACACCAAAATGGAGGTCCTATTACTCTCTGTCAAGTGAATAGTTTTGTTTTTTGGAGCATTGGTGTTTGTGTGTGGGGCATAAATAAGTACAATAGAAGTTGTCTGAATGAATGAGATTCTGAGCACTCAAGTAAATTCTTTATCAGTAGTGGCCCCAAAAGATTAGAGGTGGTCCCTGTACCTGTGTAACACTTATTGTTCTCTAAGACAAATTCTTTATTGAAGGGGACTGTGGAGGATTACGATTTCCCTTTCTTCTTCAGTGTAATTTTTTAATAGGATGTCAAGTCTTTTTAGAACATATTTAATAAAGACTATTTTTCTATAAAATAGCATCCACTTTTGTTATTTAAACTATTATCAACAATGGCTAGAAAATATGATGGAATTTCCTATTGTTAAAGTTCCTAAGATTAATGTGTCTTCCGGGATCTGTGCTTTAGATTACTGACCTCATTGTTGTAACATTTCATTTGCATACATAGTTTGTCACTTATTTGATAAATAAATCATGCAATGAAACCTGAGTTGAAATGCGTTTGTTAAGTCTGGATGGATGCCTGTGTCATATGAACTAAATACTTAATATAGTAACCTTTAAAACAGTCTGTTTTCTTTATTAGTATGACCAGGAGAGAAGGTATTCCACAGATTTAACTCAATTAGCACTTCTTATATCTGAATCATCTCTCTATTAATACTGGAGCTAGCAATGAAATTACCATCCAAGGCTGGCAGTATGGAAATCCTAAATAGAGGGATTAGTATTTAATAAATAATGATATATAAACCACCTGCTGTATGAAGAGAATATTATTAGGAATGTCTGCAATCCTTAAGAAGACTTCTGGAAGCTTCTCTAACCCCTGGTGAAAATCTTTAATCACCAGGAATAGGGCTGGTCATATCGATCCCTACATTTGCTGCTGCAGAAGAAATGCAACATTTCACTGCTGCAAAGAGCCATCCATATAATTGAAAGACCAAGAGGGGGAGATATATTATACACCGCACTCTTGAGCCATCATATAATAGTAAGCTTGACCTCTCCCCCCCTCCACCCGCATCAGGCCCTGCGGGTGCCTGGTTGCTGGGCAAAACTATGCCAGGTCCGCCCTGCAATAGTTTTGCATAAAAAACTGGGAAAGAAAGTTTGCTAGCTTTTTAAACGAACATCCACCCACTATGCCAGCCGCCGCTCACCTATACACTCCCTCCATGCACACATGCAGGTGGCGTATTCGCTGTATTAATAGCAAATTCTTGCACTCCGCAAGAATTTGGGATTCTTTCACTGCTTCTACATCAGAAAACTAGCATACAAGCAGTGATAAATCTCCCCCAATGTCCACTTAAATACAAGACTCTGATGTTCTGATCAGTCATTATAATGTACCTGTGGCACATTGTTATATGTGATCACAAAAATCCCCATATACTGCCATAGTATGCTGTAGTATGGCAGTATATGGTAGGAACAACCAGGCAACCTAGGCTTTATTTATCCTAGAGGGTCTGAAAAATAGTACAAAAAAA
The DNA here is from genome assembly GCA_019512145.1 of Engystomops pustulosus. Lineage (NCBI taxonomy): Eukaryota > Metazoa > Chordata > Amphibia > Anura > Leptodactylidae > Engystomops > Engystomops pustulosus. The sequence continues at coordinate 113,924,387 of CM033641.1, forward strand.
TAAAAAAATAAACATAAAAATTCCAATCACCTAGAACTCTAGAACAGATATGAAAATAAACAGTAAAAATCATAAACGTTTTGGATATCATCGCGCCCAAAATGCCACCGAATTGTGAAAAATGTATTGGCATCAGAAGATTTTTTTTTTGTACAGAATGGGGCTCATTTACTAAGGTTTCATGTGTCGCAAGAGATGCACTTACATAGACCGGGAAGAAGATGGTGAACTTCGGCGGACCTGAGCGGGGAGCGACACATCCAGCATATTGGGCGCACGATGTAAGTGAATTGTGGCAGCTGTGCATTCTCGCCGGGGAATGCACCTCAGGGGACGCACAGGGATGGGTAAGTAAATATGCCCCAAAAACTGTTTTAAAACACAATAAAACCTATATAACTTTGGTATTCTTTTGATCATACTAACCCATAGAGTAAAGGAGACATGTCATTTGGGGCGCACAGTAAAAGCCATAAAAACCAAGCCCACAAGCAAATGGCTTAAATGCATTTTCACCAATTTCACTGCATTTGGATTTTTTCCCCACTTCCCAGTGCTTAGCATAGAATATTAAATAATTAATATTAAAAATTCACTATGCAAAAACAAGCTCTCACAGAGCTCTTTACATGGAAAAATAAAAAAGTTATAGATTTTTTAAGGCAGGGAATGAAAAATGAAAACACAAAAATAAAAAAGGGCCTGGTCATTAAGGGGTTAAACCCTTTCAATTCAGAATGTGATATGGGAAATGTGGGACAGAACTTTTATTTGTGACATATGATACTAAGATTGATCGGCCCTAAATTTTCTGACCTATTTAAAAATCAATCCTCAAGGAAGTGTATCTCTTTTTCTCTGTCTCTATTTTAACTTTTTTCTTTCCTCTATTCTGTATTTTTCTCTTTTCTTCATTACTCCTCCACCCTCTGTTCCTGTCTTCCTTATCTATGTCTCCTTTATTTCTTTTCCTAATTCCTAGTTTTGTCTTACATTTTTCTCTTCTCTCCCTCACTTCACTCCTTTAATGTTTTGCCCTCTCTCTCTTCTGTTGCTTTCTTTATCTTATTTCCCACTTTCTCTCTCTTTTGATGCTTTTGATTTTTTGGTGCTCTCTCTCCTTCTCTTTCTCAACTCTCTACCACATTATATTTTTACATAACTGGGGTTATGTCCAGCGTTATGGGTGTCACAGGCAGTATGCCATAAAATATTCAATCACTATATGAATGCACTAAGTTACATTTATTAATAGCTTTCCTATAGTGTAAAAGGTTACCTGCCTCTCTTATAAAATTCTTTACTACACATTCATGATATTGCTCTTGGCAGCTTAAAGATTATTTGTACCAGGGGTGTGACCTGTAATCACCGCAGCATAGTTGATCATGTGCTAATGCCCTTTATTTATTTCTTTTTTTTTGTTATTTTTCACACAGCAGATGATTAATGCACCTACCTTTACTGCATTGACCTGGGTGCTGTCCTTGAAGGGCATCCATTAAAAGAGAAAAAAAAAATTGCTGATAAATCGAATTCATCCCTGCCAGTTTGTGCAAGTGATTACGCAGTGGGAACTTGTAAATTCTTATTCCATTAAAAGGAACAGCAGTCAGGGGTTATAATAAAACAAATTAAGTCTGAGGTTAGGAAATGTGAAGAATCGCTCAGTAAGCGAGGGATTTATCTTCACCTGTGCCATAGTCTCATATGGAAAAAAGATACCAAGATTCATTTGCAGCTGTGTCAAAGTAGTCCCAGCAAATTCTGTTCATTATGCCGGATGCCCTTAGAGTTGTTTAGATGATTTCTATTACTTACAGATGATTCATAAATCATAAGTGTCTGAAATGACAGACATAAAGAAGCCTTATTATTACCATGGTACATAAGACAGCAGTAAATGTAATGTTATATTTATATTTATAGACAATATATATATATATATATATATATATATATATATATATATATACTCTATATACATACCGTATATACTCGAGTATAAGCCGACCTGAGTATAAGCTGAGACCCCTAATTTTACCACCAAAAACTGGGAAAAACTATTGACCCCATGTAGTATACAGCCAGCCAGCCCCATGTAGTATAAGGCCATCCAGCCCCTGCAATATACAGCCAGCACCATGTAGTATACAGCCAGCCAGCCCACTGTAGTATACAGCCAGCCCCCTGTGGTATACAGCCAGTCCCCTGTAGTATACAGCCAGCCCCATGTAGTATTCAACCAGCCAGATCCCTGTAGTTTACAGCCAGCCCCATATAGTATACAGCCAGCCAGCCCTCTGTATGCCAAGGACATAAAGAAAACAAACTTAATACTCACCCTCCGGCGATACTAACCCCCAATGCTCAGTGCGGCTCCGGTGTGGCTCCTCTTCTCTATTCGATTTCTTCTCTAGCCGGCAGAGTCGCGTCCATGCCATCTGCCGGCGGGCGCACACTATGATGAGGCTATGTCGCTGCTGATGACACCGCATTATAGTGTGCACCGGCTGGGACGTGACTCTGCAGGCTAATACAGCAGAGAGAAGAAAGAAGAGAGAAGAGGAGCCTCCGGGAACCTTGCCGAGGATTGGGAACCGCTCCCAAGAATCCGTGCGCTGGAGGGTGAGTATTAAGTTTATTTTTTATGTATAAGCCGAGGTGAGGTTAAATCCAGACAGCCTCAGGTCTTCGGAAGACCCGAGACTGTCATGGCAACCGATCACTGCCCCCAATGACATCAAGCGGAGTGATTTTCTTCACCAAGATGACAACAAAGCTGCTAGCAGCGATGGATGGGTTAACACCCGTAATCGGTGCTAGCACCAATTGCGGGTGTTACCAGTAAGTGTTTGCTGCAATATGCAGTAAAGACTTAACGGCTATGGAGAGGGCTCAGCCCGTGAGACCTCTCCAAGCACCCGCAGCCGACATGTACCGTACTATTACAGCGTGCATCGGGAAGGGGTTACATGTTGTAGATATTAGCTGAAAGTTTTTTTGCTTTTAATGAGTTTTTTAAATTTAAATTACATGGTTATATTATTTTGGTGCATAAGTTTTATTGTATAATGTGCAGCTAATCCTTCCTTGATCTTTCCTTTTGTTAGCTTTGATTTAGCTAATTTTCATGTGCAACCTTCATAAAAATACTACACTGCAAAATAAGTGATACAAAATAAACATCTTTAAAAATGGTATTTCTACAAAAAATAAGTGATTTATACTACAAGGATTCATTATAATTAGTATATTATTACAAATGTTAACCGGTTCTCTTCTTTAATTTGAACCTCCCACTCACATTTCTAGGACTTCTCCCGAGCTGCCCCAATTCTCTGGAATTCCCTACTCTAGGCTTCCATTAATACCCAACCTACAAAGTTTCAAACATGCTCTTAAACCCTATCTCTTTAGGCAGGCCTCTCAAATTCCCAAACTGCACAAAACTTCAACTCTCTTTTTACTTACCCCTCCTTTGTTATCTGACAAACAGTGAATGCCAAGCCACAGGCTTCCCTATAGACAGCTTGACCTTGGATTCTGTATATAAGATAACAGTTGATGACTAGTTTAAGCAGCAGCATTTTTATTTATAACATTATTTTTATTCTGTAATAGACTGTAAGCTCTTGTGAGCAGAGCCCTCACTCCTTTATATGGCTATAGTTTTACTTTGTAATGTCTTATTTTATTTGTATATGTCTCCCATGACTTTAAAAGCACTACAGAATATGATGGTGCTATATAAGTAAAGATTATTACTATTACTAATGTTTAGGCAACAAATGAACATTCCCCTTTGCATCAATACATTCTTTGATAAAAAAAATTTGGAAAAAGCTGTTAAAAAAAAGGATTCTGTGCATTGCATTTATATAAATCAATATATAACATTAGTAGCAAACATTTTTTGTTTTAATGGCAATTAAGTATACCATGTTGTAGTAGTAACCATGTGGTTGTCCAGTTCTTATCCACCACTACAAAAATAATACCTACCTTACTTCACCTCCCCATTTCAAGGGTGCATTCGCTCTCTCTCTATGTACACTCCCCACTGGAGTGAAAATTCTGGGTGTCCCATTACTGCTGCTGAGCACCTGACCCTTGAAACTCCTAGTAGAGTACAAAGAGAGACCCAGAATATGTCAGGCTCATATACAAAGAGATCAGTCCAAGAAACCATGTATAATAGGTGTGCTGGCCTGGTATAGCCATTGTTTCTAAATAAAAATCAATCTAATTTGATTTTTAATATAATTTTGATTTAGAGTGTTATATTCTAAATGTTACATTGGTAGAGATTGGACAGTATGTGAGACACCCGGAAACTCTATAGTGGTGGTTATGAAAGAAATCCATAAGCACTAATAAGCTGTAAGGGATTTTATTGTGTGATACACTATGAAAACATGTCTGAATGAATATGTATAGCTGATTCTCTGATTCTCCGCATACATCCACGTCTGCTAATGTGACTTATTGCTTTGGACATAGCACATCAGCTACAGATAGCAGTTTAAGAATCTCATGGCGGTAATGATGATCTACATGTTTTCTTTATAAATGAGTGGTTGATTCAGAGTCGCTGTAGTCTTGTCCAGGTTCAGAGTAAGATGTTCTTTCTCTCTGTACAAATGGAGTGTTCTGCCCCAGTTGTTATCAATTCAACACCTTTCATGAGCATTTAATTCACTTGAAAAAAATCTATGTTTTTTTATTGATTTCAGCTTGTGCTGATCCACTTTATTCTCCCCTTTCCAGCTCATGAAAAGTAGTTTCTTCTAGACTTTTTTTTTTTTACTTAAGGCACTTGGCATCTGCCGTTACTATCTCAGAAATGATCCACCTTTAATGGCAAGGGGCATTTCTTTCTGCTGACCTCAGCAGGCACATCTCTACTTCCATTAATCAATAATAAACACCTTGGGTGACACAAGACAGCGATTTGTACCTGGAGGTGATGAACATGTTATTGATCTGCAAAATGCAGGAGACACCACTTTAAGCGATAAATTACTATGTTGATTAACCACTGAGCGGAATCCATTACAAATACGCAGACAAATATAATGGTATTTGGTTGACACTTAATTTTCTGCTAATCTCCATAATGTGTCAATAATGAGAGCTTGTTCATGTTTTCCCATGTACATCGGAAATGTACAAAAGTGTTCTCACAGAGCTAGGTTTAATAAATGTTGTCTAGGGGACTAGATGATGTGGATTTTACATCATAACTGCTAGTTACAATATCACATATGGTGCTGATCCCTTTTTAGGATACATCCCTTTAACCATTGTGGTGTGTCTGTAGATTGATGGATCATATAGAGGAAATTAAGGCTTAACGTGCTGGACCATCCAGCAATTTCCTGCTAAGCTGACTCTGTCATGATCATTGATAGTTAAAGAACAACTGGACTTCCAGGGCATTTTAGCCAGCAGTAGTATGGGGTAACACTGGCGCACAGATTGGAACAAAATTAGCTTATTGGAAGGGATTCTCTAGCCATATCTAAAATTTCCCAGGTGCTCTGTTATGGTATTCCGTCTGTCAGTGTTTGACCAATTTTTTTTTTTCTGTTTCTATCTCTATTTAAGGCATCTGGGGTGGATGTTTAGCAGTAGTGTTTGAGTGAGTTACAATCTTTGCTTAGAGGGATTGAAAGGGATTGTTGCAAGTGTTATTGTTATCCCCTATCCACAGGATAGAGGATAACAATTTCATTGCTGGGACCTCCTCTAATCACAAAAATGGGAGTTGGTTTCTTCCTAATTGATGGAGCAACAGGTTGGGAATGTGCTCCATTTGTACAAAGCTGCAGACAGTGTTAGGTATTCTTAGTAGCAGCAGAATTGTGAAAAATAAATTTATATTGAAGAATTGCGGCTGGACTTGGGGAACTGGAGGGGTCTCCTGAAACTGTTCTTTGCTCTCTGCATTCAAACTACTCCCAAGACAATACCCTCTACTGTAATATCTAACCAGAGGCCTGCTAGTGCTCTTACTCAATGCGGAGGGAAGGCACCCTCCAGCTACAATCCTGGAATATAAATTCATTTTCATAGTCCTGCTGCTACTTACAACACACACAAAGATATGGGTACACAGATCCAAAGAACATCTATCTAACACTATTTACACCTTCAACACTATCTACAGCTTTACTGGCAGGTCAAAACTGTCAGTAGACTTCATGTGACATGATACTGAATCACTAAATGGTTTACAATACCAGATTTTACGTTAAACAGGTGAAACCAGTAGTGTTATGTTACTGAGTCATGAGATAACATATTGTAAATGATCCCTATTTGTTTGTTTTTTTCAAAGACAAAAAGATACTAAGATACTTGACCTTAAAAGAATAAACCACATATAACAATTTGCTCAGAATACCAAGCTGAAGTTCTAGTGTGAGAAGTTAACAGTGACTCTACTTTTTAATATCCTAATATTTAATTCTGTGAGCACAAAAGGCTACAGATCATTTTACATTAAGAAGTGTTCCTTTGATTCAGCAAATGTTCAATAATATAGACATATTGGGTCTGTCATTGAAACATAAACATAGTTATTTTATATTCCTAATGTACAGCACAGCCATTAGGCTTCACCTAGCTAAAAGCTTTCTGAACGATGGGGATTCTTTTAAAACAATCCTGAGGGATTACTTCAGAACTTCAGAACTAAATCTTTATTAGAGAAACTATGATAGGACAATAGGAGCACTTAGTCAAATGCCTCAAGATTCACTGACAGAGCCTAAAATAGATTTTCAGCTTAGTGTGTGTGATACGTGCCAGAGAAATGTATGGCGTGAATCAAGTCAGGCTGGAAATTTTTATTACATAGTAGTGTCATATATATATATATATATACCTCATCCACATGCAACTTTTATGGGCCAAGTTGTTTGCTGTTTTAGATACCCAGTACCTCTTTGTTATATACAGTGGGTATGGAAAGTATTCAGATCCAATAAAATGTTTTACTCTTTGTTTCATTGCAGTCAATTGGTCACAGAAGATCACAGAAGTTCTGTGTTTTTGCTCATTAATGTACACTTTGCACCCCACCTTGACAACAAAACAGAAATGTAGATATTTTTGCAAATTTATTAAACAAGAAAAACTGAAATATCACACGTTTATATAAGACCTCACAGTGCATGTCAGAGAACAAGATAATCATGAGGTCTAAGGAACTTCCCAATGAGCTGAGAGACAGAATTGTGGCAAGACACGGATCTGGCCAAGGTTAGAAAAGAATTTCTGCAGCACTTAAGGTTCCTAAGAGCATAATGGCCTCCATAACCCTTAAATGGAGGATGTAATAACAACCACAACTCTTCTTTGACCCGGCCATCGAACCAAACTAAGCAATCATGGGAGAAGAACTCGAGTATCACTATGGCTGAGCTCCAGAAATGCAGTAGAGAGAAAGTTCCAAAAAGTCCTGCAGCCCTATACCTGTTGGGACTTTATTCACTGAAGCCTCTTTTCAGTGAAATACATATGAAGCTGTAAGCTCTAAGCTGTACTGTATGTGTAGAAAAAAACAGGCACTGCTCATCACCTGCCTAATATAATCCCAACAGTAAAACATGGTGGTGGCAGAAAACAACACTGTAATTGTCAGGGCTTGGGGTCAGTGGACCCCCTGGACCACCGCGGGAGATGGTACTAGGCGACACCTGGGACCAGAATCTAAGTGGCACCCGTCTTCACCAGAGCCTGCCACGAAGCAGGATGGTCTTGCTGCCGCGTAGTGCCACCAGGCCGTTCCACAGGCGCCACTAGCCTGGGGTGGCAGCCAAGGTCGAGGAACAGAATCAGCGGGCAGTCTCGGAGTCAGGCACAAGCAGGCAGTCAGGGCAGACGGCAAAGATGCAGAGGTCAGGTTTGGGGCACAACAGAAAATCAACGCAGAGACAGGGAACTGGAACAAGGAGCAAGGAACAAACAAAATAGCTCAAAGATTTTGTTTATTGCTATTTATTCATATATGTTTATCAAGTGAAATGCAATTTATTGGCTTTTGTGCAAGTAAGCATGGACAAAGATGTGTTTTAATTTCATTGTTTTCATTTCTTATCTAGTAAGTAGAGGTAGCTTATTTCACAAGCAAATGTATGAACTGCATCTTTTTAAAAATTGTGCAAATATATTTTGCTCAAAGATTCTTTACACATTATACCAGGGTCATGTAAAAGAATCCAACAAACATGCGTGACGCATGTCTTTTCTTTTCAATTGTGAAAAAATTAAAAAGTAAATTTATCAATACCCATGCCTTACCTAGATAAATAATACCAGATGAATACCAGAGTCACGGAAGCAGTCAAAAAGAAAAACAGAGAAAGAAAGATCTGCAAATGATAAATACATTGTAGTTTCCCCATTCATAAATAAATCAATGGGGAAGCAATAGTGTGATCTTTAATGCTTATCTATTTTCTCCTGAGTTGATGCGGGCTAGTATAACCTTAAAGAGGACCTGTCACCACCCCAAAAAAAATGCCCCCACCAAATATGTACCCCCTAATCCTCTCCCCAGTCCCTTTACATTCATTAAATTTTACTAAAATTTTTGTGCAGTTTGTTTTAATCGATCCGACCTCTTACCAAATAAGAGGTCGGATCCTCATAAAGGTCCCCTGGCAGTCGGCCATATTTATGAGGGGGCTGGCCGGCACACCCCCTCCATGCCCCTGTCAGGACTTGTAAGAATAGCCGGCAGCAGCGCATATATTGCGCAATGAAACATTCACCCAGCACTGTGAATAAGCACAACGCAGTCGCTGTTAGCACAGCGTGGCCGGCGCTGTCAGTGCACTGAATCGCAGAGAGCCGGCAGCGATTGCGCAATATATGCACTGCTGCTGGCTATTCTTACAGGTCCCTGACTGACAGGGGTGTGGAGGGGGTGTGTCGGCTGGCCCCTTCATGAATATGGCCGCCTGCCAGGAGACCTTTACAGGGATCCGACCTCTTATTTGGTATTTGGTATTTTTGGGGGGTGACAGGTCCTCTGTAAGGCTTATCATGCTGACCATGTTTCAGCTTTAAGGGGTTGTCTACTTTCAGAAAATGATTAATATTGTTTGTATAGTGAAAAGTTCTACAATTTTCCAACATACTTTCCATTTCAATTCCTCAAAATTTTCACAACATTTAACAAGAAGTTTCATAATTTTTTTTCTGTGGCTATAAACTGGTCCATGGTGATGTCACAGAGGTACACGGCTCGTTATAACACACAATGCTGAGCCGTTCACCTGTGTGAAATCACATGATCATTGACCCCTTTTTATCTACAGGAACAACAATAAAGCATCCTATAGAATAACAGCAAAAAGAGAAAACTATATGTAAATGATACATAAAGTGTATTGGAAAATTGTATAACTTTTCATACACAAATAAGATCAATTATTTTCTAATGGGAAAAAACCCATTTAAGTGAATGTTTATGAGCTCTCAGGGGAAAGGACGTAACAATTACATAAGTTAGCCATCACTCTTATGGAATGCACCAAAAAGAGGACAGACAACCTGGCCTGCCAGTATATACCAATCTGGATCATCTAAAAATCTGGTGGGATCCTGACAGTCTCAAGGCTTTATAAATCTGATCTCTTTGTGAATGAAAACAACTGCAACAAAATGGGATAACATTAAAAATAATTAAACAGTTTCTAAAAATGAAAAAAATTAAAGTAAACCTAGCTCTGTCTGATTTCTAATTTATTCCCAGTTTTAATATTTTAAAGAATGATATTAATTAAGAATATATGTATATTTTATTTATATAAAGGTTAAACTATTAGGATTTAAATTATCATTAAATTGAAAAGGTTCTCTTTTATTTTACAGCTACTCAATTCATTATGAATGCTAAATGTATTACTTTTATTCTAATTCTGAAAATTGTTTTTAATGTCATTTTACATGATTAAAGGACATTGGATCATATCATAAAATATTTAAGTACATCCACATCCTTTTTTTTTTACAGTTACTTCTTGCTTCAGAACTTCACTTATACAGTGAGGCTTTAATGATAATAATAATATTATTTCAAAGAGGCCGTAAATGCAATTAGCAGCAATTGAGATTTCTCAAGCAACACAACTCTGGGTTTTGAAACTTGGATTCCAGCTGGTATTTTAATGAAGTGTGTGTAGACAGCAACAACATCCCTGTCACCATACCAGCTGAGTTTCATACACAACCTCTGAAAGGGACACCATGTGTTAACACTCACATAAATGGTGTAGTGCGATGCTGCCCCAATACTTCACAGTTCTGTCACCCAGCCCATTCTTCTCAATAACACAAGGTGTCAAGTCATAGTCCCAGAGTCCTTTCAGGCTTCACATATGACAGTTTGTTGCAAAATAAAGTGCTATACTTCAGATGAGGCTCGGTGTCATTAACAGCCTCATAATATACAGAATCTGTCAAACATGCATTTGTTGGACTCATTTCTTAAGATATACTAACTGTGAAGACATTGATAGCAATTGTCTTCAAAAGAGTTATTTTTTTAAATAAATCTTCTTACGGCAGGGAGACGCTACAAAGGTGTGAGTACTGGAACACTGCACTTCCTCACTTGCATGGTAATGTTAGAGTTGTCCTAGTGGCTAGTGTGTAGTTTTATTGAGAAGTAGATATTACCTCAACCCTTTAAGGAACATGCCAATTTCTTTTTCTGCGGTTCCATTTTTGATTCACTGTCTTTAAAAATCCATAACTTATCCATTTACAGGGCTGTAGTAGGGTTTGTTTTATTTCTAATAAACTATAATTTATTTACTTAATTTAATTAATAACTAGTGATTGCATTTCATATTCAATGCCACTTACTGGAAAGCTGGAAAAAAAATTCCAAATGCAATGAAATTATTGAAAAAAAACATTTGCATCATTTTATTGGGGATCCAGTTTTTATGGCATTTACTGTACACACCAAATGACACATCAAGTTAATTTTTTAGGGTTGGTATAATCTCAGGGATACCACATCTATTCAGGTTTTACTACATTTTAATACATGTAAAAAATGAAAACCTTTTGTAAAAAAGCATTTCTTGTTTTGGCCTATACTGACGCCAATAACTTTTTCCTACTTCAGTATATGGACCGCTGTAATTTTTTTGCAGGATGTGAAGACATTTTCATTGCTATCATTTTGGGGACTGTAAGACCATTTGATCGCTTTTTATCATTTTTTTTATGTGTTGCAAAATGTGGCGTTTTAGACATTTGGGTGCTATTTTTCGTTAAAGAGTTCAATGCTGGGAAAAACTATTTTTATATGTTGATAGATAGTGACTCTTGAGAATCAGTGATACCTAAAATATTTATGATCTTATTTACTAAATCTTATATAAGTTCTAGGGAAAGGAGATTTTAATTTTGGGGGTTTTGTTTCATTTTTAAGTTTTTTTTTACTATACACTGGAGATCAAAATTAGAGAACATTAGACAATTTTGTAAAAGGCAAGGTCATTGTGTAGTCCTATGTGACTATATCCATAGCATGAGTAAAATAGTGATATTTTAACTTATTTCATAAATTGCATATCTTCTAAAGCACAGAATAAAAATGTAAATTAAATGAAAAAGAACAAGTATAAAAATTAGAGAACACTTTCAGATACCAGCAAATTATTGGTGTTAATCTGGCATCTGGTGCTATTTTCCTTAATGAAGGCCAGATGAAGGCCAAAGGGGTGACCCTATCAGCTACAGCACGATAATTTGGTTGTTCCAAGTCTGTGATATACACTCACCGGCCACTTTATTAGGTACACCTGTCCAACTGCTCGTTAACACTTAATTTCTAATCAGCCAATCACATGGCGGCAACTCCGTGCATTTAGGCATGTAGACATGGTCAAGACAATCTCCTGCAGTTCAAACAGAGCATCAGTATGGGGAAGAAAGGTGATTTGAGTGCCTTTGAACGTGGCATGGTTGTTGGTGCCAGAAGGGCTGGTCTGAGTATTTCAGAAACTGCTGATCTACTGGGATTTTCACGCACAACCATCTCTAGGGTTTACAGAGTATGGTCCAAAAAAGAAAAAACATCCAGTGAGCGGCAGTTCTGTGGGCGGAAATGCCTTGTTGATGCCAGAGGCCAGAGGAGAATGGGCAGACTGGTTCGAGCTGATAGAAAGGTAACAGTGACTCAAATCACCACTCGTTACAACCAAGGTAGGCAGAAGAGCATCTCTGAATGCACAGCACGTCGAACTTTGAGGCAGATGGGCTACAGCAGCAGAAGACCACACTGGGTGCCACTCCTTTCAGCTAAGAACAGGAAACTGAGGCTACAATTTGCACAAGCTCATCGAAATTGGACAGTAGAAGACTGGAAAAACATTGCCTGGTCTGATGAGTCTCGATTTCTGCTGCGACATTCGGATGGTAGGGTCTGAATTTGGCGTCAACAACATGAAAGCATGGATCCATCCTGCCTTGTATCAATGGTTCAGGCTGGTAGTGGTGGTGTCATGGTGTGGGGAATATTTTCTTGGCACTCTTTGGGCACCTTGGTACCAATTGAGCATCATTGCAACGCCACAGCCTACCTGAGTATTGTTGCTGACCATGTCCATCCCTTTATGACCACAATGTACCCAACATCTGATGGCTACTTTCATCAGGATAATGCGCCATGTCATAAAGCTGGAATCATCTCAGACTGGTTTCTTGAACATGACAATGAGTTCACTGTACTCAAATGGCCTCCACAGTCACCAGATCTCAATCCAATAGAGCATCTTTGGGATGTGGTGGAACGGGAGATCCACATCCACATCATGGATGTGCAGCCGACAAATCTAGGGCAACTGTGTGATGCCATCATGTCAATATGGACCAAAATCTCTGAGGAATGCTTCCAGCACCTTGTTGAATCTATGCCACGAGGGGGTCCAACCCGTTACTAGCATGGTGTACCTAATAAAGTGGCCGGTGAGTGTATATATATATATATATATATATATATATATATGGGAGGGGGTGGCCGTAAGAAAAACCGCCATATTTTTTTTAAAAAGTCTCGCTTGACACGCATTTACCTGCACCCAGCAATGGATCGTGAACTCCAGTGAACTCAGACGGACTTCAGCGCAGCAGCGACACCTGGTGGACATCGGGCGCACTACCTTATTGAATCGCTTGAAGACCCGAATCCGGGGCCTCAGCGTCGCGACAAGACTGGGTAAGTATATCTGCCCCAATATGTTCATCAACAAACTGGGGAAAGACTGAAAGCAGTATTTTTAAAGACTGTCAGTATTTATTTATTAAATCTTTGTTGTGATTTTACTTTATATTGCCTCTGTTCTGCACAATGACTTCATAATGTTTATTGGTCATGTTATGTGACATTACTGTATCAAGGTTGAAGGCAATTGGCATAACCAGCCTGTGGAGTTGAAGGGCGCAAAGCTAATCCATAGACATCACTATGCAGCACTTTTATAAGGAAGAGGATGCTGTGAAATCCACTAGTGCAAAAGAATTTGTTCTGTATTTTGTTGAATAGACATAAAACAGAAGTCCTTGTAGAAACAGCATATAAAGATTAATATCCACATGCATCATCTATGACTAAATGTCCAGAAAGAACCTGAAACATGTAAAATCAGTGAATGCTATTCCTAATTTCATGTATCTACATGTACTTTAGCTGTCAGAAAAATAATTCCTATTCCAGTAAAAAAAATCCAACCCATTTTACCCCAATATGTATTTTCTCTGCATTCAAGTACATTGAAAAACATGTTAAATTATGTCACAAGGAAGAACTGTTGTCTCAGAGAAGGTGCTCCAATACAAAAAATGTTATTGCTTTTGGACAACAGAAATAGAATTATGGAAACACTAAAATAGTTTTACCGTATATACTTGAGTGTAAGCCGACCTGTGTACAGGCCAAAACACCCAATTTTACTGCCAAAAACTGGGAAAACCTATTGACTCGAGTATAAGCCAAGGGTGTAGTATACAGCCAGCCAGTCCCCATATAGTATACAGCCAGCCAGCCCCATGTAGTATACAGTCAGCCAGCTCCATGTAGTATACAGCCAGCCAGCCACCTGTAGTATCCAGCCAGCCAGCCCCCAGTAGTATACAGCAAGCCAGCCCCAGGTAGTTTACAGCCTGCCATCACCCTGTAGTATACAGCCAGCCAGCCCCCTGTAGTATACAGCCAGCCCCATGTAGTATATAGTCAGCCATCCCCCAGTAGTATACAGCCTGCCATCCCCCTGTGGTATACAGCCAGCCAGCCCCCTGTAGTATACAGCCAGCCCTATGTAGTATATAGCCAGCCAGCCCCCTGTAGTATACAGCCAGACAGCCTCCTGTAGTATACAGCCAGCCTCATGTAGCATACAGCCAGCCAGCCAGCCCCCTGTAGTATATAGCCACCCCCATGTAGTATTCAGCCAGGCAGTCCCATGTAGTATACAGCCAGCTAGCCCCCTGAATGCCAAGCACATAAAAAAAAAAAAACTTAATACTCACCCTCCGGCGATACTCACTCACCCCCAATGCTCGGCATGGCTCCTTATTCTCGGCACGGCTCCTCTTCTTTCTTCTCTTTGCTGTAATAGCCGGCATAGAGTCGCGTCTATGCATCATCAGGGCAACACTGCTGCATCATAGTGTGCGCCGGCAGATCGCATGGATGCGACTATGCCAGCTAATACACAATAGAGAAGAAAGAAGAGGAGCTCCCAGGAGCCGGCTACACCATTGTAGTAAACGGTCAAATCTGAAGAAGAACCCCAAATGACTGCTGTAGAGTGCCAATACAGTGTTTGTTTGTTAATTGTTAAAAAAAGTTGTTCAAGTAAGTTTTTGTATTATAGGGACTTAACATAACAGCATTCTGAATACTCAATTCTCTGTTCAGCAGGGGCTCCAGTAGCTAGTCTTCAGTCCACAAAAGTTGGACTTTAGGACAGGAAAATTTTATATTACAAATAAGGTTATGCAATTGAATGAAATATAGGTTATGCTTTGTGGGCGATATTAATCACCAACAGAATTAATTTCTCTACTCCCCTGCACGTCTGATTGAAATTTACTAAACCCATAGTGATAAAATACAATGCAAAAAAATAGACTTTTGCTGCTGTGCTTTTTACATAGATTAAACAATGTACAATTTCAGTAAACTCTCATCTGTGATATTTGTTGATAATAAACAAAGGTCTTAAATTGAAGAGTAGGTGAAACGTGAAGTATCTTTCTACATTTCTACATTCTACAAATTTTCATTATGTAGTAGGAAGCAGGAAAAAGAATGGATCAGACATTTCAGGCATAATAATAATAATAATAGTAATAATAATATTCAGCTAAATACTTTCTTTACAAAGCTCTAATTTCATAAAAGGGAAGTGTACCTATTATCCCAGGAAATCATCCTGCAAGATGTAAGCACAGATCTACAATGTATATATTTAACTTGTAAAGCTGACATTAGTAACACCACATTTCTTTTAACTTCATCACTTATAAAAATACACAGAAAGGCACTTTACCCTGTTTCCTTTCCTTTTATCTCACACCATCACTGTACCCATGTGGGCAGTCACACACAGCTCATATACATTAAAAGATAGATGAATTGTGCTCATTACGTTCTAGATTTGAGTAGTATTTCTTCTAGTTTGGTTTACAGTATGAATAATAAATTTGTATTATTCTACTTGCTGCAAACACATTTATAGGAAATTGTAACCTCTTAACGACGGGCCCTAAAAGGCTTTAATTTCCAGGCATTTATAGCAAATTTTTCAGGTGTATTGGTTTAAAGGGAACCTGTCATCAAAAATTGACATAATAAACCACTATGAGTATGTAGCCAAGCAGCTGAACACATTCCAGATCATGTTTCTCTCATGGCCCAGTGTGGTGGCATTTGGGCACATTTACTAAGAACAGCGCAAACTACACTATGTGTAGTTTGCCCGTGTAGAATGCAGTGTGCGCCAGATTCAGGATTTGTGTCTCACATTCTTCATGAATCTGGTGCCCCCTGCACTGCTCCAACAGTGTGCACCTTTTTTTTTCTGGTGCACCTTTAACATGGGGCATGCGACACAATTCTGTTTGCACAAGACTTTGCATGTTCACATTTTGACACAATTTTATCTAAGTGATTGTTTCATGTAAAGGAAGACACTTTTTAAAGAAGATAATATATTTTGCACACATTAATTGAGTATTACCTATGAAAAGTGGATTGTATTTAAGCTCTTATGGTTATGTCAAACGCTATGCCCTGGAAGAAGCCTGAAGAGGTGAAACCTGCGGTCGGGTGAGGCGTTTGGCATTTTTAAGGATTTATATGCGCATTTTTACCTGCTTTTATGAGTCCATGAATAAAACTATTTTAATAATAACAATACTAATTCTTTATTTATATAGCGCCTACAGATTACGCAGCACTGCACAAAGCATGTCAAATTGTTCCCTGTCCCCATGGAGCTCACAATCTAAACAACCTAACAGTATGTTTTGGAGTGTGGGAGGAAACCGGAGGACCCGGAGGAAACCCATCTTTATACTTGGGTGATCTGCACAATCTATTTGTTCCTTTATAGGATCCATGATAGTTTTCGGACATGTGAGTGTCCCGGATGCCTGACCAAAAGGATCAAATTTTGGAACCTATACACGAGGCAACACCGAAGGTCATCCATTTCTGAACATAGCGGAGTGGTGAGATCAGCCTATTTAACAGATGGAATTGTTCTTTCAAAAAGGAGTCAAGCAGTGACTTTCTTATATTATATTTTATTCTGATAAATATCCCTGATAATGTCTATAGTTTTGGGTAAACAGGACAACTATGGAGATGTTTTTCATAGTGTAGTGGTTTTTTTTTTTACAAGTTTATTGGGAAATATTATATATATGAATATGTATATATTCATATTTTTGTGAGTGTTTTTTTTTTACTTTATATAAGTTCATTAATTATTAAATATAAAGTGATAGATTCTTCATTTTTTATATAATTAGCATGTTTGTTTTTCAGTAAAAATCCTTATTGTTCACTCCCTCCTGAACTTGAAAATCTGTCAGAACATAACAAATATTGCCGAATCAGCAGCATTTCTTGAATCATTGAGTTCCATCCCCATAGGTGTTGTCGGTCCAGAACACAGGACTCTAGATGGTCCAATGTTCCTGAACCGACAACGGCATTGTGGGTCTGCCCTCATTTTGAGATCCCAGAAATAACAAAATCATGATTAAAGGGGTATTCCAGGAATCAGCATAATTCATATACAAGTGGGCACTCAAAATATAAGCTAATGTGTAATTAGTTGTTATTTAAAATTTTGCTCCCATCTGCAGAAAAATGCTGATGACATAGACTGTAATGAAGAATTAAAATGCTACCGGCCCTTTAATCAGTCCATTAATTTCCTCCGCGCGGTCCGTCGCAGAAAAGAAGATGGCCACTGGTCACATGTCCACATCACATGTCCTGCACCTACCTGGGCAGGGTCATGTGATCACCACTACATTTAGCTGTAGTTGGTTGGTTGCAGCGCATCCAGCATGGCCGGTCTTGTGGTGATGGCAGTTGCACATCATTACTATGGTAACAGAGAAAGAAAACCTGTTAGATCATCACTGGGAGCAGAGCATAAGTGGTAGGAGGAGTTACTGAGAACTAAAGGATCATGGAACTTGTGGTTTCCAGTGGCGGCCATCTTAGTGATAACTCCACCTACTTTAGAGAGGCCATACATTTTGTAAATCATAAAATCAAATTATGTAAGCTCCGTTTTGTGACTCATAACACTGAGTATTGTTGTATTCATTCATTTATATCATCATGGGTTTTTGTGTCAGACGTTCATATTCCCGGAATACCCCTTTAATTAATGTCAATGTATACAAAGGTAAAGGCTCCATTATTATCTATCCATAGGAAATCTAAATAAAAGCAGGAACTCTTTTAGCAGCAACTGTTAAATAAGTTTTCTACTGCATTACATTCTCTCTCCTTTCCTGCTATGCAATATTTGTCATTAGCATCTAAAGATCATTAATTATATTGGCAGTTTGTTGTAACAGCTTGTGTCTGATATCAAATTCATTATGTTTTTATCAGAAACCTTTCCGCCTCCATTAAGATGAACACGACACCCTGTTTATTAATATGCCATCCATTCCATTCCAGCAGCCGCAGCTCAATGCATCAGTCTGTGGTCATTTTAATGCCAGCAGAACATTAATTTGGTTCATCAATATCTAAAAACACATCTGGCACAGGCTTGTAGAAAGTGCTGTTAGCATTGGCAAAGCACATCTTAGCGGCCAGCTTCTGCATTGAAATCAAAAGAGAATATAAAGATTTTATAAAACCGAAGCATTTCTAATTAAAACTATTAATACAAATAGCCAAATAAGGGAAATCAAGGCAAATGTAGGAAAATCAGAGGTTTTAGAATTTTTGCATACAGTTATGTTTTGAGTAGAGATGAGCGAGCACTAAAATGCTCGAGTGCTCGTTATTCGAGACAAACTTTTCCTGATGCTCGAGTGCTCGTCTCGAATAACGAACCCCATTGAAGTCAATGGGAGACTCGAGCATTTTTCAAAGGGACCATGGTACGGGAATAAAATGTGTTATTAATTGAAAAGAAGTCTTCTGATAAGTTAGCAGATGTATGCAACACATCTGCAATCTATTCTTCACTGTTCTGCGCGTATATTATCTCCCGACAAGTTAGCAGATGTGAAGAACAGTGAAGAATAGAATAAAACAGTGAACACAGGATCATTAAGTGAAAAAAAGCTGTGAAAAACACACGTGAAGAATAGATTACAGATGTTGGCACATCTGCTTACTTGTCGGGATCCGTGCTGCTGCTCCCCGGTGTCTCCGTGCTGCCCCTCCCCGAGTTGTGCCCCCCACGAGTGTATCCCTGTGCCCCTCTCGTAGTGTCTCCGTGCTGCCCCGATGTATCGTGCTGCCCCAGCCCGAGTCTCCGTTTGCCCGTCCCCGATGTCTCGTTCTGCCGTTCCCCGATGTCTCCGTTCTGCCCGTTCCCGCTGATGTCTCGTTCTGCCCCAGCCCGATGTTCCCATGTCGCCCGTCCCCGATGTCTCCGTTCTGCCCGTTTCCCCCGATGTTCCGTTCTGCCGTCCCCGAGTCTCTTTCTGCCCATTCCCCCTGAGTCTCCGTGTCTGCCCGTTCCCTGATGTCTCCATTGCCATTCCCCCCGATATTTCCATTCTGCCCATTCCCCCGATGTCTCCGTTCTGCCGTTCCCCGATGTCTCCGTTCTGCCCGTTCCCCGGTGTCCCGTTCTGCCCGTTCCCCCGATGTCTCCATTCTGCCATTCCGATTCTCCATTCTGCCCGTTCCCCCGATGTCTCCGTTCTGCCCGTTCCCGATGTCATTCTGCCCGTTCCCCGATGTCTCCGTTCTGCCCTTTCCCCCGATGTCTCCGTTCTGCCCATTCCTTCCGATGGCTCCCTTCTGCATTCCCGTGTCTCCGTTCTGCCCATTTTCCCGATGTCTCCATTCTGCCCATTCCCCCGATGTCTCCGTTCTGCCCATTCCCCGATGTCTCCATTCTGCCCATTCCCCCGATGTCTCCGTTCTGCCCGTTCCCCGATGTCTCCGTTCTGCCCATTCCCCGATGTCTCCGTTCTGCCCATTCCCCCGATGTTCCGTTTGCCCGTTCCCCCGATGTCCCATTCTGCCATTCCCCCGATGTCTCATATCTGCCTATTCCCCCGATGTTTCCGGTCCCCGTTCCCAGTCTCCGTTCTGCCCGTTCCCCCGATGTTCTCCGTTCTGCCCATTCCCCGATGTCTCCATTCTGCCCTTCCCCCATGTCTCCGTCTGCCCATTTTCCGATGTCTCCATTCCTCCATTCCTCGATGTCTCCATTCTGCCATTCCCCCGATGTCTCCGTTCTGCCGTTCCCCCGATGTTCCGTTCTGCCCGTTCCCCGATGTTCGTTCTGCCAATTCCACGATGTCTACCCTTCTGCCATTCCCCCGATGTCTCCGTTCTGCCGATTCCCCCGATGTCTCCATTCTGCCCTATTCCCCGATGTCTCCATTCTGCCCATTCCCCCGATGTCTCGTTCTGCCCGTTCCCCGATGTCTCCGTTCTGACTGTTCCCTCCGATGTTCCATTTGCCCATTCCCCGATGTCTCCATCTGCCCAGTCTCCCGATGTCTCCCGTTCTGCCCGTTCCCCCCGATGTCTCCTTCTGCCCGTTCCCCGTATGTCTACCGTTCTTGCACGTATTCCCCCGATGTCTCCATTCTGCCCATTCCCCCGATGTCTCCATTCTGCCCATTCTCCCGATGTCTCCGTTCTGCCCGTTCCCCCGATGTCTCCATTCTGCCCGTTCCCACAATGTATCCGTGCTGCCCCAGCCCCGATGTATCCGTGCTGCCCCAGCCCCGATGTATCCGTGCTGCCCCAGCCCCGATGCTCCCCCGGTGTCTCTGTGCTGCTCCCCCGGTGTCTCTGTGCTGCTCCCCGTGTTCTTCAATGTGTTCTTCACACATATATATTGTTCTTCACATACTATTTTGTTCCGCGGGTATCTTCCGACAAGTAAGCAGATGTGCCGAACATCTGTAATCTATTCTTCACTGTGTTCTTTACTGTGTTTTTCACTTAAATGATCCTGTGTTCACTGTTTTTATTCTATTCTTCATTGTTCTTCACTGTGTATTTTTAATTAAATGCTCGATCTCGAGCAGGGGAAATACTCGTCCGAGCAACGAGCCGTTTCGAGTACCTTAATACTGGAACGAGCATCAAACTCGGACGAGTATACTCGCTCATCTCTAGTTTTGAGGTATCCTGGATAGTGAAAAAATAAAAGCTATGGTTTCTAGATTTGCACTTATTTTAAATTTTGCATAAAATTGTAAAAAGAAAGAAAGGTGTTATAGTGGAAGTTATTAACCTACAGTCCGTTATAAGTCAGTTATAAGTGGTGCTTGGCTCACTACCATTTCATTAATAGCACTGTGTCTATTTTTGCAGACGACACCAAGCTGTGTAGTGTAATACAGTCTATGGAGGATGTTCATAGGCTGCAGGGTGACTTGGACAAACTGGGTGTTTGGTCATCCACTTGGAAAATGAAGTTTAATGTGGATAAATGTAAAGTAAGGCTATGCACCTGGGGGCTAATAATCCACAAGCAACATATGTCCTTGGGAGTAAATCTGGGAGAGTCCCTTGTTGAGAAGGACCTGGTCGTAGATGATAAATTTAAATAACAGCATGCAATGTCAATCAGCTGCCTCTAAAGCCATGAAGATCTTGTCATGTATCAAAAGTGGTATGGACCTTCGGGATAGGGATGTAATATTACCACTGTACAAGGCATTGGTTCGGCCTCACCTGGAATATGCTGTCCAGTTCTGGGCACCAGTCCATAAAAAGGATGCCCTGGAGCTGGAGAGGGTTCAAGGAAGAGCCACAAAAATGATAAGGGATATGAAGGGTCTCAGTTATGAGGAAAGATTAAAACAACTAGATTTATTTAGTCTGGAAAAGAGACGACTAAGAGGGACCATAATTAATTTACATAAATATATGAATGGAAATACAAAAATATGGTAGAAAGTTGTTCCAGATAAAATCAAATCAAAAGACGAGGAGAAAAAAAGACATCTGAAGAAAACAATGTTTAATCACCAGTGGTGACAGGGCTTTTTGCTGTTAGAACTATCAATCTGTGGAATAGCCTTCCCTAAGGGGCTGGACACAGCAGGGACAGCAGAGAGCTTCAAGAAGGATCTAGATGCCTTTTTACTTCTAAATAACATTGATGGTTATGTTATATAGAATAGTTTCCCCTAAATCCAATCCTCATCCAATCCCTTCCCTTCCTTGGTTGAACTTGATAGACATGTGTCTTTTTTTCAACTGACTATGATATCATGATTTTTTGTTTCTGTTCTTTTGATTCCCTACAGATGTCATTTCTCTCAATTTGTTAATATGTTGAGACTAGAATTCTCAAGAAGGCTTGCAAAGCAAGCTGTATTTAGTGAGTTCCTCCTCCTTCTCAAAGTCTGACCCTAATAGGTCTGATGACTTATCCTAATAATAGAACAACAGTATCTAATTGCCAAAAAAACCCTTTAAGGAAATCTACCATTAAAATCAAGCATGAAAAATCAAGGGCACTTACTCATAGATCCAGTCACATTGCCTGTGGTAATCTTCTAATATTTGTTATCTATGTCCTCCTTCTTTCTAAAAACAGCTTTTATAATTAAGGTAATGAGCCAGATGGGCTTGTAAAGTATACCAAAAATAAAATTCTAATATCTTTTAGGATATGAATCAGGAATGTATAACTTGTGCAAGACTTCATTAGGGTGCAATCCATGTGTAACATTTATAAGGAAAAAGGCAACAGAATGCCTTGAATATAAGATGTTAGTGAAAACTCAATGCGAGATTCAGTGTTCCCAATGTACTCTGCATATCTCTATTCATTTTTACTGTCTTAATCCTGCTTGTATCAAAGAGGCACAGGCTCCAAAGCATTCACTGGGGATAACCTACCTAACAGTTTCCTGGTATGTGTTTTGGCTAAATCTAGCCACTCCACATTGGGCACTGAAATGGCACGTGGTCATCAGCTGGAAATTAGTTTTTGGAAAGTGCTTGTAGGGTCAAAATGTTCACTATTTCCCTTGAAAAATGGCTTGAGCTATTTTCAAAATATCCATCTTTGAAAGGTTTGCAGTGTTCTGGTATCTAAGGGTCAAGTATGTCATAGCACCTGATTCCATCTCAGAAAAATCTCCTCTTAAAAAGATAAAAAGTGCTTTTTCCATTGCATGCCTTGCCCTAAAGCAGTTTTCATCTACATTGTAGAATACTGTACTTTTACATTTACTGGAAGTTAAGTAACAAACTCTGGCATGCATTTCTCTTTTAACTGTCTGTCAAAGTAAGTCAAATAAAGCTGATTGTATGTGTGTGTGGTGTATGTGTGTGTGTATGTCCGTTAAAGGAATTTGCACCATTGCATTTACAATCACCAAATCTTGCACAGCCGCTCTCTGTGACTCAGGGAACATCAAAGACTAAAAATACTGACTCAAAATTTTCACCCTGGCTTCCCTAAATACTCTTATTATCATACCTCCCAACATTTGTGAAAAGGAAAGAGGGACAAAATGGCGGCACGCGGCGATCCCCCTAAGCCACACCCCCAATCACTCCCTGGCCACGCTCCAAATTTTAGCCATATTAAAATAATAAAAATCATCTCAATAAAAAAAAAAAAAATTATCCTCATTGGGATTTGAACCCAGAACCTGCAGTGTCCATGTACAATAATAACACAGCGCCTCAACCAACTGAGCTATAACCTCTGTGATTAACAAGGTGAAGAATTTTGGTAACTAAGAACTATGACTATATACTGCCTTGGTATATAGGGATGGATCTTCTCAGATTATTGTAATTATTGAGACTATTATTATTATTATTATTATTATTATTATTATTATTATTATTATTATTATGATGGAGATGATTATTATTATTTTTACCATTATTAATAATCATCTCCATAATAATAAAAATAATAAAATTTATAATAATAATAATAATAGTCTCAATAATTACAATAATAATCTCTGAGAAGATCCCTCTCTATATATCAGTGCATTAGTCTGTGTCACAGTGTAAATGGCAGATAACACTTCTTAGTTACCAGAAATCCTCAGCTCTGTATCACTGGGCTTATAGCTCAGTTAGTTAAGCTTCTGTCTATGGTGCACAAGGTCCCAGGTTCGAATCTCAGCCTGGCCAAAACTTTATTCAATTTAATTATATAAAGAGCTTGTGTCTGGGGAAGCCCTGGAGACCATATATGGACAGATGCTGATCTGAGCTGATGACGTGGTCCCTGCTCTCTCCACTAAGCCGACACTTCTCTGAAAAGGATTCCCTGCCCGATGTCTGCTCTGGGGAACCCTAGGAGATGCAGTGACCATATATGGACAGATGCTGATCTGAAGCTGATGACGTGGTCCCTGCAAGCCGACACTTCTCTGAAAAGGATTCCCTCCCGATGTCTGTAGAAGCCATTCTGTACTGTGAGTTCAGACTTTCAAAGTATTTACTATGCGGACACAGCGCCGGGACACAGCGGGACCTGGGGGAAGAATCCGTGACAATCTCATAGCTGCCCGTGACGCGGGGCAGAGGTACAAAAAACGGGAAAGTCCCGTCAAAATCGGGACGGCTGGGAGCTATGTTATTATGACCACATACAACAGCCATTATCTACTGGCTGCTGTGGCAGTTAGTAGTAACCAATCACCGCTCAGCTTCTATTTTGCCACAGGTCAATATGAGCTCCAAGCTTTAATTGGTTACTATAGGCAATCCAAGTATGAGACAGCTTATGTGTGAGGTAATATGGATAGAGACAGAGGGAGAGAGAGGGAGACAGAGAGAGAAACAGAGAGAGAGAGGGAGACAGAAAGACAGATGGAGAGAAACAGAGAGAGAGAAACAAAGATAGATCGCAAGAGACAAAGAGAGATAGAGAGAGACGGAAAGAAGGATAGAGACAGACATGTAGAGACACACACACACACACATATATATATATATATATATATATATATATATATATATATATATATATTAAGCCAAAGATGCAGCAGCACTCAAGAACAAGGTAAATGGGGCTCAGGTGCACATCCCAGGACCTAGACCAGGGTCCATCCACATGTAAGTAAAAGAAAAAATGGCAGCACACCGAGTTTTCAATGTGAAAAAACACTACGTTTCGGCTCCTCAGACCTGGAGCCTTCTTCAAGTGACCTGGAGCCTTCTTCAAGTGAAGAAGGCTCCAGGTCTGAAGAGCCGAAACGTAGTGTTTGGACACATGTGTGAATAAACTAGTATGCTTTTTTCACATTGAAGACTCATTGTGCTGCCATTTTTTCTTTTACATATATATATACACTCACCGGCCACTTTATTAGGTACACCATGCTAGTAACGGGTTGGACCGGCTTTATAGATGCGCTTGCATTTGGCAGTTCTCTGGACTGAGAGAGGTTAAATCAGTAATTTCTTGTTTTCATATGGAGAATGTTTTATATGCAGAGTCTTATTCATAGTCCCTGGGTTTGCTGTAATAAAGCCTTTGCTTATGTGATTCTTTGAATGAGTTTGAATGAGGCTTAGAAACATATTCAAAAACAAAAGACCTTCATACAAAAGAGTTTTATATGTAGGAGTGAAATGTGAATATAATACACCTACAGTAACTGAAGTAAGTTGCAGGAATATTACTTGGGTATGAGATAACTTGGATATCATCTATATCACTGCTCAGGTCATCTTTCTGGGAAATGATTTAAGTCTTTCCCTTTGCTGTTTCTTTTTCCTTTTTTGGATTATAGGGGGTGAATAATTATGTTTTTTTTTCTTAAAATGTAAATCTGCCTCAAATCAAGCAGAAATCATGCTTAAAGTGTATCAAACCCTAACCCGATTCCAGTAGTTGATTATAATATTTGTGATAAGGGCTGTAGCCGCGGCTCCGGGTGCCTTTTTTACTGAATAGGTCCTTCATCCATGAAATCTTTGTACATCTGTTCCTGCACTCAATAGGACATTTAAAGGACCTCCAAAGGATCTGAAACCACAAATTGAAAGCAAGCAGAAGGGGCCCATCCTACATCCTACACAAGAAGCTGATTCTAGTACCATATGTAGGAGGTGAATTCCAGAATTATAGGGGCTACAATATTCATGTCCATGGCCCATGGTAGTCTTAATCCACCCCTGCCCTTTTTCGTCAATGCCTTTTTCCATTTTAAGTTTCAGCTTTTTGCCCCCCCCCCCCTTTCAAATACCATAACATTTTTATTTTTCAGTGTACATATATATACACTCACCGGCCACTTTATTAGGTACACCATGCTAGTAACGGGTTGGACCCCCTTTTGCCTTCAGAACTGCCTCAATTCTTCATGGCATAGATTCAACAAGGTGCTGGAAGCATTCCTCAGAGATTTTGGTCCATATTGACATGATGCAGCCATCTGTATGCCAAGGAAATAAAGAAAACAAATCTTAATAGCTCACCCTCCGGCGATACTAACCCCCAATGCTCAGTGCGGCTCCGGTGTGTGAATCATCTTTCTATTCGATTCTTCTCTAGCCGGCAGAGTCGCGTCCATGCCATCTGCCGGCGGGCGCAGCACATGAATGAGGGCTATGTCGCTGCTGATGAACACCGACATTATAGTGTGTGCTCACCGGCTGGGACGTGACTCTGCAGGCTAACTACAGAGAGAGAAGAAAGAAGAGAGAAGAGGAGCCTCCGGGAACCTTGCCGAGGATTGGGAACCGCTCCCAAGAATCCGTGGCTGGAGGTGTGAGGATTAAGTTTATTTTTTTTGTATAAGCCGAGGGATGAGGTTAAATCCAGACAGCCTCAGGTCGTCGGAAGACCCGAGATGTCATGGCACCTATCACTGCCCCAATGGACATCAAGCGGAGTGATTTTCTTCACCAAGAGACAAACAAAGCTGCTACAAGCGATGGATGGGTTAACACCCGTAATCGGGGCTAGCACAGAAATTGGGGTGTTGTACCAGTAAGTGTTTGCTGCAACTATGCAGTAAAGCTTAACGGCTATGGAGAGGGCTAGCCCGTGAGACCTCTCCAAGCACCAGCGCTGACATGTACCGGACGGATTAAAGCGGCATCGGGATACGGGGTTAATGTTGTAGATATTAGCTGAAAGTTTTTTTGCTTTTAATGAGTTTTAAATTTAATACATGGTAATTATTTGGTGCATAAGTTTTATTGTATAATGTGCAGCTAATCCTTCCTTGATCTTCCTGTTGTTAGCTTTGATTGACTGCCCAATTTCATGTGCAACCTCATAAAGGATACGACGGCAAATAAGTGATACAAATTTATAAAACATCTTTAATAAAAAAAAAAATGTATTTTCTCAAAAAATAAGTATTTATTACTACAAGGATTCATATAATTAGTATAGTTACAAATGTTAACCGGTTCTCTTCTTTAATGGAACCTCCTACTCACATTTATAGGACTTCTCCCGAGCTGCCCCAATTCTATGAATTCCCTAACCTAGGCTTCCATTAATACCAACCTACAAAGTTTCAAACATGTCTTAACACTATCTATGTAAGGCAGGCCTCTCAATTCCCAAACTGCACAAAAACTTCAAACTCTCTTTACTTACCAGCCTTTGTATTCGGACAAACAGTTGATGCCAAGCCACAGGCTCCCTATAGACAGCTTGACCTTGGATTCATGTATATAAGATGTGTACAGTTGATGACTAGTTAAGCCAGCAGCATTTTTATTTATAAATTTATTTTTTTCTTGTAATAGGATGTAAGCTCTAATGTAGCAGAGCCTCACTCTTATATGGCACAGTCTATAGTTTTACTTTGTAATTAGTCTTATTTGTATTTGTATACGTCTCCCATGACTTTAAAAGCACTACAGAATATGATGGGTGCTTAATAAGTAAAGATTATTACAGTATTACTAATGTTTAGGGCAAACAGAGATGAGAGCAACATTTCCCTTGACATCCGATGGTAATCTTTGATAAAAAAATTTGGAAAAAAGCTGTTAAAAACAAATGGATTCATATTTGTGCATTGCATTTATATAAATCAATATATAAATTAGTAGCAAACATTTTGTTTTAATGGCAAGTAAGTATAACCATGTTGTAGTAGTAACCAATGTGGTTGTCCCAGTTCTATCCACCACTACAAAAACTATACCACCTTATTCACATCCCCATTCAAGGGTGCAGTCGCCTCTGCTTACTGATGTACAACTCCCACATCGGAAGTGAAAAATTCGAGGGTGTCCATTACTGCTGCTGGGAGCACGTGACCCTTGAACTCCTAGTAGAGTACAAAGATGAGACCCAGAATATGTCAGGCTCATATACAAAGAGATCAGTCCAGAAAGAACCATGGTATAATAGGTGTGTGGCTGGTATAGACTCATGTTTCTAATCAAAACAATCAATTTGATTTGATTGTAATCATAATTTTGATTTAGAGGTGTTATATTCATAAATTTACATGGTAGAGATGGCGTATGTGACGACCACCCAGGAAACTCTTATAGTGGTGGTAGTGAAAGAAATCATAAGCCCTAATAAGCTGGTAATGGGGATTTTATTTGTGATTACACAATGACAAACATGTCTGAATGAATATGTATAGTGATGTCTCTGATTCTCCCGCATACATCCACGTCTGCTAATGTTGGGACCTATTGCTTTGAATAGCGACATCAGCTACAGATAGCAAGTTTAAGAATCTCAGGCCGCGGGAAATTATGATCTAACAGATTTCATCTTTATAAGATGAAGTGGTTGTTCAGAGTGCGCTGTAGATGGCTCAGGTTCAATAAGTGTTCTTCTATCTGTACAAATGAGTGTTCTGCCCCCAGTTGTTATCAATCAACACACTTTATCATGAGCATTTTAATTCACTTGAAAAAAAATCATGTTTTTTATTGACATGTTCAGCTTGTGTGATCCACTTTATATCTCCCCTTCCAGCTCATGAAAAGTAGTTCTCTAGACTTTTTTTTGTTCACTAGGCAAGTTGGCATCTGCCGTTACAAACTCAGAAATGATCACCTTAATGGCACAGGGAAAGCGACATTTCTGCTTATGCTGTGACCTCGGAGCAGGACATCATCTCTCTTCCCTAATCAAGGAATAGAACACCTCGGTGAGACAAGACGCAGATTTGTAATCTGCGAGGATGGGACATGTTATGATCTGCAAAATGCAGGAGACACCCTGTTTAGCGGATAAAATACTATGTCTTGATTTAACCACACTGAGCGGAATCATTACAAATACGCAGACCAAATGAAATGGTATTTGGTTGACACTAATTTTTGTTTTTTTTTTTTGTTCTTTTTTTGTTTTTTTTTTTTACTATGCTAAGTTCTCCATAAGGTCCAATAATGAGAGCTTGTTCATGTTTTCCCATGGACACGGAATGTACAAAAGTGTTCTCACAGAGCTTAGGTTTAATAAAGTGGTATAGGGGGACTAGATGAGGGATTTTACATCATCCTCATAACTGTAGTACAATATCAACATGGTGCTGATCCTTTAGGTACATCCCACCATGTGGTGTGTGGGAAGCACAAGGGTTAGTTGGTAGGATGTATGTGTCGTAGATTGATGGCTCATAAGCAGGAAATTAGGCTATAAACGTGCTGGACCACCATCCAGCAATGTCCTGGCTACGCTGACCTCGTCTCATGATTTGATAGTTAAACGAAAAACTGGACTCCAGGGCATTAGCCAGCAGTAGTGATGGGGTAACACTGGCGCCACAGATTGGAACAAAATTAGCTTATGATGGAAGGGATCTCTGCCATGATCTAAAATTCCCAGGTGTCGTTGTTATGGTATTCCGTCAGTCAGTGTGTTGATCCAATTTTTTTTTTCTGTTGTCTGTTCTCTATTTACAGGCATCTGGGGTGGAGTGTATAGCAGCTAGTGTGTTAGAGTGAGTTACAAATCTTTGTTAGGGGATTGAAAGGGATTGTTGAGCAAGTGTTATTGTATCCCCTTTCACAGGATAGAGGAAACAATTTCATTGCTGGGACCTCCTCTTAATCACAAAAGGAGTTGGTTTCTTCCTAATTTGATTGGCGAGCCAACAGGTTGGGAAATGTCTCCATGTACCAAAGCTGAGACAGTGTTAGGTATTACTTAGCTAGCAGCAGAATTGTGAAAAATAAATTTAGTATTGAAGAATTGCGGTGGACTTGGGGCAAGGAGGGTTCATCGAAACTTGTCTTGGACTCTATGCATGATTAAACTACTCTCCAAGACAATACCCTCTACTGTTAATATCTAATCACAGAGGCCGCTGTAGTGCTCTAGCTCAATGCGGAGGGGAAGCGCACCCTCAAGCTACATCCTGCGTAATTGAAATCATTTTCATAGTTCCTGCTGCACTTGACAAACACACAAAAGAGTATGGGGTTACACAGATCCCATAACGAACATCTATCTAACACTATTACACCTTCAACATACTTATCAGCGTTTTACTGGAAGGTCAAAACTGTACAGGAGACTTTCATGTGTGACATGATACTGAATCACTAAATGGTTTACAATACAAGATTTTAGTTAAACAGGTGAAACCAGTAGTGTTATGTTACTGAGTCATGAGATAACATATTGTAAATGATCCCTATTGTTTGTTTTTTTCAAAGACAAAAAGATACTAAGATACTTGACCTTAAAAGAATAAACCACTATAACAATTTGCTCAGAATACCAAGCTGAAGTTTCTAGTGTGAAAGTTAACAGTGACCTCTACTTTTTAGATATCCTAATATTTAATTCTAGTGAGCACAAAAGGCTACAGATCATTTTACATTAAGAAGTGTTCCTTTGATTCAGCAAAGTATTATATCAATAATATAGACATATGGGGTTGTCATTGAAACATAAACATAGTTATTTTTATCCTAATGTACACGCACAGCCATTAGGCTTCACCTAGCTAAAAGCTTTTGAACGATGGGGATTCTTTTAAAACAATCCTGAGGGATTACTCAGAACTTACAGACTAAATTTTATTAGAGAACTATGATAGGACAATAGGAGCACTTAGTCAAATGCCGTCAAGATTCCCTGACAGAGGCCTAAAATAGATTTTCCGCTTAGTGTGTGTGATACGTGCCAGAGAAATGTATGGCGGAATCAAGTCAGGCTTGGAAATTTTATTAACATAGTAGTGTCATATATTATATATATATACCTCATCCACATGCAACTTTATGGGCAAAGTGTTGCTGTTTTAGATACCCATACTCTTTGTTATAACAGTGGGTATGGAAAGTATTCAGATCCATAAAATGTTTTATCTTGTGTTTCATTGCAGTCAATTGGTCACGAAGATCACAGAAGTTCTGTGTTTTTGCTCATTAATGTACACTTTGCACCCCACCTTGACAACAAAACAGAATAGTAGATATTTTTGCAAATTTATTAAACAAGAAAAACTGAAATTCACACGTTTATATAAGACCTCACAGTGCATGTCAGAGAACAAGATAATCATGAGGTCTAAGGAACTTCCAATGAGCTGAGAGACAGAATTGTGGCAAGACAACGGATCTGGCCAAGTTAGAAAAGAATTCTGCACATTAAGGTTCCTAAGAGCATAAGGCCTCCATAACCCTAAATGGAGGATGTAATAACAAACCACAACTCTTCTTGATGACCCGGCCATCGAACCAAATCAAGCAATCATGGGAGAAGAACTCGAGTTATCACTAGGCATGAGCTCCAGAGAATGCAGTAGAGAGAAAGTCCAAAAAGTCTGCCCCAAGCCCTACCTGTTGGGACTTTATCACTGAAGCCTCTTTTCAGTAAATACATATGAAGCTGTAAGCTCAAGCGTACTGTATGTGTAGAAAAAAACCGCGCATGCGCCCACAATCACTTATATAATCCCAACAGAAAACATGGTGGTGGCAGAATACAACACACTGTAATTGTCAGGGCTTGGGGTCAGTGGACCCCGGACACCGCGGGAGATGGTACTAGGCGACACCTGGGACAGAATCTAAGTGGCACCCGTCTTCACCAGAGCCTCCACGAAGCAGAGGTCTTGCTGCCGCGTAGTGCCACCAGGGCCGTTCCACAGGCGCCACTAGCCTGGGGTGGCAGCCAAGGTCGAGGTAACAGAAAGGCGGGCAGTCTCGGAGTCAGGCACAAGCAGGCAGTCAGGGCAGACGGCAAAGATGCAGAGGTCAGGTTTGGGGCACAACAGAAATCAACGCAGAGACAGGGAACTGAACAAGAGCAAGGAACAAACAAAATAGCTCAAAGTTTTGTTTATTGCTATTTATTCAATATGTTATCAAGTGAAATGCAATTATGGCTTTTGGCAAGTAGCAGTGGACAAAGATGTGTTTTAAATTTCATTGTTTTCATTTTCTTATCTAGTAAGTAGAGGTAGCTTATTTCACAAGCAAATGTATGAACTGATCTTTTTAAAAATTGTGCAAATATATTGCTCAAAGATTCTTTACACATTATACCAGGGTCATGTAAAAGAATCCAACAACACATGCGTGACGCATGTCTTTTTCTATCAATGTGAAAAAATTAAAAAGTAATTATCAATACCCATGCCTTACCTAGAAAAATAAACCAGATGAATACCAGGTCACGGAAGCAGTCAAAAAAGAAAAAACAGAGAAAGAAAGTTGCAATGATAAATACATTGTAGTTTCCCCATTCATAATAAATCATGGGGAAGCAATAGTGTGATCTTAATGCTTATCTATTCTCTCCTGAGTGATGCTCGGGCTAGTTATAACCTTAAAGAGGACCTGTCACCACCCCAAAAACAAATGCCCCCACCATAATATGTCCCCTAATCCTCTCCCCAGTCCCTTTACATTCATTAAATTTTACTAAAATTTTGTGTGAGTTTGTAAATCGATCCGACCTCTTACCAAAAAGTAGGTCGGATCTCTCATAAAGGTCCCCTGCAGTCGGCCATATTTATGAGGGGGCTGGCGCACACCCCCTCCATGCCCCGTCAGGATCTTGTAAGAAATAGCCGGCCAGCAGCGCATATATTGCGCAATGAACAATCACCCAGCACTGTGAATAAGCACAACGCAGTCGCGTTAGCCACAGCGTGGCCGGCGCTGCAGTGCACTGAATCGCAGAGAGCCGGCAGCGATGCGCAAAATATGCACTGCTGCTGGCTATTCTTACAGGTCCCTGACTGACAGGGGTGTGGAGGGTGGTGTGTCGGCTGGCCCCTATTGAATATGGCCGCCTGCCAGGAGACCTTTACAGGATCCGACCTCTTATTGGTGTATTGGTATTTTTGGGGGGTGACAGGTCCTCTGTAAGGCTTATCATGTGACCATGTTTCAGCTTTAAGGGGTTGTCTACTTTCAGAAAATGATTATATTGTTTGTATAGTGAAAATTTACAATTTTCAACATACTTTCCATTTCAATTCCTCAAAATTTTCACAACATTAACAAAGAAGTTTCATATTTTTTTTCTGTGGCTATAAACTGGTGCCGTTGGTGAGTCACAGAGGTACACGGCTCGTTATAAAAAACAATGCGAGCCGTTACCTGTGTGAAATCACATGATCATTGACCCCTTTATCTACAGGAACAACAATAAAGCATCCTATAGAATAACAGCAAAAAGAGAAAACATATGTAATGATACATAAGTGTATTGGAAAATTGTATAAAACTTTTCATACACAAATAAGATCAATTATTTTCTAATGGGAAAAAAAACCCATAAGTGAATGTTTATGAGCTCTCAGGGGAAAGGACGTAACAATTACATAAGTTAGCCATCACTTTATGGAATGCACCAAAAAGAGGACAGACAACCTGGGCCTGCCAGTATATACCAATCGGATCATCTAAAAATCTGGTGGGATCCTGACAGTCTCAAGGCTTTATAAATCGATCTCTTTGTGAATGAAAAACAATGCAACAAAATGGGATAACATTAAAATATTAAACAGTTTCTAAAAATGAAAAAAATTAAAGTAAACCTAGCTCTGTCTGATTTCTAATTTATTCCCAGTTTAATATTTTAAAGAATGATATTAATTAAGAAATATATGTATATTTTAGTTTATATAAGGTTTTAAACTATTAGGATTTAAATTATCATTAAAATTGAAAAAGGTTCTCTTTTATTTTACAGCTACTCAATCATATGAATGCTAAAGTATTACTTTATTCTAATTCTGAAAATTGTTTTAAGTTCATTTTACATGATTAAAGGGACATTGGATATACTCAAAATATTTAAGTACATCACACCATTTTTTTTTACAGTTACTTCTGCTTCAGAACTTCACTATATACAGTGAGGCTTTAATGATAATAATAAATTATTTCAAAGAGGCGTAAATGCAATTAGCAGCAATTGAGATTTCTCAAGCAACACAACTCTGGGTTTTGAAACTTGGATTCCAGCTGGTATTTTAATGAGTGTGTGAGACAGCAACAACATCCCTGTCACCATACCGCTGAGTTTCATACACAACCTCTGAAAGGGACACCATGTGTTAACATCACATAAATGGTGTAGTGCGATTTGCCCCAATACTTCACAGTTCTGTACCCCAGCCCATCTTCTCAATAACACAAGGTGTCAAGTCATAGTCCCAGAGTCCTTTCAGGCTTCACATATGAACAGTTTGTTGCCAAAATAAGTGCTATACTTCAGATGAGGCTCGGTGTCATTAACAGCCTCATAATATACAGAATGTCAACATGCATTTGTTGGACTCATTTCTTAAGATATACTAACTGTGAAGACATTGATAGCAATTGTCTTCAAAAGAGTATTTTTTAAATAATCTTCTTACGGCAGGGAGACGCTACAAAGGTGTGAGTACTGGAACACTGCACTTCCTCACTTGCATGGTAAGTTAGAGTTGTCCTAGTGGCTAGTGTGTAGTTTTATGAGAAG
Organism: Engystomops pustulosus; assembly: GCA_019512145.1. Classification (NCBI taxonomy): domain Eukaryota; kingdom Metazoa; phylum Chordata; class Amphibia; order Anura; family Leptodactylidae; genus Engystomops; species Engystomops pustulosus. The sequence continues at coordinate 113,959,012 of CM033641.1, forward strand.
TAGATATTACTCAAACCTTTAAGGAACATGCCAATTCTTTTTCTGCGGTTCCATTTTTGATCACTGCTTAAAAATCCATAACTTATCCATTTACAGGCTGTAGTAGGGTTTGTTTTATTTCTAATAAACTATAATTTATTTACTTAATTTAATTAATAACTAGTGATTGCTTCATATTCAATGCCACTTACTGGAAAGCTGGAAAAAAAAATTCCAAATGCAATGAAATTATTGAAAAAAACTTTGCATCATTTTATTGGGGATCCAGTTTTTATGGCATTTACTGTACACACCAAATGGACACATCAGTTAATTTTTAGGGTTGGTATATCTCAGGGATACCACATCTATTCAGGTTTTACATACATTTTATACATGTAAAAAATGAAAACCTTTTGTAAAAAAGCATTTCTTGTTTGGCCTATACTGACGCCAATAACTTTTCCTACTTCAGTAGTATTGGACCGCTGTAATTTTTTGCAGGATGTGAAGACTTTTCATTGCTATCATTTGGGGACTGTAAGACCATTTGATCGCTTTTATCATTTTTTTTAGTGTGTTGGCAAAAGTGTGGCGTTTTGGACATTGGTGTGCTATTTTTTTCGTTAAAGAGTTCATGCTGGGAAAAACTATTTTATATGATGTTGATAGATAGTGAATCTTGAGAATCAGTGATACCATAAAATATTTATGATCTTATTTACTAATCTTATATAAGTTCTAGGGAAAGGAGATTTAAATTTGGGGGTTTGTTTCATTTTTAAGTTTTTTTTACTATACACTGGAGATCAAAATTAGAGAACAATAGACAATTTGTAAAAGGCAAGGTCATTGTGTAGTCCTATGTGACTTATCCATAGCATGAGTAAAATAGTGATATTTTAACTTATTCATAAATTGCATATCTTCAAAGCACAGAATAAAAATGTAAATTAATGAAAAAGAACAAGTATAAAAAATTAGAGAACACTTCAGATACCAGCAAAATTATGGTGTTAATCTGGCATCTGGTGTAATTCCTTAATGAGGCCAGATGAAGGCCAAAGGGGTGACCATACAGCACAGCACATAATTTGGTTGTTCCAAGTCTGTGATATACACTCACCGGCCACTTTATTAGGTACACCTGTCCAACTGCTCGTTAACACTTAATTTCTAATCAGCCAATCACATGGCGGCACTCCGTGCTTTAGGCATGTAGACATGGTCAAGACAATCCTGCAGTTCAAACAGAGCATCAGTATGGGAAGAAAGGTGATTTGAGTGCCTTTGAACGTGGCATTGGTTGTTGGTGCCAGAAAGGGTGTCTTGAGTATTTCAGAAACTGCTGATATACTGGGATTTTCACGCACAACCATTCTGGGTTTAAGATAGGTCCAAAAAAGAAAAAACATCAGTGAGCGGCAGTTCTTGTGGGCGGAAATGCCTTGTTGATGCCAGAGGCCAGAGGAGAATGGGCAGACTGGTTCGAGCTGATAGAAAGGTAACAGTGACTCAATCCGCACTGTTACAACCAAGGTAGGCAGAAGAGCATCTCTGAATGCACAGCACGTCGAACTTTGAGGCAGATGGGCTACAGCAGCAGAAGACCACACGGGTGCCACTCCTTCAGCTAAGAACAGGAAAACTGAGGCTACAATTGCACAAGCTCATCGAAATTGGACAGTAGAAGACTGAAAAAACATGCCTGGTCTGATGAGTCTCGATTTCTGCTGCTGGACATTCGGATGGTAGGGTCTGAATTTGGCGTCAGACAACTGAAAGCATGGCATCCCATGCCTTGTACAATGGTTCAGGTGGTGGTGGGGGGCAGGGGTGTCATGGTGTGAGGAAATTATTGCTCTTGGCACTCTTGGGCACCTTGTACCAATTGAGCATCATTGCAACGCCACAGCCTACCGGATATTGGTGCGACCAGTCACTCCTTATGACCACCAATGTACCCAACATCTGATGGCTTTTCATCAGGATAATGCGCCATGTCATAAAGCGGAACAATCTCAGACTGGTTTCTTGAACCTGACAATGAGTTCACTGTACTCAAATGGCCTCACACAGATGAGATCCAATCCAAATGAGAATCTTGTTGGGAGGTGGTGGAACGGGAGATCCACATCCACATCATGGATGTGCAGCCGACAAATTCTAGGGCAACTGTGTGATGCATCATGTCAATATGGACCAAAATTCTGAGGAATGCTTCCAGCACCTTGTTGAACTCTATGCCACGAGGGGGTCCAACCGTTACTAGCATGGTGTACCTAATAAAGTGGCCGGTGAGTGTAGTGTATATATATAATATATATATTATATATATATATATATAGGGAGGGGGTGGCCGTAAGAAAAAACCGCCATATTTTTTAAAAAAGTCTCGCTTGACACGCATTACTGCACCCAGCAATGGATCGTGAAAACCCAGTGAACTCAGACGGGACTTCAGCGCAGCAGCGACGACACCTGGTGGGATATCGGGCGCACTACCTTATGATCGCTTTGAAGAACCCGAATCCGGGGCCCTCAGCGTCGCGACAAAGATGGGTAAGTATATTCCTGCCCCAATATGTTCATCAACAAATGGGGAAAGACTGAAAGCAGTGATTTTAAAGACGTCAGTATTTATTTATTAAATCTTTGTGTGTTTACTTATATTGCCTCTGTTCTGCACAATGGACTTATAATGTTTATTGGTATGTTAGTGACATTACGTATCAGGTTGAAGGCAATTGGCATAACCAGCCTGTGGAGGTGAAGGGCGCAAAGCTAATCCACTAGACATCACTATGCAGCACTTTTATAAGGAAGAGGATGCTGTGAAATCCACTAGTGCAAAAGAATTTGTTCTGTATTTTGTTGAATAGACATAAAACAGAAGTCCTTGTAGAAACAGCATAAAAGTTAATATCCCACATGCATCATCTATGACTAAATGTCCAGAAAGAACCTGAAACAGTAAAATCAGTGAATGCTATTCTAAATTCATGTATCTACATGTACTTTAGCTGTCAGAAAAAATAATTCCTATTCCAGTAAAAAAAATCCACCCATTTTACCCCAATATGTATTTTCTCTGCATTCAAGTATTGAAAAACATGTTAAATTATGTCACAAGGAGAGAAATGTTGTCTCAGAGAAGGTGTCCAATACAAAAAATGTTATTGCTTTGGACAACAGAAATAGAATTATGGAAACATAAAAAAAAGTGTACCGTATATACTTGAGTGTAAGCCGACTGTGTACAGGCCAAAACACCCTAATTTTACTGCCAAAAAACTGGAAAAACTATTGACTCGAGTATAGCCAAGGGTGTAGTATACAGCCAGCAGTCCCATATAGTATAAAGCCAGCCAGCCCCATGTAGTATACAGTCAGCCAGACTCCATGTAGTATACAGCCAGCCAGCACCTGTAGTATCCGCCAGCCCCCAGTAGTATACAGCAAGCCAGCCCCAGTAGTTTACAGCCTGCCATCACCCTGTAGTATACAAGCCAGCCAGCCCCTGTGTTAGTATACAGCCAGCCCCATGTAGTATATAGTCAGCCTCCCCCAGTAGTATACAGCCAGACAGCCCCCTGTAGTATCCAGCCAGCCCCCAGTAGTATACAGCAAGCCAGCCCCAGGTAGTTTACAGCCTGCCATCCCCCTGTGGTATACAGCAGCCAGCCCCCTGTAGTATACAGCCAGCCTATGTAGTATATAGCCAGCCAGCCCCTGTAGTATACAGCCAGACAGCCTCCGTAGTATACAGCCAGCCTCATGTGCATACAGCCAGCCAGCCAGCCCCCTGTAGTATATAGCCACACCCATGTAGTAGTTCAGCCGGCAGTCCCACTGTAGTATACAGCAGCTAGCCCCCTGAATGCCAAGCACATAAAAAAAAAAAAAACTTAATACTCACCCTCCGGCGATACTCACTCACCCCCAATGCTCGGCATGGCTCCTTTATTCTCGGCACGGCTCCTCTCTTTCTTCTCTTTGCTGTAATAGCCGGCATAGAGTCGCGTCTATGCATCATCAGGGCAACACTGCTGCATCATAGTGTGCGCCGGCAGATCGCATGGATGCGGACTATGCCAGCAATACACAATAGAGAAGAAAGAAGAGGAGCTCCCGGAGCCGGCTACACCATTGTAGTAAACGGTCAAATCTGAAGAAGAACCCCAAATGACTGCTGTAGAGTGCCAATACAGTGTTTGTTTGAATTGTTAAAAAAAGTTGTTCAAGTAAGTTTTGTATTATAGGACTTAACATAACAGCATTCTGAATACTCAATTCTCTTGTCAGCAGGGGCTTCCAGTAGTAGTCTCAGTCCACAAAAGTGTGGACTTAGGACAGGAAAAATTTATATTACATAAGGTTATGCAATTGAATGAAATATAGGTTATGCTTTGTGGGGATATTAATCACAACAGAATTAATTGTTCTACTCTGCATCGTCTGATTGAAATTACTAAACCCATAGTGTAAAATACAATGCAAAAAAATAGACTTTGCTGCGTGCTTTTTAATAGAATTAAACAATGTACAATTTCCGTAAACTCTCATTGTGATATTTGTTGATAATAACAAAGTCTTAAATTGAAGAGTAGGTGAAACGTGAAGTATCTTCTTACATTTCTACATTCTACAAATTTTCATTATGTAGTAGGAAGCAGGAAAAAGAATGGATCAGACATTCAGGCATAATAATAATAAAAATAGTAATAATAATTTCAGCTAAATACTTTCTCAAAAGCTCTAATTTCATAAAAGGGAAGTTACCATTATCCCAGGAAATCATCCTGCAAGATGTGTAAGCACAGATCTACAATGTATATATTTTAACTTTGTAAAGCTGACATTAGTAACACACACCATTTCTTTTAACTTCATCACTTATAAAAATACACAGAAAGGCACTTTACCCTGTTTCCTTTCCTTTTACTCACACATCACTTGTACCCATGTGGGCAGTCACACACAGCTCATATACATTAAAGATAGATGAATTGTGCTCATTACGTTCTAGATTTGAGTAGTTTTCTTCTAGTTTGGTTTACAGTATGAATAATAAATTTGTATTATCTACTTGCTGCAAACACATTTATAGGAAATTGTAACCTCTTAAGACGGGCCCTAAAAGGCTTTAATTTCCAGGCATTTATAGCAAATTTTTCAGGTGTTTGTTTTTTAAAGGGAACCGTCATCAAAAATTGACATAATAAACCACTATGAGTATGTAGCCAAGCAGCTGAACACATTCCAGATCATGTTTCTCTCATGGCCCAGTGTGGTGGCATTTGGGCACTTTACTAAGAACAGCGCAAAACTACACTATGTGAGTTTGCCCGTGTAGAATGCAGTGTGGGCCAGATTCAGGATTTGTGTCTCACATTCTTCATGAATCGGTGCCCCCCTGACTGCTCAACAGTGGTGCACCTTTTTTTTTTTCTGGGGCACCTTTAACATGGGGCATGCGACACAATTCGTTTGCACAAGACTTTGCATGTTCACATTTTGACACAATTTATCTAAGTGATTGTTTCATGTAAAGGAAGACACTTTTTAAAGAAGATAATATATTTTGCACACATTAATTGAGTAGTACCTATGAAAAGTGGATTGTATTTAAGCTCTTATGGTTATGTCAAACGCTATGCCCTGGAAGAAGCCTGAAGAGGTGAAACCTGCGGTCGGGTGAGGCGTTTGGCATTTTTAAAGGATTATATGCGCTATTTTATGCTTATGAGTCCATGAATAAAACTATTTTAAAATAACATACTAATTCTTTATTATATAGCGCCTACAGATTACGCAGCACTGCACAAAGCATGTCAAATTGTTCCCTGTCCCCATGGAGCTCACAATCAAAACCTAACAGTATGTTTGGAGTGTGGGAGGAAACCGGAGGACCGGAGGAAACCCATCTTTATAATTGGGTGATTGCGCAAATCTATTTGTTCCTTTATAGGATCCATGTAGTTTTCGGACATGTGAGTGTCCCGGATGCCTGACCAAAAGGATCCAAATTTTGGAACCTATACACGAGGCAAACACCGAAGGTCATCATTTCTGAACTAGCGGAGTGGTGAGATCAGCCTATTAACAGATGGAATTGTTCTTTCAAAAAGGAGTCAAGCGTGACTTTCTTATATTATATTTTATGATAAATATCCTGATAATGTCTATAGTTTGGGTAAACAGGACAACATGGAGATGTTTTTCATAGTGTAGTGGTTTTTTTTTTACCAGTTTATGTGGAAATTTATATATATGAATATGTATATATTCATATTTTGTGAGTGTTTTTTTTTACTTTATATAAGTTATTAATTTTAAAGTAAAGTGATAGAATTCTTATTTTTTATATAATTAGCATGTTTGTTTTTCAGTAAAAATCTTATTGTTCACTCCCTCCTGAACTTAAAAATCTGTCAGACATAACAAATATTGCCGAATCACAGCGCATTTCTTGAATCATTGAGTTCCATCCCCATAGGTGTGTCGGTCCAGAACACAGGACTCTAGATGGTCCAATGTTCCTGAACCGACAACGGCATTGTGGGTCTGCCCTCATTTTGAGATCCCAGAAATAACAAAATCATGATTAAAGGGGTATTCCAGGAATCAGCATAATTCATATACAAGTGGGCAACTCAAAATTAAGCTAATGTGTAATAGTTGTTATTTAAAAATTTGCTCCCATCTGCAGAAAATGCTGATGACATAGACTGTAATGAAGAATTAAATGCTACCGGCCCTTTAATCAGTCCATTAATTTCTCCGCGCGGTCCGTCGGAGAAAAGAAGATGGCACTGGTCACATGTCACATCACATGTCCGACACTACCGGGCAGGGTCAGTGATCACCACTACATTTAGCTGTAGTTGGTTGGTTGCAGCGCATCCAGCATGGCCGGTCTTGTGGTGATGGCAGTTGCACATCATTACTATGGTAACAGAGAAAGAAAACCTGTTAGATCATCACTGGAGCAGAGCATAAGTGGTAGGAGAGGTTACTGAGAACTAAGGATCATGGAACTTGTGGTTTCCAGTGGCGGCCATCTTAGTGATAACTCCCCTACTTTAGAGAGGCATACATTTTGTAAATCATAAAATCAAATTATGTAAGCTCGTTTTGGACTCATACACTGATATTGTTGTATTCATTCATTTATATCATCATGGGTTTTTGTGTCAGACGTTCAATTCCCGGAATACCCCTTTAATTAATGTCAATGATACAAAGGTAAAGGCTCCATTATATCTATCCATAGGAAATCTAAATAAAAGCAGGAACTCTTTAGCAGCAAATGTTAAATAAGTTTTCTACTGCATTACATTCTCTCTCCTTTCCTGCTATGCAATATTTGTCAATAGCATCTAAAGATCATAATTATATTGGCAGTTGTTGTAACAGCTTGTGTCTGATATCACAATTCATTATGTTTTATCAGAAACCTTTCCGCTCCATTAAATGAACACGACACCCTGTTTATTATATGCCATCCATTCATTCCAGCAGCGACAGCTCAATGCATCAGTCTGTGGTCATTTTAATGCCAGCAGAACATTAATTGGTTCATCAATATCTAAAAACACATCTGGCACAGGCTTGTAGAAAGTGCTGTTAGCATTGGCAAAGCACATCTTAGCGGCCAGCTTCTGCATTGAAATCAAAAGAGAATATAAAGATTTTATAAAACCGAAGCATTTCTAATTAAAACTATTAATACAAATAGCCAAATAAGGGAAATCAAGGCAAAGTAGAAAATCAGAGGTTTTAGAATTTTGCATACAGTTATGTTTTGAGTAGAGATGAGCGAGCACTAAAATGCTCGAGTGCTCGTTATTCGAGACAAACTTTTCCTGATGCTCGAGTGCTCGTCCGAATAACGAACCCCATTGAAGTCAATGGGAGACTCGAGCATTTTCAAAGGGACCATGGTACGGGAATAAAATGTGTTATTAATTGAAAAAGAATGTCTTCTGATAAGTTAGCAGATGTATGCAAACATCTGCAATCTATTCTTCACTGTTCTGCGCGTATATTATCTCCCGACAAGTTAGCAGATGTGAAGAACGTGAAGAATAGAATAAAACAGTGAACACAGGATCATTAAGTGAAAAAAGCTGTGAAAAACACACGTGAAGAATAGATTACAGATGTTGGCACATCTGCTTACTTGTCGGGATCCGTGCTGCTGCTCCCCGGTGTCTCGTGCTGCCCCTCCCCGAGTTGTGCCCCCCACGAGTGTATCCCTGTGCCCCTCTCGTAGTGTCTCCGTGCTGCCCCGATGTATCCGTGCTGCCCCAGCCGAGTCTCGTTTGCCCGTCCCCGATGTCTCGTTCTGCCGTTCCCGATGTCTCCGTTCTGCCCGTCCCCTGATGTCTCGTTCTGCCCCAGCCCGATGTTCCCATTCGCCCGTCCCCGATGTCTCCGTTCTGCCCGTTTCCCCGATGTTCCGTTCTGCCGTCCCCGAGTCTCTTTCTGCCCATTCCCCCGATGTCTCCGTTTGCCCGTTCCCTGATGTCTCCAGTTGCCATTCCCCCCGATATTTCCTTCTGCCCATTCCCCCGATGTCTCACCGTCTGCCGTTCCCCGATGTTCTCTCGTTCTGCCGTTCCCCGATGTCTCCGTTCTGCCACGTTCCCCCGATGTCTCCATTCTGCCTTCCGATTCTCCATTCTGCCGTTCCCCCGATGTCTCCGTTCTGCCGTTCCCGATGTCATTCTGCCCGTTCCCACGATGTCTCGTTCTGCCCTTCCCCCGATGTCTCGTTCTGCCGCATTCTTCCGATGCTCCACCTCATTCCGTGTCTCACGTTCTGCGCCATTTTCCCGATGTCTCCATTCTGCCCATTCCCCCGATGTCTCCGTTCTGCCCATTCCCCGATGTCTCCTTTGCCCATTCCCCGATGTCTCCGTTCTGCCCGTTCCCGATGTGTCTCCGTTTGCCATTCCCCGATGTCTCCGTTCTGCCCATTCCCCCGATGTCTCCGTTATGTGCCCGTTCCCCGATGTCCCATTCTGCATTCCCCGATGTCTCAATCTGCCTATTCCCCCGATGTTTCCGTGCCGACCCGTTCCCGATGTCTCCGTTCTGCCCGTTCCCCCGATGTCTCCGTTCTGCCCATTCCCCCGATGTCTCCATTCTGCCCCTTCCCCCATGTCTCCGTCTGCCATTTTCCGATGTCTCCATTCCTCCATTCCTCGGATGTCTCATTCTGCCATTCCCCCGATGTCTCCGTTCTGCCGTTCCCCCGATGTCTCCGTTCTGCCCGTTCCCCGATGTCTCCGTTCTGCCTTCCCGATTCTACCTCTGCCATTCCCCCGATGTCTCCGTTCTGCCCATTCCCGATGTCTCCATTCTGCCATTCCCCGATGTCTCCATTCTGCCCATTCCCCCGATGTCTCCGTTCTGCCCGTTCCCCCGATGTCTCCGTTCTGCCCGTTCCCCCGATGTCTCCATTCTGCCCATTCCCCCGATGTCTCCATATCTGGATCTCCCGATGTTCCCGTTCTGCCCGTTCCCCCCGATGTCTCCGTTCTGCCCGTTCCCCGTATGTCTCCGTTCTTGCCGTTTCCCCCGATGTCCTCCATTCTGCCCATTCCCCGATGTCTCCATTCTGCCCATTCTCCGATGTCTCCGTTCTGCCCGTTCCCCCGATGTCTCCGTTCTGCCCGTTCCCACAATGTATCCGTGCTGCCCCAGCCCCGATGTATCCGTGCTGCCCCAGCCCCGATGTATCCGTGCTGCCCCAGCCCGATGCTCCCGGTTGTCTTCGTGCTGCTCCCCCCGGTGTCTCTGCTGCTTGTCCCCGTGTTCTTCAATGTGTTCTTCACACATATAATTGTTCTTCACAACTATTTTGTTCCGCGGGTGATCTTCCGACAAAGTAAGCGATGTGCCGAACATCTGAATCTATTCTTCACTGTGTTCTTTACTGTGTTTTTCACTTAATGATCCGTGTTCACTGTTTTTATCTATTCTTCATTGTTCTTCACTGTGTATTTAATTAAAAGCTCGATCCGAGCAGGGGAAATACTCGTCCGAGCAAGAGCCGTTCGAGTACCTTAATACTGGAACGAGCATCAAACTCGGACGAGTATACTCGCTCATTCTTAGTTTTGAGGTATCCTGGATAGTGAAAAAATAAAAGCTATGGGTTCTAGAATTTGCACTTATTTTAAATTTTGCATAAAATTGTAAAAAGAAAGAAAGGTGTTATAGTGAAGTTATTAACCTACAGTCCGTTATAAGTCAGTAAAGTGGTGCTTGGCTCACTACCATTTCATTAATAGCACTGTGTCTATTTTTGCAGACGAAACAAGCTGTGTGTGTAATACAGTCTATGGAGGTGTTCATAGGCTGAGGGTGACTTGGACAAACTGGGTGTTTGGTCATCCACTTGGAAAAGAAGTTTAATGTGGATAAATGTAAAGTAAGGATCTGCACTGGGGGCAATAATCCACAGCAACATATGATCCTTGGGAGTAAATCTGGGAGAGTCCCTTGTTGAGAAGGACCTGGTCGTAGATGATAAATTTAAATAACAGCATGCAATGTCAATCAGTGCCTCTAAAGCCATGAAGATCTTGTCATGTATCAAAAGTGGTATGGACCTCGGGATAGGGATGGTAATATTACCACTGACAAGGCATTGGTTCGGCCTCACCTGGAATATGCTGTCCAGTCTGGGCACCAGTCCATAAAAAGGATGCCCTGGGGCTGGAGAGGGTCAAGGAAGAGCCACCAAAATGATAAGGATATGAAGGGTCTCAGTTATGAGGAAAGATTAAAACAACTAGATTTATTTATGTCTGGAAAAGAGACGACTAAGAGGGACCATAATTAATTACACTAAATATATGAATGGAAATACAAAAATATGGTAGAAAGTTGTTCCAGATAAAATCAATCAAAAGACGAGGAGAAAAAAAGACATCTGAACGAAAACAATGTTTAATCACCAGTGGTGACAGGGCTTTTTGCTGTTAGAAATATCAATCTGGAAAGCCTTTCCCTAAGGGCTGGACACAGCAGGGACAGCAGCAGAGCTTCAAGAAGGATTAGATGCCTTTTTACTTTTAAATAACCTGATGGTATGTGATTATTAGAATAGTTTCCCCTAAATCCAATCCTCATCAATCCCTCCTTCCTTGGTTGGAACTGATAGACATGTGTCTTTTTTTCAACTGACTATGATATCATGATTTTTGTGTTCTGTTCTTTTGATTCCCTACAGATGTCATTTCTCTCAATTTGTAATATGTTGAGACTAGAATCTCAGAAGGCTGCAAAGCAAGCTGTATTAGTGAGTTCCTCCTCCTTCTCAAAGTCTGACCCTAATAGGTCTGATGACTTATCCTAATAATAGAACAACAGTATCTAATTGCCAAAAAACCCTTTAAGGAAATCTACCATTAAAATCAAGCATGAAAAATCAAGGGCACTTACTCATAGATCCAGTCACAATTGCTGTGGTATCTTCTATATTTGTTATCTATGTCCTCCTTCTTTCTAAAAAACAGCTTTTATAATTAAGGTAATGAGCCAGATGGGCTTGTAAAGTATACCAAAAATAAAATTTAATATCTTTTAGGATATGAATCAGGAATGTATAACTTGTGCAAGACTCTATTAGGGTGCAATCCATGTGTAACATTTATAAGGAAAAAGGCAACAGAATGCTTGAAATAAGATGTTAGTGAAAACTCAATGCGAGATTCAGTGGCCCAATGTACTGCATATCTCTATTCATTTTTACGTCTTAATCAGCTTGTATGTACAAGAGGCACAGGTCCAAAGCATTCACTGGTTTGGATTAACCTACTAACAGTTTCCTGGTATGTGTTTGGCTAAATCTAGCCATCCACTGGGCACTGAAATGGCACGTGGTCATCAGCTGGAAATTAGTTTTGGAAAGTGCTTGTAGGTCAAAATGTTCACTATTTCCCTTGAAAAATGGCTTGAGCTATTTCAAAATCCATCTTTGAAAGGTTTGCAGTGTTCTGGTATCTAAGGGTCAAGTATGTCATAGCACCTGATCCATCTAGAAAAATCTCTCTTAAAAAAGATAAAAAGTGCTTTTATTGCATGCTTGCCCTAAAGCAGTTTTCATCTACATTGTAGAAATACTGTACTTACATTTACTGGAAGTTAAGTAAACAAACTCTGCATGCATTTTCTCTTTTAACGTCTGTCAAAGTAAGTCAAATAAAGCTGATTGTATGTGTGTGTGGTGTATGTGTGTGTGTATGTTCCGTTAAAGGAATTTGCACCATTGCAATACAATCACCAAATCTTGCACAGCAGCCGCTCTGTGACTCAGGGAACATCAAAGACTAAAAAAATACGACTCAAAATTTTCACCCTGGCTTCCCTAAATACTCTTATTATCATACCTAACATTTGGAAAAGGAAAGGGGACAAAAATGGCGGCAAGCGGCGATCCCCTAAGCCACACCCCCAATCACTCCCTGGCACGCTCCAAATTTTAGCCATATTAAAATAATAAAAAATCATCTCAATAAAAAAAAAAAAAAATTATCCTCATGGGATTTGAACCAGAACCTGCAGTGTCCATGACAATAATAACACAGGCCTCAACAACTGAGATAACCTTTGGATTAACAAGGTGAAGAATTTGGTAACTAAGAACTGACTATATACTGCCTGTATATAGGGATGGATCTTCTCAGATTATTGTAATTATTGAGACTATTTATATATTATTATTATTATTATTATTATTATTATTATTATTATTATTATGATGGAGATGATTATTATTATTTTTACCATTATAATAATCATCTCCATAATAATAAAAATAATAAAATTTTATAATAATAATAATATAGTCTCATAATTACAATAATAATCTCTGAGAAGATCCCTCCTATATATCAGGCATTAGTCTGTGTCACAGTGTAAATGGCAGATAAAACTTCTTAGTTACACAGAAATCCTCAGCTGTATCACTGGGCTTATGCTCAGTTAGTTTAGCTTCTGTCTATGGTGCACAAGGTCCCGGTTCGAATCTCAGCCTGGCCAAAACTTATCAATTTAATTTATAAAGAGCTTGTGTCTGGGGAAGCCCTGGAGACCATATATGGACAGATGCTGATCTGAGCTGATGACGTGGTCCCTGCTCTCTCCACTAAGCCGACACTTCTCTGAAAAGGATTCCCTGCCCGATGTCTGCTTCGGGGAACCCTAGGAATGCGTGACCATATAGGGACAGATGTGATCTGAAGCTGATGACGTGGTCCCTGCAAGCCGACACTTCTCTGAAAAGGATTCCCTCCCGATGTTGTAGAAGCCATTCTGTACTGTGAGTTCAGACTTTCAAAGTATTTACTATGCGGAAACAGCGCCGGGACACAGCGGGACCTGGGGGAAGAATCCGTGACAATCTCATAGCTGCCCGTGACGCGGGGCAGAGGTACAAAAAAAGGGAAAGTCCCGTCAAAACGGGACGGCTGGGAGCTATGTTTTATGACCACATACAACAGCATTATACTGGCTGCTGTGGCAGTTAGTGTAACCAATCACCGCTCAGCTTCTATTTTGCCACAGGTCAAATGAGCTCCAAGCTTTAATTGGTTACTATAGGCAATCCAGTATGAGACAGCTTATGTGTGAGGTAATATGATAGAGACAGAGGGAGAGAGAGGGAGACAGAGAGAGAAACAGAGAGAGGAGAGGAGACAGAAAGACAGATGGAGAGAAAAGAGAGAGAGAAACAAAGATAGATCGCAAGAGACAAAAGAGATAGAGAGAGACGGAAAGAAGGATAGAGACAGACATGTAGAGACACACACACACACACATATATTATATATATATATAATATAATATATATATATATATATATATATATATTAAGCCAAAAGGCAGCACAGCACTCAAGAACAAGGTAAAATGGGGCTCAGGTGCACATCCCAGGACCTAGACCAGGGTCCATCCACATGTAGTAAAAGAAAAAAATGGCAGCACACCGAGTTTTCAATGTGAAAAAACACTACGTTTCGGCTCCTCAGACCTGGACCTTTTCAAGTGACCTGGAGCCTTCCTCAAGTGAAGAAGGCTCCAGGTCTGAAGAGCCGAAACGTAGTGTTGGGCACATGTGTGAATAAACTAGTATGCTTTTTTCACATTGAAGACTCATTGTGCTGCCATTTTTTCTTTACATATATATATACACTCACCGGCCCCTTATTAGTACCCATGCTAGTAACGGGTTGGACCCCCTTTTGCCTTCAGAACTGCCTCACTTCTTTCGTGCATAGATTCAACAAGGTGCTGGAAGCATTCCCAGAGATTTGGGTCCATATTGACATGATGGATCACAGTTGCCGCATATTTGTCGGCTTACATCAATGATGCGAATCTCCCGTTCTACACATCCCAAAGATGTCTTATTGGATGAGATCTGGTGACTGTGGAGGCCATTTGAGTACAATGAAACTCTGTCAAGTTCAAGAAACCAGTCTGGATGATTCAGATGTTATGACATGGGGCATTATCCTGCTGAAAGTAGCCATCAGATGTTGGGTACACTTGTGGTCATAAAGGGATGGACATGGTCGCAACAATACTCAGGTAGGCTGTGCATGCAACGTGCTCCAATGGTACCAAGGGGCCCAAAGAGTACCAAAAAATTTTCCCCCACACCATGACACCACCAGCCTGAACCGTTGATACAAGGCAGGATGGATCCATGCTCATGTTGTTGACGCCAAATTTCTGACCCTACCATCGAATGTCGCAGCAGAAATCGAGACTAACAGACATGCAACGTTTTTCCAATCTTCTACTGTCCAATTTCGATGAGCTTGTGCAAACTGTAGCCTCAGTTTCCTGTTCTTAGCTGAAAGGAGTGGCACCCGGTGTGGTCTTCTGCTGCTGTAGCCCATCTGCCTCAAAGTTCGACGTACTGTGCATTCAGAGATGCTCTTCTGCCTACCTTGGTTATAATGGGTGGTGATTTGAGCCACTGTTGCCTTTCTATCAGCTCGAACCAGTCTGCCCATTCTCCTCTGACCTCTGGCATCAACAAGGCATTTCCGCCCACAGAACTGCCGCTCACTGGATGTTTTTTCTTTTTCGGACCATTCTCTGTAAACCCTAGAGATGGTTATGCGTGAAAATCCCAGTAGATCAGCAGTTTCTGAAATACTCAGACCAGCCCTTCTGGCACCAACAACCATGGTACGTTCAAAGGCACTCAAATCACCTTTCTTCCCCATACTGATGCTCGCTTTCTTCCCCATACTGATGCTCGGTTTGAACTGCAGGAGATTGTCTGGACCATGTCTACATGCCTAAATGCACTGAATTGCCGCCATGTGATTGGCTGATTAGAAATTAAGTGTTAACGAGCAGATATATATATATATATATATATATATATATATATATATATATATATAGGAAATAACTGAGAGTCAGTGGTGTTCCACTTGCTCTGTGTCTCGGAGTGTCTCTTGGGACATGTGGAAACTGTGCATGAATATGTAGACGTGTTCCTGATAAGCAGGGCAGATGTTTTACAACTGATGTCAGTGTAAGTCGATTGCCAGTTTATTTGCCATTCCCCCCAGCCGTCAGTCAGAGACAAGCTGATGTTTAAAAGTAGCTCAGCTGTCTTTAGGATAGTCTAGATCAGCTTTGGAGTTTGTCCAAATCTTAAATGGAGTTTGTTCCTCAACCAGGGCGGCAGTTCTGAAATTTCTTCCATATGTCAGGAGAATGGAAATTATGCAGTGAGCATTCAATGTGGTTTTATAACTCAACTATATGCAATACATTTACAGCTTCCTAAAAAATCTCAGGAAAGTTCATAGAAAAATGCTCACATTTCATTTTAAATGCTGTGGCATCTCTCTTTATAGACATTTAACCAAACTTTATTTGTTAACTACAGTGCTCTATTTGCATAAAATGATCCTAACATCTGATCTGATTATTTCTTGGCATAACTATGGACAGTGAAAGTAATATGCTGACAGCTGGACGGCAACATAAATGTACTGCAATAGATGCTCCAATGCTTCAAGTTAGGTTGTCTTGACTGAAATGATTTTACATCAAATGTAAATTAATGTTTTGAGGTTTTGATGCACATATTTTATTTTTATGTGTGATTGTATTAAAACAATTTCTATTTTTTACCTTTAAACAAATTGCGAAAGCAGTTTGAACGGTAGAAGTTAACCCAAAAGTCTCAACAACGTCCATTGTTTGTGGCCTGGTATGATGATATGCACCAGTTATGTGACTGCAGTCACATAACCCAGGGTAGAGTGGTATATGTGACCTCCAACTCAAAAGCACTATCTTTTTTCTTTTCCTTTTTTCTTTTGCTTTGTAAAGAGGGTTGAGCATTGGTTTATTTATTGAGCAATGTGTTTTTAGCATTTATGAGAGAGCATGCTTTTCTCCAATTGCTCCTCTCGGTAAAACAATTTTCTCTCCAGGAAATAACTTTTTGGTTTTATAGTAGAAAGCACTAATCGACTTAGGGCCCATGTAGTTAGCGATTAGCTCAAATAGTCACACATGAAAATCAACATATCATCAGCAGCTGAGTATGCACTTACTGACAGGTTGAACAGTGGGCGACTTAAAGGGGTTGTCCAGGATTGAAAAAAATGTGTGGTACTTTTTTCGACACTGAGTCTCTGTTTTGCCTTCCAACTAGTGCCACATGTCACGGGTGCCCTCCCTCTCGGTGGTGACGCGGCTGCTCTGTCCCCGGACCCGGACTCACCTGTCCATGAGCCTGCTTTCTGATTCTCCAGGTCGCGCGCACTCCCACTCTCTAGGACGCGCGCAGCTCTTCAGGATTTAAAGGGCCAGCATCCTACTGATTGGCACGGACATTTCTGGCTCTGTTATATAATCCGACAACTCCCAGCATTCCACATTACCACCACATTATATAGGGACCTATATTCTGAGTTATATAGGTACCAAATAGTAAAAAGCAAAACAAAAATTAGTCCAATTAGTCCATAGTCCAAAAATTAGGGACGTATAGAAGGAATGATAACATGCATAATAAAGAAAGAATACTGTAGTAGAGGGCACAATTCACATAGCATTGAATGCACCACATGACTACACATAAAGGGGAGCAATCATTATTTACAGTTTTCATTTACAGAAAACTTTCTTTTCTATTGCTGCGCCTGTTGCACCTTATGTATGTCAGCGTCACAATATTGGTGCTTTTTCTTTTTTTGGGCAACACTTTTCCTGCACTTTATACAAGAGTATCAATAATAAAGCTTTCTCTAAGGCATCTAGGCACAGAGATCCGGTAGGAGTCATAGGAAGAGGCAGGCTATATAACAGGGGAGCGGGCAGAGTCAACTACATACACCGGAGCGTGAGTAAGCCTGCAGCAGCTGCAAGGTGGTACACGGGGGTACACAGGTGTACCCGCGACCTGATGCATGGGTCGCAGGAGCACCCGTGACAGTGTAATGTAATCAGAGATGTAAGTAGAGGAGGATCCACGTCAGTACAAAGTTAACTGAGCTAAGGATGTAGTAGGGTTGAGGGTGATGGCAGCTGGACGTGGTCTATCCAGGGCTGCCACATTTTATAAAATGCCTCCATGTTGTCATTCCGTATTGCATAATCTTTTCATATAGTAACATCTGCGATACCCTTGTCTTCACCTGGTCTACTGACAGGGTTGACGACTTCCATTGGGCTTTTGAGCTTGAAATGTAGACTTCTGGATTTATCCGCCAACAACAATACTTCAGGAGTAAGTTTCACAGTCATTTTCAGAACCGTTGAAATCATTTGAGCTATGTGACTCCAGAATACAGACACCCTTGGACATGACCATCATATGTGGGACATCGTTCCCATCTGACCACATCTTCTAAAACACAAGGGTGAGGTCAAAGGGAAGAGTTTTTGGATACATTCCAGAACCAGATAGGACCTATGTAGGTTCATAATGGATGTTTCCGCAAAAGTCACCGGATAACTTCTCCTTGCAACTATCTCACAACAGTTTCTTCACCTCTGTAATAACTCTCTATCTCCAGGCTACCAGTATGTGTGGCAATATTGCAGGAGAGTGCTTCAGTTTTATCATAGTTTACACATAGGCCAGAAGCTCCTGCAATGATTTCAAAGGTTTAGTTATTATCAGAAGCAGATCATCTGCGCATAGATTAATTGCAGTGGCTGCCTCCCAATTCAAGTCCTGCAATTTTCGGGTGAGCCCTGAGTGGTTAGCCTTGCCTGGTGCCTCTTGCAATCTGAATAGAAGACCTGGTAGGGGTCTAGAGCTTTAAGGTGGCTGAAGGAGAGGAGTGTAATCATGCATGGATTTTTTCCGGGTCCTCCGGTTTCCTCCCCGACTCCAAAACACAATGGTAGGTTGATTAGATTGTAAGCCCCATTGGGGACAGGGACCAATTTGGCAAGCTCTGTGCAGCGCTGCATAATCCTAGTGCACTATATAAATAAAGGAATTATTATAATTTATTATTATTAATCATTTTATAATGGAAAGAAAAAGACCTCTGATATCGTACTCCTAGCACAGAAAATAAGTACGGCCAAGTGACGCTATCAAAGGCCTTTATCTAGGGCAAGAGCAACAATAGGAGTTATAGAGACATTGCACTGGTGAATAGGGTTCAGTACTTTTCTAGTTATCAGGAACCTGCTGAATGAAGCCCACTTAATCCTTGTGGAAATAGACCTATAGTTCTCAGGAGATGCGTGGTTTTTCAAGGGTTTGGGGATTACGGTGATGTGTACCTCCAAGAAGGTCTCCGGAGAGATCAACCCTCTGTTAAAGCATGGAAAGTTTTCTGCAACGGCTTCAAGAGCAACTGAGGGTACTTTTTTTTAGTAGAGGGCCCTGAACCTCCCAGGATCGGGGGCATTGCACAATGTAAGCTGTGATACTGCCAGTTGTACCTCCTCTAAGGAGATGGGGGAGTTTAAGGTCTGAAGTCGATCTCAGGTGGGGGGATATTTGGGTCAAAAAAGGAGAAATAGTAGAGGCTACAGCAACTGGAGACTCATAATACAGTTTTCTATAATAGTCAGCAAAAATATTATGTATTTTGGTAGCATTTGAAGTAGTTGTGCCAGACACTGTGCGTATGGCATAGACCATATTGAAAGCTCGAGCACTATCCATTTTCCTGGCTAAAAATTTGTCTGGTTTATTAGCCTGCTTAAAATAAATAGCCTTTGTCCACTGAAGTTCCCTCTCTGTCCGCTCTGTCAAGAGCCAGTTGAAGCTTAGTGTCTACCACCAGTTTAACTAGGGTTCTAGAGGAGGAGAGTTGTAGCAACTGTGCCGATTTAATTTTATTGCAACAAGCTGAAAGCTTGGTTAGCCTATCCTTGATGAACATTTTATGTGTCATACAGACCCACACTGGATCAGAGTCTGGGAGGTCGTTGTCTGCAAAAAAGGCGCCCAACTCCTCAGCAATTTGTGACTTAACTGTTGGTTCTTTAAGAGGAGTCTTCTTCAATCTCCAAGCCAAACTCAAAGTTTTAGGTGACAGAAGGAACTGGGCCAGCAGCATATAATGGTCCGACCATGCACAAGGAATGTATCATGTTTGGACCATGTTGTGTAGTGTGGAAGAATTTTGTTCGGAGCAATATTAGTCTATTCAGGAATATGTTTTGTGGGTGGCAGAATGGTAAGAATAACCTTCAAACCCCATGAAACTCTCTCGCCAAACCCATATACTCACAATGTATTGGATATATACATTCTATTAGCAGCATTTAATCTATCCGGTCTGGGGTGAAATTTATCAAGTGTCGGGGCCAATACCAAGATAAAATCCCCCATCCATAAAGTACTATCCACCAACAATCCCATTAGATGTCTAGCAATCAGTTGAAAAGTGGAGACAAGATTGTCTGCCGGGGTATAGGAATTAATCAAGACAATATTAGTGCCTCAAAGTTCACCTGTGAGGATCACAAACCTCCCATTAGGTCACAGGTGACCAAGAACAGCTGAAGCGGCAATGAGTCGAGTAGGAGTATAAATACTCCTCTGTGTTTTTTAGGGGCAGAAGATCAATATAATCTTTTATATTGCAAGTGCATGTACACTGGGGCAGAGGAATGTGAAAAATAAGATTTTTGTATACACAATACAGATGGCTTGTATTTGACATATTGGAGGAAGGCCTCCCTCCTTTTAGAGGGGGAATAAAAACCCTGTACATTATTGCCCTGTGTTTATGGCTATACTCTTTTGAGGGCAGACTGAGCTAGGGAGAGGGTCTTACCTTGACCCGTGGTAACCAGGTCCACCTTTTTAAGTGTTTTTAAATTTATATGTATCCTGTCTTTGTAATTGATTTCACTTATTTGTAATAAATTTTGCACTTTAGTCTCCATCCGGTGTATGCATCCATCTGTCTTTGTCTTCAATATAATGTAGTTTTTGGGATGCATGGATTCACTTATTATTGTAACTTATTGGTAGTGCCTATCCTGTTTTCTGTCTCATTACACATTCAGCAAGTCAGGCGCATGATGTAAGGGAATCGCGGCACAGTGCATTGTCATCGGACAATGC
Source organism: Engystomops pustulosus (assembly GCA_019512145.1). Classification (NCBI taxonomy): domain Eukaryota; kingdom Metazoa; phylum Chordata; class Amphibia; order Anura; family Leptodactylidae; genus Engystomops; species Engystomops pustulosus. The sequence continues at coordinate 113,979,593 of CM033641.1, forward strand.
ACTTTCGGGATCTCCTCCGGACCAGGTAAGTAAATGTGCCCCAAAGAGTACACAGAAATGAAAGAAACCAAAGAACAGGTTACATGGTTACAACTACACAGGCATGAGTATTGTGCTTTTTGCTGTCATTGAGGCATTGGGCTATCCTCTAAAACGATACCCTCCTCTTCCAGGCTATGTTTTTGGTTCTTGGAAATGGAGAGCAAAGGGGTAGCCTCACCTATTGCAGATCTCTGCTTGCTGGAAGGCCAAAGCGAGAGGATGCAGTGTGGATGAAGGCCCCCTGGGCAGTTGGTCCAGGTTATGTTCAGCTTGCAGAACAAAGTCCCAAATGGCACAGCAGGGTTTACAGGTTTTGTTAGCTCTCTATGGATACAACATACATTCGGTTGGAGGAACTTGTGGCAATAAAGTAGAGAAAATATTCATGGCAGCTTCACAGATGTTGGTTATTGTTTCTGGGAGTACCTGTATACAGAGATTACCTCTCCTATTGCAATTATCGGGATCTTTGCATTTAGCCTCTAATAAGTCCAGTTTGTACCGCAGAGCATCAATTCTTCCTCGCTCAGTATCTGTAGAGGCAGTCAGATCATCTGTGTTGCTGCTCAAGATCTGCTCAAGATCTGATGTATGATGACTAATGTCCGTAAGCTGCCCTGTGTTGCTTGTAACCACTGCTGCCAGCTCAATCAGGAACATGTTCTGAATCTTATCAAACAGCCAAATCTCAGCCTGAGGAAGGATGTCATCTTCGGTATGCTGAGTGGTGGAGGTCCCTACAGGAGAGCTGTCCATAGTGAGGTGGAGCCTGCGCCATCTTGCGCACTGCTGAAGACCTGGTCTTTGAGAACAGGTCCAGGAAAGTGCCCCAATGTAGTGTCTCTGGTATCCAAGCTGGTTTATACTGGTGTCTGGACATCTCTGGATCTTGAATCAAGCTCCACTGACTCGGCAGACTCTACTGTTAATAGCTAATAATTGGTTGGGACAGGTGCAGAGCTCAGGGAAAGGCAACCATCTTCCTCCTGCAGACTACTTAGAATGAGGGGGTGAGACGGGAGAAGTTGTATGCTGCAGACCTACCACCGACTGCACTGACCTGATTGATGCGTATCAGCAGGGTACGGGAGAGGACGATGTCCCTTTAAATGTTGCAGTTGTCTGCTCAGAATCAATAACAGGATCCCATAGCCCAGGGGTCTGAAGAGGTCATGTGTTGTGAGCCTACAAGCGATCCCACTGACTTGATGGGCCTCACGCATCAAGGCCCTCTACAAGTGTTCCTGAGACAAATTGCACAAATAATGGCTATGGAGGTGGTTGGGAAAGCACAATATATAATCCCCAGTCAGTAAGGCCCTGCTGCAAATAAATGGGGGGGTGCCCAGAGATGCAGTAACTAATTGACGCCAATGCTTTTGGGACCTAGTAGACCACAGTGGACTCTGGCTTTGCTGAGCCTAGCAGAGGGTCCTCAGGGCCCCAGATGTCCTCCAGTCACTGATTGTGGTTGGGCTCTGCTAGGAGCTAGAGTAGCCTACCCATTCCAGCGGGAAAAGACCATTTTCGGTCCAGTGGGGGCGCACCTTCGGCAGTCGGGGGTTGGGATCCGGTGCTTAGAAAGACCTTGACCTGGGATGACCTCTCCAGAGGTCCCAGAAATGGTGCAGAGGTCTGGATGTCCCCTCAGAATGTTTCATACACAGCTTCTCACTTGGTTGTCTAATATTAAAGCTAAATTTCATTTTCCAGAAATAAAAACTTTAAAAGCACCAATGATCAAATCTGACCAAGAAATATAAATATTTAAAAAATTGAAATCTGAAGTCTAATATGTGACTTCAAGCAATAATGTCTGAATCCTGCACTTGGTGAGTCACTGAGCCCTCTGAAAGCTCATGGAAGAAATAAACCATGTGCTAATGCAGATGTTTGAAGGAGAGAAGAGCTGTATATTTTCACAGTGAGAACAAGCAAGTGACAGGCATTGAGATTTAAATGACAGCATACGATATTAGGAGTCACAATTAAAAGTCATTATGGGTTTCACAGTAACAAATTATCATTACATGATACTCGTCAGGAAAACATTAACATGTCAATAGTTAGACAAGCTGCATGATCCATGACATTGAGGAGCAGCTAAGTCACTTAGAGCGGCTGAATGGCAGAATGTAGCTGAATTTCTGTGCTTTATTTACCGTAGGAAATGCTTTAGAATGCATATCAGACTTTACCCATGCAAATCACAAGCTCGAGGCTCTGGCGTACCAGCTGTTGTGGAACTACAACTTCCAGGATACCTGAATAGTAGATAATAGCACACAACATTTACAGATATTTGCTTATTATCTCAACCATGTTGTATTTAGTATTTGCAGTATGTAAATGATTTAATAATGAAATTATAATGGATGGCTTTATTTCTATCTCAATGTTTGTGAGAAGTATTATATGTGGTTTTGGGGGACTATAATAACTCGCTTTTCTCAATTCCACATGTCTTCATTTTACAATTATACTTCCTTTATTTTCTTTAGCATAACTTCAATCATAATTTGGTGCAAATAGGCAGTGGCATTTAAGAGTAGGTTTTAATACAATTGTTAATGGGGGGAAGACATCTTAACCCCTTAAAAACACAGCCATTTTTGTAATCTGACATGTGTTGCTTTATAATTTATGAACTTATAACACTTTACTTACTAAAGTGAAATTTTGGTTGATACGTTTTACGTTTATTTTAGGGCTATATACCCTATTAATGAAAATGAATACTGCAATTATTTTTTTTTCGTTTTTTAGGTGTTCACCTTAGAGTAACATTGTTATTCTATGGGTCATTACAATTACGGTAATAGCAAATTTCTATATTTTTGCTTACACTTTACAAATTTTGTAGAATAAAACCAAATGTGTGGAAAAAATCTATTTTCCATGTGGCCTAACACTTTTAATTTTGATCCATATAGCTGGCTGAGAGCTTATTTTTTTGCAGGACATGTTGTACTTTACAACAGTACCATTTTTGTTTAGATACCTGAAGGACTCCTGGGGGGACTACCAGAGGCCCTCTGTGCTTCAGATTCACAGACTAAAATAGTGTACAAGGAGCAGTGCTGAGGGAGCAGAGGGGGAGGGGGGGGGGTTAAAAACCTGTAAATCTGCAACACAGAGGGTCTCTGATAATCATCCTCGTATCTCCCCCAGACTCATTAGCAACATTTGAAAGTCAATTTTAGAAGGAGAGGCCATAGATAACAAATATAAGAAGATTACCACAGTCACGGTGCATGGATCTATGAGTAAGGTCCCCTGGTTTATCCATGCTTAATTTTTATGATAGATTTCCGTTAAGAAAGCATTACTCACCCCAAACAAACTTCAAGCAATCCCCGGGTTACATACATAACAAGCTCTGTAGGTTTCTTCTTAAAGGAAATCTGCCATTTGATTTCATGCATTGTGTACCAAACATACATTGAGAATGCTGTAGCTACACTGATGCAGAAACATATCTTGTTTAATTCTTGATCAGAGTGGTTTTGCTGAAAAAACTATTATAAAATTCAGGACATTGGGAAAGCTGGGTTGCATGCAGTCTGCCATTCATAGACACATTACACAGAGCTTCCTAAACTGTCCATTACACACACTGCATTTATTTTATTGCCACTTTCTTGAACATCTATTATTGGCTCCTTTTTTTGCATATTTTTTTTTTAAACATGGTATAAACTAATTCATAAATAGTACTCAAAGATACTTCACCACCACCAACTGGAATTCCATAAGGGACATTTGTTTAGTGCTGCACTGCTTTCAATATAGTCAGCATTGATGATGCCATTGTCAGTGCTACCATCCCCATATTTTTCCTTCTTGAAAGAGCTCTTCAGGCCGTGATTGAAGATGTAATGGTGACAGAGGAAGAAGAAGAAAAGGAACACGTGTCAAGCCAGTCCACACATGGCTTGCAGGGTGGGTTACTTGGCCAGTGGTGAGGTACTCACTGTTCAGATAGTGGGCAGTGGAAGGTGAAAGAGGTGTAACTGGACTATGCCTGCAGAGATGCAGAGGAGGAGGAGACACCACCCACCACGGACAGCTTGTTCTTGCCTCTGGGCAGCCCACATGAGCCACTGTATGCTCCATTGCCTTCCTTCCCCAGATACTTAACAGTGCCGAAGTAGAAGTGCGCTTTGGTCGAGGTGATCATATCTGACATTGAGAGCTCAGTGACAAATTTTCACCAATTTTGGATGAACTTGACAAACCCGAATTTCGACCAGCCGGCTCATCACTAATCAACAAAAGTACAGTAATGTAAATTGGATTCTAACCTCTTTAATCTACTGATTCCAACATAACATGTAATGGCTTATGAAATAAATGCAATGCATCATAAGATTTCTTCTACAACAATTTTCTACAAAAAAATTCTGATATACTCCAGCTTTTACAATGATCAAGAGCACAGAGTGGATTTTTGTTTATTGAAGTCACTTTTCAGCTATAAGCTTCTTACACACAAACAGGTGTATTTCACGGGCTTTAAACAAAAATTGTGTTGCACGCGATATGATTTTGGTGCAGACGCGCTGGCTTTCATGCAACAGAAATCAGGGGGCGGGTCGTCGGACGATCCAACTGATTCAGAATGAGCGCAGGGTTTAACTTTGAAATGGGGTCTCAAGATTAAGCACTTACATGCACCGGGAAGAAGAAGGTGAACTCCGGCAGACCTGACCGGAGAAGCAACACATGCACAATATCAATCTTAGTGAATCGCGACAGAGTGCATTATCGCCTGAGTTTTGTAAACTCCTCCGGATGGGTAAGTAAATGTGCCCCAGTGTCTGCAATGACAGGAGCAAAGGCACCAAGCAAAGCAAGGAATAGGACCTGCTCTGAGTTTTGTAGCTTGGGCTGGGGAAGCCACAGCCATGTGCATGACTATATAAATGAGTTTGTTTGTGACTATCTGTGTGCATTATGGCTTACTGTGTACACTGGCAGAAGGTAAGCCTAGCCATCTCATAATCTGGGTAGGAAATGTAACGATATATTGTACTGCAAACGTTACAACCATTTAAAAAATCCATTGCCCCTACTTCTTTGTTTGAAGAGGGGAAATATGCTATTGATTCCCTTTTAATTTGCACAGTTACTGCAATTTTTATTCTTTTATTCTTTTTTTTTTTGCTGCCCAAAATATATCACAATTAACACAGAAAATGTCCCAAAAATCTCCAACAGCAAGAATAATTTTTTTTTAAAAATCGAGAATTAAGACATCGTACTATGGATTCTGCAGCTAATACTGTGGTTGGTGGCCACACGCTCATTTAAGCTTATCAGCATGCGGTCCTATAGCTGTATACTTCAGAAAAAATCTGACGCACAGCTTTGGCTCAAGTTCATTTTGTGGAGTGGAAAAAACACTAACTTACTTTGATCTATACACTCTAGTAGCTTTCTATGTCAATTGCCTCCCCATCATGTTTGGGTGATGCAACACGTTAGCGTTTTGATTCCGTTTTGTAACGGAATCAAAGCGCACTGGGGCGTCCCACAGCCGATCGTACATGTGTTTGTATGCGAACGCATGCGATTGGCAATCAGCACCTGGTGTCTTGTATTGTGTAAATGCGAGACAATGGGCTCTGATTAACAAACGCATGTGTTTGCAAAGAAACGCATATGGCATCGGCAGCGGCCCGCCCCAGTGGGCTTTGATTCCGTTTTGTAAAAACGCTAACGTGTGGCATCACCTTATGCCTGTTACCTCCACTTCTTTCCATAAACTACATGCAGTATTGTCACACACTATTATACTTTGGGAATTTATTTTAAGGATTGTTACCTGAAATAGGGAAAATGCTCTTGTCAGACATCTAAAACCCTTAAATCATTATGATTACATAATTTTCATTAACATTAACCATAAAATCTCATTTCTCTATAATCTCTGATGACTGAACAAAGTGTTATCATTAATGTGTAAAGTGAGTGTAAAATATTATTCATAACATGTGGCTTTCTCTAATTAACATGCCACCGAGCTTAATGTAACATTTTCCCAATATTAGGAGAGCTCTGCTGCCAGCTGGCAAGCTCTGGTAGTGGGTAACAATTACAGCTCCATTGATGTGAGAAAGACGGGTTATCAATATCTTTTAGTCTGTGGCAAGTGTTTTTTTTTAATCTTCAAGTTATCCCATTTGCCACATACAGTCCAATCATTTCTGTTCTGATGTTGTGGAATTAACGTAATCTTCATTTTTCTTAGACAGATTGGGGCTCATTACTAAGGGTCTGCCGGACGCATTTTTGTCGGGTTTCCTGATGAATTCCGTTTTGTGCCGAATTGCCCCGGGATTTTGCCGTGTGTGATCGGATTTTGGCGCATTGGTGCTGGCTTGCACGCGACAGAAATCAGGAGGTGGCCTGTCGGACAACCCGACGGATTTGAACAAACCGTAGAATTTAAAAAAGGATTTGTGTCACAAGATCAAGCACTCCCATCCACCAGGAAGAAGCAGGTGAACTCCGGGGCAGCAGTGACACATGCAGGAACTTGGGCGCACGATCTTAGTGAATCGAGCCGAACCCGAATCCTCATCGGACAACGCACCGAGGGATCGCGACAGGACCGGGTAAGTAAATCTGTCCCATTGATTTCTATGGTTAGTTGTTATAGTAAGGTGGAAATGAAAAAATAAATTCTTCATATTTAGAACAGCTTGCAGGATCCTACGTATTAATTATAAGGAGATTTCCATGTAGCAGGATGTACAGTTTGGGCTTATGAGACATACCAGGAAAGTCAATTTTTTTACTCTGATCCTCAAATCCAATTTCCCAGGTGTGCTAGATATTCGTAACAATACCAAACAATGGCTGCCAGTTAATTCACTAACTTGTTCAAAATGCAAAAATAAATTTGGTGCACGTGTTTTGGGTACAGTATTGCATTTGACACAAATGTGTCGTGGATACATTATAAATACATGTTCAAGCAGTTTGCACTGAAAAAAATGGGGAAAGTCAGACGAAAAACTGGCTCAGGGGTTTTAATAAATGTTGGCAAAAGTATTTATTTGAATGACTAAAGTATCCATAGCTTTTAAAGGGAACCTACCACCACGGTTCTACCTATAAAGGTAGAACGGGTGGTAGGTGGATGAATGGGACGTGAGGATAGCCCTTTTTTGGGCTAATCCTCACGTCCTGGCTATCCTTTAGTAAACTTTAATGCTGGTATATGTAAATTTTTTTAAGTGGCTACTGGGGCGTGGAGTAGCCGGACATGAGGCAACTAGTCGCGGCTACTCCACACCCTAGTAGCCTCGTTCCTCCGCCTACCATATAATCTTTGGTCCGAGTACCCGGCGTTCTGTGCATGCGCAGTAGCGCCGGCCTCGGAGTTACGGCCGCGCACCCATAGGCCTGCATTCTGCGCATGCACAGAACGCCGGGTACTCGGATGAGGGCGCGCAGCTACAAGGAGCTGCACGCCGAAGATTACATGGTAGGCGGAGGAACGAGGCTACTGGGGCGTGGAGTAGCCGCGACTAGTAGCCTCATGTCCTGCTACTCCACGCCCCAGTAGCCGCTTAAAATTTTTTGCATATAACAGCATTAAAGTTTATTAAAGGATAGCCGGGACGTGAGGATTAGCCCAAAAAGGGCTATCCTCACGTCCCATTCATCCATCTATCACCCGTTCTACCTTTATAGGTAGAATCGTGGTGGTAGGTGCCCTTTAAGATAAGTTTGAATTTCTTTAGAAAAAGCCAAGGAGAAACAAATGTTTATTAATAGATAATAAGAAAAACAAAAATTGGAAAATGCCCCAGGACTGGAACCTCCGCCAGTAACACCCATGATTGGTGTTGGAACGGTTTGTGTGAACTCTGTAAATGCCGCAGGTGACATTTATAGCACTGTGGCACAAGCGCACTAGCACTTACAGGCTGATGGACTGTGAGTGCTTGCTATTTTGACGAGGAGCATCGTGCCACCAATCATCCTTGTCTAATCATTACAAACTGGTAAGCTTTTATTCCATTTGTTTTCCCTTTTTTAGAGATGAGACCAAATGTTTTAAGCACCATCGGGGATACCTGGATTGAACATCAATACTGTATATACAGTCATTTACCATCTAGTATTAGAATGTTTTCCTTTGCATATTTTTGTTAGATGATCCATTTTAATATGAGCTGGTCCCTCAGATTTAATACCAGTAATAGTACATCACTGTGTAAAAGTTATATTTTCTCCATTGCATACTGTTGCTATATATAGTTGCAACATTCCCCACCGGGGCTTAGCCTTTTCTCGGGGCCTGGAGACAGCCGGGGCCCGCAGTACCTGAGTGGCTGGCGGTTGCGGCCTAGGCACGCTAGGGTCACGGTGCTTGGTATGGGGAACTGGAGGGCTGTCCTACAGCCTGGCAGGTCTCCAGCAGGGTGGTGTTCGCAAGAAATGAGGAGGGAGAGGCTGCTATAGCGGTTCTCCCTGGGGCAACCCTTTGGTGTCTAGAGTATGAGTCTCTGTGTGGTGGATAGGGTGCCCGTGATGGTGACAGCCGTAGTAGCAGGGACCAGACGGAGGCAGACGTTGAACAAAAATAACTTACAGTTCTTTATTGGAACCGACAGGAACAGTAGCAATGTGCCTTAACAGAATGGTAGAATGCTGGAGGGAGCCACAGGAGGTAGATCATCAGCCTGGATGCAAAGGGCAGGCTGAAAGATAGCTGTGTCCTGGAAGGATGCTTCAGCTTGTCCTGGGTTGCTTCAGATATCACCCTTTAAGGTAGGATGATATCCCTTTCCTCTCATTGTCTAACTCACTACACTCAGGCAGGGAGCTGGGCTCACCTGCTCTGGTCTGGTATGCTGGCTGCACAGACTTGCTTAGCTGAACTGAGCTGTGTCAGCTCTAGCCTAAGACTGACTGCTTCTTCTGAACTCTAGAAGTTTCCTGACCAGGGGTTTTGTTACTCCCATTGGTCAGGTGGTGGCTACTCCTCCAATTATATCTCAGCTCACAGAAACAGAGTATAACACATGTGATTGGTTGCTGGAATTACATCACAGAAAACAATTAACTCCTGCCTTACCAGGCAGACTCCACCGCTGCAGTGCTCTCCTGTGTTATGTAGTGACCTGCTGTGGGGCTGATCAGACCCTTCACAGGCTGCAAGCTACATGGTGGGACGTATTCGCAACAACCACTCTGCCTTGCATCGGCGAGAGTGTTGCATAGTACTATAGTATTTACCAAGTCCCCATATGCTTTATGTACAAGATATGTTACCTATGATTCTGCTATGATTCTACCTATGATCACCCATACTTCCATCGAAATTCATGTAAATAATGCTTATTTCTATTCTCACAAGATTTGGTATATTATAGGGGTATTCCAGGAATCAGCATAATTCATATACAACGGGTAATTAAAATATAAGCTAATATGTCATTAGTTGTTATTTAAAATTTTGCTCCCCTTAGCAGAAAAATGCTGTGGACATACACTGTAATGAAGAATTAAAATCCTACTGACCCCTTAATCTGTTTGGCTGTAGTTGGTTTGTTGGTGCATCCAGTATGGCCAGTGTTGTGGTAAGACATCATCTCAGTGAGGTAATGTGCAGTGATTACTATGATTATATTATTACTATGGTAACAGAGCAGGACAGTCTGTTAGATCATCACTGGGAGCAGAGCATAAGAGAGAGGAGGAATTACTGAGAACTATAAGATCATGGGACTTGTAGTTTCAAGTGGTATGCATCCTGGTGATAACTCTGCATACTTTAGAAAGTTGATAACATTTTGTGAATTGTAATAATCAAGCTATTTAAGCTCCATTTTGTAACTAATGACATTGGGGCACATTTACTGAGGGTCTCGCGGTGCACTTTAGTCGAACCAAGCACGTTCTTCATGGCTAAAATGGCTTGCACAGGTATTTAAGAAGTGTCTGCGCTGAGATTGTGTGGCGCACGACCCTTTTGTGGAGCAGCATGCGCTAGCCTCCATGTGACAGAAATTAGGCGGTGTGCCATCAGACAGTCCGACTGATTCGGACCGAGTGTTGTATTTAACTTTTAAATTGTGTTGCACACCCTATGTTAAAGTTGCACCACAAAAAAGATGGTGTCAGACCATTGCAGGGAGGCGCCTGGTAGTAAGGAGAGGTAAAGTGGAATTTGACCTTTGGTCTAAGAGACATTTCCCTGGATTTCTTCAAGGTACTTTGTGCACATCCTAGTTCCAAAGAAGCTTAACCAAGGAGCCCATGGTTTAGATTTACTTACCCGGGTCATTCGCGATTCAGTGGCGCGTTCTGTGTGGAGGATTCAGGTTCTGCCGGGAGTCACTAAGGTAGTTTCCCCGATGTCCACTAGGTGTAGCTGCTGCGCTGAAGTCCATCGGAGCAGGTAAGCGCGTGACACTTTTTTTTTTAAATGCAGAGTTTTTTCCGAATCCGTTGGGTTTTCGTATGGTTTTCAGCTAACCCGCCAGAAAAACGCAATTCTGGTCCTTAGTAAATGACCCGCCATGTCTTTTTAAAATCACTATGTTTACTTTATTCGTAAGAACTGAGTTCTTCAAGTGTGGACAGCTGTGCTATCTTGTTAATCTATTGCCCTATGGAGGGGGGGTTGGTTTGCCGCCAGAGTAGCGGAATCAAGGATTTTGCCATTAAGAGAAGTTCCTTCTCCTTCTCCTATATTTAAAGGGAACCTTTCACCGTTGTTCCAAAAAAATGAGCTAAGGACAGTTTCCAATAGAGCCCTTACGTCCCACTCTCACCCCTAGTTTAACTAGCAAGATCGATCCTCACAAAAGCAGAAAAACACTTTTTATCAGGTACCTGGTAACTATGGATGGAAGTAAGGGAGTCCAGCGGGCTGTATCTTATCAGCCCGAGTCCAAATTTCTCCCTCCTCCACCTCTGTTTGTACACGCCTCTCTAGTCACTTGGCTACTCGGCCGAGTTCTTGCACCTGCGCACTTCCGTCATGTGCAGCGAGCATCATAGTGCCAGCCAAAGCCGCCGGCCTACTGCACACGCGCCGTGATGCGCCCTTTGTTGCTAAGCACTGAGGTATACACAACTCCCTATGGAGTTTGCGTATCTCTCGTCCGGCACCTCTCTGTCTAGACACTGTACTCGCAATGAGTGGAAATCTTTGTTTGACACTCATTGCGGAATTGTCTTGCAGAGAGGTAACAGGTTTAATAAATCAGCAGTGTATAATGTATTTTCTGAAGCCTCTGCCGAGTTTATTTTACAATCGTGGGGGGGGGGGGGGGGGGCGGGGTTGGTGCAGAATTGTATATTGGCTGACATAATAATGTTTTATGGTGGGGGGGCGCATATTAGCTGGGATTACAGGGGGGGGGGCATTGGTGCGCATATGGCTGGCATAGGAGTTGGATAGAGATGCTTGGGGAGCCAGGGCATATTTTTTGTAGTAATGATTTGTGTCCAGAATGATGTCTCAAAACACCTGTTTTTTGCTTAGTAAAGTTTGATTTGATTTGAGAATACCACATGAAGTTAATGTTAGGAACCTGTTGTTTGACTAGAGGAAAGGAAGGGAAACGGGCATCTTGGAAGATGTCCCAAATTGGTTTGTCCCTCAGGGATATTTGAGCAGAGAGCCACAGTGTGGCTTGTATACCTTCTAGCCCCAACAGGTCACAGATTTTTGTGACCGGTTAGGAGGTGTTCCCTATGTCATGGAGTCTGGATATACTAGACCATGTACCAACCACAGCTCTGGTAAGGGGTTAAGAGTAAGTCCTAGGCTTATCTTGCTTCAGGAGCCGAACCCAAATTGCTGAATGAACTTTGAAGTTTGGGCCTGCTCAATACTAGACACAATAAATTGACAGTTTTCCAACCCCATGTAAAAACTGGTGTCTGATGTATCAAAGTTATGCCTCTGTATAAAATATCATTACATAGACTGAAACATAACCGCTTTCTTATAAATGTGGGTTGCTACGCAATATTGCTTTTTCTCACATACCGTATCTGTCATTGTTTTATCATGTCATGATAGATCGCAGGGTTCATTGATTTCATTGTCTTATAACTTTCCATCATGTGTTTTAGACCCACTGTGCATTTTAATGTAATTGATCAGTTTTTATTACAACACTTTTCCTATTTCTTATCAACACCCTTTCCCAGAATGCTATGGTTTGGTTAATCCATATGATATAATAACATGCAGAATAAGCAGTAAATGACTCAAAGTACATTGACCTACAGAAGAAATGTTCATCTTCACTTAATATTGTTCTACTGCATGAATAAAACAGCAGAAAATGATTTTAGTAAATGGTAATTGTGCACGCTGGACATTATATCATTGTGAGAACACAATGCATAATCATTACTTAAAAACTACAATATCTATAATTCTTAACTGATGCAATTGTTGTAAGGCTTTCTAAGTCTTTTTTTCTTCAAGAAAAATGTATTTCATTGAATTAATCTTTGAGAGTAAATTCTAAATAAGCCACTCCCCCTTTATTTCACATAAAAGACAACTGATAAGACAAGCTAAAATACCTCTTAAAATAGTGTAAGCATGAAAAAAACACAAAAAAGCCAAAACCTTTAATAATTGATCTTTAACAAATTATAGAAAACAAGGAGGAAAGGCCAAAGGATGGCACTAGAGTGATATCATCTAACCAAATGGATAATCAGATCTGCATGTAATTGCTCACCTGGAGACACACTTGGTTTTAGGCAAGTCACAAATAATTCTCCCTTAACAAATGCTGCTGGCCTGGAACCCTTTACAGCTCTTCAGTGCAAGTGTACATGTGTCAATAACCATTGGTTGGGCTATATACAAAAAAACAACATTCCCTTGGTGCTGCCATCTCCAAAAAGAAGTTTGACAATGATTCATACAAAGTTTGGCCTCATGCACACTACAATGTTTTTTCTGTACTGTTTATACAGCTATATTTTGGCCTTTAATACAGCAAGTTTTTCACCTGTATGTGCACACATAGCGCCATATGTGTACTGTATCCAAATAAAATACATTGGGCTGTCAAATGATTGGCAAATGATTGGTTGGCTGACAGAATGCACCTCCCACTGGTTCTGGATACAACTACATGCAGCACATATGCAATTTTATATGTGTCCATCGACTTCAATGGGGCATAAGGAAAGGAAATACATCGCAAAATAGGACATGCGCTATATTTTTTTACGTCTTGAAAATGGTACGGTGCACAATTCGGCCATTGAAATGAATGTGGACATTTTCATATGTCCGTGTGCATGAGGCCTTTATTGTTAAACATGTACAGTGCTAATTGTACATGTTCGACAATAAAGTTTGTATAAGCAAACATACTTTTGGCTACTTTTATGCATGTGGTAGAGCACTAGTAACACCTCTCTATCCAATTATATGGAATTTAGTGTTACAAACTTTTGCTCATTTTAGACTCATGTACCTGGCCAGCTACTGTCCCTCCTTATCATAGGTACATATGCAGTTTGTTATGTTATATGCTAAGCTTATTAATATACTTATTATATTATTTATAGTAATATAAAAATATTGTAATTTTAATTGTATTGTTAGTTATCCTTTAACGTAACCAAAAATGTGAATGATTCTTATTATTTCATTATATTCAAAGGCTGCTAAATGTGGAAGCTGCAGCTAATTCTTGCAGCACTGAAAGTGACATTAACTTTCAGCAGGATTTACATATATTCTGCTTTAAGTCTGCATCAGCTGGCAATTAAAATTAAAATTGTTGAACATGCAGCAAGCAGTCGGCTAAGTAATATTTAATAGCATTAACAATGCACTTCCCAATTGGCCTCTGATTCTTTTTACAGGCTCATCAATCCGTGAGTATTACACTATCTTATCATTTTGTATTCTGTAAATGGTATTTAAGGAAATTAGGATTTTATTAGCAAAATTTACCACTGCATTTGTGTGCAGCTCTGTAATAATTGATTAAAGTTCTGTTCTGTATGTTATGTTTATGCATATAGAAATGCCTTGCGCTTGAACAGTTTGCTTAGTATTTAATTATAGTCATATAATCCGTAGAAGCGCAAAATGAACACCACTGGAAAATAAAGATAAAAATGACTGTATTACTTTACCAACCTACTCTGTAATATTATGTTGTGCTAAATGGGTCATTGCGCTAAAACAACACACAGTAGTACAAAAAAGGGATGCACCTTCTGCACTCTCACTAATGGGTATGATATACAGCCAATATCCCGTAGTGAAAACTGGGATTGCAGATATCATTGAACATAGAAGTAAAATTAACATTATTGGCTCCTTAATTGACCAGTCCAGTTATAAATCACTGGGGCCCGGGGCTGTTTGAATACTATAGCTCCTACATGTCTGGAATTCCTACATATGGTACTTCTTGGGGACCATAGAATCTGTCCTTTCTGTCTGCTTTCAACCTGACATTTCACGAACTTTGGAGGACCTTCAAAGGTCTTGAAATGGTTCTTATGCACATGTGTATGGAGAGCAGGAACAGATGTTCATGGATTTAATGGCTGAAGGCCCTTCTCAGTATAAAATTTGGTGGGTGGTTTGGGTGGGCCCCCTAGAAGGCTTGGGCCCAGGGCTACCACCCAATCCACCTTTATTTTAATTCACGACTACTCTGGGTTTCTTTTGATGCATGACAATGCTAGGCCTTATGTGGCTGTAGTGTGTCAGCAGTTCCTGCATGATGAAGGCGTTGAAACTATGGACTGACCTGCCTGTGCCCAAGACCTTAGTACAATCGAGCACATTTGGGGCATCATGTCTCATTCTATCGATCGACATCACACTGCATCAGACTGTCCTGGAGTTGACTGATACTTTAATACAGGTTTGGGAGGAGATACCTCAGGAGAATATCCATGTCCTCATAGGAGCATGCCCAGGCATTAAAGGAAGGTCAAACAGGTACGTGGAAGCCACACAGACTAAAAAGCCTTGTTTTCTTGTCCGCATTTCCACTGTAGTGGGATCAGACGGAAATTAGATTTTCCTCAGTACATGACACTATTATGCATTGTTGAAAATATCTAGCTTGGTTTCCGCTGTTTAAAGTATTTCCTACCAGAGGGATTATGGTTTGTCTTACTATAAATGTTGACAAAGTCCAGTTGCTGTTTTTATTCCTTTCATTAAGCTGTGGTATAAAGCTATTGTTGTGCCTAGATTCCTTTCTGTATTTGTAGCCAGATGTACCTCTTTTCACCAAAAGAATCTCATTGTATTAGTAGCAAAAATGATAATGGTTGATGAAAGAATGTCAAGGTCTTTGGGCATGATCTTGCACCAGTGTTGATCTAGGTTGACTAGGGCCTATGAGTAAGATCCATTCTAGATACACATTTTACCTGACACCAGTTTGAAAATTCTTAAAATAATGCCGTCATTAATCACTTGCAGTAGTACCTTGTTTCGAAGCCCTTGCTTCTCACTGCTGTGGTCCTAGAAGCCTTGTCAGTAACCTGGCTTATGCCTTGATTATGCTTATGCCTTGATTTTAGGCCCACTTAGGCTACATTCACACTGCCGTATGGGGGGCGTATATACGGCCAACGTACATACGGCCAATATACGACTCCCATAGATGGCAATGGACGCACGGCGCCCTACGGGAGCGGTATGGTGCGGCACCGTACCACTCCGTACCCCGTGAAAAGATAGCACATGTCCTATCTTTTCACGGCATACGGTGCTGTGCGCCATATATCCCGATGGAGAGTGGCAGGGGTGAGGAGCGTTCACCTCCTCCTCTCCTCGTGTGCTGCCGCAACAGCAGGCCTCAAGCAACTACAAGATGGTTGATGATTGGGGGACAGCAGCATTATTGATACTAGCAAAAATGAGCTTTTGTGGTCTGTTCAGACAGCTCTCTTGTATTTGCCATTATGAACAAGAAACAGGAAATAAACACCACCTAGAATCTAAAAAGACTAATACAAGTCATGTGAGCACTTCCAAGGAGACGGTCGCCCAGACATTTCACAAATCAATTTAGGGTTTGTTATCTCAGATGGGGGCTTCTGATGCACAAATTCTGCTACTGGTTATCAGTATACAAAAAAATTTGTACAGCATCTTTTGGAGTTGTCCCATGTTTGTAGATTGATGGGGATCTGACAAAGGGACAGCACTTGTCATGTGAATGGATCTCTTATACCCAATTGAGATTAACAGAATAGCAGCATAATCATATGGTAGCATAGTAGGAGGTCTTATGTTATATTTTTCAAGTGACTACTTGAAAGTGCAGAAAGTTATACCTGCAAAAATAGTGCACACTGAAGTGCCATTTTTGCCATCGTAAATAATGGATCCATTATGGAAGGTAAACCTGGATACATGCAAATCAGTTGGAATGGATATAAATGGAGGGGCTTCCATTTAATAACTGCATTCAGTGTCCGTTATTCTATTCCATAACGAAATAGAGCACCAGACAACACTTGAGGTGGTATGCACACAACCTAATAAATATATATTTAAGTTGCTTACAACCCATAGTTTTGTAAAGGGTCCATCACTTGTGCTTGAAACCTCCACTACTGTATGACATTCATTTGCTCTTTCTGAAACCTAAAATTATATTGGTTCTTAAAAAATATCTTATTTTTTATGAAGAGCAATTTAATCACAACAAAATAGTAGACGATGTGCAGATCTGAAGGCATCTTCATTTGGAGATGATAACGGCTCTGTCAGACCGCTATATTACGTTTTAATTACACGGTTATATTGCTATCTATATTAAAAATATAGAAGCTGCTTCTTATTTTTACTGCAATGTTAATGTGATATGGTGGTAATTATATATCTTATAGGCTATCATGTTGTAAGATCCAATACAGTTTAATTAGTTTATGACAGTGCAAAATATTTTTATCCATAGCGGTGATATATACTTTTCATTCAGTTCATTTTGCTGTTTTTTTTTATAAATATTTATTTGTGAGTAAGTATTTACCTAAAGCAACCAAAAAAAGGTCATCGTCATTTACCTAAGAAGGAAATGTAAAACAGGCCATTGAACCACTGGGACTTAATCGGGCATATGATCAGACTTTTTCATGATTTGTTTTTCACAATTAGTTTTTCTTGTTTTGTTGTGATACTATTTTTATGATTGAATTCACATTTATAAACTCTATGTACAATAACTAATGTATATTATCTAATGTTCTATAACAGAAAAATAGCGGTTCATCCAAAGGGGCTAATTGTCCTCACATTGAAATCCCAGTATATGGTTAAAGTATCCATTTGTGTCCTCTCCTTCCCTTATTCTACTCTGAATAATTTCCCCCCTGAACCCTGTATCCCCTTGTTTTTCCTTCTTCTTTTCTCTACCTTAATGTTTTCATTCAAAGTCCTTTCTAATCGGATACCCACATATTTGTTCTGTCCGTTTGTCTCCTTTATTTGTCATTCTATATTACAATGTGAACGCTTGCACGTGCACATTGGGGTGGGGGATGGGGTTTACAATCACCTCTGTGCTAAGTCGAGACAGCAGCTCCCAGTCTTGCTTCTTCGCCTGCACGAATTGCTGACACGACAACAAAGTTACCCAAACTTTTGGGTCCAGGTGCAGTAAGGCTTGTAGTTTTGACAGACCGAACTTCCAGTTTACGCCTGGTCCACTAGCTCATGTGCTGAGACCATGTCAATTCCTGTCCTTTACATACAAATATTTCCTTTCTTCCCACCACACCCTCTCTCTGCCCCACCTCACAGCATTACCTACCATGAGCAGTAAGTACAGATTATCTTTCGCTCTTGCTTCAACCTGCTAGTCTTTTACCCTATTGACTCCATTTGTCCTATATTGTTCTTTTAATTATTGCCATCACTTTCTCATAGATGATTCACCAAGCATTGTCATATATAGTTCACTTACATAAAATACCCCTCAAACAATTCCCTCCATTTTTGTTCTGGTCATGTGCATATCTACTTTATAAAAAGCAGAATTATGTTTTTAATGTTTTACCATTCAGCACCTCTACGCTAGAAATATGAACCTTTGCATAGAATTTGAGCAGATATATTATTAAGCACTTATTTTTCTATCATGTTTATTATTATTATTATTGTATATTGTATCTTTCACTTAAAGGGGTTCTCCAGTGACAAAGATTGACCTCACTATACCTTATCTCCCCTCATTTCACTAATTCAGTGTCATTCAATCTTCTGCCCCCTTTTCAAGAAATCAAAGTCATCCCTGTGTACTGCCAGTTCTTTCTACACTTACACTTTCCATAGAAGCGACCAGTATACCTTCTCTGCTCTCCAGTCGGGGCATGTGCATTCATCTTCTTGTTCCCTGTGGGGGTGTGGCTGCACCTTCCTCTGTGTGAAGAGGCTTTGCTGACCAGGGGGATTGTGTGAGATGCAATCTTTTAGCATAATGGGGGCATGGGTCATCTGTAAGTTGGGTATTCTTAAGTAGAGGACCACCTGTACTGTGTTTCCACAATGGTAGATGACTGATTATTTATGCATGCACATTGAATGTTTATGCACTGACCAGGTCAGCAGATGTGAATAGGGATTCCAACTTAAAATATACTCACCAAATAACTAACACATTTCCCCTTTGAGCACCTACCTTTTTATGTTTCAAAAGGGGTAATCTTCGCTACTTAAGATCACTAGCACAGATTTAAAGTAGAGCGATAAAGCACCTTCCATTTCCAAATTCACGCCCCTCTTATACACAAAGGCAGTGGTGAGTGATTTCCAGGTATGTTTTGTTATGTAGCATCTACTTATTGCATTCCCTCCAAGCTTGTAGTATAATGGTTTTAGTTAGTTTTATAATAGTTAGTTTTAGCTTAGCTATCTCTTATTTAACTGATTCAGGGCCAGGATTTATGGGATCTTTAGGACCACGTACTAATAAGTAATTTTTCAATATATGATAGTTTAAAGAATACATTTTTTTTTTCAATTTATTTAAAAAATATTTAATTTTGTTGTTGCTGCCTCCTCTAGGCAGCAATTTGGTTTTATGACCATCAAAGTCACTACATGGCCCCTTATAGCTGTCATACAGTGATATATTTTAATGATGCAACATATTAGATACTGATTCGGGCACTCTGACCCCTTGGGGTCCAAACACCTTAGGGAGAACAGAAAAAAAATACATATATATGTATATATATATAAAATTAAAAGTTAAACATTGAAATCATCCCATCACATCCCATCTTGTTTGTCCTTGGATCACCACATGGTGTAATTAATAGGGACCCTTCTATAGGTCAGTGAATATTTTTTAGCACATAATAATGCTGAAAGGTAAGCCAAGTAATCCAGATCTATCAGTGATAATTACAATATTGTGCCTCCTCAGACTACCTTGGCCAGGTTTATGTTGTAAAAATAGTTCACAATGTTAGAAAATATGAGTCGTTATCATTCTCAGCCTCTTAAGTTGATGATTTACTTTTAGTGAAAATACTTTTAAGAGTACAGTATATCAATACAACCATGTTTTAAACTGTGCATATAGACTTTTCATATATGTTATTCAGAATAATATAGACATCCAAGTGCATTAAAGCCAAATTCATTTTGCTAGCTCTTATCACCACTTTGTGCAAGCTCTTGTCTTGCTCATTCTCCTGATTTATAAGACTCTCTCTTCTCCTTGTAGATATTCTGACCAGGCTAAACATATTTAGTCTGCTGAGCAGCCAAAATGAATGCTCCTTTTAAGCACTTAATCAATGAGTGAACTTGATATCTCGAGTCCTTTAGGCTGCATTTGTATTAAGTCATTTAGATTGCCGCTTAAGAGCTCATCAGGTATTTTTCTGTTGGCATAGAGTAGAAGAATATAATAATTGCCAGTCCTGGGGGCTAGGGTTAAACATTAAAGGGTCCTCTGCCCTTCAGTTTACCCTAGTCATAGGCCTAATGTGACTATTAAGAAAACTTATATTCTAATTCACATTCCTGCTTTGTGTGACTCAGCCAGTCAGAAGTCCACTTGCTTCCACTTAACCCATTACTAACTAAATGGGTGTATGTGATTTTTATTTCAGGTTAGCTATAACCATTGTTATGTAATCAATAATCTGACATTTTGGGGATAATGAATAATGCCTTGCACCTCAGTTTTTGGAATTGCAATTTCTGTGAAGAAACCCAGGTGGGACCTAGCTTCATAGTATCATAGCCTTTTAGTATGCGATGCTAGTTTTCAGTACAGTACTCTAGTCCTGGTGTAAGGGAAATATGGGTCCTAGTCTGATAAATATAGTAATCATATGATCCTTATTTTATAGTCTGAATATGCGTGACATAACATTATAAAGGCAATAATGGGAATTCATGAAGACTGATTTTACACATGGTAGTCTTAATCCCCTGTGCACTGGAGTTATTATATTAATTCATTAAAAGAATATTCCTCTAACCCGAACTCCCCTTTCTCCCCAGGTGGTGCAACTAAGAGCTTAGAACTTTTTCTGTTGTTCTCCTATGGAGTTATTGGAGTACTCAGACCAAACCCCCTGACAAACCACCTGTATTGATGGGGCCACCACCATGGCCACAGGGGTGGTGGAACTGCAAAGGCATAGTGGACATTTCTGCTGTGTGTATTTCTGGGATGTGTTGTGGAGGAGGAGGGGTCAAGTGCTGCTCTTGGTTTTTCAACTTCATAGACCCCCCCCACCTACACCTTCTTGCCCCCAGCTCTGATGATGACCTTTTAATTAACGCCTTCATCCACTTCTACAAACTTGACAGAGTTTTCTCTTTATGTTGATCCCTATGTGGTTGGGGGTCCTTCCTCTTAGTTCCTTTTGAGAATAATGCTGTTTAGCTGTCTTGACTGAGATGTAAACCAATGCTGTCAATAAACATTAGGTGTTCTCTAGGTCTGGTACACTGCCACCTTGAAGGTCCACATTGATTTTAGCCTACCCTCACCACCAGGGCCAGGACATAGAGTAGGGGAGGCTAGAAACTCACCTAGGGTTCTACCCTGCCACCTAAATTTGCGTGTACCAAAAGAAGATCCCTTGGTCTTCACAATACATACACTTACTTGACATATTTACCACGCTTTGTAAGCGTCTTTCATGTTTAATGTCCAATAAACATGGCATCCCACATGTTGGTATTCAGATGAACGGAGCACAAGGCTACTTTGTTTCGGAGGTGCAGGTATTAGTATCATTACACTGGTGTCCTGTTTGAGGCTGCATATAGACATTACATTGCTATAAGATGTCCTTTGCCACATTACTATTGATTGGTGCTGTGTTACAATAATCTATTGGTCTTTTGTTACATTACTGTGGGGAGACTTCTGTGCTACATTACGATGTGCTACAAGGTTTCTGTGCTAACTAAATTAATGACGAGGTGTTGGTGTTAAATATTAATTTAAGAGGAGGAAATAATACTTTAGTATATGCTATAATACAGGAAATCCCTGGGTTACATACAAGATAGGTTCTGTAAGTCCGTTCTCAATTTGAATTTGTATTTAAGTCAGAACAGGTATATTTTGTAAGTGTTACTTCAAACAACAATTTATTTGGTCCCAGTTAGAATTGTATTTAAACATTTTTGGTTGCGATTGGAATATACATTTGGGGTCTTCCATCCACTTGTCTCCTGGTCACTGTAGTCTAGCATTTGTACTTGCATTTGTTCTTGTCTTAATGTCATGCCTGTGAATCTCATAATGATTGTACAGCACCATGGAATAAATGGTGCTCTATAAATAAATACATTCATTTATGAAAAATAATTTATTCCTTACTGGCATATATTTATATGTGTTGGATATACAGTAGGTATCCAAAGTACTCAGACCCTTTACATTGCTGCATATTCATTACTGCATATTCATTGCTGGCAAATATTTATTTATTTCCTGGTCTCAGATCCATGCAGGATCTGGCCTCGTGAGGTAAAGATTATTCTGAGAAAGGTTAGGAAATGGGCCAATGACCTGAATGAAGTAAGATGGGACCAAAGTATTAAAGATTACTGTTAGCAACACACAATGTTGTTATGGATTAAAATCCTTTAAGATCCCCTTGCACACAACAGCACATGTCAAAACCCGTTTTGCCAAGGACCATTTTGATGATCCAGAGAATGCATCAAGTCCACCTGCTGTGTTTGCAGGAAACAACATCTCAACAATGTAGTGTTGGGGTTGACAACATCATACTTTAGGTGTCTATTTTTCTGCAAAGGGGACAGGACAACTGACCTTAGTGAAGGGATGATGGATGAGGCCATGTATTGCAATATTTTGGCAGAAAACCTCCTTTCAACATGACAATGACCTGAAACACACAGTCAGGGCAACTAAGAAGTGGCTCCATACAAAGCTTTTCAAGGGTCTGGAGTAGCCTAGCCATTCTCTAGATATGAACCCAATTGAAGAGAGAAGATCTGTACACAGGAGTGACCAAAATTCCTTCCGCACTGTGTGCAAACATGGTTAAGAACTACAGGAAATGTCTGACTTCTGTAGTTACAAAAAAAAAGTTTCTGTACCAAATATAAACTTTTGTATCAAATACTTCTTTTGTGCAATCAAATGCTAATTGGTCATATATAAATTATACAATGTAGTTGTGATGGGAACTCTGGCCTTAATCTGAACCCCCAATTGTTACCTGTCTGCTAGTATCTGCTTATCCTGGTTGATACAGGACAACTTGAAGACAGTCCCTCCCAGTGCCAAAGTGAATACACAAAACAAGACTCACAAACAAAGAAGAATAATGAGCAGTCCAGGTCAAAAGGGAAAGTCACAAAACTTAAGCCAGGATCAGATAACCAGATATATATATACAGTCTCAGGCCCAGCTGACTGTGGTAGGGTTCTGTCCCTCACAGCAAGTTAACTATTTCTGGACTGGAGTAGAGTAAAGCTGCATCGAGACTGGGTGTAGTACAATTAGTCATAATCACAGCTGGCAACATGCAACACAGTTCACAATTACAACTACAAATAGAGAAAATGAATGCACCCTAAGCCACATTTTGCAGACAGATGAAGACACTGGCACAGATCTTACAGTGATTTTCGGGATTTTTTTTTTTGTTTCTGCATGAAGTGTACAGACCTCTGCATTCTTTGTAGGTAGGAAATCTTTCAAAATTGGTAGTGTATCAGATACTTATTTATGTGCTGAATTCATTGTAGGAACATTTTTATATGTGCAGTATATTTATTGCAGGTATATGATAATATGAATTTTTGATGGAAATACAGTCTTTTTATGTGTCCTATTTTTGGAGGGGCTCCATCTAATTTTTTTTCTTTAGGATTATCCCTGCTTCTGTCATGTTTTTTGGAGTGGGGTGAAAGGCTCAATTTGGCGTTTATGCTATGCTTCCTAGACATGCAAAAATTACTGCATTTATACTTGAATTTTTAAAAAAGTTTTAAGTTTTCCTCTATCTAACTCACCCTATCAAAGGGGGTTTATGCATGGATGTTAATATCCAGCAACTAATCTCCACACCTGTTTTCCACAATAATGGCCAGGCCATTTTACAGTTTTATTTTCCGGCAATCTCTTCTACAAGCTATAACTTTTGTATTTCTCTGTTTCAATAGTTATGAGGGTATTTTTCAGGACAAAATGTAGCTTTTAATAGCATGATTTTGAGTTTATTGTCCGACTGGTGAACTTTTATTAACCCTTTCTATGCAATATATATATAAATGTAAATCTGATGTTGATTTTTCGAATTAAAATGTATCTTTATCACCGAACCTAAATAACAAAGAAACTTTTTTCTCTGGGTCAATATACATGCAGAGATACCAAATTCATGTTTTTTTTTAATGTTAAACTTCTACCTTCCAAGTGCCAAACGGTTTGCCATTATTTATCAATGTGGCGTGTGATGAGTTATTTTTTGTGAAAAAAATAAAGAAGATTTTATTTGTACACACTTGGAGTTCATAAAGATTTTTTGATTGTGATTAATAAAATTTTTTTGTGTGATGGATGATTATTATAGTTTTGTAGCATGGGTAGCTTTGGGTGTGGGGGATACAAAATTTCTGTGATTTTACTTTTTTGTGTGTTTCTTTGATCTCTTATATAATGCACTGCACCACTTATGTAATGCAGTTCATTACATCTTTTATAACAGGGTCTGGCCTTATAGATGCTTAACACAGGGAGCTATGGGGTTCTTCACTAGACAGTAGAAAAATAGGATCCAGCTTGTTAAAAGTAGAATGCTTCTTTATTCAAGTCATCACATTATACATCCAATACACCAAGTGTAAAAAGCCAAGAGAGTTCAGCTGGGGAAATCGATGTGTGCTTGATTGTCATTGGTGGTTAATTGGGTGAGCTGGACATTCATACATTATATGAGGTCCTTCACCAGATCCTGGGCTGCCGTGCAACACCATTAGCACTCTGCGCTTGTAGCTCTAGGGTGCCAATGTGTGGCAGAGGATGCTCGCTTGTTCTGCACCCTATTTGTTCTTGTTCCATGCAGCCTTTTTGTGCCAGTCTTCATTACTAGAACTGATAAATGATTTTTTTTGTTTTAGTTTTTATCTTCCTTCTGGATTTTCCAGTAAACCAAGAGAACCTCTGTACCTTCTAATTATCTGAAGCACAGCATTCTCTAGATTAGGTCTACCTTTTAATTTCTTATACATAAAGCAACTGTTCAGCACAAAGCAGACTGGTTCTTCTTGCTATGACTGATGCAGAAAGAAGCACTTCTGCCAAAAAATACTTTACAAGTGGAAAAATTAGTTTTACACCTTCCATTATTCTACATCAATTCCCTTTTAATGCACCTGACTGGCTTTTTCATTTTTACCCATTAGTTTGTGGAATTTTTTGTACTCAATTAATATTTTAAAATATTAAAATATCCCTTTCCCGGGTTGCAAAAGTGGTAGTTATTGCATCCCATATATTTTATCAATATCTGGCAGTCGATAAATGTTAGAATTTGTAAGGACTAAATGACAAAAATTGATCCCTTAGAGGAGGTCAAATTGAAGTCATTTCACATTACTACCTGCTCAATTTCCAAGACCTTTTACTTCAATTATATTAACTGTTAATGTTCATACTTCAGCCTGCTCTATGTCTATAGTCATTGATAATTTGTAACCTTAATAATGCTGTTATCCATATTAAATACACAATATTAAAAAGTCTGGGAAAGTGTGATCATGCTCTTGCTTTAACCCCAGCACAATTTATACATCCTCACTTCTATTTACCTTACACATTTTTGGATTATATGCACACAAGCTAATGTAGTGCAACAGGTATTTAATATGATTTTATGCTTTATTTAAACATCATTGTAATGCATTAAAAGCAGCCCACAATGAGAAGGCACCAACATGGGTAAATGGTCCCCAGGGGTGAAAATCCAACCTATGCAATTCCTTGGGGTCCAATAGATCCCAAACTGACGTCCCAATCATGCCAGAGCAATTTAAAGGGAATCCATCACCACAATTTACCTACCCAAACTGACTGCTATGTTATGTGAGTGTATCCCCACACATGCCAACCATACTTTCTGGACTGATCCACATGTCCACTTTAAAATACACAATAAATGAGATCATAAATCTTAAACTAGAGCTCTACACCAGGTAATTCACAGTCACCTTTTTCAGAACTAATCAGATGTATTAATAATCCATCCAGGGAATAGGTAACCATTCAGACCTCATAATGTACTCTTTCACTCTTTTTCACCACACTTTATTAGGTTTTAAATTCTTGCTATAGCGAATAGTTTAGCAGAAAAAACTGAAAAAAATATTACTCAGGCAAGGGACAGGAACGTCCCTGGCCCACGCTGCTCTACGTCCCCTGCACGCCCACATGGTGTGGAGGCGCCATAGTTGCATAACAATCACAAAATCTTGTGATACGCAAGAATTATTTCACTGCTTCTATGCCAGAAAACTGGTGTCAAAGTAGTGATAAATTCCCCTCCACCTTCCATAGTGTACAATACATGCTACGCTGTATTATTCTCTTTAAAAAACAGTTTCTTGTTAAAATCAGAATAAAGTGTGGAGAAAAAGATTGCTACAACTTCATGGTGTTGCGTCTGAATGGTGACCTATTCTCTGGGTGGACACTTAGGACAGCTAATAATTCTTCACAGTGAGGCCAATTGCACATGGTCGTGTGCTCCTCCAGGTCATACCTGGGCATTGCATGTGACCAAGTGCACGAGGGAGGGAAGGTGAGTTTTCCTCAGCCTTCCCCTCTGCATTGGCAGCCGGGAGGCGTGGCTCTGACATGGTGCATTGGGCAATATCATTATTCAAATAAATGACCATATTGCCCACTGAAGTGAATGGGATTCAATCTGATTATTTCTAAAGAAGGTGACTTTGTAGAGCTCTGGTTTGAAATTTATGAACTCAATTACTTTTTATTATCAAGCTACTCATTTGATTCCAAAACTTCACCTTAGAAATTTGAAAAAGAGGATAAAGTACTTTGGCTGAGCCAGGAGTGGCAGAGACAAAGGGGGAAAGATGAGAGAAGGCACTGGACAGTTACAGTGTAATAGGTGTTGTTCTTATTGCTGCAGATCTGGTGAGCTGACGTCCTCTGCTTACTCCCCCTAAAGCAGTTCAGCCTAATTTGCATATTTCTAAAGTGAAGGTTGGCATGAAAAAAGTAGCCAGAAAATAGAAAGATAGACAAACACTGAATGGGAGGGCAGTAGCAGCTAGCAGTTAGTTAAGGTCTGTAAAGGACATCTACCACCAGGATCAAGGATTGTAAACCAAGCACCCTTATATACTGGTGTGTGCCTACTCTGGCAGGATCCGCTCTTTTTTAAGCTTCTTTTGCTCTTGTTTTTAAGGAAAAAGGCATGAAGCCCTTTAGGCTCATTTGCCTAATTTGTAAAACCTTTTTCTGATAAAAACTAGGGAATAAAAACCTAAAATAATAGCAGTTCGTGCCAGAAGGGGAACATACCAGTATTTCAGTGGCCTTGGTTTACAATCCTGGATTCTAGCGGTAGATGTTGTTTAAGGCTATTGAAGAGCAGGGAGCAAAACACTTCTGTGTTTTAGAACTGCGTATTAGAATGGTTTGCAGGCACAACTTTTCTTCAGCCCTCAAATACAAATTTTGATCTGTTTGTCACAATTAGAATACATTACATTATTGTTCTTCCGTGACAGATCTTTGGCTAATGGCTCAAGTTGTGTAGATCTGTTATATCATAGTTACCATACACTGCCTGGAAAAGTTCCTTCCTGACACTTACAGTAAAATAGATAACTGGATATCTGAATCATGAGTCAAGATTATTAGCATAACATAACACAGATGAGAAAAAATAAAATATGATTTTTAAACAAAATTCTATACATGTTATTTGTGATCGCAGCCCATAGTTATTCCTTGCTTATGGAAATCTCCTCACCCCACCCTCCAGGGCCCTTTGGGTAGAAGAATCAATCTATATAATATGAATGGGGTAGCTCAGTGCCCTAGATGAATACAGGTTTGATAAGGCCCACTCATATCATTTAGCAGGGCTCCCTTGAGTTCCAGCTTTGGCTACCTTCTTCATGACTTTAGATAGGTTCCCTTGCCCTTCCCTCTATTCTATGCTATTTTGTTTTGTGTGTGTTATTTTTTATATACCATATAGGATTGATCTCCTTCTATTTACGAATGCTTACATAAGGGTGCACCATTTTCAGATGTTGCGTATACGTGTTGATAGGAAGTTATACTCCAATGTTCAAAACATTGGTGTTCATCCGCCATGTCCTTTATCTTAATTTAGAAGTTTTGTTTGCATGTCTGTACCATGTATTCTGCATTCCGTTCAATAAAAACCTTACTAACCCATATAAAGGGTTTGTTAAAAACACAAAGAACTTTTCACTGATACATTTTGATGTCCTTTTTGACATACTGTAGATGGCATATATTTTAATGAGACCGCCAAGGGTAATGGTTAAACTGTAAAATTACAAACTATCATTAGTTAATTTATGCAAATTGTTACAATGGCTTTGTCATAATGGATGTCTTTTGCAAAAGGTGCCAAATACTCAGTTTAATGCTATGTAATATAATATAAATGATCTTTAAAACAAAATTACATCAGTCAGTGTTTATTCATTTGGAGTGCCAGGTAAAACCATTCAGAAAGTAATATTACTAATTGAGTCTGCCCTTTATTGTCTATTCTCTTCCTTAGCCGATACTTCTGTTATTCATAAAAGATGTCAAGGACTGTATCCGTAGGTCTTACAACTTGATGTGCATTTTATGGTTTTTATAATGACACTGGAATTATGTATAAAAAAGGCACAATATAAAGGCAGAAAAAATGATCGCATTGTGCTACTAAGCAGTTTTTAAAAGCATCGGGAATAAGAAGTCTGCTTTAAAGTTGTAAATCTGTTTGTCGTGAAGTGGTACATTAAACTGAACCTGTAGCCAGGTTCATTAATCTGTTAACGACTATGCATCATAAATTTATAGTACATGGTCCTGGCATTGCACTGGTACCAAGAATTGGGGAAGTCGGGCATCTAGCTGTCTTGGACCATAAAGACATTATTTTATTGCTTCTGTTTTCTCACTTTCTGAATTCAGAATTGGGGACATAAACTAAAACTGTCAAAAAATTCTGGCACATTCTTCTTGGCTTATTCCATTTGGGCCTACAAGCTTCAAGTTGAAGGCACAAGGTAATGATAATTTACCCCATTAAAGTCAAAGCAATCTCTATTAGGGAATAAAATAACCTTTCTAGAATTCTCTCTTTCGTGTGAAATCTTACCTGTTTACATAATAAAACCCTCCACAGCAAAAGGTAACTCTTCTCTGCTCATTTCAACATGAGATGAGTTACATTGAAAGGATGGAGGGGGAGTGCCCCATACCTTCAGTTCTATAGTATCTAGAACCATGTTTGTTGTGTCATATCAAAGTTAATAGGTGAGAACTAGATCTTAATCAGCAGTTTGCTTTCCCAGCTTTGTCTTTTACTGCCTGTTTATTTGGTTTTGTTGTTGACTCAAAAGGGTTTTCCCACAAAATAAAATTCTCACATCTCAATCTCCTAGTGATGTTAACATAATAAAGATCATTTTAACCCATTACTTTACAATTTTACTCAGTTTTATTGCTGTTTTAGCTCCTATCACTCCCTAGGCTGGTCACTGCAAAATTCCAGGGTGTGGGCGAGGACTCTCTAAGCAGGCACATTATGATCCATCTAGTTATGTGGGGTGACAATGTAGTTATATTATCAGGGTACAGGTGTATATACACTTTCATCTGGCTTCTGACATTGTACTAACATGCTAACACAAAGAAGGAAAGATGAGACAGGTGAGAGATGATGAGATGCATGAGATACCTATTACACAGAGGCATAACAGACATAGGCTGACAGACTTTTATACTGTCAGTTTTGCTAGATATCTGCTCTCACAGACATGTGCAACATTCCCCACCGGGACTAGCCTTTTCTTGGGGCCTGGAGGCAGCTGGGGCCCAGAATACCGGAGTGGCTGGCAGTTGCGGCCTAGTGCGGCTGCTGTCACAGTGCTTGGTATGGAGACCGTAGGGCTGTCCTACAGCCTGGCAGGTCTCCAGCAAGTGGTGTGTGCAAGAAATATGGAGGGAGAGGCTGATGTACTGGTTCTCACTGGGGCAACCCCTGAGTGTCTGTAAGATAGAGGCAATGTTGTCCAAATTAACTCACATTTCTTTATTGAACAACAGGTAGCGGGCAATGGGCCAAAACTGTTAAAAGCAGATTCTGTTACTTGAGTGGTCAGTGAGTGTCTGTGAGCTCTGTGTAGACTGCAGGGGGCGGGACTACAGGAACACAGCAGAGAGAGAGAAATCTCAGCAGTAAGGAGTCACAAAGGAATCCAAGATGGCGGCCCGACCCTAAGTCAGAAGTTACAAGGAGCCCGGAGCCCCTCAGGTTGTTTTCGCTCCCTGCAGGCGCAACTCCAGCGCCACATACTTGTCCCACTCCCAAGTCCTCCAGGCACGCACGCCGACCTCAGGAAATTTAAAGGGCCAGCGCACCATTAATGTTTGGTGGCTGTGTTTATTGAATTGCACCATGACTACTCTGCAGCTCTGCCCCAGTCCAGCAATGGTTAACCTGCTGTGATAGACAGAGTTGTCATCCTATTAGCTGTGTATCAGGACTCTGGGAGTCTTTCCTCACTGATAGCTATAGTTCTCACTTTACCTAGCTTACTTGCAATCTTTCTGCTTATATTTGATATCCTGACTCTTTTGGCTTGTCTTCTTGGTTGTCTTTGTAAAATTGGTACTTTGTTTGCTCTCTCTGTTGTGACCCAGCTCTGAAGACCATTCTTTTCTGTGTGCGTTGTTTTGTCCATGTATGTACGTTTGCATTTTGTGCCACAAGGGTGGATGTTCAGTTACTGGAAACAAGTAACTAAGGCCAGTTTTGTGGGCACTGTTTTAGGGTTTACTGTCCACACTTTTGTTCGTAGTCTGTACCCTGCATACGCTAGGATTTAAAGAAAAGAAAAGAAATATTCATGACCTATGCTGCCAATATGCTGACAGTTTATATAGACATATAGGTTTCCTCAAACATTTCAAGAGATATAGCACACTGGTTAGTGAAAAGCCTCGACTTGCCTAAATTTAAAAACTAATCTTTACAGATTTATTTTAGTATAGAAAAATGTTTTTTGTGACAGCTATGTTATGCAAATGTTTAATTACTATTTTGAAAATATAGAAATATATTTTTATGTAAGTTTTTATTAAGATCCAAATACTAATATACAATAATAATAAAATGATTATCAACCACCATAATACTTCCTGTCTAAATAGGTTTTGTTACTATTTCAGGGTGAAAAACTAAAGGGGTCATTTTATGAGCCTGAAGCTGGTTTGTTCTGAAAATAGTCTAGTGTTTATTGTGATAATTATAAAGGATTATCACCCCTCTGCTGGACATGTGAATACAGATGGATAACGAAAACACCTTATGGTAATAGCCGACAATTACTCCTCTGATAAAGTGTTCCTACTCACATGGCTGCAGCTGCAGTGTGTGGTCCAAAGCTTTAAGTAGCATTTATTACACTTGGGTAAGTTTTCTTATTTAACTTTAATATATTATTAATTAATTAATTAAATATTTACACCATTATTCAATGAATTTAGCATGGAATTTTATTGGAAAAATTTAATTTATGATGACTTAAAAAATGTGCTGTAAGAGGTCATTTTTGTGCTACAAATTTAATAAAAACATTCCTCACAATAACACATGGGCACATTTACTTACCCAGTCCCTGTAAGATCCCCGATCCGGACTGTCCGACGAGGATGAAATCTGCCGTGATTCATGAAGATCGTGCACCTGATATCCTGCATGTGTCACTTCCCTGATCAGGTCCGCCAGAGTTCACCTTCTTCTTCCCGGTGTATTTAAGTGCATGGTTTGCGACACAATTTTTAAGTTAAATCGTGAGGTTTGTAAGAATCCATCAAATCGTCCGACGACCTGCCCCCCAATTTGTGTCACATGAAAGCCGGCGATTGCGCCAAAATCCAGTCGTGTGCGGCAAAAAAAAAAAAACATTTAAATCCCTGTCCCAGCGCTGTAAGACAGAAATCGTCAGGATGTCTGACAAAAGTGTGTCCACGGGGCTCTTAGTAAATGAGCCTCATAATCTTTTATTGCATTCAACTAAACTAAACAGGTATTGGTGATACTCAGGATTAGGTTATAACATATGTATATGATAAGTTGGATTTCCTAACAATTAACATGTTTGTTAATTTATGGATTCCAAGGTAATTGGGAAATGATGAAAATTAGGTAAGTAAGGTAAGTAAGGTAACTCCAAGCTTTAATACATGTAGACCTTTAAATTATATAATTAACACATATATAATCTTGTAATCTTTATATTCGAAGCAGTTTCAGCGCACGGTGGTATGCACTCGGCGCACCATGCACGTGACTGTGTGTGCGCCTGAAAAGGACGTGCCGGAGAGCCGGTGAGCGCGTACCACCGAAGCTGCTTTGAATATAAAGATTACAAAAGTGTTTAAAGGCATTTCAGCGGTTTATGAAAATAACAAAGATATGCTCCGGCACCAGCTCACCCTGAGGTGGTGCACAGTATTTGATGCTTAGAAGTACAATTTCACGTGGTAGGTTTACTTTAAACAAGACTCAAAATAAAATGATACAAAGTTTTTAAAAAGTAAGATGACTAATAGAGGATAAACATTATCTTTTTTTTCAGTTTTGTTTGCTCTGTAAGCATTTTGCTGTTCTAACAACAAAGTGCTTGGTTTTAAGTGATCTTTCACGGTTGAAGAGGCTCCTCACAGTGAGCTTAAAGACAGATTGCAAGCGAATAACGTAGGATTAGTAGTGCATGGGTAGACAAAATGATGTTGCATTAGAGAGTCAGTCTGAAATGCATATAACACCAAATAAATTGAAGCAGAGCTGGATAATCAGTTATTTCTAGAAAAACAAAATAGAGATAAACTCTTCATATTCATGCTAAATATTAAACAAACACAAATACAGCGGTGAGAGTTTTAATGCTTATTTGCTTAATGGTTTCTTTTAAGATCAGAAGTTGCCATTTGGTCCAATAAAGATTTGTTCGAAGATTGTTGGCTAATATGGACATTTTAAATACATTTAATGTTTTGCTGAGAGACTGCTCAACATATCTTTATTTTAACAGGTACATCCTTGTTGTCTTTTCTGGCACATACTGTATATATTCTTCTAGTCTTCTATTTTAAATGGATGGAAGATGTAGCTTAAGATGCCGTAAAAGAATCTCTGTGACACAGTTGAAGGATGGGGTAAAGTGGACTGGCAAGTCCAAGTAAGGCATATTGCTAGCTAGCTGCAGGTCACAGTGATGCTCCTTTCCTGAGCCACCACACAGTAAGAAGATGGTAGAGGAGAGCCCAAAAGAGGGAAGATATTAGACCAGAATGCTATTGGTTTGAACAAGTGGTTGGCTAGGGACCTAGCCAACTAAGAGTAGCTAATTCTTATGCAGTGAGAGATGGGTGGGAATGGAAGCTTTTGGGTAGGAATAGTGACTGGTGGTCAGGAAATTGTGATGTAGACATGTGTGAAAATGCGGAATAAGTTTTGTAGTAAGTTCTTAACAATTAAGGGACTCATTAGAGGACAAATATGTAAAATTTTCTTTAACAAAGGCAGATAAGCAGATCCTGTCAGAGGAGGAAGACACCAGTAGGTCAGTGCGCTTGGTTTACAATCCTTCATCCTGGTGGTAGATGTCCTTTTAAGTAGGGGACATAATGTATTGGAAATTTTGGTACTGATAAAAAAGTTTACTGCGGCTGCAAGGAAGGTTGTACTGTAGGCAAACTTCGAACTGTAATTGTTGCTAGATAATTGCATTTTTGTGTTTGCTACACATACAGACTTAAGATATTACTAGAGATGAGCGAGTATACTCGTCCAAGTATACTGCTCAGTCGAGTATTAGCATACTCGGACCGGCTCGTTACACGGACGAGTATTTCCCCTGCTCGCGATCGAGCATTAAATTAAGTGAAGAACAGTGAAGAACAGTGTTTTTATTGTTTAATAAAATATTACAGATGTTTTCTGATGCTTTGCTTGCAAGAACACATTGAAATAACACTATTCTTCACATTGCAGGTGTTCGCGCGTGTCTCCCGCTAGGTTCGGAGATGTGCGGAACATCTGGAATGTGAAGAATATTGTTCTTTCAATGTGTTCTGCACTAAAATGGTCCTGTATTCACTGTTTTTAATGTTTTAATTCTATTCTTCACATTGCAGGTGTTCACGCGTGTCTTCCGATAGGTTCGGAGATACGCGCGCACATCTACAAAGTGAAGAATAGTGTTATTTCACTGTGTTCTAACAAGCAAAACATCAGGAAACATCTGGAATATTTAATTAAGCACTGTTCTTATACTGTTCTGTTTTAGCAAAAAAATGCTCGGGTCTCAATGTGGCTCGTTATTCGAAACGTGCACTCGAGCATCTGGAAAAGTTTGTCTCGAATAACAAGCACCCGAGCATTTTATTGCTCGCTCATCTCTAGATATTACCTTGTTTTGTTGTTTTGGAGTATCATGGTTGAAGAGGTATTGTAACAGAAGCTTCTGAGTAAATGCCCTGGTATGGGAACTGGACTACTATCTGTGTTGAAATGGGAAGCAGAGACCTTATTTGCAGCTGAGACTGTCTTGTGGTGAAATGGAACAATCAATATAAATTTGAAGAAATGTGTCTTAGATTTGTTTGGTTTATGTTAATTCCTTTTGTGAAACATATAGAAATAAATGTCAAATAAAGATTAGTGTCTTTTCATGCAACATACATTTTCTGAAACAACAATATAAAGTATGGTACAACAGTATAATAGCTTATATGTCAAAATGTGGTAAGAACTTCAACATGAAAATCTGAATTATTTTGCTACAAAATTGGATGGATAAGAAAATCACTTTATGCTTTCATATAATAAACTTTGTTATCCATCCACTATTGCATAGATTATAATATAGAAGAAGTAAAATACAAAGTCTTGACTTATTATAAAAATTCACCTTTGAACAGGGAGACTTGTGTTCATTGCCAAAAATGTGGTGTTAATCCAAGCCGTAGACACATGTTAAGCACAATGTGATAATACATAGCAGAATGTGATGGGACCACAATTAGCCTTTACCTTTCTTAAAAAAAATCACAACCCTGTGACTCAGTAACAGTCTGATCTCATACTGTGACTCCAAATATACTAATTCAGCACTGAAAGGTCTTTGATGTTGGTTTACAGACGGATACACTGTACTTTTTCTTTGCTTCTATAAACAAACTAAGGCAAGACTTTCAATTTTTGTCCTAGCAGTTTAGACATTTTTATACACTTTCTAAATCATAGTTTAGCATAGCATTGAAGCCTTGTTGGATTACACTTTTTCAGCTGTGCCAGAGAATACCTTTTACATTTAACCTTTTTTTTTTATAAATACATATTTACTTTTCTTAAGTCACTTTCACTTATTTTGTCTTTGGTTTATCTAAAAAAAAAATAAAGTGATGTACATTGCATATTCACAAGCACAGTATGAATTAATTTATGATGACAGCCCATACAGTATAATTGTAATTTAATCAGTAATATTTGCATGTTTATTATAATATTCTCATTGTTTGTTGTCATAGAAAACAACAGTGTAGCATACAGGAAGGAGTAGATACTTAAATGGATTGTTGCCAAAAGGCTAGAAGTGGTGTCCAGACGAAATGGACCAGTGTTTCCAAGAAAAATACATCTACCTTTCTATATCATTATAGAAATGTTAATATGCTACTGTGAAAAATTACTTGAAGGTGGTAGAATTTTTTACATAAATGTCATACACCCTTAACCCCTTAATGACGTGGTCTGACATGTTTTAATACATTTTAAGAAATTAAAACCTTTTGTTCCAAAAAATTCTTCATTTCACCATATTCAGCCGCCAATAACTTCTTCATACCACAGTCTAAGGAGCTCTGTATGGGTTAATTTTTTTCCCCTGGACCTCATATTTCAATTGTGCACATGACATGTTTTTGTATACACCACCCAGGACCGATGAGAGTCCTCCATAGGTCCTGAAAGGGCAGTCCTGCATTAGGAAGAAGGCACAGCTGATGTATTATTTAATCAAATACAATATTTGTATAATAGTACCCTATTAATTGAAAAATACTCTATCGATATTGTTGGTCAACCAAAATATCTTTTCATTAAGTTAGAGTGATATTTTTCTTCTGCTGGCATTTGTCTAGCTCTGACATCTGATGAAAAACAGATTTCAGGAATGGAAGTACTTGTAAAGGCTCAAAGAGAGACATTTTAGAATATTTATTAAATATTTTCAATGACTCCAAAGTATAATTATGTCTTAGTCAAATCTGTCTCTGCAGATAAATATTTGAGAGATTCATTTCTACTAAAGGTTAACTCATTGTAGTGGCATTGTTGTAGAATCTCAAATTGTAACTTGTTGTTCATCTTGTTGAGGAGGCTTAACCATGAGCAGAAATGGGCAAGTGTTCACAACCAGCTTTTAACATAAACATAATACACAAGGTCATGATACATCCTAAATAGCAGCAATATTCCGTCTTATTCACATATGTGCCTAATTTTCACCTTCAGGCTTTAATTACTGTGTATTTTTTAATTTTATTAAATGTATTTTGTGTTTCATGTTAATGTGTTAATGTTGATAATAATCAATAATACACATATCTTTAATTCTTGCATATTGGCCTGTGGCACAATTACTTCCCTGCTGGGATTATCACAGATCTATCTATGTAACCATCTACCATAATTTAAATACTTAACAATTGTAATATCAGCTGCATCTTTATAAATTTACACCTAAATTATTGTCGAAAAAAACTTTCTTAGGACATATTTATATATATGCAAATCAAATAATTTTGTCTAGACAGAGTATTGGAGTGGCCCGACAATGCTGCATAATGCCTTTTTATTTCATAGAATGCCCTTCGGCACCATCCTCCTCATACATATTTACCTGTCATGTATACATAGAACCCGAGGGCAGGTTTATCAGGGCTTGCATACCAGTTTTCTGTCGTACAAGCCCCTAAATAGTCACAATTCCATAAGTGGGCCGGGCATGGAGTGACACATGAAGGAGGCTATTCCAAGTGGTGGAGTCAGTTGGCACACAGCGTTCCAGGTATAGGCAGTGCCAGGTACTACTGCATGTTTTGTATTTTGTTTTGAAAATCCTTTCATATCAAATAGCATATATAACAAATGTATACAAGCTAGTATTAACAGTAATACAATGTTAACAGTCGATACAATAAAGTATATTGCAATGCAGTAAGAATAAACATTACCAGCAATATTTAAAAGTAATCAATACTCAAAAAAGAGTAGCCACCTGTTGGATATGTCAGGACCCTGGGGCTTTTAGATATATTTGGCACATCCAGAGGGTATGGTCAACACCTTGCACTGGCCTACCATGCACCAGTGTTTGACAAATCCCCCATAATGCCTATAAATCACAATACAGTAGATCACCATACTTTGCTAGCATACTGCCCAGTACGCACTTCCACGGTTACAATGTCCATGCTTCTTGAGTGCTATTGTTTACCTGCATCATGCAACCTAATGCCCACTTTCCTTACATGCAGTACTGTAGTGCCTTGCACCTCATAGCCTCCACCACAAGAGAGGAAATACCACTAACTTACCTCATATAGGGATGAACGGACCCAAACACAACTTTCAAGTTCTGTTCGGTTTTGGTAGGGAGCCCAAACACTCAACCCCATTGGTAATATCAGCCCCCTGTGTTAGTCTATCTTATTTTTATGCGGTAATTGTGATAGATTAAAAAAAATCACAAATTTCTGAGCATTACTTTACACCCAGTAGTACCTTGACTGATCTGTATATTTGCCATTGAATTGTGTCTCCTGTAGGTTGGCACCCTGTGTTACAAGCCATGGACTTAATAGGTGTAATTGGTAGGATGCACCTGTACTTCAAACAGGATATCTGGCTAGCATATATGCTAGCATTTTGTCATGTATACATGTAACGTATTAAGACAAAAAGCATTGAGTATGCTGCGGGGTCACACCTTGAACTGGTGGCCATCATTTCATAATGACCAATATACTCAATGGTTGCGGACATGTATATCATCAAGTGTCTTACCCGTGTTGGTACTGCATGATAGCCTGCAGACGCCCCAACGTGCATTTCGTCCACACTTGTCGATGATATACATATTCGCAACTATTGAGCATATTGGTCATTATGAAATACGATGTAAACCTATGATGTGAGATATTTATTATGGGAGACTTTCTATAGTTGGTGGATATACCCAAAGTGTTGTAAATGTGATAATTAATTCAAAGTATCCATACTGTGCTTTAAGTGGCCCAGTGTGAATTCTTATTTTGTTCATAAAATTAATTAAATATTTCATAAATGTCCTATGTAATGATACATGACAAAATAAAGGACAGAGAAAATAAGGAGGAAAGGGATACATTTAAAGTGGGTATTGACTATATACATAATGGGACATATTTATAAAAAGTGTCCTAACAATAGACAGTGCAGACTTATACTAAACAGTCTTATTCTCCACCAGATTCATAGAAGTGTCTGGTGCTGGTTGATAAATCTGGTGAAGTATAAGACTGTCTAGTCGTACTCTGCACCTCCTATTAGTTGGCTTACTCTACGCCAGAAAATTAGGACACAATTCTGTCAGGTCAACAGTATTTTTGAAGTACTGACCTTTTTGGCGCGACACCACACCCACTTTTCACAGGCCACACCCCTTTTGTCTATCTAGTCATAGGAGAGACAGAAAAGTGTCTAAAATCCTTTATAAATGCAGTGCACACAGTTTTTTAATCCAAACTACGCAGAATTCTGTCGTAAGGAGATTAATAAATCTCCCCCATTGTTTATAGGGTGGTTTAACTGAATGGCTAAATATACAATTTTATTAAATAAATCTGCACATGATTAAGTGACCATGCAAGTTAATAAAGTAATTATTACAAATATGAAATTAAGTAGAAATAGATGTCTCCCTGAGTTATTGAGGAATTAATGAACCAAACATATTATTAATAAAACAGGATGTTTTAATGTAAGTTAATTTGCCGCCTAAGCTTATACGTGTAATTGTTATTATGTGAAACATGACTGTATTTTAAGGACTAAAAGAGTGATAAAATAAAGATCTTACTGACCCCCCACCTTGTTCCAGAGGTGTAAGGTTATCAGAACCCCCAACATGTAGCATGTTCATTTTTAGCATGTTTACAATATGTGTGGGAGAAGGAACCCCATCTGGTAGAGAGCAAGGAACAAATGAAAGGCCTCGTGTAACACCTTTACTGTTGTTACATATTCAGAGCTCATTCACTAGTAATGTAAATGTCTGCAGAGTAATGCTTTGATGTACCATGTGTGCACAGGCTTCCACACCTGCAGGGAAGTGTAAGAAACTTATTGTTTTATATTTTGCACCTACAAAACATTACTCAGCATTGTTTGGGTAAAGAGATGACAAATCCTTTTTTTTCTTCTGTTTGAACATATGTCGTGTTCTGTAGTTTTAGTCATTATTTTCTCTTAATGATCTAAGTACCTAGGATTGTTGTAAACTGCATTGCAATTTGATGCAGTGTTAATGTTGAATGGTTCTACAATCTAGACTTTTAGTCATAGCTAGTTTTATTGGAAAGTATAATATGGGTTGTAATTCCATCCCAGCCCAATGCTGACAACAAAATGCAGTGAAAAATCACTCCGATTAGTAAAAGGCAGTTTTAAATCATAGGTACAAGATTTCTTGTTATTTTTATTTTTATTTTTTACTGCCCCACTGGATATTAAAGGAAATTTACCATAAAAATCAAGTATGATGAACCATGGGCACTGAAACACATACTCATGCACTGGAGATGAAAATTAGAGAAGAATATATGATTATTTGATTATACTCAAGTCTATAAAAAATTAACACTGTACTTACCTTTCCTTACGCCCCTGCAGGTACTCCTCTTGGTTCCAGTTCTCCGGCTCTGTCTTTGAGTACCTGTGTGATGGCGGCAACCACATTATGAAGTCAGCCGCTTGCTAACACAAGCGCCGGTGGCTGACGTCATAGTGTGTGTGACGGCTACTTGCAGAGACCCGAAGACGGAGCCAAGCACTGGAAGCAAGAAGAGGAGCGTCGGAAAGGTGAATAGTGTTACTTTTTGTATAGGCTTGGCATACTTGGGGCAGGTGCTGGCTGGTTATATACCAGGGGCAGTGCCTGACAATCTACATACTGGGGGCAGGGGCTGGTTATATAATGGGGGCAGGGGTTGTAAGACTATATACTGGAGGGCAGGGGCTGGCTATATACTGGGGGGTAGAGACTGGAAGGCTACATACTTGGGAGCAGGGGGCTAGCAGGCTTTATAACGGGGGCAGGGGCTGGTAGATTATATATTGGGGGGCAAGGGATGGCTATAGAATGGGGGCAGGAGCTGGCAAGCTCTATACTTGGGGGCATGGACTGACAGGCTATATACTGGGGGGCAGGGGCTGACTGGAGGGTCTAACCAATGTATTTCCAACCCTAGGCTTATACTAGAGTCAATAGGTTTTCACAGTATTTTGTGGTAAAATTAGGTACCGCGGCTCATACTTTGGTCGGATTATGCTTCAGTATATACGCTACATTTTTCTGATGGTTAAAACAGTCACTTCAGCATATAAGTGGCCACAGGTCATCATAAGTCTCTCAAACTACTGTGGAATTTTTGTCCACCCTTCTTCCAGCCTCTTCCACAGTTCTATGATTGTTTCTTGGCCATAACTTTGTCACCAAGGATTTTCAAGAGGTTTTCTATTGGGTTTAGATCAGGACACTGAGCTGGACATTTATAGTTTCAATGTTTTCTATTTCACAGGACTGTTTCACCGGTTTTGCTGTGCGACAAAGGGCATTGTCCTTGATGAATATTGCTGGATGATGGAGTAAAGAACACAAGCAAAGAACCACATGTTGAAGAAGGTTCTGATACACATGTGCATTCACTCTGTAACTGTATGAGAGGTCCAACTACAGCTGCAGAAAACAGAACCATGCCACTTCCTCCACCACCTTTTACTGACTTCTTTACACACTTTCGGTTCAGTCTTTGCCCAGAACATAATAGTTCCCATTGCAACCAAATAAATTAAACTTGCCTTCATCACTAAAATGAATGGTGGACCACTTCTCCAAATACACTGCCGTCCGAGTTGCAATCCCTGATCTGGAATGTCTGCCGGAATGCACATCTGCCACGATCCACGTAGATCCTGTGCCCGATATCCTGCATGTGTCGCTCCCTGCTCGGGTCCGCCGGAGTTCACCTTCTTCTTACCAATGCATGTAAGTGCTTGGCTTGCGACACAAATTTGAATGTTAAATCCTGCGCTTAATCTGAATATGTCTGATCGTCCGACGGCCCGCCCCCAATTGCGACACAATCCGATCACATGCAACACAATCCCTGGCGCGTTCACAGCCGCAAAAGGTGAGTCTAGCTTTTTGTTTCTTTTTGCTAATAAGAAGGGTACAGAACTAGTGAACAATTCCAGCTGCAGTGATTACCCATGGAGATTCTCAGCATTAACCTGTCCTCTCCTGCATTTGTCTTTTGAGGGGGACCAGCCTTCTTGGGAGACTTGAATGAGTTATAGAAATCACAGACTTGGAACAACCAACTTCTCTTGCTATGGCTGATAGGGTCACCCTTTGGTCTTTATCTGGACAACCTGCTGCCGGAGGGTTTAAATCACTTTGGAACAGCAAACCATTTCAGATAAGTCAGTGATAGCTGGAAAGTTAGGCTGCCAGGTAAATAGGGTTTGTCAGCTAATTAAGGAAATTAGCACTAGGTGCCAGATTAACACCAATAACTTGCAATGCGGTTTTATTTCTATTTCATTTACTTAATTTACATTTTAATATGGTAATTTAGAATATATACAGTTTATCAAATAAACTTGAAATACTGATATTTTACTTAAATGTGGATATATTCACATAGGGCTACACAATGACCTTGACTTTAAGAAATTGTGTGTTTGTTCTCTAATTTTGATCTCCAATGTAGATTCAGGCAGTGTGACTGAGGTAATCTTTTTATTTTTGTTATCCATGGCCTCCTTTCTTCTAAAAATCAACCCTAAAATGTATGCTAATGAGGATTTAGGTCTTTGGGTGAGGGGATTTAGCTTTACAGGCTGACAAACTGTGCAGGAGCAGATCCCCCTCGCACTATGTTAGATTACATCAGGCAGAGGGAAGCGTTGATGGAAGGCAGTGTAACAGCCAATGAAGCTGCACCCCCAGAGCCCATCTTATCTCATTAGCATATTTAAATTTTAGAAGAAAGGCCGCTATGAATAACAATTTTTTGAATACATTCTCTGTTTAATTTTGTAGACAAAGGAGCAGAGAAATTAAGGAAACAAATGGGGTACATATTTCCATAATTATTCACAATTAACACTCATCAGTCTGCACATATTATTAACATGCATGCTTAATAGGGTGTGGCACACCTACCAGGAAATATAACATTTAAAAAAAATTTAAACTAAGGTCTTAAATCAGATAAGTCAGAACACTATGAAAATGCCACCCCATATTTTACACTAAAGGGCACTTTTGTGGGATTTTATGTGAAAAAAAAAAACTCGTAGACTGTAAGCTCTTCCCAGCAGGGCCCTTTTTTATGTTGTTTCATCTGATCTTGTTATAATACCTTGTTTTATGTGTTTATGTAC
The DNA here is from genome assembly GCA_019512145.1 of Engystomops pustulosus. Taxonomy (NCBI): domain Eukaryota; kingdom Metazoa; phylum Chordata; class Amphibia; order Anura; family Leptodactylidae; genus Engystomops; species Engystomops pustulosus. The sequence goes on from CM033641.1 coordinate 114,022,146, forward strand.
CCCATGATATATAAAGTGCTGTTTAATATAATAGCGTTATACAGACGGTCCCCTACTTAAGAACACCCCACTTACAGACTACCCCTAGGTACAAACGGACCACTGGATGTGGGTAATTTACTGTACTTTAGCCCTAGGCTACAATAAACAGCTGTAACAGTTATCAAAGGTGTTTGCAATTAAACTTTATTGTTAATCCTGGTTCTTATGACACAGAGACCAAAAATTTTTTGTCTGGGGTTACAATTATAAAATATACAGTTCCGACTTACATACAAATTCAACTTAAGAACAAACCTATGGAACCTTGTACATAACCCTTGGACTGCCTGTATATGTATATAGATTGATAATTATGATTATTAGTAGTAATGTTAGCAGTATAAAAACACACTTTGTAAAATATCATGATTGTGTGTAACTTTGAGCAAGGAGACCTTTGGATTTTAATACCTACTAATTCAGTTTCACCTTCTGTTTTATTACATTTCTAACTAATAAAAACGTAACAGAAAATCTTTGCATTTCTATCTGCTTATTTTACAGGGATAGGATTTGTTTTACATATTATTTTCATTTGAATCTTTGAAATAATCTTTTCACATCTGAATTCATATGCATTAGAACATTCCATTATTGTGGCTTTAAAAGGATTTAATACATGCCAGATTATAAGGTATGTCGGGTTATCAGATGGGACTAGGAAAGTGTTCAGACCTCAATCATATCTGCAATATAGTGACTACCTGAACATGCAATAAATACCGTATAGTAATGGGTTTGGGATCACAGAATTAAAGATCTGCTCCTCCTATTGACATTTTAAAAAGTTGTGTTACTAATTTCAAAATGTGTGTTTATGCATGTATGTATATATATTATACACATAAATCACAATCCTACTCAAATATACACTAAAGTAATGAAAGAATATAAAAACTAAAATGTGTCAAAAACCTATGCAGGTGAAAGAATTTTGGACTGAAATCTGCATTATTAACAACAAATTTGCCGGGATAACTTTGTTTTCATTTCAAAGCAGATTTTCTTTGCTTCTTCACATCTATAACTTTGATCCAGTAATGTGCTGGAAGCAAGTGATTGGATTGTAAGACTTTCTTGACTATCCAATATCTTATCCCTTATTTTATATGCTATATATATTTGGTACATATTGATGTCCACTATTGATTATTTTGCCTTGCTCATAAGTTAATTTCCATTAATATATTTTGTTGATTGTCTTCAAAGCTAATAGTACTAGACAGAAAACCATTTAGGAACTTCCATTAAATACTATATAGTGCTTTATGATGTGGGGTTAAGTACTGTGTTTACGTATCTGGTGTGTATATATTTGTGTCTGTATGACTGTGATTGCAGTTACAAGTATGGATATTTGTCTGGATATGATCCCACTTGAATTCTCTGATAAGCTGAAAAAGTGCTGTGCTGACCCCCTGTGGTTATGAATGAAATGCAGAGCAGTAGAATATACTAAAATCAGGAATCCTCTGGTAAAGATTGTTCACAGGTTTACTTTCATGCACTTACAACTGTATACTAGATCAATGAAATAATATTTATGAACACTTATTTTTTTTTTAATGGTAAATGAATACTATTATATACTTAACATGAGCAAAATATAAGACAGAATAATGTTTCTGACTTATGGAATTTCTGTAGTTTAATAGAATGAGATAAAGTAAATGTTATATTTTAATAAATATATACATACTATACCCATTTATATTTTTGTTCTATGTGAGTAAATTATAACATTTGCATCTCATTTAGAAAATGATGTAGGAAGCAAAAAATTCTAAATAAAAATGTCCATTATGGATTGTAAACATTAGGCTGGCTTCACATAGTTTTTTTAATTGGCATTTTTTCACTGTCCTATTTTCGAAGCAGCAAGCTGTGTTTTACTTTTCGGACTCAGCAGTCTCTATGTATACAGTACGATACAGTATAAAAAAACACAAAAGAGAACACAAAATATAGCGCAGAAAAACAGTAAATATCAGCTGTTAAAAATCACTTAGAACTTTTGTTTTGCCAGCAAAATAAAAACACAAAAATTTTGAAAACCCTTTAAAGAAAGATGCTGTAGGCTTTATTTTTTTTTCTAATGGAGAGCAAACGGTTACATTAAATGCAATACTTAAAAAAAATTTTTATGAACATTGTATCTCTAAAATCACAAAGTAGAATTTTATAGTAGCTGATTATAGTTGTGTGAATGTAAGCTTACATTAATAAAAATGGACAATAGGAAGTAACTTTGTTCTGCATTTGTTCTGACATTGAACCTATAGAGAGAAGGTACAAGAGGTAATCCCTCTCCATAAAGGGCAGATTGGAGAGGCTCCCTGCGATCACTGTAGAAGTCTGCAGTTTGATTGATCAGATCACTAGGGATCAAACACACAAAGGAACATTAAAAATAGTTAAAAAATGAAATAAATTATAAAAATTCCAATCACCCTCCTTTTCTTGGAACATATATATAAATAAACAATATCCTGAACATGTTTGGTATGCCCGAACATATCAAGAAATAATTAAACCATACCGAATGCTGTAACAAAAAAACACCCAAAAGGCAGAATTGGCACTTTTACCGCTACTTATTCCCAAACTATGTGAAAATATTTATAATTGTATGTATACATTGAATTGGATTTAATTTTTTGAAAGAAATTAAAACATAACAAAAATTACCGTATATACTCGAGTATAAGCCGACACAAGTATAAGCTGAGTCCCCTAATTTTACCACAAAAACCTGGTAAAACCTATATTTTTTTACTCGAGTATAAGCCGAGTTTGGGGTTTCAGCACATTTTTTTGTGCTGAAAAACTAGGCTTATACTCGAGTATATATGTTACATTAATTTGGTATATCCTTTAATGCATTATCCAAGAGAGCTATGGTAAACGGCTGTAGAAGATTAAATATTTTTTAATGGATCTGTGCCAACAGAAACTATTTTAAAGGAGCATGCAACCAATCCCTTAAAATGCAGAGCATGTCCTAGTCAGAACCGTTTATTCATGGATCAACCATGGACTATAGTTTATGAGGAGCCATGACAAAAAGATGCCAAACTGATGTAAATTGGCCATGAAAATATCTGTTTTTCGCAGTCGATTATTGGCTTGTTCGTGTGCTTCTAGCCTTTAGTGGATGTGTCATTTAGACAGTGAAAGCTGTAAAAACAAAGCCTGTAAGAAACAGTTTTTAGTCAATTTCACTGCATTTGATTTTTTTCTGCTTTCCATTATATTGTGTGCCACTTACATAGTGCCACTACGAAGGCAGATACAAGACCTTATATGGTTTAGAAACTGAAAATTAAATTGTGGCTTTAAGAGTGAGTAAAAGAAAGTCATGCTTGATGTTAAGGGGGGTGCCATCATGTTTAATGTTCATATTACGTTTTTAGATCTCCATTGTAAGAATACATTGAGCAGATCCCCAGTGTCTCTCTGTAAGCATGTTCAGTGGGATAGCTAATCCTGTTAATACCGTTCCCCCCTCAAACCAGGAGGAGAAATGAACATTGGCAGGAGCCAGTGATTGGCTGCTGCTGATGTTCTGTGTATTTGGAGACCTCCCTGAGTCAGCTGAGGTTTGTAATGTATGCAATACTTTGCATCCGTCCCTCCAAGCAGGGCCGGTCCTAGACAAAGTGTGGCCCTGGCCAAAACTAAAAGTGGGGCCCCAAAATAAAACTATTTTATGACCAGTAACAGTCAGCAAGAGGCTCCCTTTAGTATGGTAAAACAAACTGTAATATGGGAGAATTTTATAGGAGATAGATGATAGGGAGATTGATGGGCAGCATGGTGGCTCAGTGGTTAGCACTACAGCCGTGCAATGCTGATCAACATCTGCATAGAGTTTGTATGTTCTCTCTGTGTTTGTGGGGTTTCCTCCAGCTCCTCCGGTTTCCTCCCACAACTGGTAGGTTGAATAGATTGTGAGCCCCATGGGGACATGGACTGATCTGGCAAGCTGCATTATCTGTGTGCGCTATATAAATAAAGAATTATTAATTATAATTATTATGATAGAAGATAAATATGAAAGATGATAGAGATTTCTAGATGCAGAACTATAAAGTAGATTATATATACAGTATATGATATATACAGTAGAAAGATATAAGAGATAAATACAGTAGAAGAGAAATAGAAGATTGATTAATTAATAGATAGAGAAAAAGTGAGATATATAAATGGTCAGATTATAGGTCAGTGGTAGCGAACCTATGGCACAGGTGCTAGAGGTGGCACTCACAGCCCTCTCTGTGGGCACTCAGGCCAGCACCAGAGATGACTCCAGGTATCTTCCTGCAGTCCCAGACAGCCCAGGACTTGCTGTGCACAGAGCTATTTTAAAGTGACAGGGCTACCTGGGACTACTGCAGGAGTGGGACGATGTGGATGAATCTGGATTATCATTAGAGCTCCTGCTCTGGCCCTGACAATTCTTCCTGTTTATGGGACCCTGATGGGAAGCTACAATGATCATCCAAATTTCTTCTATTTTCTGCTTTATTGGTGTCCATCAGGGTGCTGGTATGAATGAAAGCTGTGACAGCACAGAGTATAAGTCACTAATTACATTTCTGTATTGACACTTTGATAAATTAGTGGGTCTTAGTTGTAGTTTGGGCACTTGGTCTTTAAAAGGTTCGTCATCACTGTTATAGGAGATGGATAACTAGACAGATAGATATATAGACAGGAGATTGATGATATATAGACAGGAGATGGATGTCACCTGGGAATTCAACAAAGGGGTATTAACTAGAGATGAGCGAGCACTAAAATGCTCGGGTACTTGTTATTCGAGACGAACTTTTCCCGATGCTCGAGTGCTCGTCTCGAATAACGAGCCCCATTGAAGTCAATGGGAGACTCGAGCATTTTTCAAGGGGACCAAGGCTCTGCACAGGGAAGCTTGGCCAAACACCTGGGAACCTCAGAAAAGGATGGAAACACCACGGAAATGGACAGGAAACAGCAGGGGCAGCATGCATGGATGCCTCTGAGGCTGCTTAAATGCACCATTATGCCAAAATTATGGGCAACAGCATGGCCATGACAGAGTGACAGAATGAAGCTAGATAGCATCTAAAACATCCAATAATTGACCCTTACACTATAGGGGACGGCATGCAGAGGCAGCAGCGGCAGGCTAGAGAGTGGCATGGCGACATACCCTAAATGGACTCAGGCTTCAAACCAATGGGTGGCAGAGAGGAACCAAAGGAGGTGAGCAAGAAGCGCTCAATATCGGTACATGATAAAAGTTTGCCAGTATATTTTGTGGATTACACAGCAGGGTGGCGACAAAGTTAACATGGAAGCCATGAAAACAACCCAAAATTCTGCCTGACACAGCTCGTTTGATAAGGGGACCATGTATGGAGGCAGTGAACTAGTAGTAGATTAAAGGTGCTGCAGTTAAAACTATGTTAGTTGGATCTTGGCTCCGCTGCCAGGCGAGCTTTCGCCAATCCAAGCCCCTGTCTCTAGGCTACTCCCCAAGCAGCACTTCTAAGAACCTTTTGTATAAGATCAAGTGTAGTAGCGTTCTTATAAGTTTAGGATATGGTGGGTGATGAGAATGTAAACAGATGCGCAAGAAGCGCTGAAATAATATCCGTAAATGGTAAAAGTTTGCCAGTATATTTTGTGGATTACACAGCAGGGTGGCGACAAAGTTAACAAGTTTGTTGTGGAAGCCATGAAAACAACCCAAGATTCTGCCTAACACAGCTCGTTTGATAAGGGGACCATGTATGCCTACAGTTCATGCCAGTCGCTGCACTGGCTGCCAGTCTCCTTTCGAATACAGTTTAAAATAATAACCCTCATCCATAAAGCTCTGTATAATGCTGCACCCCCCTACCTCTCCTCTCTTATCTCAGTCTATCTCCCAACCCGTGCTCTTAGATCCGCCAGTGATCTTAGATTAACCTCTACCCTAGTGCGGACCTCCCACTCGCGTCTCCAAGACTTATCTAGAGCTGCACCAATTCTATGGAATGCTCTGCCCCGGACTATCAGACTAATACCTAACCTCCAAAGTTTCAAACGTGCTCTTAAAACCCATTTCTTTAGGCAAGCCTATAACACTCATTAACTGCATGAAGTTTTAACTCTTCTACTAACCCGTCCTGTGTCGTCCTCCCATCTGTTATCCAGCAACCAACAGGCACCAGACTTCTCTGCGGTCCCATTCACCCTGGACCTGGTATATAAGATGACGGCTGAGTGGTTCAAGCGACAGCAATTCCATTTATTATATTTTGTTCTATTTCCTAAGAAGAATGGCTTGACCATTAAATATTCTTTTACCTCGTGTTACCCCATCATCTTCATAAACCGTAAGCTCTGGCGAGCAGGGACCTCACTCCTGTTGTTCCATACAAATGTTGTGCTCTGTTACATTACATTTGTATTTGTTTCCTATGATTTGTAAAGCGCTACGGAATATGATGGCGCTATATAAATAAAGATTATTATTATTATTATGGAGGCAGTGAACTAGTAGTAGATTAAAGGTGCTGCAGTTAAAACTATGTTAGTTGGATCTTGGGATGGAGCTGGCGCTCCGCTTCCAGGCGAGCTTTCTCCAATCCAAGCCCCTGTCTCTAGGCTACTCCCCAAACAGCACTTCTAAGAACCTTTTGTATAAGATCAAGTGTAGTAGCGTTCTTATAAGTTTGGGATATGGCGGGGGAATGTAAACAGATGCGCAAGAAGCGCTGAAATAATATCGGTAAATGATAAAAGTTTGCCAGTATATTTTGTGGATTACACAGCAGGGTGGCGACAAAATTAACAAGTTTGATGTGGAATGCCCTGTAATAGCTCTTGGGCGGTGTGCCTTTTATCGCCTAGGCTCAGCAGTTTGAGCACCGCCTGCTGTCGCTTAGCGACGGCACTGCTGCTGTGCCTAGAGCTACCGACTGATGGCGCCATGCCCACGGATGGTAATTCGGAGGAGGAGGAGGTGGAGGAGGGGTGGGAGGAGGAGGAGGTATAGTAGGCCTTTGAGACCTGGTCATATACTGCGTTGGCAGTATATGACCAGCCCCAGGGTCAGACTCGGTCCCAGCCTGCACCAAGTTAAGTGTAGTAGCGTTCTTATAAGTTTGGGATATGGCGGGTGAGGGGAATGTAAACAGATGCGCAAGAAGCGCTGAAATAATATCCGTAAATGGTAAAAGTTTGCCAGTATATTTTGTGGATAACACAGCAGGGTGGCGACAAAGTTAACAACTTTGATGTGGAATCCATGAAAACAACCCAAATTTCTGCCTGACACACCTCGTTTGATAAGGGGACGTTGTATGGAGGCAGCTATATGGACGACTTTTGGGGGTATTTTTGATATACACTGGCGGAAAGATTAAGATGGGTTGGACAAAGTGCTTAAATAAGCAAAAAAAAAGAGAAAGGAAAAAACCTTCGCTGGTAAGGACAGTGTGCCTCTCCACTGCTACAAACACTACTTAAGTAAAAAACAAGGATACCTGCGCTGGCTATAAAATTAGGACTATTAGGTTCGGATAAACGCTATACCACTAACGGATCTACAATGATTTAAACATCAGTGTGCACGATGCACTAACCTGTAAGTGGCACCCCTCCTGTGTGGGAAGTTTGATTCCTTCCGTTTAGTGAGGTTTTGTCCCGTAGGTCTCGTAAATCTCATGTAGAGCAATAATCTTTTCGTGAGGTATTTCACTTCGGATAGCGTTTCCAAGCCAAGTAGTAATCCACAAAATGCAGATCAGCACGCGAGCCCCGGCCGGTGGCTTCGCTGTATCTGACTAACAAGGTACCGGTGACGTCACCCTAGGTACGGTCCGTCTGGTGAGACAAAAGGGTTTTCCACCGACGCGTTGTCGAGAGCTCCGGGTCTCTTCCTCAGGGTTGAATTCCTAATCTCACTGATGCGGGTAGTCTTATAGGTACGGTGCCATTATTAGGGAGAGAGCTGATCAAGTTCTTGTGGTTGGTCTGGACAAATAGTTTCGTTCTGTTTAGTTTTAAAATGCATCTTTTTATAATTCTGTTGTATCGCTATACCCAGATAAGGTGCCATTCTCAAAACAATTTTATTAATTTATAAAAAAATATATATATTTATTGTTAAAAACATAATATTAAAAAATCATTGTTTCCACTTTTGGGGGTAGCAATGGAGACAACGTGTGGAGGCTGCTATGGAGACAATTTAATTTGGATAGTGCCTGTATGTGGCAGTCCAAAAAAGTTTTCAAACCAGAGGAGCAGGTAGGTGGCCCTCCAGAAAAATGGTGCAGGGCTGGGACGGCACATCGGGAAAAGTAGTGGCGGCTGGGGAGCGAATACCGAGGGGCGGCCGCCGCCATGAGGTTGCGAAAGGCCTCGGTCTCTACTAGCCTATAGGGCAGCATCTCCAGGCTAAGCAATCTGGAGATGTGCACATTAAGGGCTTGGGCGTGCGGGTGGGTTGCACTATATTTGCGTTTCCGCTCCAGCGTCTGGGGTATGGAGAGCTGAACCAACCGTGTCTCCTCATCGTCGGACACCTCTTTACACACTTCTTCCACTACGTCAAGAAGGTCATCATCACCCACAAACTGCGACTGGTGGAAAACCTCGAAGCATTGTCGGCAATCCACGACATCACCTGTTCGCACTGTTCTGGCCTCAACAGTGCTCTCACCCACAGACTGCGACTGGTGGAAAACCTGGGCATCGGAAAATTGCTCAGCAGCAACCGGACAAGTGGTTTGTGACTGTGGGAAGGGTCCAGAAAACAGTTCCTCAGAGTATGCCGGTTCAAATGCCAAATTTTCCTGGGAAGGATACCACATGGTATGAATAAGAGACAGGACATCATACTGACATATTAAGAGTCATTATAACCCTGTATTGTACTTTCTGCTGCAGTATTTTACATATTTGATCTTATACTCCCTCTACTCCTTCTGTTGCTTTGTTTATAATTTGTGATTATAATTTATGATTTATAATTTATAATGTTAATATGGCTCAACTCGCTTTGGCAACCTAATGACAAAAGATTTTCCTCAGTGTATTGTTGCATGCAATAGTAGACACAGTATCTAGATGTTCAGTAAGAATGTATTTTTCTATTTCCCTAGTACGTTGAATCTCATGTCTAGCTAGCATGTGTTTTCCTGTAATAGACAGTGACAATTTTTATAGATGTTCTTTTTTAAATTACTTACTCACCTATGAATCTTGATCCCGGGATGTGCTTCCGATCGCGTAGACCCGATATTAGCGGATCGCAACTTATTGGAGGCACGGCCCGTTGTCTGATCTTTACATAACATTATGGTTATCCCGTTGCTAGGCTTCGTTCCCGATCGTATGGCTTGGACATGTGACCGTGGAGGTGGCACCTTTCCGGTCATGTGGCTTGGTCATGTGACCGTGGAGACGCGGCCCGGTTTCCGGGCAACCACACAGGAAGGAGGGCGTTCCCCTCTCTCACTCATTTAGTAGATCACTATAAAGGTGAGCGTATTTCCATACAGCAGACAGGTTAAGACTAAGACGGGGAACCGTCGAAACGCGTCAACCGATTTTGTCTCCTCATGTTGTTTGAATTTTATTCAATAAAGAAGAAGAATTTGGCATATTACCCCTGTGAAGTGATTCGTTGTCGTGCCGGTTCCACGTTGTTTAGAAATAAAATATATAACGCTATTGTAGGCGTAAGTAAGCCGTTTGGATTCTCCTATGGCTATTTTCTAGCCAAGTATGAAAGCACACTGCTATGCCAGATGAGATGACGCTGAGTTATGAAAAAATAAACGTAAAATAAAAAGGAAATGGCAGACTGTGCCTAATTGAAATCAAACCCCTAATAAATTTTCCCACTTTGGTGTTTGAGGTGGATATGTGTGTCACTAAGAGCTAAACACAACGGTAGCAAGTCCCCCTGCAAATTCCTCACAATATGGTACTAGCTGCAAATAAAAAAAAAAAAAATTATAACGTTATTGTAGCCCTAAGAAGGGCTGTTGGGTTCTTGTAGAATCACTCCTGCCTAACACTATTCTAATTGAACAGCCTAACGCTTTCCCTGACCAGCAGCAACTCTCTCCCTAGCAGCATCCAGACACAGAATGATCCGAGCAGCGCAGGCAGGGGCTAGTCTATTCCAGGGTCACCTGATCTGGCCAACCAACCACTGCTATCGACGTGTAAGGGTACCACGTCATGCTGGGTGGAGTGCAGAGTCTCCTGGCTTGTGATTGGCTCTGTTTCTGGCCGCCAAAAAGCAAAACGGCGGGAGCTGCCATTTTCTCGAGCGGGCGAAGTATTCGTCCGAACAACGAGCAGTTTCGAGTACGCTAATGCTCGAACGAGCATCAAGCTCGGACGAGTATGTTCGCTCATCTCTAGTATTAACCCTTTCACCACCCGGCATTTCTGTATATTATGTCGCGTTATTGACCAGAGCAATTTTTACAATTTTGAGGTTTCAAAATAAAATCTACATTAGAGCAAAACAAATTAGGGTAAACCCAACAAACCACATATTTTCTGAAAGCAGACACTTGCCCCATTTTCAAAATTGCATTGAAGAGTTTATAGACATAGGCGCCTTCATGATTCAAACGGAAACATTTTATAAAAAATACTTAAAATTTGACTTTGGCAAAAAAATGTTCTCCAAACAGAAAATATTTATCTTCACATCTCCTAAATGTAATAAATGGACATGTTTACAGTTCACAAATGTCCCAAATTGATATGTTCACATAAATAAATCCACATAATATCACTAAAACACTAATAACTAGATATCTGATTTTCAGCTAGAAATTTTAAGTCACAACCTGCAAAATAAAGCAGTAAAGGCGACATAAAAGTTATGTAACTTTGAAAGAAGACAACCAGGCGATGCATTTGGCAATTAGCATTCAAAATTTTCTCTAAAATATGTACAAATCCAGATACATATATAAAGAAAACATACTTTCCTAAACCAGCAACATGTGAGGAGATCATACAGACCCCACATGTGTATTCACCAAAATATGCAGCAAGGGGAATGTTAAATCCACAGGGGCACCATACAATTATTGCAGAAAATTGCACTGAGCGTCACACAGATCTATCATTGTTTGCTCCCTTACACAATGGTACCCCAAATAAATAACTATATATCCATAAACCAAGCTGATGAGATAATAAAAGTCACGTTTAGATGTGCGCCAATGTTTTATCCGCACAATAACAGATCCATCCGCGCTTCATAAGAATTTGAGTGAGAACGTAATAATATAGGTGTAAATAATGGAGGATGGTGGGAAATAAAAACTTTATTACGGAACATGTGTGTGGTTTTGGTGTTGCATATAGCTTTATGGGCATGTTCTGGGTTGTGGTGTTGATGTGTCGCATCATTAGGCGAAGAGGATCGAATGTTCATCGTATTAGTCAATTTTCTCAGAGAAAAAAAAACTATCACGAAATAAAAGGCAATAAGAGAGAAAGTGTGTTCTTAGATAGTTCTGCATAGAGAAGATTTAAAAACCTGAACATTAGTTGATTTATCAGAATGTAGTAACATATAAAGTGAATATTTCCATTATCTGTGAGTTGCAGCAGCTCCTGTGTGCAGCAAATTCTACCTGTAGCTGCCGGCTAAGAATCTGGAGGGGGGGGGGGGGACAATTCAGAGGGCCATATCTCTGGCTCTGTGGCACAAAGAACCTCACTTATTTTTTCCTATGAAAGAAGAGAGCCTCCTCTTTTATATGAATCTAAATTATGTGTTTCTAAGTGTCAGGAAAATGGAACTATTAACTGTTAAACTGCCATCGAGAGTGATTTTTATATATAAAAATGGCACCTAATATTCTTACTTTAAACCTGAATATCTCTGGATCCATGGCACCTAGAAACACAATTCAGGATTCATTTGAAGAAGAGATTCTCCCCTTTCAGGGGGCGCTGGGCAATTGCCCACTTTGCCTACCCATAGCACCGGCCCTGCCTCCAAGACTATTATAGACTCTGCTGAGTACAAACATCACTGAACAGGATGAAGCAAGATGGAAAAAAGCAGCTTGCATGTGATGCAGATACTGTGCAGACCCAGGAAAAAAGGATGCATCTACCTGCCAGTATAAGCCTATTTACTGTATATACCGGGAGCTTACCTGCCATATGAAAAAGCCTTACAAGGTAGCTAAAGAGGCTAAAGCAGTGATGGCGAACCTTTTATGGACCGAGTGCCCAAACTACAACTAAGACCCACTAATTTATCGCAAAGTGCCCACAAAGAAATTTAATAAGTGACTTATGCTCCCTGCTGTGTCACAGCTTTCATTCATATGAGCACCCTGAGGAAACCAATAAAGCAGAAAATAGGAGAAATTTGGATGTTCATTGTAGCCTCCCTCCAGGATCCCCTAAACAGGAAGAATTGTCAGGGCTAGAGCAGGAGCTACAATTATAATCCAGTGCTGTCCACACATTCCCACTCCCTCCAGTAGTCCCAGGCTTTAAAATAGCTCTGTGCACAGCCCAGGACACTCTGGGAAAGCAATAAGATACCTGAAGTCCTCTCTGGTGATGGCCTGGGTGCCCATAGAGATGGCTCTGAGTGCCACTTCTGGCACCCGTGCCATAGGTTCGCCACCACTGGGCTAAAGTATTCCTTATCTCAATATCCAATAGAACCATGATCCAGCCAAATCTTTGCGGTACAAAAAACCTTTATTGAGGCAATCAAGATATCTAGAGGTCTAACAGCAACAGATCTAGGCATTTTGGTCTGCTTCTTATTCATTCTCCTTATCTCATCCTGGAAAACTCATATTTTCCTCCCAGAATTCCCAGTAGAACATACATAGCCTTTAAGTCTCCACATGCATGCAGAGGGGCCTTTGAGGAGTCCTCTTATTTCCCTAGTCTATGGTCTCTCACTTAACCATATAAGTACCCTAAACTGTCCAGACAAGATGCAAACACATCAAAAAATCACTTTCAGAAGTTGAGAATCTCTTTCTCATTAAATACTTATACTGGTTTGGCTATTATCCTACATAGTGTCAATAGGATAGGCCTTTTTTGCAAAGGCAATCTTAAACCCGAATCCGAAGCCAGATTTCCCCATTCTGACTGAGCCCTATATTTTGATTGTGAGTTGATCAGTATAAGTAGTTTTAAGTAGCTTTAGATCACTAACATATCCATTTTATATTTTTTGAGCACTTTTGTAGGACTATGCACCATTTTTGGGACTAAAGCGGCTTGTGCAGGTATTTAAGAAGTGTGTGCGCTTGCATTGTGGTGAACGCAACCCTTTTTGTGGCGCTGCTGTGATGTCTTCCATACAACACAACTTAAGAGGGCGTTCCGTCGGACTATACGACTGATTCGGACTGATTGCTGTATGTTACATTGTGTCGCACACCCTATGTTAAAGATGCACCACAAAAAAGATGGTGAACTCTGTCGGACCTGTGCGAGGAATGGACACATTCAGGATTTCTGGTGCATGATGTTAGTGAATTGCCACACGCAGCATTATAGTCTGGTGACCCTGTAAGTAAATGTGCCCCATTGTACCTCATGTAAGTTGAAAAATGTTTTGCATTTATCTATGAAAAAACTTTTTGAATTAATATTTTGTTGCTATGACAGATAGTCATAGCACCAAAATAACATTTACAGAATGTCTGCTTTCTGTTCACATATTTTTGTAAGCATTCTGTAATTTTTGTAGGAGCAAAATTAACAAAATTAGCATTTTGGAGGGCCAACTCAGCATTCAAGTGACTTTGAGAGGCCTTAATAATAGAAAAACCCCATAAATTATCTCAATTTAGAAACTGCACCCCTCAACATATACACTCACCGGCCACTTTATTAGGTACACCTGTCCAACTGCTCTTTAACACTTAATTTCTAATCAGCCAATCACATGGCGGCAACTCAGTGCATTTAGGCATGTAGATATGGTCAAGACAATCTCCTGCAGTTCAAACCGAGCATCAGTATGGGGAAGAAAGGTGATTTGAGTGCCTTTGAACGTGGCCTGGTTGTTGGTGCCAGAAGGGCTGGTCTGAGTATTTCAGAAACTGCTGATCTACTGGGATTTTCACGCACAACCATCTCTAGGGTTTACAGAAAATGGTCCGAAAAAGAAAAAACATCCAATGAGCGGCAGTTCTGTGGGCGGAAATGCCTTGTTGATGCCAGAGGTCAGAGGAGAATGGGCAGACTGGTTCGAGCTGATAGAAAGGCAACATTGACTCAAATCGCCACCCGTTACAACCAAGGTAGGCAGAAGAGCATCTCTGAACGCACAGTATGTCGAACTTTGAAGCAGATGGGCTACAGCAGCAGAAGACCACACCGGGTGCTACTCCTTTCAGCTAAGAACAGGAAACTGAGGCTACAATTTGCACAAGCTCATCGAAATTGGACAGTAGAATATTGGAAAAACGTTGCCTGGTCTGATGAGTCTCGATTTCTGCTGCGACATTCGGATGGTAGGGTCAGAATTTGGTGTCAACAACATGAAAGCATGGATCCATCCTGCCTTGTATCAACGGTTCAAGCTGGTGGTGGTGGTGTCATGGTGTGTGGAATATTTTCTTGGCACTCTTTGGGCCCCTTGGTACCAATTGAGCAGCACTGCAATGCCACAGCCTACCTGAGTATTGTTGCTGACCATGTCCATCCCTTTATGACCACAATGTACCCAACATCTGATGGCTACTTTCAGCAGGATAATGCGCCATGTCATAAAGCTGGAATCATCTCAGACTGGTTTCTTGAACATGACAATGAGTTCACTGTACTCAAATGGCCTCCACAGTCACCAGATCTCAATCCAATAGAGCATCTTTGGGATGTGGTGGAACGGGAGATTCGCATAATGGATGTGCAGCCGACAAATCTGCGGCAACTGTATGATGCCATCATGTCAATATGGACCAAAATCTCTGAGGAATGCTTCCAGCTCCTTGTTGAATCTATGCCACGAAGAATTGAGGCAGTTCTGAAAGCAAAAGGGAGTCCAACCCGTTACTAGCATGGTGTACCTAATAAAGTGGCCGGTGAGTGTATAAAATAACTTTTTTTTACCATTTAAAGGGTTTTCCCACAAAGCAGGTTAGACCCTACCCACAGTCTCATTGATGGGATCCCCTCAAATCATGATGACGGGGTTTCCAATATACCCCCTTCGCACCCCTCGTATCACCACCGAGATGGCCGGAGCTGCCCCGTTCATTTCTATGGGGCTGATGAACATTGCTAAGCTCCATACTCGGCAATCTCCATCACCTCCATAGAGGTGAAAGGGGCAGCCCGGCCATGGGCAATTAGATGCTCCAGCCATCTCGGTGGAGGTACGAGGGGTGCAATGGGGGTACATCAGAACTCATGGGAACCCCGTTCTATTGATCTGAGGTGGTCCCATCACTGAGATCCCCACCGATCAATAAGTGGGATAGGGACTAACTTGCTTTGTTGGAAAATCCCTTTAAGTGTTTTACAGGTTAAAATGGAGGTGAAATTGAGAAATTTAATTTAGTGAGTTGGAGAATGTTGTGAATATTTTTCTTATATACTTTTGCTTAGTTTATAAAAAAAAAACAGGCATCAGAGTTCCCTGCTGTACAGATCCATATACTGTATAGTCTAAGTCTACGGAGAATGACTATGAGCTTACTTCCCATTGTGTTTTTACAAAGTTCTGAGAAGTGAGAATTAACCATTTCCCTTTCAGCTTGATGTTTAAAAATACTACTCATACCGTACTACAGGAAGAGAGCATGAAGGGTTAACAAGTCACTGCACAGAATTGTGCAAACAAACAGAGTGCAGAGGAGAGAGACCCATGGTCTGCCTGGAATATGAATCTGCCTTAACAACAGAGAAGTACAACTTTTACAAACAATAGTTTATTTTTCAACAATTAACAAAATTGACTGACTCTTTAGAGTTGACTAATTCTTTAATTGAGGTCTTGGATAAGATCCCTCAGGAGAACATCCGCCACCTCATCAGGAGCATGCCCAGGCTTTGTGGGAAAGTCATACAGGCACATATTGGCAACACACACACACACACACACACACACACACAGAAACAAGTATATTTAATTATGTCTCTTCATCATTATTAGCATTCTTTTAAGTGTTCCAGTAAAACGCTATGATGCAATTGATGCAATTGACATAAGGTGTACATTGCAATATACTGTTGAATAAGAAAATACACATAATCCAAAAAGGTTGCAACATTCATTGTTTCAAGAGAAAGTCACATTGAGCAAAAACTTCAAGTTAAGTTAAATTTTTAACCCTTTGGAAAAGTTTTGTTAGAATAGCCCAATAAACTTATTTTAACCCTTAAGTACCAGGCCCTTTTCTGTTTTGGCTTTCCAAGTAGATCATCATCTTTAAGAAAACAATACCATTCATTATAACTGCAGTGTGGCAGGGTTGTTACCCTTAATGAAATATTGTACCACTAAAGTATACTTGCATAATATGGTTGTCACTTCTTTGGTTTTCAGTACTGGCCTAAGAGGTAGATGAGGCTAAAACTTCAAGCAATTTGCTCAATTATTTCATTCACTATAAAGCTTTATTCAGGCCAGTTTCCCTGCCATTGATTGCAAACTTTCAGTTTTGTTTTCTGGTCTCCTGATTATGTAGTACTTTGCCATCTGGTAGTGAATTTAGTTTGTACTTTAACTTTGACTACTCTATTGTTTGTATATTCAAAACACATTGGTCTGTTCACCACGTATGCACTATTTTGCATTCACATCGTTTTTAATGTGACCAATAAACTAAAAATGCTTTTACTATAACTGCAGTGCCAGAGAACATTTTCCTACAAACCCCCAAAATTCTAAAAGACAGCACCAAGCAAAATTAAATACATGTAGAGTAAATATAGATACCGAACATTGATCATAAAGTGCAGACTGTGGAATCTAAAATTAAGATGTAATGTTAAGTGGTAATGATGACTAAAGTTGAACAAACTTTTTAAAAAATGCAACTTGACAAAGATTTGGGGGAGGGGAGCAAGCATGTAAAATTTTATGGCTGTGGAATACATGCCTCAAAATGGGAAATTACACCCGCAAAAATTGGTCCAGAAAAGTTCAAGATATCAGATGTAGATTCTACTAACCAAGTGAAGCAATGAATTTAGAAGAATTTGAAGGGAAGCAAATTATTATGCCAGTAGTGCATCAGACAAGGGCTGATTGAAACAGACTGCATAACCATACAGTGAACCTGAGAGAAAAACAGAAGAGTGGAAGGGCTATTTTAACCCAAAAATCTCAATAATTAACTCAACATGTCAGCATAGAAGTTTTAAAAATTTGATAGTTGGTTGAAAACCCTAACGGTAGCCTCTATCACACAATAAAATTTGGATTGTCATCAGAAAATTGCCATATTTTGGAGCAGTGATTTGGGCAGGTGTTCCACAGTTTACAGTGGCCATGGTACAATAAGAGGCAACAGCAACATGACAAATTCTTAGCAGTTTTACTGAGTGTATTAGAAGATGGCAGAAGGTATGGGACTTCAGGTGGTTGGATGCATCACAACATAGTGAACATCACATGGCTAGAAGTAACATGCTGTTTGAACTAACTGAATGACTAAATTCGTGGCATCAGCCACGGGTCTGTTAAAATACTGCTGGATCCACACTTGATTCATCTTGACAAATGTTAGTCTTCCATTTGGAAGAGTGTTATTGGGGTAACCATGTCCCCTGCTGCACTGAGCACTGAACACACAAGGGGATCTTGTGTGTAGGCACCTGCTGTTTAAGGCTTTGCTCCATGTCATGCTGCAGTTGGCCGATTTGCTCTGTTGGCAGGTGAAGGAAATTGTTTATTAGTGACTAGAAGCTCAAGTTGCTACTGTCGATGGAGCTTATACTGCTCATGGCTAACCCGGTCCCACAAACCCATCCACCAGCAGTCATGGCAGAGGAACGTAAGATCATTGGTTGAACCTGCATCTGGATGGGCGATGGTGAACATAGACAGCCACCAACTGCCTACAAGGGATGTCTTGATAATAAATTAGTTTTGTCGCCTTTTATTGAGATGGAAAAGATCTCCATTTTGTTTTGGTAACATGGTCAAACATGATGATGTCCCAGTATCAGAACTATTTCGTAGTCTTGGCAACTGCCAAGTAGAGTGGCCTTTTTAAAGGAACACAGCAAATGTCAGGTTTCACAAATCAGCTGCCAATTATATCAATGTTACACAAGGGAGGAAACCTGAGGTGAGAGCAGAAGGGGGAGTTGCATTCAGGGTGTTAACCCCAGTAATGTCACTGTCTTTAAAAAGGCAGTGACAGCTCTATGGATCTGCATGAGTGTACACTCTGCAGTGGTTATTCGAGGGATGCATTATGTTGCATCCATTACCCATTGCCTCCAAAGGCCTCTACTGGGCAATAAAGTCAATCAGCATGAGGGAGTAAGATAGAAAAATGCAGCTTGTTGCATATTTCCATCCTGTTCGTTTTCAACAGTATATAATGTATACTATGCAGACAGAGACAACGGGTGCCTCTACCGACCAGTATACGTCTATATATATTGAAGTCAATAGGTACTCAAATGAATTAACTTTAACACCCATCAATAGATGTAAAATGGTGTAAGGGTAGAAGGCTGAAAAATGGTGGTTACAACAGGACTATTGCCCTGACAAAAATGGGCTATGCAAAGATGCAGACCTAGAGTTCTCAGATGCCAAACAGCATGTGGGGGACAGAGATTTTGACAGCAGACCATTGCAGGACACCTATTATCATGATGATGAAACCAAAGTGCTGGTTTTCTGCAATATGGAGGCTGACAAGATGGTAGTGGTAAGGACTTCATGGAAGAAGATCTTAGGGATGATGACAATGTCTTTGACCCAACATGGATCAAAACCATTGATAGTTTAGAGGAATAGTTGGTGGTCACAAAACCCTAGTTAGCCAGCAGAAGATGCAAAAACGTGCAAAGGTACATCAGGCAGCCCAAAGGCTTGATTGTGTCTACTACTGCCCACAGTCCCTAGGGACTGAGCACACAAAAGTTGTCCGAGAGAATCTCCATAGCATGACATTTTTTCAAGCAATATGCAGAAGATAAAACACATGTCATTTGCACCATAAGTATGGCCGAGAACCTGCAAACAAAATGTGCAATGGATGACACACCAGAAAAAAAACTGCACCAATAGTCCCAAGAGGCATATTACAATTAACATGTTGACATAAAAGCATGGGTAATGACATTATATCTCTTTAACAGGCCGCAGAGTTAATGTAGAGTTGGCTGATCCAAAGGCAGGTGGCTCTTTGGTGCCTACACTTCAACATCCAAGAATTGCCAGACATCACTCCTTGTCTTCTGGGCTTGCACTGTACCTACAGCACACAAAAAATCAAGCCAACATATTTCTACTTTCTCCAAACATTTTAGAGACATACATGCCAAAGCAAGTAATGAATTAAAATTGCAATGAATTGGAAAAAGTATCACATCCATTAAAAGACAGTTACCAATGTAAAAAGTGGTTGAGCAGAGAGTAAATTTGGGAGTTATATGTGAGATCTAGTAAACCTGCAGGTCTCAATACTCGTTAATAGATTTTACAGTAAATAATATGTTTTCTTTGAAAACCAAAACCAGGTTTTTCTTTTTTTGACCTTTTATGTAATTTTATACAATTATATACATATGCTCAGACAATGATTAAGGTTATTTGTAAAAACAGGTAGGTTATGAATTTAGGTGAATTTATGTCGGCATCCACCTCCGTGTATCGGATTTCACTTTAAAAGACAAAGAAAGAAACTATTTTAGTTAATCCTGTTGAACACTGGCTTCTTTTTGCATTTCCACCGGTCATAAAACAGACCTACATTTCAAGGGGAAGGAGGTTATAGTTACAAAATGGTGCCACATGTCGTGGTATTGAAATTTAGGTTTTCAATGCAAAAAGTTGCATGATATTGCTTGATAGTGTCACATAAATCACATTTGCATCAGTTTATGTGTAACTTTTGTGATATAAATGCTCATTAGACCACAATTTTCCATCAAGATTGAGTTGAAGAGATTTTCTTAACTTTCTTAAAATATAAATATATAGTCAAATCACTTTATGACTTAATGATATACAAGAAATAAAATGTAAAATGTAGTCATCTCAATGACATCCAATGCCTAAGGTACTTTCCAGGAAGCCTGGTTTCCGAATATTGTACTTTCCAGAATAATATGCACATTGAAATATTGATGTTCTTAAAGTATATAGAGATAATTATTAGTGCTTAAATTCTCCACTTAAAAGATTATGAGCAGCAAGGTAAATTGAAAGAATGGTATCATAAAGTCAAATTATCTTGTGTTGATGAAGATATCAAATATCGTTAAATACATTCTATATAACTGACATCATTTTATTTTTTTGAAACTGAAATAATAAACAGTGGAATCTCTAAAAAGGGATTTAATTATATTACAAAAATATTCTGAGTGAAACATTAACAGACAGTTGAGATAATACCTGTGCAGGTTAAAATAAAAACAAGGGTAACTAGGTTAATCTAAAAAAATTAGTGGTCAGACAGGTAAAGGTACAATGAAATCCTTTAACTCCGTAATCCACAATCTTATAATTGGTATGACAAGTAAAGAAGTTGAGAGAATATTACTAAATTATACCTTGATAGAGCACTGTAACCGGGACTCTGGACTCAGGGCGGACAGACTAGACAGTGAGCCCTAAACTGAGCCCCCCAAACATTCACTTGCTTGCTTGCCACAGCATCTCCTAGGTGATACTGGGAAACCAAAAAGACAATCCCTCGCTAGGTCACTGTGCAGACACAAAATAAGACTCACAAACAAACAACAGAAAAGCAAGGTCAGGGGTTCGGGTCACAACGAAAATAGCAGATACAGTAAAAAATTGGAGTCAAAAGGGATAGTCAAAAATATGAAAGCCAAAATCAGGAAACCGGAGATATCAGAAGCTTAGCAAGCAAACAGCAAACAGGAAGCTAAATTAGAAGCATAACTAGTGCTGGACTAGCTGTGAATGGAATCTATATAGGTGGTAAAGAGCCTCCGCCTCAGATGACTGAAGCAGAGGTCTCCATCTCAAACTCATGGAGACAGAAACAATAATATGGTGGGACAGGACCACTTTAAAAACATACGTGGATAAACAGATAATACCTAGGGGTCTCAGAATTAAAAAGATCCCGCCTATGGTTTATTCTGATGCATCTGTACAGAGATGGAACGATGTACTTTCAAAGTGTTCATTGCAGCTCATGGAACTTATTATTGAACAGGAAGATCTTAAATTACAGGAACTACAGTCGGAGATCAAATTAATAAAAGAGAAATTGCCTCCAGAAAATGCAGAGATTATCTGTACGGATCTGGATAAAAGCATAATTACCCTAGAGGAGAAAATTTCATCTACTAAAAGGTCCAAATTCCGAAGGTGGGAAAAACCTTTCCACACACCAAAATCCATCCTTAAACGCAGACAAAGCAACAAAAGAAATTATGAAGGGTCAATACCCAGAGTCAATTTTACACCGTCTGATCAAGAATCCTCAGAAGGACATACACAAGAATCAGAAATAGATTCTCCGGATAGACCTACAAATTAATCATCATATTACAAAAAACCAAGAAATAAAAGAAAATCGGCAAAAAACATTGAGGGGGCGGAAACACCGTAGAAGGCATCCCCAAAAGGAATCTGCGCAGCCAGAGACACAATTAAAGGTATTTGACGTTATGAATTTGTCCAAGCATAGTTTAACCAAAAATCAGGAACATTTGCTCTCATTGGGTCTCAATTTTGTAGCGAACAGGGACTTTGATCTGTACAAGACATTGGTTGATGTAAATAAGTTTATACGGGATTTAACGGTTAAAAAGCATTTTTATAATGTTAAAAAAGATGTTGAAAACACTGTATCTATACAACCACTAAATAACATGTTCAAGAATTTGTCTTTCCGGGACCAAGTAACTATGTCCACTTTACTGAGTCTTGATAGCAGCTTTCCACACAAAATTAGAACAAGTGACCAAGATCAACATAAAAAATCCTACCTTTTACCCCATACAGTCCAGATGTGACTCCATGGACCTCTTTCAGGAATGTGTTGAGAGGGATCTGAAAAACTTATATGAAACAAAAAAGAAAAAAAACAACAATCTCTCTTCACACCTGAGGGAGGCCCTGGAGGAACTTATGACTTGGGATGATACAACCATCAAAATGGCGGATAAGGGGGGTATGGTAGTAGTAATGGATAGAGACATGTATTGCGAACAGGTATACGCATTGTTGAGTGATTCTACCACATATAGAAAACTACAATTAAATCCAACACCGTGCTTTAAAGAAAAAAATTACTAGATTACTAAATGAAGGTTTTGCAATGGGAGTTTTAACCCAGAAAGAAGTAGATCTCATCAATGTTAAGGATCCTATTACTCCAATTATGCATGCCCTACCTAAAATTCATAAAGGGACGCAACCACCACCCATGAGACCAATAGTCTCTGGGATAGGCTCATTGAACAAAAATCTTTGTGGGTGGCTGGATTCATTACTCCAGCCGCTTGTACAAAGAGTACCAGGCTACCTACAGGATACCAATGATGTGTTAACTTCCATGCAAAACATGGTATGGGCAAACAACTATACATGGCTCAGTTGTGATGTAATCTCGTTATATACATCGATCCCCCACGATATAGCCATAAAATCATTGGGCTTTCACTTGGACAAATACAGTAATTATGAACCAGCCCTAAAGGAATTTATCATTGATGTATGTCTGTACTTACTGACACATAATTTTTTTCTTTTTAATGATGAATATTTTTTACAGGTCAGAGGGGTCAGCATGGGGGCTAAGTTTTCCCCCTCGATGGCAAATCTCACATTGTCCTGGTGGAGGAACAGTTCATCTTTACTGACGCCAATCCTTTCTTTGATTCTTTGGAGTGGTATGGCAGGTATATCGACAACATTTTGATCATCTGGAGCGGAGATGTGCCTGCCATACCACTCTTTATACAATATCTCAACGATAATGAATATAACATGGGTTTCACTTTTAATAGTCATCCATGCGAAATGGTGTTCTTAGACCTTTAGCTTTGTTTAAGTACGAAGGAGGGAGAACGGGTATATTTTTCCCCATATCGTAAACCGACAGCGGGTAATACTTTATTGCACGCAAACTCACAACACCCGAAACACACCATAAAGGCTATCCCAATGTGTGAATTTACAAGATTGAGGCGCAACTGTAGTAAAACTGATGTCTATGAAGGGGAAATAGAAAAGGCTAGCACCAGACTCAGGGCCAGGAATTACCCTAAATGGATGCTAACACGAGCCAAAACAATAGTGGACAAAAAATATGACAACAGGCTCACCGTTCAGAAACAGATGAAAACTAAATCGCTGCCCAACAAACCAACATTAGTGGTAACCTATAGCCCACAACACAAAGACATATCTAAAATTATACATAAACATCTCCCTTTGTTACAGACAGATCCAGTTTTGGAGCAAATTTTAACAGCAGGTTGCAACATTATACCACGACGGGGACAAACATTAAGCAATCTCCTGTCACCCTCAATATATACCACCCAAACCAATTCAACTTGGCTAGCACACAAAGGTTTTTACAAATGTGGCATGAATCGCTGCAGCACATGTAAATATGTACAAAGAACTCAAACTTTTCATGACAGCAGTCATAGAAAGGAATACCACATCAAAAGTTACATAAATTGCAACACAACCAATGTCATAGAATGCATAGAATGTGACCTGATATATGTGGGACACACAGGACGTAAATTTAAAACACGGTTCTTAGAACATTTAAACGGAATCGATAAATTGGAAACAAAGGGACTTTCAGGGGCATCTAGACATTTTGTTGACACCCACCAGAGAGATATCAAATCCCTACGCACATTTGCTTTTGAGAAAGTATTCAAACCCATCAGAGGAGGAAGCATTAACTCAAAATTACACAATCGGGAGGCATATTGGATATTTAATTTGGACACTCGATAACCCAAAAGGCATGAATTTAAAAAAAGAATTCATGTATCACTATTAGTGCATCTGGATAATATACCTTGTGTCCATGTTAAATGCATGTCTAATTTCACATACTTCAACACAGTTATATAAATGACAAATGTCTCCTTCAGTGACTCTCCTCAGAAATGCAAAAACAATAATCGGAAGTTTTGGGCCTGTATATTATATACTTTAGTTATTCCCTAGATGGGTAGAAGGATATGACCTACAATTTGTAATATGTAATTATCCTGTTCACAATTTTGTTTTTAATACTTCTATACCTGCAATTGTTTTTATTGTCTTATGTACATTGCACCTAACTTTATGAAAATGAACCTAATGTACAAATAATGATAATATCTCTTTTTTGTTTGTTTCCTTTCATCATAGTTGTACCATCTATATTCATTTACCTCCCATTATGCTCCCAGAATACCAAGGCAACGTGGATGCTAATTTCAATTCACAAATATCCAACCAAAGAATTCTATGATTACCTGGGCACGATGGGATAGTCCCACTCACAGAGATCGAGTTGCTAGGGCGATTTACCACGTGATTTTGCATGTGACACAAGGGGATCTACCACATGACTTTGCTTGTGATCAACACTAGAAACGCCTCCGTTGCCCTGGTGATGGGAAGCATCGGAGGTTTGATTAGAACAGCAGGAAACAAGAAAGGTTCTTTTCTTATCATGCTTTCAAGTGTGTTTTTCCTTTTTTTTATGATAAATTTTTTCTTATCACAATGTATTCTAATAAAGTCTTGTATACTTTATCTTTTGTAAGAAACTATATGTGAATTTTTGTAACACGTAGTATATGAGAGGTATACGTGCACACGTCAAATTGACACACCTCTTTACAGGTGTTTTATCCCAGACAATATAAAGCCGAGTGCACGTCTCCTCTTCAGATACACCATGATTAAGAACGGGCAGTCTGTTCGAAACGCGTTGGATTGAAGGGGAATATTAAAAACAATGCTGTGGATGTATGATGCTAACTAAATAAAGCTTTAAAGTTTCCCTGGAATCTGGCTGGATCGTTGAGAGTTTTTCCTTATGCAGTTTCAACCTTAACAAGCGGGGTGGAGTCCGTGCCGTTTCCAAAGTATAGAGAAGCTGGAGGTGAGCTGGAACATTTACTTTTCTTTAACCCCTTAATGCTCTGAGCCGTATCTCTACGGCGCAGAGGTATAAGGAGTGTATGAAGAGGGCTCACGGGCTGAGTCCTCTTCATACAAAGGTGGGGGTTTTTGCATATTGCAGAAAACCCCCACCGCTAA
This sequence comes from Engystomops pustulosus, assembly GCA_019512145.1. Taxonomy (NCBI): domain Eukaryota; kingdom Metazoa; phylum Chordata; class Amphibia; order Anura; family Leptodactylidae; genus Engystomops; species Engystomops pustulosus. Next base: position 114,047,653 of record CM033641.1, read on the forward strand.
TAACCACGGTCGGTGCTTGCACCGATCGCGGCTATTAACCCGTCCGTTGCCACTGGCAAAGTCGCCGGCGGCATTTAAAAGACGTCGGCACGCGGGCATCATTGGGGGGCAGCAATTGGTTGCCATGGTAGCCTCGGGTCTTCATTTGACCCGAGACTATCTGGCATCTGCAGATTCGTTACAATGAGCCAGTGGCTCATTGTAATGAATGTGCTGCAAAAATGCCATATATTGCAATACAGAAGTATTGCAGTATATTGTAGGAGCGATCTGACCATCCAGGGTTAATGTACCCTAGATGGTATAAAAAATAGTGAAAAAAAAAAGGAAAAAAAAGTTTAAAAAATAAAAAAAATTTATAAAATATAAAAAATTCAAATCACCCCCCTTTCCCTAGAACTGATATAAAACATAATAAACAGTAAAAATCACAAACATATTAGGTATCGATGCGTCCCAAAATGCCCGATCTATCAAAATATAAAAACGGTTACGGCCGGCGGTGACCTCCGAGGCGGGAAATGGCGCCCAAATGTCCGAAATGCGACTTTTACACCTTTTTACATCACATAAAAAATGGAATAAAAAATGATCAATATGTTGCACAGACCTCAAAATGGTAGCAATGAAAACGTCGGCTCATTTCACAAAAAATGACACATCATACAGCTCCGTGCGCCAAAGTATGAAAAAGTTATTAGCTTCAGAAGATTTTTTTTCTTTTTTGTACACATTCGTTTAATTTTTGAAAATGTATTAAAACACAATAAAACCTGTATAAATTTGGAATCACCACGATTGGACCAAACCAAAGAATAAAGCTGAGGTGTTATTTTGAGAGCACAGTCAAAGTCGTAAAAACTGAGCCCACAATTTTTCCACATTTGGAATTTTTTTTCAGCTTCGCAGTACATGGCATGTTAAAATAAATAACATTACGGGAAAGTAAAATTTGTTACGCATAAAATAAGCCCTCACACAGGTCTGTACACGTAAAAATGAAAAAGTTATGGATTTTTGAAGGCGGAGAGCGAGAAATGAGCAGAAAAACCCTGGGCCTTAACTACCTTTAAGGAACAGTTACAGCAGAAGTGTAACTAGGAGAGGCAGGGCCCCACAGCAGACTTCTGAATGGGGCTCCCCTACGTCCTCAGAAAATCTATATATTTTTATACTCACACATTTATGCACTGATATACATTTACACACTTACACAGATCTGACCCAGTTGCTGCTGACCACATGTAAAAAGTAACACAGGAATTAGAGAAGAGAGGTCACTAGTAGAGATGAGCGAACACACTCGTCCGAGCTTGATGCTCGTTCGAGCATTAGCGTACTCGAAACTGCTCGTTGCTCGGACAAATATTTTGTCAGCTCGAGAAAATGGCATCTCCCGCCGTTTTGATTTTTGGCAGCCAGAAACAGAGCCATACACAAGCCAGGAGACTCTGCACTCCACCCAGCATCACGTGGTACACTTACACGTCGAAAGCAGTGGTTGGCTAGCCTGATCAGGTGACCCTGGAATAGACTAGCCCCTGCCCGCGCTGCTCGCATCATTCTCTGTCTGGATGCCGTTAGGGAGAGAGCTGCTGCTGGTCAGGGAAAGCGTTAGGGTGTTATATTAGCTTACTTTTAGGCAGGAGTGAGTCTACAAGAACCCAAAAGCCCTTGTTAGGGCTAGAATTTTTTTTTTTCTTTGCTTGTGGTTGGGCTTCCTTGCACTAGTAGTGCAGTTAGTACCATATTGTGACGAATTTGCAGGGAGACTTGCGAACATTCTATTTAGCTCTTAGTGACACACATATCCATCTCAAACACCTAAGTGGGACAATTTATTAGGGGTTTGATTGAATTAGGCACAGTCTGCCGATTTTTTTTTTTTTCAAAGCTAAAAGTCATCAGATGCACAGCACAAAATCCAGTTGTGTGCTGTCAGTGTAGGTTAGAAACTAGCCATAGCAATCATCATCATCTTCTGTGGTTGCTGTGTGATTTCTTCTGATCGTTTTGTTAAAAAAAAAAACACCAAAAATAAAAAAACACAAAAAAGAACACAAAAAAACACAAAAAATAACACCAAAAAATGTACAGTTTACACTTTAATTTTGAAAATGTTGAACCCGAGGGCTAGGGGTAGGGGTAGAGGACGAGGGCGTCCAACTACTGCAGGGGTCAGAGGCCGTGGTCCTGAGTGGGATGAGACACCACCTGCTGATGAGGGAGCAGGGGAACCATTGACCTCACCCCCGTTTTCATTTTGGTGTCACTCTCAGGGCAGCGCAGCGCCGCCTCCTACTGCCCGCTTACCGACTGTTGTGCACCGTGCCCACGAGGTGGCATTCAACATTAACCATGTTATCCAGAGTTTACCAGCAGCACAGAGCGATTGTAGACTGCCAGAAGTCAACTTCAACCAGAACTGGTAGTCAGGTCAGTCAGCTTCCTCAAGTCTACAATGAGGAGTGGACGTGGATGTCTGATATCTGTCAGGTGCTGAGTAACTTTGAGGAGTCAACACAGATGGTCAGTGGCGATGCCGCCATCATCAGCCTCACCATCCCGCTGCTTGGCCTGTTGAAAAACACTCTGGTCAGCATGAAGTCGGAAACTTTGCGCTCATCACAAGAAACGGGGGAAGAAGATTCCCTTGTTGATAGCCAAAGCACCCTCAGGTCTGTTTCTCAGCGTGTATCGGAGGAGGTGGAGGAGGTGGAGGAGGATGAGGAGGAAGAGGAGGAGAATGTTGGCGAGACAGAAGAGGGGAGCATTGCTCAGTCCTTCACTGTTCAGATTGTATGGGCAGAAGAAGAGGAGCTGGAGGAGGAGGACCCTCGCGTTCAAAGAATTTATTCCAGCACCCATTACTGGGTATTCACTCTCCTGGACCCACGGTCAAAGCAAAATCTTTCCACTCTCATCCCTGGAGAGGAAAGGAGTGTGAGAATGCATGAATACCAGCAGGCCCTGGTGCACAAGCTGAAACAGTATTTCCCTTCTGACAGCGCTAGCGGCAGAGGGCGTGCTTCTGCGGGACAAGTAGCGAGGGAGAGTAGGCGAGCAGGCAGCTTGTCCAGCACTGGCAGGGGTACGCTTTACAAGGCCTTTGCCAGTTTCATGTCACCCCAGCAAGACACTGTGACCTGTCGCCAGTCTCGGCAGAGTAGGGCTGATCTTTACAGAAAGATGGTGAGTGAGTACGTAGCTGACCATACCATCGTCCTAAATGATCACACAGCTCCCTACAACTACTGGGTTTCATGGACATGTGGCACGAACTGGCGCTGTACGCCTTGGAGGTTCTTGCCTGCCCTGCCGCTAGCGTCTTGTCCGAGCGGGTTTTCAGTGCAGCTGGTGGCATCATCACCGATAAGCGTACACGCCTGTCGACTGACAGCGCTGACGCTTATCAAGATGAATAAATCCTGGATTTCTCAGGATTTCCATTCTCCACCAGGTGAAAGAAGTTCAACCTGAATAATGTATGCACTCTTCCTCCTCATTTTCCTCCTTCTCCTCCTCTTTGTACACTGGCTATTTTTTGCCAGCGCCAACTGGCTCTAGCTATAGTACTCTATTTATTTAATTTTTCTGGAGGGGCACCTACCCGGTCCTCTGGTTTGAAAACTTTTTTGGACTGCCACATACAGGCACTATCCAAATTTAATTGTCTCCATAGCAGCCTCCACACGTTGTCTTTATAGCTGCCTCCACACGTTGTCTCCATTGCTACCTCCATACAACATCTCCATAGCTGCCTCCAAATGTCGTCCATATAGCTGCCTCCATACATCGTCTCCTTATTAAACGAGCTAAGGCAGGCAGCATTTTGGGTTGTTTTAATGGCTTCCACATCAAACTTGTTAACTTTGTCGCCACCCTGCTGTGTTATCCACAAAATATACCGCCAATCTTTTATCATTGACCGATATTATTTCAGCGCTTCTTGCAGATCTGTTTTCGTTCCCCTCCCCCGCCATAACCAGGCCAATTACTTATAAGAATAGTACTACACTCCATCTTATATAAAAGGCTCTTAAAAGTGCTGTTTGTAGCCCCCGCCTGCTTTGAAAATTATAATTTTCGGCCCCCGAGGGGAGGAGCCCAGAGGCAGGGGCTTGGACAGGCGAAAGCTCACCTGGCAGCGGACCGCCAGCTCCATCCCAAGATTAGGCAGCCTCGGAGGCATCCATGCATACTGCCCCTGCTGTTTACTGTCCATTTCGCCTCCACAATCCTCCACAGCATCCACCAATGTCTCCATGCGCAACTTTCAACTGTCTATACCCCAGACGCTGGAGCACGTAAGGATATATAGCACATCATCCCCTTATCAAACGAGCTGTGTCAGGCAGAATTTTCAGGTGTTTCACCATATACATAGTGGAACTCGGCGCATCTGTCGCCGCCATGCTGGAGACCTGAAGTTGCAATCATAGCAGCGCAATATGGATGCCCCATACTGTCGCTCTTAATCATGGAAGTTGTCTCCATGGCTGCCTCCACATGTCGTCCCTATATCAAACTAGCTGTGTCAGGCTCATTTTTCAGGTGTTTCACCAGATACGTTATGGAACTTGGTCACTATGTCGCCACCATGCTGTGTTATCGACTAAATATACCGTCAACTGTTTGTTCACATAGGAAATCATTTCAGCGATTCTTGCTCACCTCCTTTGGTTCCTCTCTGCCGCCTTAACCAGGCAAAATACTGATACATACAGTGCTACCCGTTATCCTCGCCAAAAGGAATTATTTAAATTGGTTTGAAGCCTGAGTCCATTTGGGGTATGTCGCCACTCTCTAGCCTGCCGCTGCTGCCTCTGCATGCCGTCTTCTATAGTGTCAGGGTCAATTATTGGATGTTTTAGATGCTATCTAGCCTCATTCGGTCACTCTGTCATCGCCATGCTGTTGCCCATAATTTTGGCATAACGGTGCTATTAAGCAGCCTCAGAGGCATCCATGCATGCTGCCCCTACTGTTTCCTGTCCATTTCTGTGGTGTTTCCATCATTTTCTGAGGTTTCCAGGTGTTTGACCAAGCTTCCTGTGCAGACCCTTGGTACCCTTGAAAAATGCTCGAGTCTCCAATTGACTTTAATGCGGTTCGCTAGTCGAGACGAGCACTCGAGCATCGCGAAAAGTTTGTCTCGAATAACGAGCACCCGAGCATTTTAGTGCTCGCTCATCTCTAGTCACTATTCCTGTCTTGCTGGCTGCCATTACCTGCTGTGTCTGTGGAAGATGTATATATTCTATATCTTATGCATCCTTATATCTATATCATTATATTACCTTAATTACTCGAGCATAAGCCTAGTTTTTCAGCACAAAATTTGTGGTCGAAAACCCTAACTCGGCTTATACTCGAGTCAACTAAAAAAATAAAGACAAAACTCACCTTTCTGACGTCACCCGTAGGTCCTCTTCTGTCTGAGACAGAAGAGGACCTATGGGGGACGTCGGAAAGATGAGTACAGTGTTATTTTTTTCCTACTACAGGGGCTGGGCAGGCTGTATGCTACAGGGGCTGGGCAGGCTCTATGCTACAGGGGCTGGGCAGGCTGTATGCTACAGGGGCTGGGCAGGCTGTATGCTACAGGGGCTGGGCAGGCTGTATGCTACAGGGGCTGGCCAGGCTGTATGCTACAGGGGCTGGCAGACTATATACTGGGAGGCTGTAACCAATGCATTTCCCACCCTCGGCTTATACTCGAGTCAATAGGTTTTCCCAGTTTTTTGTGTTGAAATTAGGGGTCTCGGCTAATACTCGGGTCGGCTTATACTCGAGTATATACAGTATATATATATATATATATATATATATATGTGTGTGTTATATACGTATATAAGCTGTACAATGTGCAGCATGATTTGTATATAATGGCGCACATCCTCCATTCTTTAGTGTGTCAGGGTGGATAAAGGGGCTTCTACCGCTGTAGTTACTTCCCCTGGTTACAGTCTATAGTTATATAATTATTAAAACATGTATATTTTGGACTTATAACTATAGTTGTTGGCAATTATTGCACTTATTAGTGAGCTGGGTGTAGACTTATTATTATTTAGGAACTTTTATGTGCTCACTTTTTTAGGTCATTTTTGCTGGACTCAAGTGACCAGAGTTATATTGACTTGGCTCTTCTTACCAGCTAAAGTTACTAAAATAAATTTTATAGAGCCCATTAAAAAAGACAGAACCAACTCATGAACATCATGCTATTTTCAGATGTCACAGTACCATTGTGTTTACATGATTCCATGAGAAACAAAAGCATAAATGCCAAAGAATAGCAGAAACATAAAGTCTATAGTGGATTGTAACAAAATTCACTATATATATTTAATAATCAAACGCTGACACAGATCATTATACATAAATAAAAAAAGGACTGTAAATCCAATAATAAATAATAAATCTAATAATAAATCTATTTTAGGTAGAGGAAAGAAACTACAGGGATTATAATCAACCAGTAACACGCATGTAACTGTATCTTAAACAAGAATATACTTCTATATCAATATTGAGTTCACTTGGGTATAAAGTGGAAGATGAGGAATACTTCTCTTTGATTGATATGGGAAATAAGGTCCCTACCTTACTATTGCTTCTATACTAATTCAATAGCTCAAAACTTTAAGCCTACAGGAACTATTGTGTTTTGTTTTAAAATGTGCATAGAGACTTTGTGTCTGAGGACCAATACAAATGTTATACACATGTTCTTTTATTCTGGATTCGAGTTTTCCCAGGGTATGCTACACAACTGCAGCAAATCGCACCACTCTTCATGAAATGAAAAAACTGATATTTTTTGGTCATGTGGCTACTGCAGGCTGTCAGTGGCCTCAGCAGTCATGGAGGGGCGGAATTGAGTTATTTAACATTAGCGAACCGAGCTGGGTTTGTTTACATGGAGCAAAGGCGATTGTGCCGCAGTAATAGGGAGCTGGAGTGAGTACCATCTATTTCCATTTTCTTGTCCTTTTTGGCCACACAGGGACTTTTTTATAACCAAATCATCACAGGACTCTGTGGCTCCTTACACAAATGGGTCCCTTACACAAATGTATCTCTAATAGAGATTACACTTTTGTTTAAAAACTTGAAGATTGCAGGACCGACATGATAGATAATAGGATTGCATTGGAGAAAGGTAAATATTTAGAAAAACATTTCCCAACATCTTGAATAATTGTGTAAAGAATTTAAGAAAAAGTTTTATGAAAAAAATTATTTATACTCATAGTTGTAACTTTTTCAGTCTTGTTACCATGGGAACACCCAGCATATTGAACTCAATTTACTTCTCACATTAATTTTTGTAGCAAGCCTGTCAAGATAAAAAAAAAATATAACTTACAGATTTAAAGGGGTTTTCCCATGAATTCAAGTTAGGCCCTATCCTGTGTTACTAGTCGTTCAGTGGGGGTCTACGTGATGAGACACCACAGATCACACATCAATTATTGGTATTCCAACATCCAAAACACTATAATCAATGATAGAATCAAGAAGAAGCAGATGCAATAGGAGAAATAGTAAACAATAAAAATATATCTCGGCACTATCCTAATACTATTACTGTAATGATAGAGTGGTAGATGTGCTGCCACTTTTTAGCCCAGCCTGAGATCTAAACATATTTCATATATTGTATTTTTATTGTGTCATATGACAACAATATCTTGTGTGATGTTATACTTTTAAATATACTGTTTTACTATTAAATACATATCTATATTGTCATTCGAGTGTAGATTGGTGCTCGGTTCAATTCCTTTTTTGATAGGGAGAAATAGTAGTTTATTTTATTTAGAAATACAGTAGAATTTAAAAACACTTAAAAACCCATACTGGATAAAGTCAAAATACTCCCCAAAACGGACATGGTTTTAACAAGCAAATGCATGTTTGTATACTCAGATAACCAGGGTTAGTAAATGTTCTATATCAAATGTAGAGACTGTGGCAAATTGATCATACAAGGATTAAAGTTAAAAATTACAAAATAAAAACAAAATCAAGTGGAAGCGCCCCATCCTCAACGATAAGTCAAACTCTGGTATTAGGAAAAACATATGTGATACAACTAAATTACCATATATATGGAGTCCTAGAAGAAGGGGGAGTGTGGATGCCCCACGCGTACCGCCCGTTAAACAGGCTTCCCCTGAAATAAAATATCACTAAAGTACAGTTACGTTTGTGGCCGTAAATAAGGAAAAGTTCAGCAGTAGGAGAATGAAAGACAGACAAAATATTTTCCTAGTTTGGTATCAATTTAACAAACCAATATTTTAATCATGATCTATCTATCAATGTAACTACAGTATCTATCAATCTATGTATGAAATAGAAAAAATAAGCCGCACTCCAAGGCAAAGATGTAACAAAACAGTAAAAAATAGTAGTAGTGTTTATTCCACATGCTTTGTGTTTTGGCTTCTTAGCCTTTTTTAATCATAAGTATGCTTGGAAAAGGATGAGAATTTGAATGTTGCAGCATATGGAGCAAACACTACTACTTTTATGTTACCTGTTTGCCTTGGAGTGCTGCTTATTTTTACTATTTTATATTTCATAGATAAATTGCTTGTTACCCATTCTCATAAAAGCTTTCTGCTTAATATTGTATCTATCTATCTATCTATCTATCTATCTATCTATCTATCTATCTATCTATCCTTTAACTGCCATATATTTACCTACTGTACCATAGTAAACTATCTGTACTCTGTTTCTTGCTTTCACATAGTTCTCAAATCCATTGTGAAGGAAGGTCAATGGAAAGGAAGAAAAAAAGTTGCAAAGTAACAACTTTTGAATTTGAACTGACAAAGTTAATGTTGACAAAGAACAAGAAAAGGTTTGGAAAGAAAAAGCCCAGATGAGGGATTTGGGACTACAGTTTGGAAGGGGTAAAGTTGCTCCTTTTGATGTGGGAGGTCTGAGAGCAACCTGCTGGGATGCTCCCTAGTACATCTCATTAACCGTGTCATCAAAGACCCCCAAGCTCCGGAGAATCATAACATTATCTCTGACATTACCACACAAGATACAAGGTCCCTCAGACAGTCTATAAACATGCCTGTAATAACCAATTCATCCTGGCTTGACACCCCTGCAAGGGCTGGATGCCCTTTAGTGAGCTATGTGAATTACCCCAGTCATTCATCAAAGTTTCTCAGGAGTGCATGTCACACAGCATTAAATTTAATTAAAGCAACATTGACTGCCATGCAATCCTCCAGGGTCTCCTTGCCTGAAGAACTGGATAACTTTTTCTTTTACATTTAAATATATACCATTTAAGTGTAAAAATCTAGACAAGTAGCATTGTGAACAAAGTGCTTTTTAACAAGATGTTTATTTTAAAAGAACTAAAAAGTAAGACTCTGATATCTGATATATGTAAAAAATAAATGTTCTGTCTCTAAGACATATTGATGTCATAATATTGGGTGAACACAAATGTCTACAAAGAAATTGTTCATCAAAATGAGTGTTAAATAATTTAGAAATGTGTGTATGCTCTATATCAGAATCATAGCAACAATAATTATAATAAAAACAATTTCATTTCTTTATGACTAACCACTTATGAAATATTTTAGAAGCCAACTTGTTACAATAAATTTCACATGGTTACATATGTGTAGCCTGTAAGGAATTTAGTTTTTTTAGTTATTTCCATGTAAATTGAATTAAGTTTAAATATGGAATTTTGTATTTTTTATTTTATGAAGGAGCAATAAAACCCCCAAATGTCAGCTTTTAACAATATAATTCCCAATTAGAATAAATCCATTATATGACTAAAATAAACAGCTTCTTGTTAATCCCATAGGCTAAATTGGGGCCCTTGGGGTTCCATTATGGTTACTGTCTGTACTGGTACTGTCCGCAAATGGAAACATAGTTAAAAGTGTATGAATTAGAAACTATCAGTAAGTATTCAGTCAGTCCCCAATTTAAGAACACCCAACTTACAGACATGTCCTCTGGTGAAGATATCTGTATGCTGGTAATATACTGTAATTTAACCCCAGGCAGCAATGATCAACATAATTGTCTCGACACATTACTCTGGACACCGCACTCCCTTCACTAACCTTTGGCTAGGCCTATGCTGGCATCCCCTTTGAATAGAGAGGGGTGCCCCAGACTACCCCGGGCTATCGTCAGACGATACCATTACATATTTGGAACTCCTGCCTAAGCTTGGTATATCCCCAACCACTGCACAGCAACTATAGGGGGAACCAGTTTCAGGTTTCCTATGGCCAACTGTACGACCTTTTGATCACTTTTTATTCAAAATGTTATTAGTGGAAAATGGCAAAAAAGTGGCGATTTTACGATTTGGGTTCTATTTTGCATTATGGGTTTACCACTGGGAATAATTATTTTGATAGATCTGAAATTTTGGAAAGTGTCAATACCTAAGATGTTTATGATTTTACTTGTTTATTTTTATATGTATGCTAGCGGAAGGAGGGTGATTAGAGCTCTTAGGGTTTTAAAAAAATAATTTATATTTATTTATTTTTTAATTATTATTAAACCCAGGGGGTATGATCACTGATACAATATACTGTAATACAACTGTATTGCATTAAATGTGAATATACTGATCCTGTATTACAGTCATTGACAGACTGTAATCTATATTGCTCAATGACAGCTACAGAAGCCTTTAAAATGCTCCGAGCTCTCATGGCAACTAATCAACGCCCTCCGATGGCATCACAGAGGTTGCCCAAGATTGAGGTACCCATACACAGCACTGTTAGCTGCTAGGAATGGGTTCGACTTCAACAACTGGGTGCAACAACAAGCATAAATGAGGACGGCTCGGTCCATGAGCCCTCTCCATACGTTCCTACATGACCGACTCACTAATATTTATGTTAACTGTTCGTAAAAGTGTAAAGAGCAGCATTATATATAGTTACGTCAACTGGAGCTAAATGTCAAGGACCATCCAATACTTTAGAGAGAAAATGTGGCTTTTCATAAAGATGTCTTTAATATCAGCTTTTATTTATTTAGGCAACTTAATTTCCCAACTTTAACACTTTAAAGGGGTTGACCACTTTACCTCATGTTTTTGTTATGTGGGTGTAAGTGTGGGGATAGGATATTAGGTAATTTACCAATATACAACTAGTAATAGTTCTGCTCTGCTTTCTTGTTAATGTAAAATAATGCATTAAAATGTCCGCAGGTGGACGGTCATGTGATCTGTAACTGTTCACGAACAATCACCAGTTAGAGATCACATGACGCTCCATCTGTGGCCATTTTATGGTCAGGAATGTCTGACCGATGAGCTATAAGACAGAAGGCTTCACTGTACATAGTAAGAAAGCAGAGCAGAACTTGTAATAGATGTATATTGGTAAATTATCTAATAAACCCCCCCCCCCACTTACACACACATTACAATAAACTTGAGGTAAAGTGGCCAACCCCTTTAAGGATGAGGTCCATACGAATTCTCAAGATATACCTTTTTTATCTGACATAGGCATATAAGGGCTTGCTTTATGCAGTCTTGTGAGTGCTTGCTTTTTGCAGTAACAGCTGTATTTTTCATTAAAAGATATTATACTATGAGGTGAGCTGCATAAAAACTTAAATTAAAGTAAAGCAAGCCTTTGGGTTTGCAGAATAAAATGCATATTTTTATTTAAAACCTTTATGCAGCTCATCCTACATTCTAAAAAATTACATGCTAAAATTATTCTGTAGATTAGTGTGATTAACACCTCTCTGACACTTGGCATAATAGTACTTACCTAATAGTACTTATAGGAAGTGACTTTCTGCAACATGCAGTACAGTGGCGGGTGTCTGCTGTATATTAATTTATTATATTATTAATAAATAAAGAGAAAGTCCCCAATACACCACCATTAAATAAATCAAATAAAGGCTAAAAACAATCACATAAACATATATTTGGTATTATCTTTTCCATCATCTATATAATAAATCTGAAGCATTATTGGACCTGCATAGTGAACACCAATACAAATGTTTTCTGCCCCAAAATGATAATACTTGTAATATCAATTCTTCTTACAAAAGTAAGCCCTAAACCTCTCTGTCAACAGAAAATTGAAAGCTTTATGAATGGCCAAAGCGTTTTGAATGACCAACAAAAAAAATATATTTTCCTCTAACCAAAAAGAGTAAATAATAAATAAATAAGCTATAGATACCCAAAAAAAATGGTGTGCATCTCATGTCAGCAAAAACAATGTTCATCAACAAAAGATTTAAAGGGAACCTACCACCACGAATCTACCTATAAAGGTAGATCGGGTGGAGGGGGATGTAAGGGACGTGAAGGATAGCTCTTTTTAGAGCTAATCCTCACGTCCCCGCTAACTTTAGGTACACTTTATTAACCTAATATGTAAATTTCGTAATGCGGCTACTGGGGCGTGGAGTAGCCAGCACGAGGCTACACAGCGCGGCTACTCCACGCCCCAGTAGCCACATTACTCCTCCTACCCGGTTGCGTGTGGCGCGCAGCTACGAGGAAGCTGCGCGCCCTCGTCCGACAAGCCGGCATGCGCCGACATGCGCAGTAGCTCCGGCCTCGGAGCTGGGACTGCTCAGCCGTCGGCCGGCGTTCTGCGCATGCGCAGAACGCCTCATGTGGACGAGGGCGCGCAGCTACGAGGAGCTGCGCCGCACGCAACCGGTAGGAGAGAGTAATGTGGCTACTGGGGGTGAGTAGCCGCGCTGTGTAGCCTCGTGCCGGCTACTCCAAGCCCAGTAGCCGCATAACGAAATTACATATTAGGGGAATAAAGTCTACATAAAGTTAGCGGGGACATGAGGATTAGCTCTAAAAAGAGCTATCCTCATGTCCCTTACATCCACCTACCACCCGATCTACCTTTATAGGTAGATTCGTGGTGGTAGGTTCTCTTTAAGTTTTATAGAGTGTACAATGTAACAATACAAATCTGCTCCACTCCTACCCTTCAATGCTCTATCATGTGCACATACAGTAATTTAACACCACATATGGGATATTAGCATACTGAGGAGAAATTGGGTATCAAACTTTGAAGTGCATTTTGTCATTTTTATCCATGTGGTATTTTGGGTAATTTTTTGTAAAATGCATTCATTTTGGAGAAAAAATACAATTACTAAATAGCAATAGTTTTAAACCCAGGGAACATTTAAAGGAAACCTATCAGCAGAAATTGACCTAATAAACCACTGCCAGTATGTTGCCATTATATGTTTCTTTCATGACCCAGGGTGATGGCATCAAGAAAATCTACTTTAAAGTGAGATGTAAACTTGTTGTATAAAGGCAAGGAGGCAGAGATTTTAACATGGAAGTCAAGCTCTCTCTTCCTCAGAAAACCCCCTTCACTGTTATTGAAGGTCCTGCATCCAGAAACATCACTAAACAGATCTCCTGTCTTATGCATGATGTCAATCACAGAGGAGAAGCTGTTCAGAGCTCACCACCTTGACTTCAGGGTAAAACTCTCTCCCTCCTTGACTTTATACCACCAATTTACACCTCACTTCAAAGTTGATTATCTGGATGATGCCACCACACTGGGCAATGAAAGAAACAAAAACTAGAAAGTATTATGCTGTTTGACAACATATTGAAAGTGATTTATGAGGCTAATGACAGGTTTCTTTTGAAGGGTTAACAAACTTCAGAAAAGTTGTTTAAAATATGCTGATGGGTGCAGTTTCTAAAATGAATTAATGGTTAGTTAATTAGTGTATATATAGTCGAGTATAAGTCAAGTTTTTGTGCTGAAAAAGCCCCACTCGGCTTCTACTCAAGTATTAAAAAAAAAACTTAGTACTCACCTCCAGCACTTCCAATGTCCAGGCAGTGGGGGCAAAGGCACGTTTATGCTCTCTGCCACACACACACACACACTCTATGACAAGGCGTGTGGACGCAGGAAGGTGCGGGGAGAAGATGAGACACAGGGAGAAGAGGATGCCAGAGGTGAGTGCTGAAAGTGAGTTTATTGTCTATTTTTGTTACCGCCTTAGGCAAATAGTGTATATCACAGACACAGGAATTAGTGGAAGTATTATCCAGGGCATAGTCAATCCTTGACAGAAATCAGCTGCCTGCACTATGGCATAAGTATACCTGATCTGTGGGTCTGATACCTGATTGTGCTAAAAGTTTTAAAGGGCCTGAGGAACAGGGGCTTTATGATGTCTGTCCAATGTTGAGTCCATTAAAGAATTCAGATCTCCAATGCATTGAATAGCAGCCACATGGATAATTGGTAAATCAGAAGGAGGAGGTAAATAGAGACCTAAAATTACAAAAAAAACTTGGAATCCATCTATCCTTGTACAAACACAACCTTTAGGGTCTGCAAAGGATTGATTAACTTCCCACCTGACCTTCTTATGGACTAACAGTGAATCCCTACTGGAATAGGACGCATGATATGAATGAATAGACCATTTCACAACATGGTTTGTTAATGAGGTGTGCCCTCTCTGGATTAAGATGAGTTACCTGTAAAAAAATTGCAGGTCTGTAATCTGACTCTGGAGTGGGGAAAATGGAACCCCCAAAATGGAAAGGGGTTTTATGCAGAATCTTCCCACCCAGTATCCTCAGCATTCATCCTGTAGCATAAAAATAGAAACAAAACAAAGTGAATTAACCAGATACTGCAACCGGCATAAACCAGTGTACAACCCATTGAGATTTATGAATTTGGTAACCAAAACACACAACACACCTGAGCTATTGCTTAAACTAATATGTCAGCAATCACTGAAAAAGAGGCTAAGCATCTGTGACCTTGCGAGATCTCCCATCTCTGATATAAAGGTATCTAGTGCCCTGGCGAAGTGAGCCTTGACCTGAAAACATCCAAAGAACAAATAACATATTTTACTGACATTGAGACCAAAGACCCCAAGCTTATGACCTAAAGACGTAAAAAATAAATAAACTTAGACAAATAGTAATCACACAGCACAACCTATCTGAGGTAACCTCCCAAGATTCATAGTTAAGTGGGGCCCGCTGCAGTAGACTCCATGGGTGTAGCTGCAGCTATCAGCGTCTAGGAGATCTGGGGAGCAGATTAAGCCAGTCTTTGGCTTCCTGAGGTGTTGTGAAGAAAAAAGTTTTGTCATTATGTATCACTCAAAGCCTAGCTGGATAGGTCATGGAACATATGCCTCCTGTAGGTGCCACTTTACACCCAAGAAGCCTGCTTGTGTTTTCAGTAAAGCTGTGGAAAAATCTGCAAACAAAGCTATTGTTGCTCCATCATACTCAATTTCTATCCAGTGTCTTGCAGCCTGGAGAACTGCGTCTCTACTACTGTCTTTACTACTGAGAAACCTAGCCAGTAGTGGACGTGGTGAGCTGCCTGGTGGAGGAGGACGTGCTGGAACCCGATGGAACGGCAAAGGCTAAAGAAAAGGACTGGCTATTACTGCCTCTCTGAGCCACCGTTCCATGAAAACACAAGGATTTGGCCCTTCCGATTGTTCTGGTAGACTTAAGATGAGAATCTTCTGCCCTTTGGGACAAAAGATTAACTGCTTTTTTTGAGCACCGCGACCTTGGCTGGTATGGGGGCAGAAATATCTTCCAGTCAAGACACCTGAACCTCAGTCTCTCCAACTCACCCTTGTGGGGTTTGAAAATCCTGCAAAGAAGGCTGACATCAATTTTGACTTCTTCAACCTTTCCGGTTAAGGAGGCTGTGCTTGCCAGTATTGCCTCTAACAGTTGAGCTGTGACCTGTGTTAGTGGAGGTTGCCCAGCCCCCAGTCTCTTTACCATGTATCGGGCAGCAGGCAGCTGTCGGTGAGGAAGAAGGAACCCCCTTAAGCATTCAGGGGTTCTAGCAAATTATTTTGCATCGATGCCGAGTAAGGAATGGTTTCTGACGTTAGAGAAACCAAAAACAGTGTGGTGAACCAAAGAATGTTTTTAATGGGGTGGTTGCAGTGAAAGCTGAATGGTTAGTAGCTGACTGTCAGTAACTGAGACCCTATCATAGCTGTCTATGGAAGCAGATGTGCAATTAGTGACAGGACTTATATAACTGAGAAGTTCCTGGAGCTGGAAGAATGTACAGTGGCTAGCAATAGTGCAAAGGCTGAAGCAGTGTAACAATGGTTACAGTTAATGTTAGACCTTAAATAGATGATTTAAAAAAAAATGGAGGTATATTGTTAACATCCATTCAAAATCAGATATTTTCCTGAAAACGTGCACAAGTTAATGCAGCAGCAGTTAGAGGGTTAACAGCGGACCTTAACTAGCTGGTGATTCCAAGAGCCAAAAGTATATAGTTAACAACAATGCAAAGTCCACTGTGGTCTGTCAGAAGTACTGTATAAACTGTCTATATCAGCTGCTAGATGGTTAATGGCAGACTCTTAACCCCTTGCTGCTCTGGCACTTAGCGGTCAGCCCCGGTTATATCCGCTGCTGAGCTGATGCCAGCTCAGCTCGGAATCAGAGCTAGGCCGGCATCAGTATACTTCACTGGTGTTACACTGGGGTGTCAACTATTTGTTACAGCTGACACCCCAGTGTTACACCAGCAGTCAGAGAGAATTCCGATTGAGGGGGTTTAACCTGTTAAATGCCGGCGTCAACGCGAGCACGGAATTTAACTTGCCTTCTGGTCGTCTCTCCTTCATGACCACCCCACCCCCTGCACTGTCCTCGGGGGACCTTGATTGTTTCTATGGCAGCCTCGAGGACCCCAGGACTGACAACAGGCAGTGTCTATGGTAGCCCAGAGGACCCCAGGGATGTCCACAGGCAGTGCCTGTAAGATCCTATCTGTGACAGGATCTTAAAGGAATAGAGTCATCCTATGCATGAGCATAGGCTGATTGAGCTAATACCCTGATAATACTTGGTATTATCATGAACAACATCGTGTTTCATGGTGGAACTAATAAAAAGTTAAAAATTAGCCCCATTAGCCCCATTAACCTATAATGAAACATATAGGGGCACATTTACTATAATATACCATCATATATGAATAAAAGGACGAAAATGATGAAAACATAAAGTTGAATTTTTAGTGTGTAAATAATTTGGTGGTAAATTTTTAAATAAATGTAAAGCATATCAACCAAAATTTACCATTAACATGGAGTGCAATGTGTCACGAAAAAACTATTTCTAAATCATTTTGGTAAGTTGAAGTGTTCAAAAGTTATAATTATATAAAGCGACACATGCCAGATTACAAAAAAGGAGGCTGAACCTTAACGTACAAACTGGCTATGTCCGTAAGGGGTTAATAGCTGATGTACTCCAGAGCCAAAAGTGCTTCCTTAGAGCAATGCAAAGTCTACTGTGTTGTATCTAAAGTATAACACCAGCTAGCTGTAGGCTAAGTTAGATAAGGACTAGCAGGAACTGACCAGCTGGGGAACTCTAGTGGCAGGGAGTATAGGAGCAGTATAGGGTCAGCTATATTTCCCTATACATGACCACAACAAAGTCATGGGTGGCAAGTGTGAGCTTTGCCATACATAACATAGCAGTTAGTTTGGGGAGGTAAATTGTGGTGGAAGATTCAATGCCTCTCCATAAATGGAACACCATTGTCTGTAGGAATTGAGTAACTCCTCATAATAGATTCTTCATCGTAACACTAAACCCTCAATGCTTAAGAAAGGACACAACTAATTGTAACTTTTCTGCTAACGCTTCCAAATGTAACCTCCCTCTTTCCAATGGGAAGAAATACTTTACAGGGTAAGACTACTGATTTTCTGGTGGATGAAGACAGGCTGAGATAGTAGGAGATTTTCATTACATTTAAAGCTAGTGTCATCTATTGTATCTTTGTCCAAGTAGCAATCTCATCCCTCATCCTCCATTTCACAGGTAGAATAGCTTGACTAATTTGCTAAGTGCACTTTGTCCACACATAAAGAAATGTGTCCAGTCACTGCATCTTTCTGTACCAAAGCTCTTATAAAATGGTCTCCCGCCCCCACCTCTATGCAGCTGCAACAGGAGTGCTGGATCACAGATCATTGTAAGAGTCCAGACTAGGCAAATAGGAAGATGAATGATTATTCAGGCAAATTTGGACCACCAGGATGGGAAAGGTTCGGAGAAAAACATTATGGCTAGGACTCCATTGAAAGAACTCGACAGTTGACAGATGAGCATCTATAAAATGACAAAGGCTCCCTGTGTAAAGCCCCTTGCTACCAACGCCTTCTCCCTGGGAAACTAATTACCCTCAACTGTCAGTGAAAATGTTATTTTTTCCAGCTATCATTCTGCCTTTAACAGCCACAAATAGTGATAAATATGCATTATGATCCCCATCTCCCTATTTACATTTTGTTATTAAACCTACTGTAATGTCAGTAAAGAAAATGATATGTAAAAAGTGCAGTCCAGCAAAGTACATTACAGAAAAATACAAGCCATTCCAAGAATAGAGATCACTCTGTGATCCCTGTAGCCAGCAGCAATAACAGATTCTACTATTTTAACAGCAACAGGGGTTCGTAAAAAATCAATTTGTCAGGAATGTGAATGTTGAGCAAGGACAGTTTAAGTGGGTTATTACTTGGTGGGACTTCTATAGTAAATGAAAAGCAGCACCAATGTAGTTTTACATTGGGAAATTAAAGAAAATTAACAGAATAGTATGAAAACAAATCCCTAATCTTCCTATGAATCATTGCTAAATATAAAATATTAAATTTTTCTGGGTGTCTTATTTTATTATAGTTGGACATTTTTATGTATCCCCTTCAATTCTTCACTTCTTGTCTGCAATCATTTTCCAAGAATTTGCTAGATTGCTTCTTCCAGACACAGTATCTGGCTTGAGGAGGAGTATCCATTTAAAATAGAGACTTGGGAGATGATTGGATATAGCTGAGAGATATGATCTTGATACGTACATGGAATTTTATAATATACATTTTGGCACTCTTCATCGGCTAGAAACTTTTTAACAAGTAAAAGAAAAATATTGTGAAAATGAAATATCCACGTGTAATGGCAAGTAAAGATCTCATTAGTAGCTTTGTACTCCAAAATTAAAATGTAAAGCACAATATTATAATAGCAGGTCTACATGTGCAAAGATTACCTGTGCCTCTATTGTATAAAACCAAAGCTGTATAGTTGCATTGAAGAAAATACTGTATTTATTTTTCTTTCTCATATTCCACAACGTTCTACCGCTCTATGCCGACATTGGCATCATCCTTTGTCCCTAGCAGGAATCTGAATTTACTTTGAATATGTCTTTATCCTGGTGTAGGAAAGTGAGTGCCCTAGTGCTCGAAGGAAATAGTATCTACTCTTCAGAGATCATACGAAGTATTTCAGGAAAAACAGATTAATAAACTTTTCATAGTAGAGATAATGAATACAGGCAGTCCCTGGGTTACATACAAGATAGGGTCTGTAGGTTTGTTCTTAAGTTGAATTTGTATGTAAGTCGGAACTGTATATTTTATCATTGTAACCCCAGCCAGAACTTTTTTGGTCTCTGTGACAATTGGATTTTAAAAATGTTGGGTTGTTATAAGAACCAGGATTAACACTAAAGCTTCATTGCAGACACCTGTGATAACTGTTATAGCTGATCAATGTAGCCTAGGACTAAAGTACAGGAAATTACCAATATCCAGTGGTCTGTTTGTAACTAGGGGTCGTATGTAAGTCGAGTGTTCTTAAGTAGGGGACCGCCTGTATAAGATCTCTGGAAGTGAAACACCATAGAGATCACCTATGAGCCAGTGACAGGTATGTTATACAGAGGAGGGCCATAAGCAGACCATTCCCTCTATTGTGAAGCAGTGCTATTTTATTCCATTTGGTAAACATGTACAGCCAGTAATCTATGGAAGGAGGTGTCTGCTTCCATCTTGGTCCACTGTGTAGAAGCACTATGGAAACTTAGAAAATAGCTGATCGAGTGTTGCACTCCAAAGACCCCATAATTAATTTCCTAAAGATAGGCCACTAAGACCATTTACCAAGAAAACACTTAAAGGGAACCTGTCAGCAGAAATTGACCTAATAAACCACTACCAGTATGTTGTTAAGCAGCTAAACACCTAAATCAACTTTGAAGTGAGATGTAAATTGTTGTATGAAGTAAAGGAGGAGATTTTAACTCTGAACTCAAGCTCTCTCTTCCTCAGAAAGCCCTCATCACTGTAATTCATGGCCCTGCATCCAGAGACATCACTAAACAGATCTGCTGAAGTCTGATGCAAGATGTCCATCACAGTGGAGGAGGTGTTCAGAGCTTACCACCTTAACTATAGTGTTAAAATCTCCAACCAGTTTACATCTCACTTCAAAGTTGATTTTCTGGATGATGCCACCAGCAAAGTCCATGACACACCAACTAACAGGCAGTGGTTTAATAGGCCAATTGCTGATGACAGGTTCCCTTTGAATATTCCTTTAGTTCAGTACCGCTCATTTTGCTTCCACAAGCTGTGTATTGCAATCTCGGAGGATCAATAAGACATCGCTATTATACAGCAGTTCTTAGGCCCCTTCCACACTAGCGAGTGTGATGCGATGAACTCGCATCACACTCGCAACGCAAGCTGCCGGGAACGCACGGCCCGAACGCTGCACCGCGGGAGTGAAAAGACATGCTGAGTTCACTCCCAGCGTTCAGCGTTCGGCGTGCGTCCCGGCAGCTTGAGTTGCCGTGTGGATGCGAGTACGCATCACCACTCGCTGTGTGGAGGGGGCCTTAAGGGGGTTGTCCACTTTCAGCAAATATTTGATATGGATATACTTTCTGTATCATTGCGCACAGTTTTCGAGACTAGCTTGCTGTCATTCTATAGGGGAAGCTTTTGTTTACTTTCAGTGGATAGAAATCTGTCCATGGGGAGTTTGATAGACAGCCACGCCCCACTACCAGCAGCACCCCCAAGAGCAACAACCATCAAACCCAACTACCTACTCACGACGAGTTATGGAGTTGGTGATAATAACGACTCGGGGCACCTGGCATGTGTATCGATCACCATGACAGATATCCACTGGAGTCTGGAGTAATAGAGAAGACAAATCAGATAACTATTGCTGAAACGTGGGACAACCCTTTTAACTCGAAGAAATCTCATTCTTTCAGGAAGATTCACAAAGAAATTTACTGACTGATGTTTAAGTATCCATATACAATGGCTTCAGATTTAATGCTACAAAAATGTATATTCCATATTTGCTGACGAGATGAACCTCACCTGACCCAAACATATTTACCAACTGCCAATTACGTATTCTTTATTGAAGTCTCTTCAGACATACCGACTCCTTTGCTCCACTCCCGTATTCTGGTACAGCATTGTATATCAGCATTTTTTTTTCAACTATTTTTTCAATTTCTTTTTTATGACTGCTCATGGGTTTTGGCTTACAATACCAATGTTAAATACAGATGGATCACTGCTCTGTTATTACTAGATGTATGGACCGAGGAACCATATACTTGCCATACTCACCGCGATTCTTGCACAATCCCCGAGGACCCGCCCATAAGCATCAACCCAGACACCCCGAGCTCTTGTGCCTCACCGAAACGCCTATGTCTTTACACTAAAATGCACGCACCCTCTTTGCGTCGCCCCCACAAATTGGAGGCCCCGGCCTACCCAGCCTGCCTTTCGTCACGCGGCGCCCGACTACATCTCCAGAAGAGACCCGTCGGGCCCCTCGCCCCAGACCTTTACTGCCCACACTGACCCCTCTTGTCCCCATCCCCCCCCCCTAGGGCCCCCTCGACCCCCACATCCCCACACACCCCCGTATACAATCTTTACTAGCGCGGCCCAGAACCACCTCCACCATTTTTGCTCTTTATCTGGTCCTGGTGCTTCTTTCATAATCCCATCACGCGCGCCGCAGGCACATGTCTGGACCAGCTGTCGGCCCGAGGTCCCCACACCACCCCACCGAGACTAGACACAAGCCCCCCCTCACCCCCCCTAGGAGCCCCCCGACTACACACCGTCGAGCACAAGGAGCCGCTACAGCCCGCCGCCCCCCACAAAACACCCCCACCCCTACCCCCACTATATACCTCAATATGACATGGGTATCGTCGTAGAGACCTCTGTTTGTTACGAGCAAACGTATGAACACAAACCGCAATCAGGCCAATGCTCACCCCCCCCCCATCCGCTCTGTTGCGTGCCCCAACGATGAAAATGAGCACCACGACAAAACCGTGATACTCCGTTCTAGCCGACCACACCACTCCACACACCCCACATCGCTACACCCACGAAGCACTATAGATGCCCTGTGAGGGATTTGTATATCACCGCAGCAAATTGCAGCCAGTTATACGTCCCTACACGTACTGCTAAATGTACCCTTTACATGTTTCATACCAAGCCTACACATTTATACTACATCCTATATACGTACATTTAATATACACACATATAAATTTATACATCTATATTCAAACCATATACACATACAAGTCTATCACATATACACACACAATTTAGTGCACTTGTACACGATAATACAAAATCATTAAGTAATACAGGCAGTCCCAGGTTACGTACCAAGATAGGTTCTGTAGGTTGTTCTTAAGTTGATTTGTATGTAAGTCGGGAATTGTATATTATCTGTAGCTCCAGGACAAATTTTCTTTATTGCCCAAGTGACCAATTGGAGTTAAAATTTTTTTGATGGAATGGGACCAAGGATGATCAATAAAGCTCATTACAGAACCTTACAGCTGATAATTGCAGTCTGGGACTATAGTAAAGCCTCCAGAGAGCTTCACCAGAGGTCACAGTGGGCAAAGGGGTCCGTTCTGTAACTATGAGTCGTCTGTAAGTCGGGTTCCTAAGTAGGGGCCGCCTGTACACACATACTGAATATAAACATCACATATACTGCATACAATTATATACTATATATATAATATATATATATATATATATATATGATATATAATATATTAAAACACACTTACAGTATACACTGACTATATATACACATACATGCAGCATAAAAACTCCATGTGCACACATGCTACATATACATACGCATATACCAAACACATACGGGAAATACACACACAGATTCCAGTATATAGATCATTTAACATACATACCATATACATAGCAAAAACACACATAACATCATATATGTGCATATATTAAGCTTATATAAATATGTGCATGTATAAAAACAGTAGGCCTATATACAGCTATACTCAGGAAAATACAAACAGCACACAAAAGTAGAGAAGTAGCGGGTGCAAGCTCAATAGGACCAGGCCCTAGGCCTAGGGCCTTCAAATATAATCACGAATACAGGGCAGCACTCCAAGAGTCCAGCATTAGGTGAAAAAAATGTCTTCTTTATTCCAGTTTGAAAAGGCCCTAGCGAGCCAAAAGTTGGCTTTACTTTGTTGTACTTTTTAAAACTGGAATAAAGAAGAACATTTTTTCACCTAATGCTGGACGTCTTGGAGTGTGCTATTTTCGTGATTATACAGATATTGCATATATTCAGAGTAGTATAACAAATATACACAGTATATACAAATATACACAGATATATGCATATATACATAGTATATACACAGTATATACAAATATACACAGATATATGCATATATACACAGTATATACAAATATACACAGATATATGCATATATACACAGTATATACACAGTACATACAAATATACACAGATATATGCATATATACACAGTATATACACAGTATATACAAATATACACAGATATATGCATATATACACAGTATATACACAGTATATACAAATATACACAGCTATATGCATATATACACAGTATATACAAATATACACAGATATATGCATATATACACAGTATATACACATATATAAACCAAAATTGAACATACACAAATAGGGAAAAGAAACGAGGTGTAATAGTGTGAAACATCTATCACGGTGTACTAGTCATGCTTCCCTATAATGATTATACTCCATGAAGCTTGTTGGGAACCATAAGTAGAACCTATCTTTCAACCCTCAAAACAGAGGGGTGAGAAAACCAACATAAACAGCAAATAACATCATGAATGGTAAAAAATTTTAATTTTTATTGAATACAAAATATGACGTACTGGTTAAAAATGAGCTCCACTACAAAAGGGGGGGGGACACAAGCAAGAGTTGCATCATGGGCAACAGAACAATAAATCCATATGTGACAAACATGTATGGGCATCCGTGGGTCCCCCTAGCAGGAATCTGAATTTACTTTGAATATGTTCTTTATCTGGTGTAGGAAAGTGAGTGCCCTAGTGCTCGAAGGAAATAGTATCTACTCTCAGAGATCATACGAAGTATTTCAGGAAAACAGATTATAAACTTTATAGTAGAGATAATGAATACAGGAGTCCCTGGGTTACATACAAGATAGGGTCTGTAGGTTTGTTCTTAAGTGAATTTGTAGTAGTCGAACTGTATATTTTATCATTGTAACCCCAGCCAAACTTTTTTGGTCTCTGTGACAATTGGATTTTAAAATGTTGGGTTGTTATAAGAACCAGGATTAACACTAAAGCTTCATTGCAGACACTGTGATAACTGTTATAGCTGATCAATGTAGCCTAGGACTAAAGACAGGAATACCATATCCAGTGGTTCGTTTTGAACTAGGGGGCGTATGTAAGTCGAGTGTTCTTAAGTAGGGGACCGCTGTATAAGATCTGGAAGTGAAACACCATAGAGATCACCTATGAGCCAGTGAAGGTATGTTATACGAGGAGGGCCATAAGCAGACCATTCCCTCTAGTGGAAGCAGTGCTATTTTATTCCATTTGGTAACATGTACAGCCAGTAATCTGGAAGGAGGTGTTGCTTCCATCTTGGTCCACTGTGTAGAAGCACTTGGAAACTTAGAAAATAGCTGATCGAGTGTTTGCACTCCAAAACCCCAAATAATTTCCTAAAGATAGGCCATAAGACCATTACCAAGAAAAAACTTAAAGTGAACCTGTCAGCAGAAATTGACCTAATATAAACCACTACCAGTATGTGTTAAGCAGCTAAAACCTAAATTCAACTTTGAAGTGAGATGTAAATTGTTGTATGAAGTAAAGGAGGAGATTTTAACATCTGGAACTCAAGCTCTCTCTTCCTCAGAAAGCCCTCATCACTGTAATTCATGGCCTGCATCCAGAGACATCACTAAACCAGATCTGCTGAAGTCTGATGCAAGATGGTCCATCACAGTGGAGGAGGTTTTCAGAGCTTACCACCTTAACATAGTGTTAAAATCTCCAACCAGTTTACATCTCACTCAAAGTTGATTTTCGGATGATGCCACCAGCAAAGTCATGACACACCAATAACAGGCAGTGGTTTAATAGGCCAATTGCTGATGACAGGTGTCCCTTTGAAATTCCTTTAGTTCAGTACCGCTCATTTTGTTCCACAAGCTGGTGTATTGCAATCTGGAGGATCAATAAGACATCGCTATATACAGCAGTTCTTAGGCCCCTTCACACTAGCGAGTGTGATGCGATGAATCGCATCACCTCGCAACGCAAGCTGCCGGGAACGCACGGCCCGACACGCTGCACCGCGGGAGTGAAATGACATGCTGAGTTCACTCCCGCGGTGGCAGCGTTCGGGCCGTGCGTTCCCGGCAGCTTGCGTTGCGAGTGTGATGCGAGTTCATCGCATCACACTCGCTAGTGTGGAAGGGGCCTTAAGGGGGTTGTCCACTTTCAGCAAATATTTGATATGGTATATACTTTCTGTATCAATTGCTCACAGTTTTCGAGATCTCTGCTTGCTGTCATTCTATAGGAAGCTTCTTTGTTTACTTCCAGTGGATAGAAATCTGTCCATGGGGATTTGATAGACAGGCATATGCAGGAACCATTATTATCACAGAGAGTATAGGAGTTGTGTGATAATAACGACTCGTGCACCTGATGTGTATCGATCACCATGGACAGTTCTATCCACTGGAGTAAATAGAGAAGCAAACATAGATAAAAATATTGCTGAAAGTGGACAACCCTTTAACTAGAAATCTACTTCTTTCAGGAAGATTCACAAATAAATTACTGGACTGATGTTCTAAGTATCCATATACAATGGCTTCAGATTAATGCTACACAAAATGATATTCCTATTTGCCGGACAGAAGATGAACCTCACCTGACACCAAACACTATTTACCAACTGCCAATTACTTAATTCTTTATTGAAGTTCTTTCAGTAGGCCTCTTTTCCACTCCAGTATTCTGGTCAGCATGGTATCAGCATTTTTTTTTCAACTATTTTTTTCAATTCTTTTTTATGACTGCTCCTGGGTTTTGGCTTACAAATACCAATGTTAAATAAGACAGGATCATGCTCTGTATACTACGATGTATGGAAAGAGAACCAGTAATTGCAATAATAGGATTTCGCCATCCGAGTGAGTAAGAATAAGACCCATACTATTGTGCTTATAGCCAGTATTTAAATAATAAATGTCATATATGGTCAGCCATTTGGAGGAGGCAACCATTGACTTCTAGTCAGGGCGTAACTAGAGAGGCTGGGCACCATAGCAGATTTCTGCATGGGGCCCCTTCCCCATAAAAATATATACAATATTAGGCGCATTCACATAAAACAATGCCCGCCTGGCTATAGCCTGAGGCACATTTGGAGTCTGGAAGGTGATCGCAGCACCCCTCCACTCTCATAGAGAATAGAGCCATGGTCGTTGTTACGGCCATAGATAGAAGCTCCATCTCTTTTGGGACAGGACTCAAAACAGTGAGTACTCGTGGTGCTCACTGTACCGAAGCACTATAGATGCCTGTGAGGGATTGTATATCCAGCAGCAAAGTTG
Organism: Engystomops pustulosus; assembly: GCA_019512145.1. NCBI lineage: Eukaryota > Metazoa > Chordata > Amphibia > Anura > Leptodactylidae > Engystomops > Engystomops pustulosus. The sequence goes on from CM033641.1 coordinate 114,074,565, forward strand.
CAGCCAGTATACGTCCCTCACACGTACTTGTAAATGTACCCTTTACATGGTTTTACAAATACCACAACATTTATACACTCCTATATACGTACATTTATATACACACATATAAATTTCTACAATCGTATATTCACCTATATAACTACAAGTTCATATACACACACACATTTATGCACTTGTTACACTATAATACAAATCATAAGTATATACAGGCAGTCCCAGGTTACGTACAAGATAGGTTCTGTAGGTTTGTTCTTAAGTTGAATTTGTTGTAAGTCGGAATTGTATATATCATTGTAGCTCCAGACAAATTTTCTTTTTGCCCAAGTGACAATTGGAGTTAAATTTTTTTGATGGATGGACCAAGGATGTATCAAAAGCTCATTACAGACACCTACAGCTGATAATTGCAGTCTGGGACTATAGTAAAGCCTCAGAGAGCTTCACCAGAGGTACAGTGGGCAAAGGGGTTCCGTTCTGTAACTATGAGTCGTCTGTAAGTCGGGTGTCCTTAAGTAGGGGACCGCCTGTACACACATACTGAATATAAACATCACATATACTGCATACACATATATACTATATATATATATATAGATATATATATATATATATATTATATTATTAAAACACACTTCAGTATACACTGACTATATATACACATACATGCAGCATAAAAACTCCATGTGCACACATGCTACATATACATACAGCATATACAAACACATACGGGAAATACACACACAGATTCCAGTATATAATCATTTACATAATACCATATACATAGCAAAAACACATAACATCATATATGTGCATATATTTAAATGCTTATATAAATATGTGCATGTATAAATACAGTAGGGCAGCTATACAACTGATATACTCAAGGAAAATACAAACAGCACACAAAAGTAGAGAGTAGCGGGTGCAGCTCAATAGGACCAGGCCCTAGGCCTAGGGCCTTCAAATATAATCACGAATACAGGCAGCACTCCAAGACGTCCAGCATTAGGTGAAAAAATGTTCTTTTTATTCCAGTTTGAAAAAGGCTCCTAGCGAGCCAAAATGTGGCTTTACTTTGTTGTACTTTTTAAACGGAATAAAGAAGAACATTTTTTCACCTAATGCTGGACGTCTTGGAGTGTGCCTATTTTCGTGATTAACAGATTTGCATATATTCAGAGTATAACAAAATACACAGATATATGCATATATACACACAGTAATACAAATATACACAGATATATGCATATATACACGAGTATATACAAATATACACAGATATATGCATTTACACAGTATATACAAATATACACAGAGATATGCATATATACACAGTATATACAAATATACACAGATATAGCATATATACACAGTATATACACAGTATATACAAATATACACAGATATTGCATATATACACAGTAATACACAGTAATACAAATATACACAGATATATGCATATATACACAGTATATACACAGTATATAAATACACAGCTATATGCATATATACACAGTATATACAAAATACACAGATATAGCATATCACAGTATATACACATATATAAACCAAAATTGAACATACACAATAGGGAAAAAGAAAAGAGGTAATAGTGTGAAACATCTATCACGGTGTACTAGTCAGCTTCCCTATAATGATTATACTCCATGAAGCTGTTGGAACCATAAGTAGAACCTATCTTTCAACCCTCAAAACAGAGGGGTGAGAAAACCAACATAAACAGCAAATAAAATCATGAATGGTAAAAATTTTAATTTTTATTGAATAAAAATATGACGTACTGGTTAAAAATGAGCTCCACTACAAAAGGGGGGGGGGGGGGGGACACAAGCAAAGAGTTGATCACGGGCAACAGAACAATACATCCATATGTGACAATCATGTATGGGCATCCGTGGCCTTCTACACATATACAATAGTGACGTTGGGAAGCATGAAAGGTGATAAGTCACATAACCTATAATTAAGGCATACATACTACTGTATCAAGCTACCCATATTGAACTCGTTGCCCGAGATAGCAGCAACCCGACGCGCGTTTCGGCTGGGAGGCAGCCTTCGTCGGGGTGTGATCAACAGGGCAATGAGCCTAGGTTAAAAAGAATCCAAGAGCCAAAGGGAATCAGAATGTTGATCATGTGATCGGGCGCTTAAACTGACGTCATTCAGTCGCAGAACGAGTGTAAAGGTCACAGTGACAAGCATCGCGAGATGTCGACGGTGAGCGGCGCGTGCGCATTGCGGTGAGTAGTGCGCATGATGTGCGCATGACGTATTTGTGCGCAAGATTGTGGCGCATAATGGGATGAAAAGGGCTCTGGATTGATTCCAGTATTACAAATATACACAGATAATGCATATATACAGGTATATACACAGTATATACAAATACACACAGATATATGCATATATACACAGTATATACAAAATTCACAGATATATGCATATATACAGAGTATATACACAGTATTACATAACACAGATATATGCATATTACCAGTATCTACACAGTATATACAAATATACACAGATATATGCATATATACAAATATATACACAGTATATACAATATACACAGATATATGCATTATACACAATATACAAATATACACAGAATATGCATATATAACAGTATATACACAGTATATACATATATACACAGATATATGATAAATCAACAGTATATACACAGTATATACATATATACACAGTATACATATTATACGCCAGATATACCAAAGATAAATACATAAGTATATACTTACCTTATCAGACGCTTTGGGGCTGTATGGGTGATGACCGGGCCGTGGCTTAAGGCTGGTGTTCAGGTGGGTGTTGTTTGTCGCGGGGGGTGTCGTGGTTCGGGCAGGTGCCGGGTGCTGTTTCAGCGCCGGGGGGCCGTGGTCGTTCGGGCAGGTGACGGTGCTTGTTCAGCCCGCGGGGGGGTGTCACACTGGGGGAGTCAGGCGGTTGCATTATGCTGCGCTGGGGGGGGGGAGAGGCAGGAGTCGGCGGTGGGTACTTTGTTCCCATGCGGGCTTGTTAAGTGAGGAGGAGGGGGCATCAATCCCCACTCTGTCAGTGGCCCCTGTCCCAGCATGCAGCGGGATAGGGGGGCGGTCACCTTGGGGTCGGGGGGAGGGCTAGGTAGTCACCTCGGTCTCCCTGTGAGGGGGCGGGCGGCTCACGGAGGGGGGGGTTTAGGAGCGGACACAGAGGTAGGGGCCTGGGGGCATGATCCGGCAGGCACCGACATGAAAGGAAACTGAATGGAGTCTGTGCATCCCGGGCCCCTTAACCTCACGGGCCCGTAGCAACTGCTACGGCTGCTACGGCGGTTGTTACGCCACTGCTTCTAGTAACAATTAGTTCAAATTACACAACCCACATTTTTCTTCTTGCCTTATTAAGAAAAAAAATGAAAATCATTCAATGAATGGTTCTTTTTATGGGTGCAAAAACTGCAGGTTGTAATAAAGGTTCCAAGGGATACCATTGAGAATGACTTACAACCTCTTCTAGTTAGATTATACTGGTGATCAGTGATCTTCAGTAGCAGTGAAGTGGGAACAGATAGTGATAAAGACTATAAATACTGTTGGGCGATCTCTTCATGTGCATTGAATGTGATAGTTGGAATTAGGAATATGTCTAATTTTCATTATTAATTACATTTTCTCCTTAAAAAAAGAAGTTATGGCAGGAATAAATAAAAGCCATCAGGTAATATGTCGGTGAAAAAGACATAGTTGCATACTATTTTAACAATGCTCATAGCAACAGATGCAGGAGATCTTCAATGTGAAAGGCTGGGCAATGGTGCCTGATTTATCTGGCAGTTTAATCACGAGAAGAATTGCAAAGAAAAGAACAGGACGGCTAGAGGCTGCAAAGTTATGGTTTGACCTTTTTACAACTGATCTCCCAACCACGGGAAGAAAGGGAAGGGCAAGTGAATTTAATGCATCAACATTGCAATTATCCAATGAGTATGTACTGATGACTCTTTTGCAAGGATGCAGATGAAATCAGAGAAACATGATGGATGCTAAATGCCATTAAAGTGGTTTGCTACTTGAATGGCTTCTATTCACTTTAAAGGAGATATCAGAGACAAAAGTTAGGTCAGCAGCTTCAATGATACGCTTTGCTAAGGTACAGAACACAGTTCATGCTTCAGTTAGAGAAGGTTGGAAATATTTATTTGATCTATTAAATATAAAGGGGATTCTGGATAAATAGTCAATAACATAAAGTAAAATAAACATGGAAAGATGTAAGATCTACTATAAAATTAATAACTGGCCTGTCAAGGTGCATAACATCAGTACCTGGGAACCTCCCTGATTAGTGTTAGGAGAGGAGAGTGTTGTGGCATTTCACATTCTACCAATAAAAGGTGCCATACATTGTATAGTGGCTGTACAACTGCAAACAGAAGCATTTTGATTATTCGGGAATTTTCAGAGCCTCTACCCCAAAATATCCATGTAAGATTTTACCTCTTGCATGTTTTGTATCTGCTTCCAGATTTTATGATGTGCCAAACTCCTTTCACCTATCCTACCTCCAACTACGTCATGCTGTTTGTATGCCCAGTCCCGGGAGAACACTTGGTGATAACCCCTTTCAAGCGTCCCTCTCCTTTTAGAGGACAACGCTAGAGCCTTATCTCCGCTTGTACCACGAGCTACTGTAACCTGTACTGAAACTCACACTTTCCTAATAAAATCCGCTGGGAGGATGAACTGGATTGTTGATGGATGAGAAATGGAATATTGCCCTATTTCACCTAACCTACACCTTCCTGAACAATGCAAATATAGCAGCAAAACAACAGGTATGCCCAAAATTCAGCTTGCGGTGGGTATAATCAGTCCATAGCACAGATTATAGTGCTGCAAAGGATCCAAAACCCTTTGGATGCAGGAGACAATGAAGTGAGGGAATCCCGCATGCTTAAACATTCCTTAATTCCTTATTATCTATTCAAAGATAGATGTTGTGGATGAGAAATTGGAATATTGCCCTATTTACACCTAACCTACACCTCTCCCTGAACAATGCAAATATAGCAGCAAAACAAACAGGTATGCCCAAAATCAGCCTTGCGCGTGGTTATAATCAGTCCATATCTGCACAGATATAGTGCTGCAAAGGATCCAAACCCTTTGGATGCAGGAGACAATGAAGTGAGGGAATCCAGCATGCTTAAACATTCCTTAATTCCTTATTAATCTATTCAAAGATAAAATGCACCTTGTACCAAGCATTTTATCTTTTATGGTCCCCCTTACCTCAGGGTAGGATGTCCCAAATTTACATAATCCACCGTGCATACTTCACCACTGCGAAGGACTTACATAGAGAAGACAGACAAGCGAAGTTAGGCAGATCAGAGACAGCGAGTTACATAGTCAAGTGGCAAGAGATGGTCGAATAAACATAGCAGAGGTTGACTACAAAGAATAGCGAGCAGTAGCCAGGACAACAAGAGGACTGAAATGGACATGTGGGGGTGAAATGGATGCCCAGAAGCGACTGTCCATCACTCAATATACAGCCGAACACAAACTGAACTAAAATGACAACACAGTTTTCCCTAAGGAACTCATCTAGAAAAGCAGCTGTCAATCAAAAGTACTGTAGCCTGAAACATGATCCTATTCAGAGGATCACCACTCTTGACTCAGTGTATACAAATTGACAGGGTAGAACTGCAACAACAGTTGCACAGATGATCAATTTATGATAAAGTATAGAAAATCAAAGTGACCATTTTCATTGCTCTAAAACTCCATTCTAGGAGGCCTGCAGATAGCACGAATGCTTACACATTGTACAGCAACAACTCCAACACTGAATTGTATGTGGCATTCGAAGTGCTTAAAATACAGGATATTTAAAAATTATTCAATAATGTTGCTGTATTTCTGGAGGATTTTTTCATTAGATTTCTAGCGCTAATGATTGTTTTTGACAAATGTTTGTCATTGGAATCCAGAAATTGCCTCTATCTTTTGAATCGTGTTAACTATTTTAAGGTGCAGCATACCCTCCCTTTGTCCCAAAAATCATGCCTCATGATTTGCTCACCCCTCCCCTCTTCACAGAAAGCTGAGCAGCTTGGCCACCTGGTTCGGTTATGGTGCAGTGACACACTGGGGCAGATTTATCAAGTGTCTGAAAGTCAGAATATTTCCAGTTGCCCATGGCAACCAATCACAGCTCCCCTTTAAAATATTCATGAGCACTGGCAACATGAAACCTGAGCTATGATTGGTTGCCATGGGCAACTGGAAATATTGTGACTTTCAGACACTTGATAAATTTGCCCCACTGTGTGCTCACTGCACCGTGACAAGGTGCCATAGACCTCTATGGGGCCCCATATGTTCATGTGCATGAGGACTTAATCCCATTGGGGAACATGTATCATTAGTACGACTTTGCTGGATAGATGTATCTTAGCGTTTTTTTTCTTATTGATACATGTGGCGTATGGTCTTTAGCGAATTTGAAATCTCCAAAAGACGCAATTTAATTTCTTTAAAAAAGTCGCAACCTTCACATATGGATTCACATGATAACTCAGGGATCTCTGCAGAAAACTAAACATTGGCGAACTTTGAAAAGGGACAGTTTTAGACTCAAAAGTCGCAAATGAGCACTAGCACCATGAAAAGTCTCAGAAACTAAAGAAAAAGACAAGCCAAAAGTTTGATACATTTCTGCTACCGTACATACATATAAAGATAATACCTTACTCTTATGGCTTTCTCAGGAGAGTTCAATCCGTGGCAGCCATCATGGTAATTAACTGGTTCACGGGATGAGCCCTCTCCATAGCCGCATATTGTAGCAAAGACTTACCGGTAACACCCGCGATCGGTGCTAGCAAAGCTGCCGGCAGCCTCAAAAAGATAGCGGCGCATGGGCGCCGCCATCTTACCTAGGATCGTCACTCCCCGTGACGTCAACGGGGAGCGGCGATCCGTCTCCATGGTAGCCTTGGGTCTTCCAAAGACACATTGTACATTGTAATGAATGAGGAGGAAAATCCCCATATACTGTATACATATACTGTAGTATGGCAGCATATGATAGGATCGATCAGACAATCTAGGGTTAAAGTACCTGAGGGAGTCTGAAAAATAGTCAAAAGAAAAAAAAAGTTTAAAAAAAAATATATAATAAAAAAACCTAAAAATTCAAATCACCCCCCTTTCCCTAGAACTGACATGAATATAGATAAACAGTAAAAATCATAAACACATTAGGTATCGACGCGTCCAAAAATGCCCGATCTATCAAAATATATTAACGTTTTTTCAATCAGTTTAACCCCGTAACGGAAAATAGCACCCAAAGTCAAAAGTGCCACTTTTTTGACATTTTGAAAAATATAAAAAAATCTATAAAAAGTGATCAAAAGGTTGTACAGTCCTAAAAATGATATAATTGAAAATATTATCAAATGTCACAAAAAATTACACCACCCACAGCTCCGTACAACAAAGTATAAAAAAGTTATTAGCGCCAGAACATGGCAAAATCAAAAAAAAAATGTGTACAGGAGATTTTAATTTTTGTAAATGTATGAAAACATTATAAAACCTATACAAATTTGGTGTCCCCGTAATCGTACCAATACAAAGAATAAAGTAGACATGTCATTTGAGGTGCTCAGTGAAAGCCGTAATATCCAAGCCCACAAGAAAATGGCGCAAATGCGTTTTTTCACCATTTTCACTGCATTTGGAATTTCTTTCCCGCTTCCCAGTACATGGAATGGAATATTTATACCATCACTATGAAGTGCAATTTGTTACGCAGAAAACAAGCCATCACACAGCTCTTTACGTGTAAAAATAAAAAAGTTATAGATTTTTGAAGGTGGTGAGTTAAATGGAAATGAAAAAACAGGAATGGGCCCGGTCCTTAACCGGTTAATATGTCTATGAAGAAAATTCACCTCAAGACTCATATTGCAGCAAGCATTTTGAACAGCTCCTATGGATCAGCTCTTCACTAATTGTTAGCTTTTGAGCAGGTTTATACTTAAAAAAAAAAACTGCAGAAAAACCTCACGGAAAACCTCAAGAAAAAAAAACTGTGTACTCACCTTCCAACGCCCCTGAAGGTCTTCTTTTATACAGTGATGCTCCAGCATCGGCTCTGTGTACCCGCGCTGTCCATCGCAGGGATCGTGACATCAGGTGCTTGCTGACATTCTAATGTGTGCGCCAGCATCGGCACACACACTATCATGTCAGCTAGCGGCTAACGTCATGGTGTTCGCAATGGACAGCGCAGGGACATAGAATAATGCTGGAACCGGGGGTGGAGGGGGTCAGAAGGTGAGTACACTGTTTGTTTTTTTCCTACAGGCATTATATTGGGGGCAGGGGCTGCAGGCTTTATACAACAGGGGGTGGCAGTCTATATACTACAGGGAGCTGGCGGCTATATACTACAGAGGGTTACAGGTTGTTTAGTACATAGGGCTGGCAGGCTATATACTACAAAGGGCTGGCAGGCTATATACTACAGGGGGCTGGCAGGCTATATACTACAGGGGCTGGCAGGCCATATACTAAAGAGGCTGGAAGGTTATATGCTCCAGGGGCTGGCAGGCTATATACTACAGGGCTGGCACACTATATAGCACGGGGGCAGGTAGGCTATATACTACAGGGAGCTGGCAGGCTAATTTAATTCAACTGCCATGTACATAAATTTCTTCAAATGCATGTTATCTAAAAAATTTACCTGTGTGAAGATAATTTCCCATAAATGTAGACATATGGGCCCACATTTATCAAAAACTGTGCAAACTGAACTCTGTGCAGTTTGACTGTCAAGTGTGTGGGATGAGCCAGATTCAGGAATTGTGGCACACATAAAATAACATGAAAGTCTGACATATAACTGGTGCAGGGGTTTAGTAAATCTGGCCCATGGTTCCTTAGTAATTAAGAATGGCTGTCTTTGGATACGGCCCCCTCTGCTGGAGTGATTGCACAATGAAGCTAATTGTTTAATTACTGCATGTCACACAACCATCCTGTGGTTCTGAATGCTGAATCCAGATGATTTTTCAGGACTCAATAGTGCATGCCTGACTAATGTTGGAAAAGTGCGGTAGTGGTTGTATCCTAGGACTACAGTTAAGAGAAATTATGTTGACACAGGTAAATTGTTTTAATAACAAGAAACTGTAGAAATGTATATAGAGTGAGTATAGAAAGCCAATTCCATTGCAGCCAATTGGTAAGATCAAAAAAATTCTTGTTTTTGCTCATAAATGTACACTCAGCACTCAATCTCGACAGAAAAAACTCTTCCTTGACCTAGCTGTGCAGTCAAACTAAGCAATCATAGGAGAAGAGCCTTGTTGAGAGAGGCAAAGAAGAACTCCAAGATCCCTGTGGTTGAGCTCCAGGAATGCAGTAGGGAGATGGGAAAAAGTTCCACAAAGTCAACTATCACTGCAGCTCTCTACTAGTCGGGGCTTTAAGGCAGAGGGTGCCGACGGAAGGCTCTCCTCAGTGCAAGGCATAAGTAAGTCTCCATTCAGTTTGCAATGAAATACATGAAGTACTCACAGGGGCAAATTTATCAAGCTGTCTGAAAGCCAGAATATTTCTAGTTGCCCATGGAAACCAATCACAGCTCCCCTTTAAAATATTCATGAGCACTGGTAAAATGAAAGCTGAGCTGTGATTGGTTGCCATGGGCAACTTGAAATATTCTGACTTTCAGACAGCTTGATAAATCTGCACCACCGTCTATGAGAAATAAAATTCTCTGGTCTGATAAGACAAATATTGAACTTCTTGGTGTTAATTCCAAGCAATATGTGTGGAGAAAAAAAGGCACTGCTCATCACCTGCCAAATACAATCCCAACAGTGAAACACGGTGGTGGCAGTATCATGGTATTGGGGTGTTTTTCAGCTGTACGGACAAGTGGTTGCAATTGAAGGAAAGATGAATTTTGTCAAATAAAGAGCTAGCCTGTATGAAAACCTCTTCGAGTTCTCTGCACCTAAGACTGGGCCAAATGTTCACCTTCTAAGCACATAGCCAAAATAACAAAGCAGTGGCTTCAGAACAACTCTGTGACCATTCTTGACTGGCCCAGTCCTGACCTAAACCCAATTGAGCATCTTTGGAGAGTCTTGGAAATGGCTGTCCACCAATGTTTTCCATCCAACCTGAGGGCACCAAATGCTTCCTATGCATAATTTTAATAGATGGCTCAGCCAATATTATTTTGGAGTGCTGGATCTGTTCGTCTCTTGGATTTCTGGTTCGTCACTGTTGATCGACACAGCTTTTTCATTCCGAGCACCCTCCACCACAACAACGACTCTACCTGCCGGTGTGAACGTGAGTGAGCTGACCCAACTTTTTCTTTTTTGCTGTTTCACCTGATGATTGCTCCTTGCCACCATCTCACAGCAGTGCCTCCACCTCTCCAGAGTCATTTGCATGCCAAGATCTCATTGGTTAATAATGGAGTATAGCAGAGATATAATACCTCGAGACATAGCATAGTTTTTACAGATGAGTTCATAGGGGGTCATGTTTGGGAGTTCCGGATGGGAACAGATAGTCCTCACAAACAGTAATATCTAACTTAAGGCAAATTGTTCAGATTCAGGCAAGTCATGCTTATCAATAAAACTAGCAAATGTAATAATCTTATCCCCATCCAGAAAATGCCACAGAAGTCAATCCTCTAGTTTTCCACCATAGGAATGAACAGTGAGGAACCAAGGGTTTAAAGTCCTTAGGTGGAATAATAAGTGGGTGTCTAGAGGGGGAATTGACAAGTGAATAGCTGGAGCGGAGTCGTAACAATGTTTCAGGGAATAATACTTAATCAGGTGAGGAACTGACATACCACCCACACTTTTGTGATAAAACATGACACTGGTATTAATCCTGGGTCGGTTAACTGCCCATAGAAAGTGGAAGACATCTTTCTGGAATGCGTGAAGATCTTCAGTGACCGGAAGGATTGGGCGGCATCATTGCCTGTTTTCATTTTCACCAAATTTACCCTACCAACCCAGGAAATCATTTGATCCTTCCATGTAGCTATGCTGGATCTAAGCTGTTTGTAAAGGTATAAGGGGTATAATTAATCAAATGCAATGTATAAAAAGAGGGCGTAATCCATTCAACTGTTTAGCTAAAATAGCAGTAAGGAGTTTATAATCAAGATTTAGTAGGGAAATTGGCCTGTAATTATTTGGATCTTTATTCGCTTTGGGTATCACTGTTATGTTTGATCTGTAAGTTCTTTTAAGATACTGCACATGAAACCAAGGAGAAGCAATGTCTACTGAAACAATGTTTGAACAGCCGAGCTGAATATAGGATGATTAATAGACATCGTGAAGCTATTAAATAGTCATCATGACATTAAAGTCTAACTAATGTGACAACTGGTCTTCAGCACAAACAGCCCCTTCTCTGTTCTCATAGGGAAAATAATGATTACATATGTATTTCCTACTTCTAAAGTCACATGTGCAATATATAAATCTATATACTAGGGGCATATTTAACAGTAGAAGTTTGGTCTCTAAGCCAACAGCAAATCTTTGTTTATGCTTCTTTAAAAAAATCAGGCTAGGGTTGCCAAGATACCAGAATTTTGAGTGCGTTATGATGTTTTGAGAATTATCGATACTAATACGATATTTTCTAGAAAATAAAAAAGTATTATCTGAATGTTTAGGATGCAGTCACATGGGGCATTTACATTGGAATGCAAACATCTTGGGGCAGGGCCCTGCCCAATCGTATATATGCGATTCCATTGATATGCATGCGATCAGTACATCATTATATGTATTGTAATAGTTGTCTTGGTAATCAAGACAAAGTAATCCAAGCACTCCTTTAGGTATGATGCCATGTGATGCTTTAATTTACAGTAAGTGATCAATAATCGGTGATGTTTCGGCCTAACACAGGCCTTTGTCAAACATGATCATGCTCTATTCCTGGACACGGCGTGTCCATTTCAGACACCTGCTGGAATCGTTTATTGTAGATAAAAGCATCACTTTGCATCATACCTAAGGAAGTGCTTGGATTACTTTGTCTTGGATATACTTGGGGTGGGAACCCTAATCCTAATCAGCACCTGCTAATCGATGTGCCACCTCACCAATCATATGGTTGTCTTGCTAATGTTAATATAAATTGTATAATTTAGGGCTCATTCAGACGTACGTTTTTGTGGATGGCATAAAGACCTATTGATTCCTATGGGTCTGTTCACATGTCCGTTTGTTTTTCATGGAACTGCAGACAATGAGAAAACAATTGCAGCATGCACTATTTTGTTCTCACATGTAGACTATAGACCTCCACAGATTAAATGGGTCAGAAAAAAAAACAAGGATAACATCTTCCCATTTCTCAAATGATGTACTTTTTGCACATGGCAAAAAGTAGATCAGAAAATTATGTTAAATAAAAAGGATGACATGCGGATGTGGAAGAAAATGGATGCAGATACATTACATAATGAACACAGACAACACAATGGATGCATTTTATGGATGTGCAGCAGACATGTCCATCTTAATGAGCCCTTATCTTGTGTCTTATACATTTTTATTATTTCAATTTAGCTGTATTATTTATATGCTTTAAATAAAAAAGAAAATAATGTAGTGATATATATAAAGATCTCTGAGGATATCCATCTGTACATCCCAGTGCATTGACATACACTGTATCTCTATGGCATGGGTTTATTACTCCCCCTCCCATGCAATAAGATACTGCCCAGGAGTGCCTTTGTCACCCCCCCCCCCCCCATTAATATACTGCTTAGCATTAAAAGTATACTGTCCAGGAGTAGCTTTATCCCGCTTCCCCCATGATAATATAATGCTCAGGATTGCCTTTATCACCAATATCAGGAGCCGATATCAACTCCCCCCTCTTGCCCAGGAGCCATTATCAACTCCCCCTAATAATGTCCTACCCATGAGTGCCTTTATTACTCTCCCTAAAAATATATATATAAGAGTGCCCTTCCATTCCAACTAACTAATATACTGCCCAGGAGTGCCTTTAGCAACCCCCCAAACAATATACTGCCCAGCAGCCATTATAACCACCTAATAATATACTGTCCAGCAACCATTATAAATCCCCTTAATAATAAACTGTCCAGCAGCCATTATAACTAGAGATGAGCGAACATACTCGTCCGACCAGTAGAGATGAGCGTGTATACTCGTCCGAGCTTGATGCTCGTTCGAGCATTAGCGTACTCGAAACTGCTCGTTGCTCGGACGAATACTTCGCCCCGCTCGAGAAAATGGCAGCTCCCGCCGTTTTGCTTTTTGGCGGCCAGAAACAGAGCCAACACAAGCCAGGAGACTCTGCACTCCACCCAGCATGACGTGGTACCCTACACGTCGATAGCAGTGGTTGGCTGGCCCAGTCAGGTGACCCTGGAAGAGACTAGCCCCTGCCTGCGCTGCTCGGATCATCTGTGTCTGGATGCCGCTAGGGAGAGAGCGCTGCTGGTCAGGGAAAGCGTTAGGCTGTTCCAATTAGAGATAGTGTTAGGCAGGAGTGTTTACAAGAACCCAACAGCCCTTCTTAGGGTTACAATAAAGTATACTTTTTTTTTTTTTATTTGCAGCTAGTACCATATTGTGGGAATTTGCAGGGGGCTTGCTACCGTTGTGTTTAGCTCTTAGTGACACACATATCAACCTCAAACACCAAAGTGGAAATTGTATTAGGGGTTTGATTTCAAATTAGGACAGTCTGCCATTACTTTTTATTTTACGTTTATTTTTTCATAACTCAGACGTCATCTCATCTGGCCATAGCAGTGTGCTTTCATACTTGGCTAGAAAATAGCCATAGGAGAATCCAAACGGCTATACTTACGCCCAATAGCGTTATATATATTTTATTCTCGTTGATATGCTGCGGTGGCGTCCTGCTGCAGTGCCATCTACATCACCAAATTGTGAGGAATTTGTAGTGAGACTTGCGAACTTTGTGTTAGCGCTTAGTGACGCACAATCCATCGCAAGGACCGAAGTGGGGAAAAATTTATTAGGGGTTTGATCAATTAGGCACAGTCTGCCAGTTTCTTTTTATTTACGGTTATTTTTTAATACCTCAGCGTCATCTCATCTGGAATAGCAGTGTGCTTTCCGACTTGGCTAGGAAAATAGCCATAGAGAATCCAAACGGTACTTATGCCTACAATAGCGTTATATATATTATTTCTGGTTGATCTGCTGGTGGCTGTCCTTGCTGCAGTGCATTCTACTACCAAATTGTGAGGAATATTGTAGTGAGACTTGCAGACCTTTGGTTTAGCGCTTAGTGACGCACATATCCATCGCAAAGACCGAAGTGGGAAAATGTATTAGGGGTTTGATTTCAATTAGGCACAGTCTGCATTTCCTTTTTATTTTACGTTTTATTTTTTCTATAACTCAGCGTCATCTCATCTGCATAGCAGTGGTGTTTCATACTTGGCTAGAAAATAGCCAAAGGAGAATCAAACGGGCTTACTTACGCCTACAATAGTAGTTATATATTATTATTTCTGGTTGATCTGCTGGTGGCTGTCCTTTGCTGCAGTGCATTTACTACCAAATTGTGAGGAATTGTAGTGAGACTTGCGACCTTTGTTGTTTAGCGCTTAGTGACGCCATATCCATCGCAAAAAGACCGAGTGGGAAATTATTAGGGGTTTGATTTCAAATTAGGCACAGTCTGCCAGGTTCTTTTTATTTTACGTTTATTTTTAATAACTCAGCGTCATTTCATCTGGCATAGCAGTGGTGCTTCATACTTGGCTAGAAAATAGCCATAGGAGGAATCCAAACGGCTTACTTACGCCTACAATAGCATTATATATATTTTATTCTGGTTGATCTGCTGGTGGCTGTCCTTCTGCAGTGCATCTACTACCAAAATGTGAGGAATTTGTAGTGAGACTTGCGACCGTTGTGTTTATAGCTTAGTGAGCACATATCCATCGCAAAAAGACCGAAGTGGGGAAAAATTTATTAGGGGTTTGATTTCAATTAGGCACAGTCTGCCATTTCTTTATTTTACGTTTATTTTTTCATAACTCAGCGTCATCTCTCTGGCCATAGCAGTGTGCTTTATATTGGCTAGAAAATAGCCATAGCAATAGGATAGCATCGTTTGGTTTTTAACAAAATAAAAAACACAAAAAAAAAAACACAAAAAAACACCAAAAAAAAGTTAAAAAAAAATTAAAGTTATAACTTCATTTTCACAAATGTTTAACCCGAGGGCTAGGGTAGAGGAACGGGGGGGGGACGTGGAGCGTCCAACTACTGCAGGGGTCAGGGCCATGGGCACTGGGCGGGGTGAGAACAAAACCTGCTTGAGAGGAGCAGGGGGAACGCCGCCGAGCTACACTCCCTAGGTTCATGTCTGAAGTTACTGGGACTCGTTGGTTTAGAGCACTGTGAGGGCAAGAACAGTGCGAACAGGTGATTTTATGGATTGCCGACAATGCTTCGAGCAATTTTTCCACCAGCAGGCTTCCCGCAGTCCAACCATGTCACCGAAATCGGCACTCCTCTCAGCTCCTGACCTCAGCCTCCTCCCCCCAGTCTGCCCCCTCCAGGAAAATTTGGCATTTGAACCGGCATACTCTGAGGAAACTGTTTTCTGGACCCTTCCCACAGTCACAAACAACTTGTCCGGTTGCTGCTGAGCAGCTAATTTCGACTGCCCAGGTTTTCCACCAGTCGCCGTCTGTGGGTGCGTGATGATGACCCTTCATGACGTGGGAAGAAGTGTGTAAGTGTAAGTTAAAGAGGTGTCCGAAGATGAGGAGACACAGCTGTTGTCAGCAGTGGTGAAGTTGTTGTCAGGGCAGGAAGTCCGAGGGGGGAGCAGCGACTGAGGGATCGGAGGATGATGAGGTGACAAACCAAATGGATTGAGAGCGCCGGGGTGTGAACACAGTGCTTCTGAGACGGAGGAGAGTTCTCGACCCAGACAAGGTTGGAGATAGAGAGCGCAGCGGTGGTGCGGGCAAGAGGAGAGGAGTGCCAGAGCAGGTGTATCAGCGCCAAATGTGTCACGTAGTGAAGTCCCGTGGCGAGGGCTCCGCGCGGCGAGGGGATAGTATTTTCAGAAGTCTGGAGGTTCTTTAAGGAAACACCAGATGACAAACGGAATGGTGGGTGTGCAACCCTTTGCCAAACCAGGATACGCAGGGGTTCCACCACTACTAGCTTAACTACCACCAGTATGCGCAGGCTATGAATGCTAAACAACCACCACTCAGTGTGGCACCAGACCGTTCACCTCCCGGCGTGCACACCACTGGCACCTTCACTGTGTAAGTGATAGTAGCACCACCTGCCCAGACCTGGCACAAAAAACCCATCGTCGCCTCCACGATCCTCCACAGCATACCAGGTTCAGCTTCCATACCCCAGACGCTGAGCTCTGAGCGGAAAGGAAATATATAGCAACCCACCGCACGCACAAGCCTTAATTTCCAATCTCCAGATTGCTTAGCCTGGAGATGCTGCCCTTAGGTAGTAGAGACCGAGGCCTTTGCAACCTCATGGCGGCGGCCGCCCCTCGGTTTCGGTCCCAAGCCGCACTACTTTCCCGATGTGCCGCCAAGCCCTGACACCAGCACGTGTCAGACAACATCTCCGTGCCCTGACCAAACGCCGCTTCATGACAAGGTCCACCTGACCACGGACACCGTGGACGAGTGCTGCCGGGAGGGCCACTATATAGCGCGACGGCACATTGGGTAACTGGTGGAGGCTGGGACCGAGTCTGACCTGGGCTGTCAAATATGCCGACGCGGAGATTGCGGGCCTACCTCGGGTCCAGGTTATTTCAGGCCCGACTATGCCTTCTCATCCTCCCACCCCTCCTCCACCCTCCCTCCTCCGAACTACCATCCGTGGGCATGGGCATCACGAGCTCCTTCAGCTTAGCTACGAGTTTTTCCCTTGTTCATCTAGTTCCAGGCAGTTGCGTCGCCGCTAAGCGCAGGCAGGCGGTGCTCAAACTGCTGAGCACTAGGGCGAATAAAAGTCACACCCAGCCCAAGAACTTACAGGGCATCAGCAGCGCAGATCGATTGTGGCTGGCACCGACTTGTAAACTGTAAGCGGCTCTGCAACTCGCGCAGACTGACATATAGCCATTGCCTGGCCATGTGTTAAATATATAGTTCCGCGTTTCCTCAAGACATACCCCCAATCTGTCTGATTTGCTCACAAGGTTGACGCCGCATCCTGTGCGCATTTCAGGAAGTTCCAGCGACAGATGCTGGCCACTCTCAGGGCAGCGCAGCGCCGCTCCAACTGCCCGCTCAACCGACTGTGTGCGACGTTCACCACGAGTTGGAATTCAACATAAACAATGTTATCCAGAGTTTACCAGCAGCCGCAGACGATTGTAGAACTGCCAATGTCAAACTTCCACCAGAACTGGTATTCAGGTCATCAGCTTCCTCAAGCTACATATGAGGGGGATGGACGTGGATGTCTGTTTCTGTCAGGGGCTGAGACTTGAGGAGTCAACACAGATGTCAGTGGCGATGCCGCCATATCCGCCTCACCATCCACGCTTGCTGGTCCTGTTTGAAAAAACTCTCTGATCAGCATGAGACTTCGGACTTTGCGCTCGTCCAAGAGACGGGGAATGAAGTATCCCTTGTTGATACCCAAAGCACCCTTAGGTCTGTTTCTCACGCATATCGGAGGAGGTGGAGGAGGATCGAGCTGAAGAGGAGAGCCTGAAGTTCGGCGAGACACAAGAGGGGACCATTGTTCATTAGGTGCCTTCCCTGTTCGCGTGTGGTAATGGGCAAAGGAAATAGAAGAGGAGTGTGGAGGAGTTGGAGAGGAGGAGGACAATGGAACAGTCAGGCCGTAGATAGGGGATTGAATTCCTTACGGCGTTGGTATCTGTCCCTCTGGTGGCGCATTTAAAATGGCCAGAGTTTCATGCTAGGTTGCCTTGTCCCGTGACCCTCACGTACAAAGAATTTTCCAGCACCGAAGTATACTGGGGATTTATTCATCTCCTGGACCCACGGTACAAGCAAAAATCTTTCACTCTCATCCCTGAGAGGAAGGAGTGTGAGAATGCATGAATACCAGAAGCCCTTGAGTGCACAAGTGAAACAACTATTTTCCTTCTGAAAGCTGATAGCGGCAGATGACTGTAGTTCTGCGGCGCGCGACAAAATGGAGTAGCGATGGGAGAGTAGTGCGAGCAGGCGCTTGTACCAGTCCTGGCAAGTTACGCTTTACCAAAGGCTTTTGCCAGCTTTATGGCAACCCAGCAAGGACACTGATCACCTGTCCCATAGTGTCTCGGCAGCAGAGTAGGGGCGGGATATCGTTACAAGAAAGATGGTGGGGAGTACGTTAGAGACCATACCATCTCGTCCAAATGATCACACAAGCTCCCTACAACCTTGGGTTTCAAAGCGGGACATGTGCCGAATGGGCGTGTACGCCTTGGAGGTTCTTGCCTGCCATGCATGCGCTAGGCGTGTTGTCAAACAGGTTTTCAAGTAGCAAAGGGGCTGGTGGTATCGTCCACCGGATAGCGTAACACGGCGCGGTCGAACTGACAGCCGAGGACAGGCTGACCGGGGGGGTTTATAAGTGAATAAAGGCCCTGGATTGTCATAATTTCCAATCTCCACCAAGGTGAAGGAAGCCAACCGAATAATTTATGCACCCCATTCGAGACGAGCACTCGAGCATCGGGAAAAGTTCGTCTCGAATAACGAGTACCCGAGCATTTTAGTGCTCGCTCATCTCTAATTATAACCATTTAATAATATACTGTCCAGCAATCATTATAACCCCCATAATAATATAGTGTCTAGCAGCCATTATAACCCCCCAATAATATAGTGTATGGCAGCCATTATAACCTCCCCTAATAATATACTGTCCAGCAGCCATTATAACCTCCCCTAATAATATACAGTATAGCAGCTATTTGAAAATAACTTATTATTACTTAACTTGCCTCCCCAATCCAACACTTCCCCACATCTTCTCATCTTCACTGAGGCAGCAAGCAGAGATAAGTCCCCACACTCTGTCTGCCTGCGCACACTGTATGACACGGCAGTGTGATGATGTCATCACGGCCTGCCCCCGCCATAACAGTGAAATATTGAACAAGTAGCGCGGTTTTGTTACATCGAGCAACCCTACCAACACTATGGCGTTCAAGCCTAAACAAGCATAAAGAACAAAAACTGAGTTTCAAGAGTTTTTTTTCAGAAGGAAGTAAATAAAATAGTCTATAATAAAACTTCATTTTAGCTGTCAAACTTCTGTTCCACAGTCTTCCATATTCTAATACTATTTTAAGAAATTGCTACCTTATCAAATATCACAAACCTTAGCTGGGGACAGCTAGTATAGCTTTTATATTCCTCTATATGGTCTAGGGGACATGCCATGTATATTTTAAATATATTTACAAAATAAAGTCTCCACACTGGTGCGGAGCTCCGTTTCTTTCTTCGAGGTTCTGGCATATGATAGCCCTGCCGCCCCTCTGGCGTGGGCTGCGCCACATTTTATTTCTATGCTAGGTCCTGCCTTGTGTAGAAATAGGTGCAGCCAGCGACTTTTAATCTGTGCAGAAACAGGCATGGAGCTGGTGTCAAGGGGGAAAAAATGCTTATGTTTTTGTGCATAAGCCCTAATAAATAAGCCCCTATGTGTAAAAAGACACCAACACTATTATATATGTATAAATGTAGCCACTAGTAATGAATTGTTTTGTGATGTCACATGCATAAAGCAGATGCTTGTACACTACTAGCAGCAACCTCAATGGAGAACTGTATGAGCAGAACCTAAAACCCCCTCTCTGACTTTTTTCTTATTATATGAAATATTCTTATGGACCATATCAGATACCCTTAAAGGATTAAATAAGTGCTTAGTCTGACTGATAAATAATATCATAATGAAATGTTTTCATTTCCTAAATGCTGTAAAGTTTGGAAGTATTTTATTTGTGCATTTGCTATGGGTTATGATCTTTTACAGAAATCTCTTTTGATAATCTAAGTGCATCATCCATGAAATTAAGCTTTCCAATCACCTTTCCCTTCCTATTTTATTTACAAACTTAAAAATCCTGACTTCAGAGCAAAGGGCCAGTAGGCTACTATTCCAGCTCTGGCTGTGTAATGTTATAAAATAATAAAAAAGCATAACCTTTAATACAAACAGGTGCCTCCAAACTAACAAGGTAAGGGAAAAATGTATTTTTTTTATTTTGTAATGTCTTTAAAATGGTCTGGTATCTGGACCCATGCAAGGGATATATTACAATTATGTTGACTATATAATCCTATAATTTGTTAGGAGTGCAAGTTCACTGTTTTGAGTGGATTTACTGTATACTGTGCTTTGACTTTCTTATCGTATCCTATCTGTTCAAATTATAAGATTCCAAGAATTCACTTCCATTGCAATGCTGTTTCATTGGTATAGCTAAAGTGCAATAAAAAATTAAGAAAACATTGTTCGATATGGAGGTATCAAACTTAGATCCATGGCTATTTTTTATTATAGTAATAATAAGTAATAGTAAGAGAAGATTATCCAAGTGGTTGAAAAATGCTAAATGCAGACTTCCTGGAGACTTAGAGAAACATTTTGGATTTGCTCATTTTGCTGATTTTGTATTTTAGCTTTGCAAGTGTTAAATTATATATGATTTTGTTATTAAGCAGCACAAAACTGTAGAAGGTGCAGGTTTAAGAGTGTGAATTGTGTCCTGTCATTTGTGTCCCGAGAAGGGTTGTCTATTTACAATGATTCTGGTCAGGGGTCTGAGTGAAGTAATGGTAATGGGAGACGTCAATGTGATTCGGGCCAGGGCTCCTGCATTTCCTGGTGACCCAGAAGGAGGCATCAGGCCAGGAGTTAGTCTGTTTTGTATCTCCTATATCTTCTACTAAGAAGCTCTGTTTGTGCGTTGAATGCTATCCATGTGCAATGGTGGCTTTGAGCAACCAAAACATGAGCAGAACTCATTCTTCAGTAATTTGCTGCGAATTGTAACTACAGGCAATCCCCGGGTTGCGTACAAGATAGGTTCTGCAGGTATGTTCTTAAGTTGAATTTGTATGTAAGTCGGAACTGTATACTTTATTATTGTAGCCCCAGGCAAAACATTAACATTAATCTTAATTACAGACCTGTTTGATCTGTTATCGCTGTTTATTTTAGCCTAGGTCGGGTTTACTTAAAGGGGTATTCTCTTCTGGGTATTCACATTCAGTTTCATTAATCTGCCATATATAAACATTTCTTCAATTAAATGTTATTAAAAAAAATGTTCCTGTGTGAAGATAATTTCTCATAAATATAGTCATGTTGTCCCTTAGAAACGAGATAGCTTCCTCTGATACGGCCACCTCTGCTGGAGAGATTGCACAAAGAAACAAAAGGTTATTGTATATAAAATGTCCGGCAGTTACTACATGCGGAAAACCACGAGATGCTGGAGATATTATCCCGCTTCTGGAGGCGCTGCTACTGGTGTAGAATGAGTGTATACACTCGGTACGATAAAAGACTTTTTTATTTAGAAACACTACGCGTTTCGGCCCCGGGCTGGGGCCTTCGTCAGGTGATATAGTAACATACATTTCCAAGAAACAATAGGCATTTAAATATACAAAGGTTTGGCGTCACTGATGACGGTAATCGGAAGTGACGTAAAAGACATTGATAAAGATTGATTGTAAAAAAATGTGTTAAAAATGAATGTAAAAGGACTTGTACATAAAATCAAATAAATGTATAATTAATCACAGAAGATGAGAAGCATCATTCATTTACTGCGAACTTAAAATTGAAAAAGGAATGTAGAAACACGGGAGTATGGCGCACGGACGTATGGCGCACGGGGAAGGGAGGCGGTGGTGAGTGGAGGTGGATGAGGCGCACGGCTAGTGTGTCTAACTGGGTGTGAAGAACGGGAGAGATCGCTAGATGTATATTGGGAACGTCTGCAGTAGTCGGACGTGGAGGGTCCGAAGTGAACTGTTTAGCGGTGTGAAGGTAAGTGGCGAAAGATGGGCGAGAGTGACTGGTGTGGAAGGAGTAGGTGGTAAATATAAAGCAGACCCCATAGGTAGTTACGTGGTGGGGAGGAAATATTGGTGATGTATGAAAAAAAGATTATACATGTTCGATGACTTCATTAATACATCAGGTTGAAGACTTTTGATCTTGTAGATCAGAACGATTCTCTTTTATTAGTCTTTCATGCCTGTTATTGAGATATCTGCAATCTCTGTTCTATCCCTATGAGTTTTAGCTGTGTGAAAATTTTTATTTGTGTATAGGGTAAGGTGTTTTGATAACTTTGTGTAAAAACACTGACTTGGTTTTGACGATGACATTCAGCGCATCCTTAGGGATGGACGGTGCGACCTACATACTGGAGCCGCATTCCACGTAATCAGGTACACTACATACGAAGAGTCGCAGGGTGATGTTGTTGTTGCATGGTGTGGTGTTTTTCTCGTCTGCTGCTTGTAGATTTAAAAGTCTGTTTTCCATTGTCGATTATATTGCGCAATAGACATTTGGTTTATTGATTTGAACGAACCTGGGATTTTTTGTGAGAGCTAGACAGGTTTGTGTGTGATTAGTTGTTTTTTAGCTTGCTAGGAGCTAGTATGTTTTAATTGACCTGGCCTTCCTATATGTAATACTAGGGTTGAGGTGGAGTTCTTTTTGAGATCGGGTCCTGTAGTAGAATGTGCCAGTTTTCTTGCAAATTTTTTCGTATGGCTGATGACCTTTGTCAAAGGTGGTGACGAAATTAGTAGTGAAACTGTTGTGTCTGTGTTTTTTTTGAGGTGATTGAATCGATTTCTTTTTTTCTTTGTTAAGTTGATAGGCTGTCTGGATAAGTTTTTTCGGAAATTTTTTCTCATTAAATTTCTTGGATATGATTTTTGCTTGTTCATGATGTCCTTGTTTAGGGAGCAGTTTTTTTCGAATTCTGGCAAATTGGCTAAAAGGTATATTTTTAAGCCATTTGCCATAGTGGGCACTTCTGTAGTCAAGATATCCATTGCTATCAACTTTTTTAAAATGATTTTTTGTAACAATGGTGCTCGAATTGTGGCTTATTTCTAAGTCTAAAAAAACCATAAGGTCTTTGCTGATGTTCGCCGTAAAGTTAATACCCCAGTTATTGTGATTTAGTTCTTTAATTAATATTTCTGCCTCCTGTATTGTACTTTTTGCGATCATGAAAATGTCGTCGATGTAACGACGGTAGTATACAATATTTCTGACCCAGAATTGGGAAACGTATACCACAGAGGACTCGAAGTGGCCCATGAATAAATTAGCGTAGCTGGGTGCCACTCGAGTCCCCATGGCCGTTCCCAATATCTGATGAAAGATTTTTTCTTGGAAGGAAAAGTAATTGTGAGTTAAAATAAATTCCAGTCCTTGTAATATGAATTGGATTTGTTCTGGGGGAACATCCAGTTGTTGGTTGAGAAAAAATTCCGTAGCTCGTACTCCCAAGGTGTGGGATATATTTGAATATAGGGAAGTGACATCGATGGAAACAAAAATGTAGTCTTTTTCCCAATGTATTGTATCAAGGTCTTCTATGAGATGACCGGAATCTCTCAGGAAGGAAGGTAACTTTTTTACTATCGGTTGAAGAAACAGGTCAATGTAATGTGACAGTTGGCTGGTAAGGCAGCCAATCCCCGATATTATAGGACGGCCAGGCGGTTTTTGTTCATTTTTGTGCACTTTTGGTAAATGATAAAAAAATGCTAGGTTGGGTTGGTCCATTAGAAGGAAGTTTTTTTCTGTTTTATTCAAGATGTTTTTGTTAAAGGCCTCATTAATTATGTTGTTGTACTCATTTTTCCATGTGGCAGTAGGGTCTTTTGGTAGTATTCTATAGTATTTTTTATCGGTAAGAATATTATTGGCTTCTTCAAGATATTCTGTTGTATCTTGGATCACAATGCCCCCCCCTTTGTCTGCTGACCGAATCGTTATTTCGTTGTTTTTCTGTAATTTTTTGAGGGCTGTCTGTTCAGCTTTAGTGAGGTTATTTTTGGTTTTTATGTTTCTAAATTGTTCTGATACTAAAGTGTAGAAGGTGTCCACACAGTGGCCCCGATGGTGTACTGGATTGAATGTGGATTTTTTCTTAACCGGTTGGTGGAGATAAGGGTCTATGGCAGTGGAGATTTCAGTATTAGTAGTTTGTTTGGTGGAAAAAAATCTTTTCCTTGATAGGTTACACACGAACTCATTCAAATCTAGGAATAATTCGAAGTCGTCTGTTGTCCTTTCTGGGCAGAAATTTAAGCCCTTTGACAACACTGAGACCTCGTTTCTGGATAACTTCTTTTTTGATAAATTGAATATTTTAATAGTAGATATGGTATCCTTTTTATTTATTTCAGAAGGTGATTTTATATTGAGATTTTGATTTTCTTTATTTTGTCTTGACTTTTTTCCCCCTCTACAACCCCTCTGTTTTTTCTTTTTTTGCATTTTTTCGTTTGTTTTGGGGTATATAGAGGAATGAAAAACTTGGTGAGATTGGTTTGGGTAGTATGTAGCTGCGACGTTCGGGGGGTTTTGGCCGTCAGATTGAACGAAATCGGGCTGCTCGGGTCTATCAGTTGGCTCGAGGGGGTGGATGGTCTGGTGGGACCTAATTCTAAAAGAGACTCATTGGAGCTGAAAGTGCTGGATAATGGAGAGGGTGGAAGTTCTAGGTTGATTTCCTCTATTTCTTCTATGCTGAGAGATGGAAATGAGATAGATGTGGATTTTCTAGGAGTGGTATCATGTGTAGTGAGTATGGAGATGTTGAGCTCCGTGTCAGTGGAACTGACCGAGGGGGGCTCTTTGTGAGTAAAAATGGATGTGTCAGATTTACTGTGTACCTTGATGTCGGTAATCAAGGAAGGTCTGGGAGGGTTGAAGCTGGTGGTATTGGCTTTCTGAGGACCTGGTGGTGGTCTGAGGCCGGTTCTATTTTTAGAGTTGAAAAAAGTTCTACCATTATTACTATTGTTGTAGTCGGTATTATTGGAGGTATAAGGATGAAAGTTGTTTCTTTTGATATGATGATTGAATCCAAATTGTGGTAAGGTTGATTTAGTGTCTTTTTTTTTTCTGAGCATCAGAACGATTATTTTTATTCTTTTTTGGTTGTGTAAATGACCGGTTGGCCAGTTTCTCGGCTTTTTTTTGTATAATGTCTTGTTCTAGTTTTTTTAATCTTTTTTGTAGATTGATGTTAATGTTGTGGTATTCGGGGAGGTCTGTATAAAGTTCCAATTCTTCCCCTATTTTTATTATCTGTATTGTGAGATCGTCAATGAGTGAGATTCTCTTGTTTATTACTCTGGTAATCAGGGTTTTGGAACAGTTGATTAACATCTGTTCCCATTCTGAAGTAAAGGTTATGTCATTGGGGAATGCCGATGGTATATTTATGGATAGACCTCTAGGTGTCTTACCTGATTTTAAATATAACTCAAGATACATAATGTCTAGGCAATGCATTAGTTCACTTTTCATTAAGTCCTCAAGTTTCAAAAAAAGATCAGTCATATTTTTTGTGCGATGCACAGTCAGAACATTAGAGGAACACTTAGCTGTGGTAGTCAGAGGTTCCACTTGTGTCAGTTCTGAGATGAGATTTCTGCAAGATGTCAGTCTGTTTTTGAAGTATTCCATGACGGAGGGTCTCGCCGCTGTTCTCCTTCATTGTGGTGATTGCTCGGAAAGACTCTTCGTGTTGGGAAAGAAATCCAAGATCAAGGTAGACGAAATGCTAAGGGTGGGTGCACGTAGTGCACCAATTCACCACGAGCCAGGAGACAAAAGAAGCGCGAGAGATTCAAGTGTATTTCTTATTAAACGAGAGCTAGGTCAAGAAGAATGGTTCTCACCTTGTTGAATAGCAATTTAGGCGGGGAAAAGATGGAAATGAGGCAGAGAAGGAACGTGATATCAACTTAACAAAGAAAAAAAGAAATCGAATCACCTTCAAAAAAAGACAGACACAAACAGTTTCAACTATAATTTTGTCACCACCTTTGACAAAGGTTATCATGCCATACGAAAAATTTTGCAAGAAAACTGGCACATTCTACTACAGGACCCGATTCTCAAAAAAGAACTCCCACCTCAACCTAGTATTACATATAGGAAGGCCAGGTCAATTAAAAACATACTAGCTCCTAGCAAGCTAAAAAACACTAATCAACACACAAACCTGTCTAGCTCTCACAAAAAAATCCCAGGTTCGTTCAAATGCAATAAACCCAAATGTCTATGCTGCAATATAATCGACAATGGAAAACAGCCTTTTAAATCTACAAGCACCGGAGAAACACATCCATGCAAACAACACATCACCTGCGACTCTTCGTATGTAGTGTACCTGATTACGTGCGAATGCGGGCTCCAGTATGTAGGTCGCACCGTCCAATCCCTAAGGATGCGCATGAATGGTCATTGTTTCAAAACCAAGTCAGGCTTTTTACAACAAAGTCTATCAAAACACACACAATAAAATTTTTCACCAGCTAAAACTCATAGGGATAGAACAGATTGCAGAAGATCTCAATAACAGGCATGAAAGACTAAATAAAAGAGAATCGTTCTGGATCTACAAGATCAAAAGTCTTCAACCTGATGGATTAAATGAAGTCATCGAACATGTATAATCTTTTTTTTCATACAATCACCAATATTTTCCTCCCCACCACGTAACTACCTATGGGGCCTGCTTTATATTTACCACCTACTCCTTCCACCAGTCACTCTCGCCCATCTATCGCCACTTACCTTCACACCGCTACAACAGTTCACTTCGGACCCTCCACGTCCGATACTGCAGACGTTCCCAAATATACATCTAGCGATCTCTCCGTTCTTTCACACCCAGTTGAGACACACTAGCCGTGCGCCTCATACACACCGCCTCCTTCCTCCGTGCGCCATACTTCCGTGCGCCATACTCCCGTGTTTCTACATTCCTTTTTCAATTTTACGTTCGCAGGTAAATGTAATGATGCTTCTCAATCTCTTATTAATATATTTATTTGATTTTATGTACAAGTCCTTTTACATTCATTTTTTACACATTTTTTTACAATCAATCTTTATCAATGTCTTTTACGTCACTTCCGATTACCGTCATCAGTTACGCCAAACCTTTGTATATTTAAATGCCTATTGTTTCTTGGAAATGTATGTTACTATTTCACCTGACGAAGGCCCCAGCCCGGGGCCGAAACGCGTAGTGTTTCTAAATAAAAAAGTCTTTTATCGTATCGAGTGTATACACTCATTCTACACCAGTAGCAGCGCCTCCAGAAGCGGGATAATATCTCCAGCATCTCGTGGTTTTCCGCATTGACCGCCAAGTTCGTCATCTGCTATATGTCCGGACCTGGTATCCCGTTGGCAGCGGCTTCCTTCTCCGATTAGCTATACGCCTAAATTGCTATTCAACAAGGTGAGAACCATTCTTCTTGACCTAGCTCTCGTTTAATAAGAAATACACTTGAATCTCTCGTTCACCCACCCTTGGCAGTTACTACATGTCACACAGCCGTCCTGTGGAAATGATTGCTGAATCCTGGTGGTCTGGCAGGACTCTATAGCGCAAGTCTGGCCACCGCTGCCAGAGTGTGATATGGTCGTATCCGAGGAAGCTATCTGGTTTCTAAGGGACAACATGACTACATTTATGAGAAATTATCTTCACACAGGAACATTTTTTTTATTAACATCCAATTGAAGAAATGTTTACATAAGGCAAATGAATTTAATTAAATGCAAATGCCCAGATGGGAATACCCCTTTAAGTAGGGGACCGACTGTTCTGTATACCATAGATTAGATTAGACTAACTCTCAATGTGGAAATTTTTAGTACTGTGTGCCAGCTCAGAGTGTTAAGGGAGAGGTTACTTAATGTATGTACTGAGGGTAGACTCCAGCTGTGAAGATATTAGAGGCTAATGTTTGAGGAGTATGAAGCAATTGTTCTTAAGGCTTTTTTATATACGTACCTCTGGTGTAGGATTGCCAGCCAGCAATGGCATTTGTTAATTGAAATTATACCGCTGCTCTCCTTTCCTGTAACTTTCTTGCAATTGGACCTTAAAATAGAGCAAAAGTTAGAGAATAATTTTTAATGTTGTCTATAGTGTATACAGAGTATTTTTTATATGTGGATGAATGTCCATGTTGCTAGAGATAGACAAAGATAACATATTTTGCTTTTAGTTCTAATGGTTCCACTGCCATTCTTCATTTTAGTTCTAAGCTTTAAATATATTATTATTTGAGTATGTGAGGTTTGGGTTAGTATTGTGTTTTGATGTTGCATAAAAATAAAAGAACATTAAAAGTAAATAATATTTGTACTGTGCTTTTTGTTCTTATTTTACCATGTAGTTTACATTGTCAGTGGTTTAGGCAAGAATTCTCACAGGCCAGCATTTTGTTTGAGCTACTCCCAACATTTTCATGCCTTTCCAGAGAAAGCTATTTCTTTGTGTATCTGACATCAAGTTACATGTTCTCCTCATAAAACCATAGTAGAAGCTGGAATAAATACAATGAAGCCCACCTACAGAACTTGGTCAGCACAATGTGTTTAATAGACAATTTCTTTTATTAATAACTGTTTGTAAAAATATTAGTTGCTATGCTACCAACTTAAAACATAGCTAGAATAAATTAAGAATAAATTAAGGAATGTAGAATCCAACATATGGCCAAGTCCATAAGTTATAGAGGTGGGACCAGTAAAAATTAAGAGGACAAGTGCCTTGAGGTGTCTATGAGCATTAATCTTTTAACACTGGAGCCCTTTTCCATTATTTTATTTCCATTTTCTACTTTCAGCATTTAAAAAGTCCAAAACTAATATCGATCTCAAAATATACTCCAAGATTTTAGCTTTACGCATCTCCCCATAGTCTAGATCACTACCCATAACTGCACACTGGTGTGGAGTCTAGACACTACCCAAACTGCAGCTGGTGTTGTGTAGTCTAGATCACTACCCATACCGCACGGCTGGTTTGTAGTCAGATCACTACCCATCTGCAGGCTGGTTGTGTAGTCTAGATTCACTACCCATAAGCTGCAGGCTGGTGTGGTAGTCTAGAGCACTACCCATAACTGCAGTGCTGGTTGTGTAGCCTAGATCACTACCCTATACAGTGGGTCTCAGGCTTGTTGTGTAGTCTAGTTTCACTACCCATAACTGCAGGCTGGGCGTGTGTAGTCTAGATCACTACCATAACTGCAGGCTGGTTGTGTAGTCTAGATCACTACCCAAACTGCAGGCTGGTTTTAGTCAGATCACTACCAACTGCAGGCTGGTTGTGTAGTCTAGATCACTACCATGACCACATGCTGGGGGTGTTGTGTAGTCTAGATCACACCTCATACTGCAGGATGCTGGTTGTGTGTAGTCTAGATCACTACCCATAACCTGCAGGCTGGTTGTGTAGTCTAGATCACTCCCATAACTGCAGCTTCACTGTCACATCTGTATAGGCTCTGTATTCTGGATCATTACCTGTAACATAGGTCTGGTTGTGTAGTGTCACCCCCTATAAAAGCAGCTCAGCAGTGTATTCTGGATTTTATAATAAAAGTGACCTATAGTAACCCCTCCAATGGTCTAGCTCTGTATTTTAAATAAACCTGTGGCTTATACTTATTCTGTAGTAAAAATGATGTATGAGACAGAGGGGCAGTAACTCCATGACTCTTGATATCCTCTCTGCTTTGTATTTCAGGCACTGATTGACATCGGACACATTGGGATAGATCACTACCCATAACTGCAGGCTGGTTGTGTAGTCTAGATCACTACCCATAACTGCAGGCTGGTTGTGTAGTCCCTGCCCTGACCCTGTGCCTGGACCTGTCTACGAGATTGTCATCCGCTAAGGTACCTCGACCTCGGCTGCCACCGTGGGCTAGTCACACCTGGGAACGACCTAGTGGTATCCTGCCGCAGCAAGTCCAACCCGCTTTGCGGCGGGCTCTGGTGAATACCAGGTGCCGCTAGGCTCCGGTTCCGGGTGTTGGCTAGTTACATCTCCCGCGGTGGTCCAGAGGATCCAATGATCCTAACAAACAGATGATAGCAAAGTTAGCCAAAGCAGGGTCAAATACAAGGTGGCATCGAGACATCAAGTCCTATAGCGAGAGAATGTAGATTAAACATAGCTGAGGTCGGATACACAGAATAGCATGCTCTATTGGATTGAGATCTGGTGACTGTGGAGGCCATTTGAGTACAGTGAACTCATTGTCATGTTCAAGAAACCAGTCTGAGATGATTCCAGCTTTATGACATGGGCATTATCCTGCTGAAAGTAGCCATCGGATGTTGGGTACATTGTGGTCATAAGGGATGGACATGGTCACAACAATACTCAGGTAGGCTGTGGCGTTTGCAACAATGCTCAATTGGTACCAAGGGCCCAAAGAGTGCCAAGAAATATATTCCCACACCATGACAAGGCAGGATGGATCCATGCTTTCATGTTGTTTGAGCCAAGTTCTGACCCTTCCATCCGAATGACGCAGCAGAAATCAGACTCATCAGACCAGGCAACGTTTTTCCAATCTTCTACTGTCCAATTTCGATAGGTTGTGCAAATTGTAGCCTAGTTTCCTGTTCTTAGCTGAAAGAGTGGCACCTGGTGTGGTCTTCTGCTGCTGCAGCCCATCTGCCTCAAAGTTCGACGTACTGTGCGTTCAGAGATGCTCTTCTTCCTACCTTGGTTGTAACGGTGGCGATTTGAGTCACTGTTGCCTTTCTATCAGCTCGAACCAGTCTGCCCATTCTCCTCTGACCCACAAACTGCCGCTCACTGGATGTTTTTCTTTTTCGGGACCATTCTCTGTAAACCCTAAGATGGTTGTGCGTGAAAATCCCCTATATCAATCAGTTTCTGAATACACAACCAGCCCTTCTGGCACCAACAACCATGCCACGTTCAAAGGCACTCAATCAATCACCTTTCTTCCCATACTGATGCTCGGTTTGAACTGCAGGAGATTGTCTTGACCATGTCTACATGCCTAAATGCACTGAGTTGCCGCCATGTGATTGGCTGATTAGAAATTAAGTGTTACGACAGTTGGACCGGTGTACCTAATAAAGTGGCCGGTAGTGTATATTATTGGCATATTACCTGTTATCGAAATTGACCTTTAAACACGACCATGAGATGTAAATTGGTCGTATGAATCAGAGTGGAATTCAGCAATGAAGTCAAGCGCACGGTGTAAGAACACCCCCTTTGAAGTATTTGATGCTATTATGTTCAGGAGGGTCAGTAACTGTCTCTCTTGAAGTATGTGAATTATGTCACATAGGATGCTTTCTGAGGAAGGAGAGCTGGACTTCAGGATACAGTCTAAGCCTCAATTATTTTTATGTAGAGGTAGGGTTAGTCGGTGAGTCCCAATTTCTGCTGACCTTTAAGTTACCTTTAACAAATAATAAATTCATATATCTAACAAAATGTATCCTTCCATCAAACTTTTAAATCCATCACATCCAGTTTCCTCCACAATTTACTTACAGGGAGAGCTGGATAAGGTTAACAATCTCATATTTTAAGTAAAATTCATAACGGTAAAGATCTTAAAGTTTCTTTTTACACCAAGTTTTTCTTTTACACACACCAAGACTAACAGGCACAGACCCTTTTAGTTTATTCATGCTTCTTTTGTATAACATGACAATTTTTGGTAAGGTATGTCCCATAAGTCCCGTGTGACTTGATCAGTAATTGTACCAATTGTAATTTTAAAACTTTCCAAGCACAGCACAGGATGGGCCTTGTCAGATAACTAACAAAGAGCCCCTGGGTGCAGGAGCATTCTGCCCGCTCATTTGTGACTTTGCAAGGACTCTTCAGGAGTCACACAAGCATATGAAGGAGGTGTCAATGCTTTCTCCAACCTGGCATATTTTTCTAGGTGATCTACCAAACTTATGCTGCTTGCATTCAATTGCTTGGATTACAATTCTTAGAACCAATGAAATTATTTATCTATTAAAGGTTAATGCTGTAAAAAAGTGAATTCTATCCTTAAAATAGCAATATTTCAGACTTTCACGGCAGATCACTAGTTTAAAATGAAATCTGTCAACATTTAATACTAGTAAACAGCTGCTTTTGTTTGGCATTTAACTTTTTTACCCAGTTTTATATTTTACTCCAAGAGTTGCCTTTAGGCCATGCTACCCTTTCTTTTGATGAATCCAAATTCACTTCCACCCATTGATTGCTTATTGTATGGCGGTATAGAACAAGAACTACTGTACATTTGTATAGGGGAAATAAGCGTTTTATGTTGTCCACTATAGAGGTAAATATATATATATATAATATATATAGATATCTTAACAAATCGTTAGTAAAGAATTTCATGGTTAGGACTATGTTTCATTTAATTTTAATGTGAACACACCTACGGCAAAAAAAAAAAAATAATAGCAAAACAACGTAAAGTGTAAATGTAAAAAAATAGTTTTGCAGTGAATTTAAGCTGTTTTTGAAAATAAAATTTAATTTTGGAAAATACGACACTTTTCTCGGAATTATGATATAATAAAAGGTTTATTTTAGCACCAAAGAACAGTGTATAAAATTGTATATATATATATATTATATATATTAAAACGATAAAACAAATCTGAGTCTCGGATGTGTATATGTACTATCTATTGGTTGTGAACAAAATCCGAATTTTCTTTGTTCTTCTACATTTGTTTTGATTCTATAATCTAGTCCATTTTCTTTTTTCCTTTCCTATCTCTATTTAGGTTCAAGAAAACATCTTGGCTGAACTTTTAACCCCTTTCACTTGAATCTTTTCTTTTGCTTTTTTAATAGTAACAAATTTAGATTTGGCCATGATTAATAATAAAAAGATGAAGACTCTCCAACGTATGAGGTCACTAAAATGTACACAAAGGTTGTACTTGTCATCCCCATAGGAGTCTTACGGAAAAAAAAATCTACTTTT
Organism: Engystomops pustulosus; assembly: GCA_019512145.1. Classification (NCBI taxonomy): domain Eukaryota; kingdom Metazoa; phylum Chordata; class Amphibia; order Anura; family Leptodactylidae; genus Engystomops; species Engystomops pustulosus. Next base: position 114,107,760 of record CM033641.1, read on the forward strand.
CTGAGTTAAATTCTTGTTTTCTTTATCTGAAACAAAGCAAATTTGACTGTTTTGCACATGGAGAAAAACAGACACATTTGCTACAGAATCTTCCAAATCACCCCCCCCCCCCCCCCTTACCAAATGAAACTAATTGAAAGCACTAGCAAACAGCACATCTGCGGGCTGACGTTTGTCCCTGCCTTTCACTTTCGGCTCTAGAAGCTGTTTCATTCCATTGATCCCTGAATATCATGCCTGTCAGGAACCATATCAACCATTATCATTCTAATTTTACTGGCTTTCTGGTCCCTATCAATTTGCAATGATGCTTAAGCATTTCGCAGGGCCGCAGCACTTTCTTCAGAATTTCAACAAGAGCATTAAACCCCCATTACATTAATGAAGTGCACATTTAGTTAGGAAAGAGGGTAAATGGAGGGTCCTTCATTTTTTTACAGATAGCCACTTGGTAACCTGGGTATTTTTTATGTATCTTTGTCACAACAGACTATGAAAATATTTATATCATTGTTTAGCCCATATTGTGTGTTTTATACACTTACGATACTGGTTTTAATTTGTCTATGGAGTCACAAACAATAGGTACCAATAAAAATGGAGAAATTAGATGAGTAGACGGATAGATGATAGATAGATAGATAGTAATAGATAATATATTTTTCTATAGAAAATAAGCAAGTGCATAGATATCAGGTAAAATTTCCAATTGAAGAAGATCCCACAGATTTGTGTGAAAGTGTTTGAGCATGTGTAAAAATACATAGCAAACTCTCTCTCTCTTGGACACCTGTGTCTTTAGCACATTCAGCTACACATTTTTTGGCTTGCAACATTTTTTCCCAAGAACTTGTGAGAAAACCTACAACCTACTTTACTATACATTCACCTTTCTTGCCTATTACCGAATATTGTCATGTTTTATGCAGACATCTAGGGTTTAGTGTTTTCCTATATTTTCACTATACAAAAGAACTGGAAAAGCGTGGTGTGCACCACTAAATTGTAAGTAACATAAGCACCCATTAGAAATGCTAAGCAAAACTTGTATTGTTTTTGTGACTTTTTTAAGAGAGAGAAATTTATGTGAAATATTTCACATTAGGATCTCTTTAGTGGTATTAGTCCCTGTTTTCACAAAAAATTGCGTATCTTATTTAATTGCTTGACAACATAACGCATTGACTTGAACATATATATAGGGGGAGATTTATCATACAGGAGCTCTTGCGTTGGTGTGTTTGCGGCACGCCCCCTGTTGTTGTGCCCAATACATGTTGAAGCCTCTTTATTCATCTGCCAGGCGGCCTGGCCGTGGGCAAAGCTATGCCAGTCCGACCTGGTAGTTTTGTGTACAAACCAGCAAACAAAAGTTTGATGGTTTTTCAAGAATGCAGGCACGGACAGGAATGCCACGTGCCCCCCCCCTCCACCACCTCCACGCCCTCTGTACATCAACATGGTGTGGAGGTGAGTATTCCCTTTTCTAATAACAATTTTTGCACTATGCAGAATTGTGATTATTCTACTTCTTCTACAACCAAAATACAGAATCCACAGGAAATTCACATAAAGGGGAGTACAACTTCACTGTATTCAATGTCTGTTTATTATAGGAGGAGAACAAAACACACTAACTTGATATAAATGAAATACCTACAGTCATGCTTCTGTCGTGTATCATGCTAGAGTCATTTATCACTGGAAGTATGAGGCTGAGAGGCAGGTCAGGGTTAAAACCCGAGATCTGCCCTTCACCTATCTTCAGCTGATTACAGATATATTCCTTCCCAGACCGGATCTGCCAGTTAGTTTCCAGTTTCCTAGTTTTCTGGCTGTGAGTTCATGTGCTAATGATGATCTTGGACCTTGCATTTCTTTCTTTCTGTCTTTTCTTTGGACTCTGATTTGGACTTTTTCTTCTTGTGGTGACTTTTTGAAGTGGACTTGACTAGTGATTTGGATATGATGTACAACCTGATGAAGCTGGTTCTTGGGAACATCACTCAGTGGGGGCCATGCAGTGTCATTTTATGGGGGTTTAATGTTAGGGATCACTATCCCTTTTCCATCCAGCCCTGACAGCTACCCTTTGTCCATATATATGAGTATATATATATATATATATTATATATATATATAATATATATATCATATATGGAGTACATTATAAACTTGTATCGTTACATTCAGAACAAAACATGAAATAGCTATGGATGTGAACTGCTCCTAGCTTTAGTGATGGAGTGAATCCATAGCTTTTATTGAGGGATCTGCACCAATGTTCCTATTTCTTGTTTGCCTAGATTGCAGAGTTGCTATATAATGATTTTTTAGATCTAGGCAAATACCACCAGCCTATGTAAAAGTGTGCTTGATCTTTTCTTCTGAACCACAAAGGTTTTAACATGGTCTTTGTCGTTATTATACTTTTATTGCAAGTTCCTCTATGTATGACATTTAGAAGAAAATCATTTCTTTGCTGCTATAAACTATATTTTGGCAATCAGCTGAAGTTTTCAAGTAGCTCACAACTATTCCTTCTGACCCTCTCATATACATGAATACTCGGTTCAGCCAAGCACATGTGTGTTCTAAAGGAGAGATTAAGCTGGTGTTAGAATTGGCTTATATCCGTCATGTTGAATGTGGCATGACCGATTCTTCTTTTACCTGACCTCTGTCATCATGAAGAATCACTTCCACCAAATTTTGTAGTGAAGCCGACATTTACCTAACGTGTGTGACCACTTAGGAAAAATGTCGGACAAAAAATGCAAAAAACGACATGTAAATAATGTTTAACTCAGTATCTTCTTTAATTCACATCTGAGAGATACATTACAGATTTCCACGATCCCTATTGTATCCGCGCTTTCTGTAGCATGGTGACATTAGTAGTCACGAGTACTGTGTGCTCTGAATACAACTGAACTGAATAGCATTTACATACAAATGTAAATGATATGTATATGAAAGGCCTCTCATGCGTTCCCTCTTAAAAAGTATTTACATGCTCACGTGCTGACAATCAATTGGGCATTATGGCAGAGCATATGCAAAGTCACTGATTTGGATCTCATTTGCTAAAAGAGCCAAATTGTTCATATTAGACAGATGATTACAAATTGGATATTGCTTCCGCTTTCTTAGAGAATATTTAATGGTTATTAATTCAGAGTGCTTACCGATCTTTGGGTTTCTATTCCTAAAGCTTTATTCCAATGTGATGGATTTAATCAATGATCAGACCTCTTTTTTTTAATTTCTTAGTAGCAAAAGCTGCCACCCAGACATTTATTAGCATTTGCATATAGCCTATCAATACCATTGCCACTGCCACCATTTTACATTAACTGCATTATCGAGATCCATATCTTGATTATTCAAACTGAAGTTATGCAGTATCACAAAGGAAACAATGTCATATTTTAGTATCTTTTTCAGTATTTTATGAAACTCACAAAATATGGAATAAAATGGCTTATTTCACTTTGAGTCATGTCAAAAGTAAAGTTTCATCTTCATTTACCAATATTAGCTCTTACATTGTTGCATATCAGAGTATCATAGAAGACTAGGTTAACTAAAAACTCATATCCTTCAGTTTAGCTGAAGAGAAAGACAAAACCTTATATGCTGAGGTCAGTTAGGAACATTCCTTCCCGTTACAGAATAACTCTGACGTCTGTCTCTGTATTCGTAATTCTCCCATTCCCCTTATTGCCTTGGTCCTCACCTTTGCAACCCCTCTAGTTGTGCATTGGCCTTCTTATATAGATGGTCTCCATGTGTGGTCTGTCTATAGATCGATATAGGGGAAAACCCTATACGTCCTATGGAGGACATTTATCATTTTTCTGTCGCAGAAGCACCAAAATAATTGCAAAAATTGCTATTAGTCTTGCACTAATACATATCCATTTCTGCCCCGTGCCTGCGCACTTTCTAAAAGCTGTGTCATTCACCGGTGAACATTCACCTTCTGTCTAGACAACAATATGAGGACAGCACTACCTATGTATATACATATACATGAGCCCACCATCCCAATACCAAGGGGCCCAAAGAGTGCCAAGAAAATATTCCCCACACCATGACAAGGCAGGATGGATCCATGCTTTCATGTTGTTGACGCCAAATTCTGACCCTTCCATCCGAATGACGCAGCAGAAATCGAGACTCATCAGACCAGGCAACGTTTTTCCAATCTTTCTACTGTCCAATTTCGATACGGTTGTGCAAATTGAGCCTCAGTTTTCCTGTTCTCTTAGCTGAAAGAGTGGCACCTGGTGTGGTCTTCTGCTGCTGCAGCCCATCTGCCTCAAAGTTCGACGTACTGTGCGTTCAGAGATGCTCTTCTTCCTACCTTGTTGTAACGGTGGCGATTTGAGTCACTGTTGCCTTTCTATCAGCTCGAACCAGTCTGCCCATTCTCCTCTGACCACAAACTGCCGCTCACTGGATGTTTTTCTTTTTCGGGACCATTCTCTGTAAACCCTAAGATGGTTGTGCGTGAAAATCCCCACTATCATCAGTTTCTGAATACACAACCAGCCCTTCTGGCACCAACAACCATGCCACGTTCAAAGGCACTCAATCAATCACCTTTCTTCTCCATACTGATGCTCGGTTTGAACTGCAGGAGATTGTCTTGACCATGTCTACATGCCTAAATGCACTGAGTTGCCGCCATGTGATTGGCTGATTAGAAATTAAGTGTTACGACAGTTGGACCGGTGTACCTAATAAAGTGGCCGGTAGTGTATATTATTGGCATATTACCTGTTATCGAAATTGACCTTTAAACACGACCATGAGATGTAAATTGGTCGTATGAATCAGAGTGGAATTCAGCAATGAAGTCAAGCGCACGGTGTAAGAACACCCCCTTTAAGTATTTGATGCTATTATGTTCAGGAGGGTCAGTAACTGTCTCTCTTGAAGTATAGTGAATTATGTCACATAGGATGCTTTCTGAGGAAGGAGAGCTGGACTTCAGGATACAGTCTAAGCCTCAATTATTTTTATGTAGAGGTAGGGTTAGTCGGTGAGTCCCAATTTCTGCTGACCTTTAAGGTTACCTTTAACAAATAATAATATTCATATATCTAACAAAATGTATCCTTCCATCAAACTTTTAAATCCATCACATCCAGTTTCCTCCACAATTTACTTACAGGGAGAGCTGGATAAGGTTAACAATCTCATATTTTAAGTAAAATTCATAACGGTAAAGATCTTAAAGTTTTCTTTTTACACCAAGTTTTTCTTTTACAACACCAAGACTAACAGGCACAGACCCTTTTAGTTTCATTCATGCTTCTTTTGTATAACATGACAATTTTTGGTAAGGTATGTCCCATAAGTCCCGTGTGACTTGATCAGTAATTGTACCAATTGTAATTTTAAAACTTTCCAAGCACAGCACAGGATGGGCCTTGTCAGATAACTAACAAAGAGCCCCTGGGTGCAGGAGCATTCTGCCCGCTCATTTGTGACTTTGCAAGGACTCTTCAGGAGTCACACAAGCATATGAAGGAGGTGTCAATGCTTTCCTCCAACCTGGCATATTTTCTAGGTGATCTACCAAACTTATGCTGCTTGCATTCAATTGCTTGGATTACAATTCTTAGAACCAATGAAATTATTTATCTATTAAAGGTTAATGCTGTAAAAAAGTGAATTCTATCCTTAAAATAGCAATATTTCAGACTTTCACGGCAGATCACTAGTTTAAAATGAAATCTGTCAACATTTAATACTAGTAAACAGCTGCTTTTGTTTTGGCATTTAACTTTTTTACCCAGTTTTATATTTTACTCCAAGAGTTGCCTTTAGGCCATGCTACCCTTTCTTTTGATGAAATCCAAATTCACTTCCACCCATTGATTGCTTATTGTTGGCGGTATAGAACAAGAACTACTGTACATTTGTATAGGGGAAATAAGCTTTTATGTTGTCCACTATAGAGGTAAATATATATATATATAATATATATGATATCTTAACAAATCGTTAGTAAAGAATTTCATGGTTAGGACTATGTTTCATTTAATTTTAATGTGAACACACCTACGGCAAAAAAAAAAAAAAATAGCAAAACAACGTAAAGTGTAAATGTAAAAAAATAGTTTTGCAGTGAATTTAAGCTGTTTTTGAAAATAAAATTTAATTTTGGAAAATACGCACTTTTCTCGGAATTATGATATAATAAAAGGTTTATTTTAGCACACAAAGAACAGTGTATAAAATTGTATATATATATATATTATATATATTAAAACGATAAAACAAATCTGAGTCTCGGATGTGTATATGTACTATCTATTGGTTGTGAACAAAATCCGAATTTTCTTTGTTCTTCTACATTTGTTTTGATTCTATAATCTAGTCCATTTTCTTTTTTCCTTTCCTATCTCTATTTAGGTTCAAGAAAACATCTTGGCTGAACTTTTAACCCCTTTCACTTGAATCTTTTCTTTTGCTTTTTTAATAGTAACAAATTTAGATTTGGCCATGATTAATAATAAAAAGATGAAGACTCTCCAACGTATGAGGTCACTAAAATGTACACAAAGGTTGTACTTGTCATCCCCATAGGAGTCTTACGGAAAAAAAATCTACTTTTCTGAGTTAAATTCTTGTTTTCTTTATCTGAAACAAAGCAAATTTGACTGTTTTGCACATGGAGAAAAACAGACACATTTGCTACAGAATCTTCCAAATCACCCCCCCCCCCCCCCCTTACCAAATGAAACTAATTGAAAGCACTAGCAAAACACATCTGCGGGCTGACGTTTGTCCCTGCCTTTCACTTTCGGCTCTAGAAGCTGTTTCATTCCATTGATCCCTGAATATCATGCCTGTCAGGAACCATATCAACCATTATCATTCTAATTTTACTGGCTTTCTGGTCCCTATCAATTTGCAATGATGCTTAAGCATTTCGCAGGGCCGCAGCACTTTCTTCAGAATTTCAACAAGAGCATAAACCCCCATTTTACATTAATGAAGTGCACATTTAGTTAGGAAAGAGGGTAAATGGAGGGTCCTTCATTTTTTTACAGATAGCCACTTGGTAACCTGGGTATTTTTTATGTATCTTTGTCACAACAGACTATGAAAATATTTATATCATTGTTTAGCCCATATTGTGTGTTTTATACACTTACGATACTGGTTTTAATTTGTCTATGGAGTCACAAACAATAGGTACCAATAAAAATGGAGAAATTAGATGAGTAGACGGATAGATGATAGATAGATAGATAGTAATAGATAATATATTTTTCTATAGAAAATAAGCAAGTGCATAGATATCAGGTAAAATTTCCAATTGAAGAAGATCCCACAGATTTGTGTGAAAGTGTTTGAGCATGTGTAAAAATACATAGCAAACTCTCTCTCTCTTGGACACCTGTGTCTTTAGCACATTCAGCTACACATTTTTTGGCTTGCAACATTTTTTCCCAAGAACTTGTGAGAAAACCTACAACCTACTTTACTATACATTCACCTTTCTTGCCTATTACCGAATATTGTCATGTTTTATGCAGACATCTAGGGTTTAGTGTTTTCCTATATTTTCACTATACAAAAGAACTGGAAAAGCGTGGTGTGCACCACTAAATTGTAAGTAACATAAGCACCCATTAGAAATGCTAAGCAAAACTTGTATTGTTTTTGTGACTTTTTTAAGAGAGAGAAATTTATGTGAAATATTTCACATTAGGATCTCTTTAGTGGTATTAGTCCCTGTTTTCACAAAAAATTGCGTATCTTATTTAATTGCTTGACAACATAACGCATTGACTTGAACATATATATAGGGGGAGATTTATCATACAGGAGCTCTTGCGTTGGTGTGTTTGCGGCACGCCCCCTGTTGTTGTGCCCAATACATGTTGAAGCCTCTTTATTCATCTGCCAGGCGGCCTGGCCGTGGGCAAAGCTATGCCAGTCCGACCTGGTAGTTTTGTGTACAAACCAGCAAACAAAAGTTTGATGGTTTTTCAAGAATGCAGGCACGGACAGGAATGCCACGTGCCCCCCCCCTCCACCACCTCCACGCCCTCTGTACATCAACATGGTGGTGGAGGTGAGTATTCCCATTTTCAATAACAAATTTTTCACTATGCAGAATTGTGATTATTCTACTTCTTCTACAACCAAAATACAGAATCCACAGGAAATTCACATAAAGGGGAGTACAACTTCTACGTATTCAATGTCTGTTTATTATAGGAGGAGAACAAAACACACTAACGTGTGATATAAATGAAATACCTACAGTCACTGCTCTGTCGTGTATCATGCTAGAGTCATTTATCACTGGAAGTATGAGGCTGAGAGGCAGGTCAGGGTTAAAACCCGAGATCTGCCCTTCACCTATCTTCAGCTGATTACAGATATATTCCTTCCCAGACCGGATCTGCCAGTTAGTTTCCAGTTTCCTAGTTTTCTGGCTGTGAGTTCATGTGCTAATGATGATCTTGGACCTTGCATTTCTTTCTTTCTGTCTTTTCTTTGGACTCTGATTTGGACTTTTTCTTCTTGTGGTGACTTTTTGAAGTGGACTTGACTAGTGATTTGGATTGATGTACAAACCTGTGAAGCTGGTTCTTGGGAACATCACTCAGTGGGGGCCATGAGTGGTATTGTTATGGGGGTTTATGTTTAGGGATCACTATCCCTTTTCCATCCAGCCCTGACAGCTACCCTTTGTCCATATATATGAGTATATATATATATATATATATATATATATATAATATATATATCATATATGGAGTACATTATAAACTTGTATCGTTACATTCAGAACAAAACATGAAATAGCTATGTGATGTGAACTTGCTCCTAGCTTTAGTGATTGGAGTGAATCCATAGCTTTTATTGAGGGATCTGCACCAATGTTCCTATTTCTGTTTGCCTAGATTGCAGAGTTGCTATGAAATGATTTTTTAGATCTAGGCAAATACCACCAGCCTATGTAAAAGTGTGCTTGATCTTTTCTTCTGAACCACAAAGGTTTTAACATGGTCTTTGTCGTTATTATACTTTTATATGCAAGTTCCTCTATGTATGACATTTAGAAGAAATCATTTCTTTGCTGCTATAAACTATATTTTGGCAATCAGCTGAAGTTTTCAAGTAGCTCACAACTATTCCTTCTGACCCTCTCATATACATGAATACTCGGTTCAGCCAAGCACATGTGTGGTTCTAAAGGGAGAGATTAAGCTGGTGTTAGAATTGGCTTATATCCGTCATGTTGAATGTGGCATGACCCGATTCTTCTTTTACCTGACCTCTGTCATCATGAAGAATCACTTCCACCAAATTTTGTAGTGAAGCCGACATTTACCTAACGTGTGTGACCACTTAGGAAAAATGTCGGACAAAAAATCAAAAAAGACATGTAAATAATGTTTAACCAGTATCTTCTTTTAATTCACATCTGAGAGATACATTACAGATTTCCACGATCCCTATTGTATCCGCGCTTTCTGTAGCATGGTGACATTAGTAGTCACGAGTACTGTGTGCTCTGAATACAACTGAACTGAATAGCATTTACATACAAATGTAAATGATATGTATATTGAAAGGCCTCTCATGCGTTCCCTCTTAAAAAGTATTTACATGCTCACGTGCGACAATCATTGGGCTTATGGCAGAGCATATGCAAAAGTCACTGATTTGGATCTCATTTGCTAAAGAGCCAAATTGTTCATATAGACAGATGATTACAAATTGGATATTGCTTCCGCTTTCTTAGAGAATATTTAATGGTTATTAATTCAGAGTGCTTACCGATCTTTGGGTTTCTATTCCTAAAGCTTTATTCCAATGTGGATGGATTTAATCAATGATCAGACCTCTTTTTTTTAATTTCTTAGTAGCAAAAGCTGCCACCCAGACATTTATTAGCATTTGCATATAGCCTATCATACCATTGCACTGCCACCATTTTACATTAACTGCATTATCGAGATCCATATCTTGATTATTCAAACTGAAGTTATGCAGTATCACAAAGGAACAATGTCATATTTTAGTATCTTTTTCAGTATTTTATGAAACTCACAAAATATGGAATAAAATGGCTTATTTCAACTTTGAGTCATGTCAAAAGTAAAGTTTCATCTTCATTTACCAATATTAGCTCTTACATTGTTGCATATCAGAGTATCATAGAAGACTAGTTAACTAAAAACTCATATCCTTCAGTTTAGCTGAAGAAAAGACAAAAACCTTATATGTCTGAGGTCAGTTAGGAACATTCCTTCCCGTTACAGAATAACTCTGACGTCTGTCTCTGTATTCTAATTCTCCCATTCCCCTTATTGCCTTGGTCACTCACCTTTGCAACCCCTCTAGTTGTGCATTGGCCTTCTTATATAGATGGTCTCCATGTGTGGTCTGTCTATAGATCGTATAGGGGAAAACCCTATACGTCCTATGGAGGACATTTATCATTTTTCTGTCGCAGAAGCACCAAAATAATTGCAAAAATTGCTATTAGTCTTGCGAACTAATACATATCCATTTCTGCCCCGTGCCTGCGCACTTTCTAAAAGCTGTGTCATTCACCGGTGAACATTCACCTTCTGTCTAGACAACAATATGAGGACAGCACTACCTATGTATATACATATACATGAGCCCACCATCCCAATAGATCCATGCTTTCATGTTGTTGACGCCAAATTCTGACCCTACCATCCAAATGTCGCAGCAGAAATCGAGACTCATCAGACCAGGCAACGTTTTTCCAATCTTCTACTGTCCAATTTCGATGAGCTTATGCAAATTGTAGCCTTAGTTTCCTGTTCTTAGCTGAAAGGAGTGGCACCTGGTGTGGTCTTCTGCTGCTGTAGCCCATCTGCCTCAAAGTTCGACGTACTGTATGTTCAGAGATGCTCTTCTGCCTATCTTGGTTGTAACGGGTGGCGATTAGAGATTTTGGTCCATATTGACATGATGGCATCACACAGTTGCCGCATATTTGTCGGCTGCACATCAATGATGCGAATCTCCCGTTCTACCACATCCCAAAGATGCTCTATTGGATTGAGATCTGGTGACTGTGGAGGCCATTTGAGTACAATGAACTCATTGTCATGTTCAAGAAACCAGTCTGAGATGATTCCAGCTTGTGGCATTGCAACGATGCTCAATTGGTACCAAGGGGCCCAAAGAGTACCAAAAAAATTTTCCCCACACCATGACACCACCAGCCTGAACCGTTGATACAAGGCAGGATGGATCCATGCTTCTGACTTGTAGGCTTCTCGCTCACTTGCAATAAAGTTTATTGAACCATAAAAAGTCCAAAACTTGCTTATTTTTTTATGTTAACAGTACCATTTTAGGCTATGATTCTGCATGCCAAATAGTAATTGGTGAGAAAAGGTAATCCAGTAATTAATCTTTGGATTACATATCACAGAATGAAACAGTTCATCATCTGCTTACATAGGAAAGGCAGGGCAACATAGAAGTCAACGTTTTCCAGCATTACTTCTGACCTGGTTGGGCTATGCATTTCACATCTTTTAGATGGAGGTGTGAGCAACACAAGTTACTTGAAATAGATGGTTTCTGAAACCCAGCATGTGGTTTTACAATACCGCACAACTGACATTCAAAGAGAAAACTTGCAAGTAAAGAAAATTCTGTTTAGACTCCTACAGACTCATATAGGAAACTTAACTACATGTCAGCTCACACTGCCTTCTCACAAATACATTGCATTACATGTATGTCTTGTCAAGTAAATATGTAATAGATCTTACAGGTATTAAACCCCTACGAGCACAAGGACATTATAGTACGACCCTGTGGAGCATTGAGCTTTTAGAGGGCATATTTTCGGTGCCCTAACACATTTGCAAAGTCCCTGAGGTAAGGACTTGCCATTATGGAAACCATCAAAGTATTTATTAAGAAGTATGGTGAGCTTTTTTAAAGCATAGGGGTTTCAAACACCAGCCTATGAATGTAAAAACATGTATTTTTCCAAAAGAATGTCTTTTTTGCCACAAATTTCCAAAAAGGGTAAAAAAAGAAAATGTGCTACGCATACTTTATTTATTTAGTAAGTTCATCCCATGATGAACCTGGCAGGATACTTCTGCTGCCCTGCCTGATGATTTCTGCTGACTCTTAGGCCTCTTACACAGAAACATTTTTGTGTGCTTGCCATTGTTTAGAGATAGCACATGTCCCCATGTTGTTTTATGTACTTATAGACATGGCCATGGTTTCCACAACCCTGTGTATGCATGTAGTGCTTGAAACGCAAAACTCCTGGCTGGTCCTATTGTGGGTCAGGCAGTCTTTTCTCTTGGCATGTGAGCTAAGTTTACACTCTTATGACACACAGGCTGAAAACAAGGGACTTGGGCTCCATGTTTGCCGACCATGAATGCACACTTTTGTGTGAAGGAGGCCTTCTTGGAGCACTAAGATTCCTACTGAACTGGCCCAGAAAAGTGTAACGTAAAACAAAGAGTGTCAAACTCTGAATAAGTGCAGCATCAACAGGACTCTCGGTGCTTTGCCTAGGGGGTCCTGAAAAAACAGCATTTAGCTGCTTCTTCTTAGACACGTGATTTTAAATCTTGTAAACCTACTGCTTATATCACACACCCCATCCTATCACACTTTATCATATTCCGATTTCGGATAGGACAACAGAAGTCACCGAAGTGTTCCCAGGTTATTTATGCGGTATGTTACAGGATGCTATAAATAGTGTTGTAGACAGCTGTAATTTGTAGGTGCCTTTACTAAAGTGGGAATCTAAATCCAGTCAAGTCTTGCAGACATTTTCCAATCTCTGCATACTGCAAAATAAGTGAATCTGCTAAAAATATAAATAGATGCGTTTTGTTAGGGTCATGCAAGAACATGTAACATTTAGATAACACATATGTACTATATAATGACAGACTTTTCTTCTCATTTAGTACCTAGAATTCATTTTATTTATATAGCGCATTACTTTGGCACGATCTATGGAAATACACTCTTAAAATGGATATCATCCAAGGAATGTGATTCCAGGCAAGTATCTGAGGTCTAAATGTGTTACTGGATGATAGAGCATTGCTTGGAGGGACTTAATTCTTAATTAAAACGATTAACATTGCCATAAAGGATCTGATGAAATCATACTAATTCCTAGATCTTACAGAAAGGGAAGAACTGAACTTTGGTGCAATTAATATAGTTGTATATTGGTTTCTCAGAACTTTTAAAATATAAAGAAGAAAAATGACATTCTTTGCAAAGCTAATGCTGAAAAATCACATAGTCTACATGTTAATTGTAGTAGAGTATTACTGTTTTGGTAGAAAATATGAATGCCCATAAATAACAGTGTAGCCCATAAATTACACAGCCCCATTTATTGCTGAGTCAACATTGGGTGATCAATTATATATTTATTAATGCGCCAGTCATGAGTCCAAAAAAAATCTCTTAAAAGTTAGTATGTATTGTATGTCCCCACCCTAGAAAGCACTACAGAATGATATAAAATAGGGGTTTTATAGAAAAGTCTTAATGAATTGTCTGTCTATTTGAAGAGATTTGGCATTAGCCCTGTTGTTGGTGCTTACCGAACTCAAATTATATTCACATAACTATGACTTAGACTTGGGGTTAATATGTGTATGAAAGGGTTTGCTTATGTTTTACATATCACCTTTTTATAAAGCTATAAAATCATGAAAAAAAATCAGCCACGATTGACATGCCACAATATTACATGCCTTTTACGATAACCCATTTCTCAAATGGATGATACTTCCGCCACCAGGTTTCACAGTAGGATTCATATTAGGTAGGTGATAAACAATTTCTTATTGGTTTCTTATTGACATGGTTTTTAGACTTTATCCCAAAATGTTTATTTTGGTTTCATCAGACCAGATAATTTGGTTTTCCACAGTCTGAGGGTTCTTATGTGTCTTTTTTGCATTCCAGGTATGCTTCCATATTTTTTGTCAGCATAGGATACTTTCTGGCCACCCAGGCACAAAGCCCAGATTAGTTGACATTGGTTGACATTTTGAAAGTTTATTCTATCAGCACAAATGATTTTTGAGGCTCAGAAACAGTGACCAGTGGGTTCTTGGTCCCCTTACTTACAAGGTTAGTGGCTTAGTCAGCTCCATAACTTCCTGTCTATGTACTCTTTAGGTAGATTTATTTCTTCATAGCTTGGTTTTTGCACTGACATGTATTTTCAGCCTAATATATACAAATATGTGTCTTTCTAACTCATGTCCAGTCACTTGAACTTACCACAATGGGAGTCCCCAGAGCTAAATTTAAAGTTTCATAACAAATGCTCTGAATACTTATATCCATCGATTTTTTTTTAAATTAAAAACATTTCTAAGGTTCTGCTTTCACATAATGGGCTACTAATTGTAGAATGATGGAATTAGCTTGTAAACAGAAACCTGTAAACAGCAAATTCAAAACAATGGAATGAAAGCAAATTTTATTTAGAAGTAAACTTAAAGGAAAAAGTTTTAAGAAGAAAAAATAAGATAAATAATGAAATATTTAGGACCTGGGAATAGAAGGAAATCAGAAACCTAGAGCTAGTCCCAAAATATGGATTCTTACACAGAGTTTCTGGCTTTTTGCAATCAAGAGAATCTTCTTATATACCAACTTCTCAAAATGTGCATCTTCTATGCATTGTTGATTCCTTCAATTATAAATGAATCTATGTTTTCTTATAGTTTGGTTCTTATCTTTGTGTCTCTTCTCTCAGGACTGAAATCAAAGTATCAGTGGTACCAAATTTCAACCAAATTTCAAGAGTGTGGGTGCAGGGTAATCATTATTGGCAAAAGCTCTCGCAATAATAATAATTCTTTATTTATATAGTGCCTACAGATTACGCAGTGCTGCACAAAGCATGACAAATTGGTCAATTATTTTACTTTATCATCTGAATTATTTTATTTTAGCACAAGGCTACAACATAGCAAAATGCATTGGACCACATTTACTAAGATCTTTGTGCCAGTTTTCTGTCAGACTTTGCATGTTCTTTTCAGTACAAACTGCTTGCAAATGTATTTTTAGAAGTGTCCGAGACATATTTCTGGTGCATGCGACACTTTGTGGCGCACGCTGCACTATTCATCATATGACACAACTTCTGCACTGAAATGGGCATTCCAGTACACAGTTAGACCATGCGCCGCATTTATCATGCAAAGTAAGACAGAATTGTTTTGCACGCCCCATGTTAAAGGTGCACCAAAAAAAGTGGTGCACTCTGTTGCGGCAGTGCAGAGGGCTCTAGATATATGGAGAATATATTGCACATAGTGCAGTTTGCACTGTTTTTTGTAATTACAGGCCATTGTATAGGACATCTTTATTGATTGTAAAGTTGATCACTTCTTAACTAGAAGTTGTGATTAACTTCACAAACCACTATACCATTATGAACATTTTCAACCTTATCTACTACAGTATAAATTCTGTTCATGTAACTAATGCTAGAGAAAAGATAAATGGCAACATGATGCACATACCACATGACACACAATTCATCAATAATAATTTATGTCAAGTTGTAAGAGAATTACTATAGGTATTTGCAGCATGAATTTGAGCATTAATATAATTTCGCATACAAACGATTTCAAATTTTCAATGAAGCATCATACTGTTCAGCCAAGCAAACATCTATTGTATTTGGGCTTCTCATCTATCGAATGGTGCTAATCTAATTTTTATAATTAGCAAAGTGCTTCGGTTTTAATTGTAATGAGAAAATGATTGTAGAAGACTACAAAAGACAGAAGTCACTTATTGCACCAACATGTATTTGTAATTTTAATTATATTTTTAAATTACTATGCAAGAAGAAATATTCAGTCATAATTAAGAAAAATAAATACACAGCTAACAAATGAAGATCTAATTACAGATGCATTGCATTTTTCAAATTAGTAGAACACAAATCTGATTAAAACATATGACAATACAGGTAAAATCGATTTTAAAGAAGGAAAGGAATAGTCGATAGATAGAAATTATTGGAGAAGAATTGCATGTAATGGTTGCATCCAAAATATGCCAATGGTCTTTGAACTATATCAAGGGGCCATATAATCTTGAGTTTGCCTTTAGTAAGTCCAAAGCAATGATTATATTTTTATAAGAATAAAAATTCCTTTATTTATATGGTGCACACAGTTTTCACCACTGCACAGAGTTTGCCAAATCAGTCCCTGTCCACAATGGGACTCACAATCTAATCAACCTACCAGCATGTTTTGGAGTGTGGGAGGAAACCTATGCAAACACAGAGAGAACATACAAACTCTTTGCAGATGTTGACCCTGTGACTTGAACCCAGGTCCCCAGTCCTGCAAGGCTGTAATGCTAACCACTAAGCCACCGTGCTGCCCATATTCAACAACTTGCCAAGTGCTTCAAGAAAATATACCATCAAAAGCATGATAAACTGAGGGCAGTCATAGATCCAGGCACCCTGACTGTGGTAATCTTCTAACATTTGTTTTCCATGGCCTCCTTCCTTGGTGCATCAACTTTTAGAATTATGCTATCCTAACCCATCTATGATATGCCTTTACAGGCTGTTACACTGTTTCCCCATGCTTCCTCAGCACTTGTACAGTGAGCACATACGGCTCATTGTTAGTATAGTCTATACCTACAACATTGCAAAATCTTAATTAAACTTGGAAAATCCCAAGTACAGTTATTGAAACAAATGGTTAAATATTCCTACATGCATCAATAGATTTCAACAAATCAATGTACATATACTCCAATATAAAATATTGGGTGCATGGTTTTAGTACGCAAATCAATCAATGTGGTGCTGAGAGTGTGATATGATATGAATTGTTACCGACTCCTACATACCTTGATGGATCTCAACCAAACTAAATACACTAAGTAGAGGTTTCAATGTGCCAGGAGTGGTGAGAAATGTGTTATAGGGGTTGGCCAATTTACCTCATGCTTTTTGTAGAGTATTGGGTAATTTACCAATACATCTATTAAAAGTTCTGTACCACTTTCTTAATATGTAAAATGAAGCCTCCTGTCTTTTACCTCATCAGCCAAACATACCAGACCATAAAATGGCTGCAGACGGAGGGTCGTGTGATCGCTCACTGGCGATTGCTGGCTGACCTTGATGAATACAAATCTCTTATTTGATGCTAAAAAAATTTTCCCCTGTAGTTTTCATTAACTCAAGTTAGAACTGTTAAAACAACAAATGCGACAAGAACGCAATAGGATGGTGCTGAATAACATTCAAATTTAGGGCTTTTTCAAGTGGCATGGTGTGTTTATCATCTGCTGGGCAGTGGAGGAGGTCTGCAGAAGGGAAGGACCCAACGTTATGGAAATGTGTGTCTGTGGCATAAGTGGGATATACATAATTAGGTGGGATGTGGGTTTGAATGTATAGTTTAGTGTCTAGTTAGAGTTGTGTAGTTTGGTAGTCCTATTGTAGATGTTACATATACTGTATGTGAGTGTGTCCAACGTTTGGTATTCATCTATGGACTTCAATAGAAAAGAAGTATGTACACACAGGTTAACTCAAGATGCACAACACAATTTTATTGTTAAATTTTCACACATTCCAGAAAAAAAGCAATATGTGCAGTTTGGTGTAGAAACCTATAGTATTTTGGAGTGCTGCAGAATATGATCAGAAATCTCTTCAAGGTGATCCAAATTTACTTCTTGATCCCAATATCAGTATTATGTTCACTATGGATATGCAAATTGTGAGTTTAAGATTCAGGACATCTCAAGATTCTGGAGCAATCCTATGCTATCCTGATCTGGGCATAAGTTTGGTTTCTTTAAGACTATAGAACCCATGTATAATTAATCAAGCCAGAAGAATTATTGTTTTTTATCATTATGTGTATTCTCACATTATGTGTATTCTTGTTCTCCTGCCAGGTGTAAATAATATTTCATGTTTAATATAGAAGTAAATATAAAAATCAGAGAAATTCAAAACTGCTAGGGAAAGTTCTTGGGATATTATTCCCCTACATGCACGTATAGACCCCTATAATTTAATTTGCATGTGATCCCCTAAATTGAGGGATTTGTAAGAGGGTTAGGTATGTTCTTACCCATGTAACATGCACTATTGTCATAGGTATGAAAACACTGGTTTAGGTTTGCTGCACCACACCCATGAACAATAGTTAATCTGCTGTTTTTGACAGGTTCTCTCTCTACTCACATTACTCATTTTCTCCTCTGTTTTGTCTGGATCTCATAGTTCTTCCTGACTTTTGATTTATGTTCTGACTATTTTTTGCTATTGAAATTTTGTACTGCGTTTTCCCTCCTTGTTTTGTGTTTGTTTTGTCTCTTGTGTTTGTTCTGTCTTAGTGTTTTTTTTAGTGTTTTGAACTTTGGCATAAAAAGGAATCATCTTTTAGTGGTCTCTCACTGTCTTTGTAACATCAGTCTGCTTTCAGACCCTGCACTAAAGGTAGGCCTTTCAAAACTAATAATTGTGAGAACATTCACAGAAATTAGGTAAAATTTTACCCTAATGAACTATGTTTGACAAGTCAAACCTAAATAAAACATATATCTGGTATGATAATGGTGTTATATATTGCCATTTTGATATAAGGATTATCTAGGACATATAAAAATCATAAATTTATAGCAAATATTTTTTCATTTTGATGATATACAGGGGAGCTGAATATTTTTCTTTAAGAATCCTGTAACAATCATTAGAATTAATTAACAAGGGGTGCTATACTGCAGGGATAAAACAAAGTAGCTCTGCAAAACATTGGAAACCATTCCTTTTATTCATGGTCCATGCATATAACTTTTATTATTTTACAGTGTACTGGGGAATGCAAAATCCAGGTCTGACCTGGCATAGAATTGTACGGTGGTCCACTGATCTATTATCTTTATTATTATTATCTAACTACTAAATTACGGTACTCTTTACTCTGAAATCTCTGCTGGATCTGTCTCGCCAAGGCAATTTGTATTAGACTTAGTTATCACAAAATAGTCCATGAAAAGGAGCGGGGAAGGGTTGGAGAGTCTTTCAAGGAATTTTTTTTTTTATTCTCATCAACACTGGACTTTTCTATAAAATTTTATATGCTGCTGCTGATAATTCTATGTGATATATTGGTGCAGATTATCCTCTGATTACTTTCTACAATGTATGGGAGATTTCATAACAGCTAGTCTCCACTCACCAGATTTGTGATTACAGCATATATATGTTTTTCTAAGGGGCGTTTTTTTCATTGTTTTACTATTTAATACATAATTGAAGAATTTGTTTCCTTGTTCACATGATCCTCTGTCTTCATTACTTTATAAAGCTTAGAATGCTCCATTGCTTATTGTATTAACAAAAAAAAATCTCTTAAGATAATAATGTAACTTATGTATTCTACCACTTAAACCAAAAATAACATTATCTTGTTTCCATCCTGCTCACTTTGTAATGTGTATCTGTCCATGGCAGACTTCAGTCAGTCATGGCTGTCATGAAAAGTCAGAGAGACACTCATGGTGTTTGACTTTATTAACGTAGATGCCAAATCAAATGCACAGCCGCTGCTTCCTGAGATGTCTATATTTCATTTAAACTGGGATAAAGCAAAGAAACTGGAATATTGTCTCATCATGCATTCTAAATCAGGCAGGCTAGAAAATAATGGGGAGTTAATCAGATCACTGAAACTCTAATTCACTTGGTATTGATCGGGCAGATTCCTAATGGGACGGCAGACCGATTTCAAATTACAGTAAGCTGACTTGTGCTAGAATACCAATGACCAACTTCAAAGTTCAGCACGCAGATGAAGGAGCTCTGTCTAAGTATGGCACTTTCGAGAGAGGATAGATAGATGTATAATATCATCCAACATTTAGCTAATTAATAGAGGATTGATGAAAGATTCTGGTTCAGGGAGAGCGGCTGCAATTGAACAATTCCAGAGGGGACAAAGCTGGGATGTCATTGAAAATATATATATAAAAAAAAGAAAAAAATCAAGTGGAAGCTAATGGAAGGTAACACAATTAAATCAGGCTTTTAATTATATTAATCACAGACACTGATTGATCTTGACATTTATACAGAAATTAACCCTTTCCTAAAGCTTCTGAAACCAGAAAGGTCATTTGTTCCTTTCATTGTTTTTAATATTTGTTAGATTTAATTGAAATATAATGTGCTAAATGAGGGACACGGAAGAAAACCTTTTAAGCTCTTTATTGAATTACAGGACAACAATACATGTATAGCATCAATAAAATTCAGTAAGATTCAGTAATTGCTCTATTAAAGAAAGACATCTTTGTACAGGGGGGGCATACAATCAACCTTGGATTCATCTGCTCCAAGGGATTCCTGTTTGGAAGACTGACATATGGACTAAGAGCGATTGTGTGTTTTTAATAGGGGAAACTGTCCTTCGGGAGAGACTGAGATAAACTCATTTTAGACACACCAAGCAAATGAGTTTTCTTCAGTAAGGAAAGACAGTAATATCTATTTGGAAATACTAGTTTTTGCCTTTATAAAAACAGCATAATATGTGGCAATATCCCTTATATTCAAAATATAAAGTACACATCCTTTCTTACATTTATTTACTTTTCCTTTCAGAATTTTTTTTAGATGATAGTGGGCAATCCAAACACTTTAAACACAAATTGTGTGGATGGTTCATCAATACGTGATTGTGGGGGGCCACGAGGTGGAATCCATTCCTGTAGTGATAACTTCTGGGCAAAAGAAAGACATAGTGCAGAGCAAATTGATTCTGTTTCTATCTATTTGATGCTGGACAGCTAATTGGCCATTTATATAAATTCTCGGTCAATCCCTTTAATGCAATTACAGAAGTTTGTATTACAATGTGTAATTGCACATGCTTTGTCAACTGCGCAGAAGCCACAGTTAACCCACAACTATTACACCCCTGCAGAATACTCATTGGGGCAGATTAATCAGGCTGTCTGAAAGTCAGAATATTTCTAGTTTCCCATGGCAACCAATCACAGCTCTCTTTAAAATATTCATGAGCACTAGTAAAATGAAAACTGAGCTGTGATTGGTTGCATGGGCAACTAAAAATATTCTGACTTTCAGACAGCTTGATAAATCTGCCCCATTGTATTGGTACTCATCTACAGGTTATTCTGCAGCTCACCTATGATCAGCAAACCCAACCCCCATGGATCTTCTCATGTAAAACCTGCAGAAATATTTGACATTTTGTGACCTTGAAACCTGGTGGCATGCTTCCACAGATTTTTCTAGGCATCTTTAAAGGGGTAAATTACTATTGATGCAACTTGGCAAGTTATGGCTGTAATTACAAGTTCCAGCCTCTACAGCAGTGGTTCTCAACCTTTCTAATGCTGTGACCCCAAAATACAGTTCCTCATGCTGTGGTGACCCCAAATGATGCAACTGGCAGTAAAAACACAATAAAATTGCATCTCTGATGGCTTTAGGCGACCCCCGGTTTTGGTTGTTCGACCCCCGCTGGGGTCCCGACCCACAGGTTGAGAACCACTGCTCTACAGGGACAGAAAGCCCAATTCTCAAACTCTACACAAAAATATTTAATTTAAAATTTTAGTTTACATTGAAAATATTCCTAAATAAATGAGTAGCTAAAATTGGCTCTGGCAAAAAATTCAATTAAATTAACAAATTACAAGAAAAAAAAATATATACCATTTTATTACCATTTTATACCATATACTGAAATATCCTTCATGTTTTGTTTACATTCTTTTAGGGTAGAATTTTCATTAGATTAACCTTTTAGCTATTCTTCATTGTTTTCAAAGTGGAATATGAAACTGATAAGAGGTATTGTACAGATTCCTATGATTCTTGCCCAAACTTAAGATGCTACTTGAAACCCCATAATGAAATCCACTACTGTCCTCATGTAAAATCATAGACTCTGGTAAATGGTAAATACTATAATAATTGTTAGGAGGTGATAATAGAAATAATGCTTGTAAAATTTGTTTGGGATATATGAAATGAGCTCATTATGAGTGCATATATTTTTTAATATTTTATATCACGTTATGGATGGAGCTTTGGAGCTCTCAAAAGCTATGCTATCTGAGACCATCAATGACTTAAGACCAAACCAGTCAAGCTAGATGATGTTTCAGAAGGCATAACATTCATGTCTGCATCTCCAAAGGTGTCCTTATACCTGCTTTCATCTGTGAGATCAATTGGACTGACTTGACAATTCTGGTGATCTCTGATGAATGCCAATCCAGATACATGATACTGGGATGTGGGCATAGGTCCCACTGTTGGATGTAGGACCTTCATTTAATCCTCAATAAATCAGATTCTGATATTTGGCTTGAATTATGCGCATCATTTATATTGTATGACATTGGCAGTGCCCGTCTATGCACAAGTGGGCAAATACTGTACCAACTTTCTAAAAGATTAATGCCCTTCTACTGACCTGTATCCTATGATACCAGCCTTGCATCTGCTCAGACTGGAAGACCTGGTCTGTCCATGCAACCTACAATTGGCTGCCTGCATTTACTGCTTTAAGCAGCAATTATTTTTTTTTTAAGCAAAAAAATAAAGGCAATCAACCAATTTTTGTTATTACAGTTCTGTATTTGCCACATAAAAAACTAGGATGTTGATGTGGAAAAATAGAACAAGCATAAACACTAACGCTAAAGTGTGTCAGAAAATAACCAACATTATTCCAAAACCGAGTGAGAAACTTTAAGTGCCTATTTCTATCATATGTATTTAATATCCTCATAGATGATAAAACCACTAAAGATGCATTGCATACAATGGCATCATAAATCTTCAGCTCTAGTAATCGATATCTGTCTTGTTCTTGTATTTCCCGTAAATAATGAACTAAATATAATTTATGATAGTCTACAAAGAGATGTTCCTATGTCTCCTGCTCACATTAATAGTAGAGTTCACATATTAATTTTATTTCAGTTGATGTGCACAGATCGGAGGAACACCATTCAAATTTTATATTTGCATTCATTTCCGTCTTAACAGATTAATACTGAAACTATGGAATAGGAAAGGTATATACATACATTGAAACCTCTTTGAGATGGTAATTAAAAATTTAACAGACATTCAGATTATTTTACCCCTTCCATTAGCTTCCTATTCCCCCACATTATACAAGGTATTTATATTTCCTTATTTAGTCTTTTTACTCACTGAAAATTCCTGGGGCTCATCCTTTTAGTTAGGACATTTGATCTCATTATGACCAGCCCAGAATTACATTTCTGCCTCTGACCAGAGATCCTTCTTTCACATCCTGATAATCCAATTTCCTGGACTGTACCACACAGGCTCTCCACAGGGGGGAGCATAAACTCCTATCACAGCTTCTGATGAGTATAAATTGTATAGTTAGAATGATGGAGATGACAGTGTAGCATTATGGCTTGAATATTTTGATAGATTTTGTAGGACAATATAGGGAGAAAGAGTATCACGCTGTCTAATTTTAAACAGTTTTTCACTTTCCTCATTCTAGAATCCATAACTTCTTTATTTTTCCTGAACCATTCCATTTCAGAACTATTTACAGAACCATATGAGGACTTTATATCTGCTGAACAAATTCTACTATTTGATCGTCTGGTTGTTATCCTGTGCAATGTACTGAAAAGAAAGAAACAAATTCCAAATTTCATGGAATTTCCAAAGAAGCAAAGTGACCCATTTTCTTAGAGGATTTGTTGTTGTTTACTGTGTGGTCCAAAATGACACTTCCCCATTTTTCTTTGGGTCAATAAAATATTGACACAAAGAAAATATCCTACATCTTTTATACTTCTACGTACAGAGCTGTGTAAACCATATTTTTTGGTGGGGCGAGCCGTAAATAATTATGGTTTTAAAATTATATAGTGCTTTAAAGGGTTTTGCAGCTGCATGTTAGCGCATAGTTGGATTCCTTTTGATTCCTAGAACAAAGAAGCTAGATACATTTTGCTTTGTGTCTTCATGGCATCACTCACAAGACTGAAAGAGAATATTCACATGAGAAAATAAATAAAAATAACCACTTACAGACTGATATGGTTAGTTTTAATATTCTGTGATTATTTGGTTAAGGGTACTAGAATTTCTTAGTGTTCCAGATATAGTGAGACGTTCGGGTTCAACCTCCCAACAAATAGCCATGGCCATGAAAGGCCAGGGGTATATTGGAAGGACACGTTTATCTTACTGTATACCATTACTATTTCTATCATTGGGATATTACTTTTACTCTTTAATGTAGCCATGGTACAAAAGTGAATATAAAAATGTGGGCTTCAAATGAGTACTAGGTACACTGTTTCAAAGAAGAAAGAAGTCATTGTCTTCATTGAAGCTAAGTGTAAGCTACTGTATCTATATTTTATTTTTTATACCAAACTGTGGACATACTGTACAGCAGCATAGTAGTTTGTGGGCAATGTGTTTTAATACAGGTTAATGACTGATAAAACCCAAAGGTGTAAAATAGGTCAGTTGTTAGCAGTTCTGGCATCCTTGGTTTGAATATGGTGAAAGGAAACATTTTGCTTGAAGTTAATATTAAGTCCAAATCTTCATGTAAGTGATCCAGCTCACCTGAGGATGCACAGTCCCATAGCTGAAGTGTCAGCAGCAGGCATTATCAGCATACAATAAACAAGTCCCAGCATATCCATGAAGGTAAGTATAAAACAATATATTATTTATTCACTCAAATAAAATTGCATGACAATACAGAAAAAGACAGTTGAATCAACATATCTTACGCATTTCAAGTCATTCCAACTCTAGGAACATAGAGATATATATATACGCCTCAAGAGGGAGGAAACCAATACATAATTTCTCCCAATGATGACACACATCATTTATTCAACAAAATACAAAATATCAGTAAACTAAAATCAAATCAAATCATTGCTAGTGTTCAGACCATAGAGGTATCTTCATGGTGGTCATTACGTAAGTGAAAATTTGCACTGGAAACATTCTTTTTATTTAGATTAGTTACATCATAAATATATTCACCGATGTATTTTTTTTAACTTTTGTGCTGTGCATCCAATGTAAGTTAAATTACATATTGTACGGTCTATTTTGTAGACAACATTACATGTTTTACAATTAATAAATGTTTGTATAGGAATATTGTTATTATCAATAGAAGATATTTTTCATATCACAATAGCAAATGGACATACTGTACAACGTGCCGAGCCACAGCGAACAAAGCCCAATACACTAATTCAAGTATTTCTTTTTGCACATTGTTTAATATGCCTAAGTGACAATAATGTTCCTATTGCAGGGGCTTTTTTGGTGGGAAATTTACAGCCAGATGAAAGAATATACATTGTAACTGTAGTTGGACAAGACTGAATATTCTCTGTTGCTTGTTGGATTGTACCTCACATTTTCATACATAGATTCAGATAGCAAAAGACATTCATTCAACTTGACATAGAGTATGAACGATAACAACTGCACTCCCTTTATAAGCCATACGAATGGTCAAAAAATCTTTCTTTTTTAAGGAAAAGATGGACTGGTATTTTCCCCATGTCAAGTTTGAACTGATATTGCGATTGGTATTAGCATAAAGTTCAATCAATTCTTTTTATACAAGTTCTTGAAAGCAATTTAAAATAGAATGTTTAGACTGGATGGGGTAAAAAATGGCTCTTTTACTGAAAAATCAGGGACTCCTTCTTCTTACTCCATACAGTAGATCTTGCAGATCGTTTTGTATAAAAGAAGTCTTAGTAAAAAAGTAGTTATTGGTAATCATCATATCCTCACAATAATCCAAACCAGGTTCACTATTAAAATAAAGTGTCTCTTGACAGTTAACAGTCTGATACATTTACTTGTTGAACTTCTTTCACGCACGTGGGTTTGCATTTCGCAATGGATAATTTCTTGCGCTGTTTTCATCCCACCCACCTGTATCGTTTTTTGTCTTTTGGTTTCCACTTTGACTTTCATTTTTCAATAAAGAACAGGGTGTTATTTCCAATTTACCCCAATTGTAAACAGATTTTTTCTGATATTCCATTAATTCTTTGTAAAACTTGTTTTTTAGAAGTAGTGATGGTGGAATCCAATTGTGCAATATTTTCTTTCAGTTTACTGTTTTAAATTTCTCAGAAATTGTATACTTCTTTAATTTTAATTGAGTATCCTTCATTTATTTTTTTATTTCATCCAGAGCTTGATGTTCTTGAATCAGAATTAGAGTTTATTCCATTCCTGAATAAACTCAGGGAATATGAGGTTATGGGAATGTTTTTTCTCAGTTCCCTCTGGATCATCTGCTTTTGCACATTTTTTGCACATTTTTTTTCAAAGTTGAAAAGTCCTACCACAGTCTCTAATTGTTGGATGTCTGCGCAAACATTCAAACTTTTAAACACATGAACCAGGATCTGTAATGGAGGTTGCTCCTATAGGACTTGTGAGATAGACATTATGCCCAAAATACGTGGAACAGCAGGGAGCCTCAAACACATAAATTAGTAGCAAGTCCAAATCTTTAAATAAATGATTCAGCTCACCTCAGGGTACATGGTCCCATAGCTGAAGTGTCAGCAGCAAACATAATCAGTATACAATACAGGAGGAAATAGACCAGCAAATCCACAGAGGTAGGTTTAAACAGTATATTCTTTATTCACTCACAGTAAAATCACATGACCATCAGGACAAAAAGATACATTGGACAAAAAGATCAGGACAAAAAGATACATCTTTTTACTGAGAGTGAATAAAGAATATATATATATCGTTTTACACATCCTCCATTGCTGGTCCATATCCTCACTTATTGTATCTTGTATTATGTTCTCACCTGTGTTCACATTACCCCAGGACACCTTTGTTATCTCCTACCTATACAAAATACAGTTTATGTTAAAAAAGTGGGAAAACAACCAGTGTAAGAAACTATATAAAAAGAGCTGTACATTTTAAAAGGAATAATAAATCCCCTGGAAATGATGTTCAAAGAAAATCAAAGATTAGAGAGGCGGCAACAAAGTTATCAAAAACATCCAGAAAAAAAAGATAAGACAAAAGTCAAAGATTAAAAATCCAGAATCAATTTCTTCAGAGCCTAAACACATAACATAAACTCATCCATTAGAGTATTAACTGCTTTCTGATTTGTTTCTGAAAAAATGTATTGCATAAAAACCCTTCTATAATATACCACAAGGCCCTCAGCCCAAAGAGAAATTCCAACTATGGAGACCCCCAGAATAAAGGTCAGCATCAAAAAAATAACACACAATTGTCACTACAAATACATAAAACAGCCGTCATCATTTCTATCTAGTTTTATAAATGAAGAATTAAACATCAGTTATTTCAGATATTCAGAATATGGTAACAATCTGACTAAATTTTCTTGCAGTATAAAAATGAAAACCCGGCACCTCGAGGTGAAAGCAAAATTCCTCCTTTTATTTTCGGAGCATGCAACAAATCAAGTATACACAAGTCACGCAGTATAATGCGTTTTTTCAGCTCTCCTGAGCCTTCATGATCTCTAAATTTTCTTGCAGGCTACAGTATATTCATGGGACCATCCAAAGAATACATTGTCATTTGAGCTGCCAGATTAAGGGGTGGGCATGTGGGCCACGCGCCCCAGGATTCCCACCATTTTGCCCTTAAAAAGGCGCTTACCAACTGTAGGCGGGGCTGAAGAGGAGTAATTTTCCCCCCACCCTTGGGAAACTGCTCCTCCGTGTGATTTTCAAAAGAATAATCCCGCCCTTCTCCTTCATTTTTATTGCTCGCCACCCTGCAGACATCACCTACCCACGTCCCTCCCGCTGTGCGTATCTTTCGTAACATGCACCTCAACGTGCGCAAATGAAGCGGTGCATGCTGCAAGGTCCCCACATTCATCTGTGCATGCGGCACACTATGCTGCCAACTCGTGCACACTGTACAAGAGATGCTGACCTTGCAGGCGTGAGAATGCCTGACGTGGTCAGCGAGAATTCTGGACAGTGGGCTTCATGTGGGTAGTTGACATTTGCAGGGGGCATGCCAGGGGCGTAAAAATGTTTAGCAGCGTATGTGCAATGCTCACAGGGGGAGGAATTGGGGGGTTGCTAAAACGGGGTCTCCTGGTGACAGGCCTTTAATGACCAGACCTGAAAAACCTTGAAAGACAAGAAGCTTTTTGCATTTTTTTGTGGGCAAAGGGGCACATTTACTAAAAATGTAGGAAACTGCATTTTCAGGCAGAAAGATTTACCACCTAAATCAGTTGCTAAATAACATTTTCCATATGTCTGCTTTACATATCCATAATTTTTGAAATTTCTGAGTCATGCGGCTCACAAATCGAATATCAGTTTTCTGTATTTTCAGAATTGACTATTTTGGTGATAATTATTGTTTTTAATGAAAATTTTAATATTTTAAAAAACCCTATATATCAACCCATTTCCAAATCTGCACCCCTCAAACTATCAGAAACAGGTTTTAGGAAGATTGTTAACTCTTTGAAATCTTCATTTTAATTTTAAACAAAATGGAGGTGAAATTAAGAATGGTCAAATTTTGTTGTTCATTTAGCCCTAAAATTAGCACATTTCCTAAAGATAAAAAGAGAAAACTCATCTTACAATTTGTTATACAATTTCTCCCGAGTACAGAGACTCCTGCCCTCACAATAGCTTTTTTGTTATTGTGAGGGCATTTGTTTGTGGGATAAGATGCTGTTACCAGAGTTACCATTTTGGGGTTGGTATCCCCTATTGTTGAAAATTTCAGAAATTTTTTTGATGGCAGAAGTAAAAATGCATCAATTCTGTACAAGATTTTTTACTTTCTTTTTTGATGTTCACTGATTAGGCTAATAATCATGTTATTTTTATTCTATGGGTCCAAACAATTCTGGGGATACCATACTTAGATATTTTTTCTTACGTTTTGCTAAATTTGCCAAATAAAACCCTAAAGTGGGGAAAAATCTGTCATTTATGCATCGCAATTTTCCAAGTGGCATAACATTTTTTGGAGCTGGTTGATGGGATGTTATACTTTGTAACAGTATCATTCTGGATTACATATGTTTTATTATTACTTTTTATTGCATTTTTTGTGGGATGAAATAGATAAAAAATTTTGGTGGGTTTTTAACATTTTTTTTCCTATGGTGTTCATCAAGCGGGTTCAATAATGATCTTTTTTAATTGTACAGGTCGTTACAGATGCCGTGTTGCTATATATGTGAGGTTTGTTTTATGATGTATTGCAGGGTATTAGCTGTGTCAGCCTGTGCAAAGGCTGACACTGTTCCTTAAAAATGCCGTCACAGATGGGATCTTAAAGGCACTGCCTTTACAGCAACATTACAATCCGATCTCAAGCTGAGCCGCCATCAGCTGTGTGTCCAATATAACAGACGCTAAGTGCCAAGTTACACATCGGACGCAGAGCATTAGAGGAGTTAAGAACGTGCGCCAGAAATCATGAATCTGGCTCTTCCCTGCACTGGCTCGACAGAGTTCACCAACTTTTTTGTGGTGCACCTTTAACATAGGGCGGGTAACAGACTTTGCATGTTAAATCTGACGCATTGTCCGACTGAGCACCAGAACGCCCTCTTATTTGATGGTACAGGTGTGCCACAAAACAGTTGTGTGTGACACATTTGTGGTGCAGGCACTTCTTAAATACCTTTGCAGGCAGTTTCCACTAGAAAGAACGTGCAAAGTACAAGAGAAAACTGGTACAAAGCCCTTAGTAAATGCTCCCCAAAGTGTCTTAAAAGCCCTTAACATTTTTATTTAATTGGTGGTGTTTTTTTTATTATTTTAAATGGGACTATTTGAATATTTCTTTGTGAATTGAATTTTTATTATTTTTAGTTGTATTTCTATGCATTAGAAATTGTATTATTTGGTTTCATAAAATACCCTTGGGGAACTAGATTCATGTATGCACTAGACACTCTGTCAGGAACCCCTGCTGCAGATTCTGCTAATTGTATTGTAATATTGGGAACTACTTGCTTTCTGTAACTCTATTAGATCAGGAATGTAGACACTCGTATATGCAATAAAGGTACCAAGCTCAGTGATCATTGCTTCAAAATAATGGTTTTAAACTAAATTTTGTGATTGATTTTTTTCCGGCACATGGTGATACACATAGTAACTATGATATATAGATTATGCTGGTTAAAAGGATTGAAAAATGTAATCTTAAGGGATACTGGAGAATGATATTGTTCTAAGGGTCACATCAAATTAACTTATCGCACTGAAAGGAGCTTTTGTTTTAATGCAGTATGGGTTGCAAAAGAACCTTAAAGGCCAGTACATACTATATTTTCTTCTCATTAGTTGGATAGCAAATATCTGCATCCAAATGATACAATTGTTGCATTCATTTATCCATTATTCTTTATGATGAAAATGAGAAGGAGTACTGAGTCATACAAGCTGGGATATATTGCACTTATTTTGTAGATTAATATAAAATACAATCTATCAAGTCAGGGTTCAGGCACAGCTATGAAACAATTAGGTTATTAACAATATTCTTGGCTTGGAGAAATGCCATTAACAAAAATAACACTATGTTTTAATTCTATATTAAATGTTATATAAATATTGGTTATTGAGTGTATAATTTATTAAAGGAGTTTTCCCACAAAGCAAGTTAGGCTCTATCCACAGTGATGGGACCCCTTCGATCAAGAGAATGGGGATCCGATGTAACCCCATCCCACCCCTTGTTGCACCCTGAGATGACTAGAGCAACTGGTTGCACTTGCATGTGCCGTTTATATGGCCTGACAGAGATTGCCGAGCATGTGTATGGTATTTAACTTTTCATTGTAGCTTCTTTCCAGCAAGCTGAAAACAAACCATATATATTCCACATTACATATTCCACTGACACCTTTCCACCTGCATCTAACTTGTTGACATATGTATTTGGCTTTTTTCATATATTTTTCGCATCTGCTTCACTTCAATTTTTGTAAAACTGGTGTTAGTAGAACTGCAAAGTTCTAATTTAGGTTCCAAAAACTTTGATTGCAGTATGGAAGAAACAGCAGGGATCTCTGCAGTAGATACCCTGAAGTGGATACCCTGATGTAGTACTTTATTTGGCTTTCAAGCGAGCACTACAAGCAGACATGTCAAATCTCCTAATACCTCAATCAAGACCACCAGCCCCACCAACGATTACGTTGACCTATGATGGAGCCTCCACTGAGGTACAGAGAATTCTAGCCTAATATTGGCATGTTTTGTAAACACCTGAATATCACATGTAGAAGAGGGCGTAACATCCGAGACTATATGGTTCATAGTCACATGACTATATGACGAATTACAAGTAAGTAATTGTAGGTGGCTTGGCATCATTTAGCTGGCCATCTGTAGTATGTAGAGTATGTAGGTAAGAGGTATTGTGAATTTTGCTGTCATATTGCTGATCATTAGGCATAAATGGGACAAACGCATTTCAAGATACATACATGAAAAACATAACGGCGATTCCAGAGGTTTAACATTTTCAAGTATTGATCTATTAAATCCACCAGATAGAGGAGAGAGGCCCGCTGGATAGTCCAGCTAAAGACAGTAGCCCTTCAGGGTTTCTGAGGAACAGTTGAGTTACTCCTTTTTCCTTTGATCAACATCTTCTGGGCAACATCATATTTTTGACTTTCTATATCATGTACTGTATATTACATTACCTGGTGCACAGCATATATTTTCTGCTTATGGCCACATACTTTGTTGGTCTGAATTTGGAATATATTACACTAACTACTCCTTTTACATATTCATCATGATCAACTCTGTATTTGATGTATATACTGCTTTCTGGATACAACTAGTACATACCCTGTCTTCCCTTCACTGTATTAAGGTTCTGCCAGCTTTCTAAATCTTTGTCACTACATAATTTATTTTGCCTTCAAACTGAAGTTATTTTTGCCCTCTAAATTCTGTGGTAACTCGGTGAAACTAGTGTACACTTCCCTAGGTACATCCAACTAGCAACTGGACTCCTCCCCCTTATCTGCCCGGCATATGATATTGCATTGTCCTGAGTATGGGCAGTATTGCCAGCTGGAGTACACATGCAGTAGGTGTGCTTATGGCATGCGCACCCTTCATTGGGTATCCTGATCTTCTGCGGCAGACGGCTCTCTTTTGCCCCTGCATCCACCCCAGTTGGTTTTGCCACATTGACAGCTTAGATCTGCACTAATGGTTTACACTAGCACTACCCTTCATAAATCTCACTACATGAAGGGAAGACCAGATTTTATATTGAGCACATAAATATTGGTCATGTAAATATTTGTTGTAATTTGTGTGACATTAATTGGTGCATATTTTAGTGCTTTACCATGATATAATTTTTTTTTTTTTTTGGATTGATAGGTGGTCTCTGGCATTTTCATATATCCCCTGATGAGCCCAGCATGGTGAAACTGGTCATGTTGGGATCTAAATTGACTTACACTGCCATGACCCAACGATGTGAAGCTGACAATAGGACCAGTTTTTCTAGGGTCAGGTTCCAGTCGGGGTAATAGCTACTTAGGGCCACATGTTGAGACATTTAGGGTGTGATAGAAACTTGTGATTTGAGGGTCACTTGAATCCCATCTATGCACATTTTCACTTTTGTCTATATGTGCACTCTATGTGACCTTCCTTACAGCTTCCACAAATAACATAGATATTTGCACTTTTTGATTACTATTGTATTATCTATGACTGATATTGTAATATTGAAGTAAAGCTTACGTTGTAATTAGCAGGTGTACTTTTGTTCACTTGAGCATGGGGAAGAAATGACAGAATTGATCCCATAGCATTCGGTATCTGTTAAAAGCTGCATCAGTTGGGTTGTGGTATGATACTGAAACATAGCAGAAGCCTGAAATATGTTACCTGCAGCTTTTTACTTCATGGTTTCTTCACTGTACGCAGTTGGATGTGGTGCAAGAGGGTCAGCCAAAGTTGAATATTCAAAGTAAAACAAGTTCTAAGCATTCACAGAAGTCTCCATCAGCAGATCTTTATTATTTAAGGCCGATCATAATCAGCAGTAGCAGTCCTGTAACATTTGTCAACTGCTATACAATACAATTGTAGACAATTACATCTGAATATATAAAGCAAACATTGTGGTCCCTTACTATAGACATTGCACCAACCCTCAACTGTAAGATTGACCTCAGTAGCGAGAAACCATTAATACATATGGGCATATTACAAAATATTTTAATTAAAAAAAACCTCCTCTACAAAAAAAGCATCTAGTTTACATGATAAACTGGCGAAAGTAGACCTAGGCTTGAGTCTGACCAATAGAAGAAATGGCGCATGCCCATGTTTAAACTGTGCCCAATGTACCAACATCATACGTGATAATACATTTTAGTATCCACATGTATGTCATCCATTTAAGGTAAACTGCTATTTGACTTTAGTCATGTAATATTCTGTACCAGATCAAATACCCTTGAGGCTTTATACACTGAATACACAACAAAGCACATTACAAAATAGGGAAACACAAATCCAAGATAAGTTGTGACATTTTAACACGTTCCCTTTCATATTCATAATAAGGGTCCTTCTATTACACTAATGAAATACCAAGTCATAGTGCAAGTTGAGCAGCGCCATAGAGGAGGAAATATTACGTTTTTCCTATGGTATTGAGAGGCGTTTTGGATTCACATCCTCTGCAATTTGGTATCTAGAAGGTTAAATTGTGATTGCAATATTATGAATATATAACCATTTAGTGATTATATGTATATGATAATATGCTGTATTTTCCATTGTTAATTATATAGAATATTGTTTGTTTAATATAGCTAATACACTGTTGTAATTTTACTTTTAGACTTGAAAAAGGCTGTGTACCATGAATTCTGACTTTTTTCCTATACTGTACGCTACCTCCATGCCAAATAAGCAGCATGCAGTGGCCTGGTATGGGGCAGCGCATTTTCAATACCCTGGCCAGTTTCTGGCCAGTTTCTTATAGGTTATGGTGCAATTCTATGTGAACTTCTTAGCATATCCTGCATGACCTGCAGCTTCAGGGGAACATCAAGTAATGGACCTTTTGATTGAAGTCGTACACCTGTTTGTCGACAGCATCTCACCAGAAGGGTAGTCATTTCAGTAGGTGTCACTTGCAGTAGTAAGGCCACTATGTCCGTTATATACTTAGGCGCTCCTTCACCTTGCTTTGGGGGACACGCGTTTTTCTTCTGCGCGCTTGTCCGAACTGCATGCACGTCTGACCCATTGTAACCAGGGTCTTGTTCACTTGCATTTTTTTTTCACTCACACGACGCGCTTTTTTTTTAACAGGGCGTTTAAATCTCTGACATGCTCTAACTTTTGCAAGTCACGCACGTGAAAAACGCACTATACAAGTCTATGGATGTCATCAAAACGCATCGCACTCTGAGACACTTGCAAGGTCATGGCGTTTTGGTGCGACTCATCCCACATGGCAAATGAAAAATAAGCTCAGTCCTGAGTCCATTTCCCGCGCAGAAAACGCGTTGAAATTGCCATTGAAAACGCGGTGAAAGTCTTTGACACTGAACAAACTCTGACTGAAAACGGATTGCATGCACTCTGATGCAAATGTGGTTTTTCTCTGACCAACCCCTGACTCTCCCTGATCAAACTCTGACGTGATCTGCAACGCAAGTGTGGAAGGGGCCTAACTCTAGTAATATATCTCCTAAATTATAATATTGAGTAGTTGGTATAGTCATCCAGAGTATCCGTGGAAGAAGGAGCACTACTCTAACAGTTTTATGTTCTGTTTACATCTTGTAGGTGCATGAAGAGACCTGTAATACCTAAACTGTGGATCATATAGATAGATACTATATATAGATACATGTTGTTGCACATATTTGTTTTGAGTTCTGCTTTCAAAATGCACTTACAAATCGCTGCCAGGACCTGCCATACCCACATCCCTATTTTCAGGAATTGAACACAGTACTAGACTTCTTAACTGATAGTCAGACAGATAGATTGATAGAAAAAATTAAACAGAAAAACAAGTCAGTGCATTGTGAGAAACTCTCACAGAGGGGTGCAAGGCCTCCAATCAATCCTGCCAAATCCTTTTAAGCAAAATTAGAAAAAAGTATGCACCACTCCAGTCTTCCAAAATTCAAAAGGGGTGAGGTTTGAAGGCAGTGGCGACTTTCAGGTGTAAACCGCCTTTATCAAGCCTGAATGTAGCCACTGCTTCAAAAAACCTCACCCTCTTTGAATTTTGGAAGACTGGAGTGCTGCATACTTATTTCTATTTTAGATAGATAGATTATATATGAGATAGTCATAGAATCGATTAGCTCACCCTCTTGATAGCCCTGACAACCAATTGTGTGTAAAAACTGCTGAAACTGATGACAACTGATAGTTTGCGCTTTATTATTTTTGTAAATAAATGTTACTACTTCTAAATGTTTTCACCACTGCACTTTGGCGATACTTCTAGTCTTTTCTGAAACTCATATAATTTAAACTTGGACAACCTGTATACAGCCAATACAATCATGTCAAGTAGAAAAACTGAATCACCTTCAATGTCTAAACTATTAAAACAAGCAATTTTTCTGCAATCCCCATTAAATTATATGTATTTATATCAATGATAAGGAAGGTTAGAGAGGCAGTGAAAATCAAATACTTGTCATTTTTGAGAGAAAAAAATGATAACACTTCTGGGTGTTTGATGTGGGGTGTGAAGTACTGTGGAAAGCATTGAGCTAATGGATAATCAAGTGACGGATAGCTCATATTAAATTGTTGATCAAATTTGGCACTTGTCCATTAGTGGCTGTCATCCAACTTGTAGGTGTTTAGCATGCGGAATCCATTATAAATGGTTAATCTCATACCTATTTATTAAGGGATAGAGAAAGACTCAGTCTTAAGTGAAATATAATGGAAAATGCTTTTTTCTACAGGAAAACATTTTTGAAAGCAACCAAAGATTAGGTACAACAACAACAGAACTATTAACTACTACGAGTATAGCTATTTACTATTGGTGGAAATCTACTGCAGTGCTAAAAAAAGCTAGCAATCCCATCCGTCTGCCATTTTCTGGTTCATTGTGTAGATGATAGGCTAGCAGAGTTAACTCATAATACATTAAAGTAGTTATAATGTGTATTTATAGCAAATGTATGGGCTTTTTAAAAAGAAAAATTTAGATTTTTTTTTACAAGGATAAGTCATTACTATGGGTTTCTCAAGTGTCCACTTCAGGATTAGTACGGACCTTGCCAGATGTGCTAATTACTATTGGAGTTGCAACAATATGTGCTGCCGTCAATGATGGTGGCACCATTGGATACTTACAGTATACTGATGCTTCTTTAAAGATTAAATGTCTGTAAATATCTTATGGACATGCCTGTGGCTATACAATATTAGCAAACTACTGAATTTTTAGTTGTCCTTTCCCTCTTTCACAACACATTGGGGCAAATTTACTTACAGGTTTACCGGAGTTCAATGAAAGTGCATTGTCCACTATAATTCACTGTGCAGCGATCCTACTATGTGCGCCCGATCATGCTGTGTCACTCCCCGCTCGGTTCCGACAGAGTTCACCATCTTTAGTGTGCATCAAGTTCTAGGGCTTGCGACACAATTGAAAGTTAATGCCACCCTCAGTCTGAATCAGTTTGGACTGCCCAGTGGCCTCCCCATAAATTGTGTCACATGGGAAGCCAGCTGCGCCACAAAAAGGGTCACGTGTGATGCAAATCCAGTGCACCCACTTCTAAATACCTGTGCAAGCCATTTTAGCCCCGTAAAAGGTGAATTAGTCCGACAAAAGTATGTGCGGTCCCTTAGTAAATGAGCCCAGTGTGTCTGTTGGGAGACAAACCTTTTACCCTTCTTTATGCGTGGTTTAGATTGGATTTTTAGTTCATTCTCATAACAGCAAGGATAACATTGGCTGCTCATTGGAGGAAATTCGATTTAGTAGATTTCCTGCCTCGACATGCATTATTTATACCTTATATTAGTTTAACTGAGATTTTGGGGTAAGGGAGGGGGGTTTTCATATATTTTTTGATTTAGTTACGTTGCGCTGTATGCTGCCATTTCACATCCTTAACTGTGATATCCTCACTTTATAAAGTTATGTTTGAAACTAAGTTTTAATCTCTGATGTGCAATGCCAAGGGTCTCCTTGTGTGTTATTTGGCTGGGAAGTGTCCGTGCCCCTGTAGTAAATGTCTCATTCACCTCTGTCCAGCTCCATTCCTCTGTGTCAGCAGCCGGCCTTGAAAACAGCAGCTCTGCTCTGCCATTAAACGGTGTAAATAAATTTAACTTTCTATCCTTTTCCTCTATTATTAGACATAAACAATGTACTTTTAGCAAAGTACACAATACAGATAGAAGTTTTATCTTATCAAAATATTCATTAAGCCCCGTACTGTTGGTCTTGAAGATCAGTTCTCAATAAGCTTGCAAGTTTGCTTTCAAGAGTTTGCTCTTTCACATTATTTTATCCTTTGAGTGGCAGCAGGTCAGAGTGCGAACTTACACTTTTGTCAGCAGGAAGAAGTTATGGCGCAGCTGAATTTTGAGTACAGAAGTTCAGAAAAAACTAATTCTTTGAAATGAAAAAGGAGTCAGAAACAAGATTTTTAATAACAGAATTGACACAAGAGCAGCATAGTTAATGAATGAATTACAGTTCTACTACGGACTCCATTGAAAGGCTTAGATTGCTTTGTTCCCAGCCCTGACTATATTCAAAACCAGTTATATGTGCAAAGACTACAGCTATCTCCAAAGTCCATGCAAATCAGACCTTGATTTATGCAGAGCTTGACTATGGGTGTACCTAAATTAATTTTTTGGAAAGACGAGAACTACCTCAATACGCACAGCTGACACTGTGACATGTAGAAGGCATATGACAAATTCATTACTGTGTCCAATATAAGAACTGCTGCATTTGAATGAAACATTGTCTTTTGTCAAAGCTATTCTGTGGAATAAATATTTTGTTAAGAGATGTCAACACACAGCTGATACCCGACCCTATGTCTTTCATATGATAGGACTGGAATTGGATGTAATGTAAATATTCTGATACTGTAAAATAATGCTTTTGCGTCCAGATCTGCATGCATGTCTCATATTTTCATAAGAATATGGTTCCATATTTTGGAAATGGATTATAAAAAAAGAGATAGCGAAACTATAAAAATAATTTTGATAGAATTAAAAATTATCTTGTACAGTGTCTACACATCTGATGTTCTTTATAACGATGAATTATTTGTAATTGGATTCAAACCATTAGGTTGGGTAATTTATTTTGAAGTCTTATCACGGCTCTGTTCCTGTGGACCATGGAGCCCCAGACCTGCGCACCCACTATAGCCTGTTTTCAGCTCCAAGCACATATGTTTTGGCACATATATTTTAGGCCTTGTAAAAGATCTTTATCTAGGGCTAAAACTGCCCCCCTTGGGGCCCTGCATTGTAGGTTGCCGCATGTTCACGAACATCAAGTAATGGACCTTTTGATTGAAGTCGTACACCTGTTTGTTGACAGCATCTCACCAGAAGGGTAGTCATTTAGTAGGTGTCACGTCAGTAGTAAGGCACTATGTCGTTATATACTTAGGCCCCTTTCACACTTGCGTTTTTGACGCGCGGAACTTGCATTGCACTCTGACCCATTGTAACCAATGGGTCTTTTCAGACTTGCATTTTTTTTCACGCACACACGCGCGTTTCACACGACTCCGCGGTTTTTTTTAACGCGCGTTTAAATCTCACATGCCTAACTTTTGCAAGCACGCACGTGAAAAACGCACCATACAAGTCTATGGAGTCATCACAAACGCATCGCACTCTGAGACACTTGCAAGGTCAATGGCGTTTTTCGACTCATCCAATGCAAAGAAAAAGATAAGCTCAGTCCTGAGTCCATTTCCACGCGCAGAAAAACGCGTTGAAAATTGCCATTGAAAACGCGGTGAAAGACTTGACACTGAACAAACTCTGACTGAAAACGTGATTGCACTCTGATGCAAATGTGTGTTTTTCTCTGACCAACCCTGACTCCCCTGATCAAACTCTGATGATCTGCAACCAAGTGTGGAAGGGGCCTAACTCTCAGTAATATATCTCCTAAATTATAATGAGTAGTTGGTATAGTCATCCAGAGTATCGTGGAAGAAGGAGCACTACTCTAAAGTTTTATGTTCTGTTTACATCTTGTAGGGCTGCCATAAGAGACTCTGTATATACCTAAACTGTGGATCATATAGATAGATAC
Organism: Engystomops pustulosus; assembly: GCA_019512145.1. Taxonomy (NCBI): domain Eukaryota; kingdom Metazoa; phylum Chordata; class Amphibia; order Anura; family Leptodactylidae; genus Engystomops; species Engystomops pustulosus. The sequence goes on from CM033641.1 coordinate 114,147,256, forward strand.
TATATATAGATACATGTTGTTGCACATTTTGTTTTGAGTTCTGCTCTTCAAATGCACTTACAAATCGCTTGCCAGGACCTGCCATACCCACATCCCTATTTTTCAGGAATTGAACACAGTACTGAGACTTCTTAACTGATAGCAGCAGATAGATTGATAGAAAAAATTAACAGAAAAACAAGTCAGTGCATTGTGAGAAACCTCAACAGAGGGGTGCAAGGCCTCCAACAATCTGCAAATCCTTTTAAGCAAATTGAAAAAAGTATGCACCACTCCAGTCTTCCAAAATTCAAAAGGGTGAGGTTTGAAGGCAGTGGCGACGTTTCAGTGTAACCGCCTTATCAAGCCTGAAATGTAGCCACTGCTTCAAAAAACCTCACCCTCTTTGAATTTTGGAAACTGGAGTGCTGCATACTTATTTCTATTTTAGATAGATAGATTATATATGAGATAGTCGATAGAATCGATTAGCTCACCACTCTTGATAGCCCTACAACCTTTCTTTGACATTGTGGTAAAAACTGCTGAAACTGATGACAACTGATAGTTTGCGCTTTATTATTTTTGTAAATAAATGTTACTAACTTCTAAATGTTTTCACCACTGCACTTTGGCGATACTTCTAGTCTTTTCTGAACTCATATATTTAAACTTGGACAACCTGTATACAGCCAATACAATCATGTCAAGTAGAAAACTGAATTCACCTTCAATGTCTAAACTATTAAAACAAGCAATTTTCTTGCAATCCCATTAATTATATTATTTATATCAATGATAAGGAAGGTTAGAGAGCAGTGAAAATCAAATACTTGTCATTATTTGAGAGAAAAAATGAATAACACTTCTGTGTTTGATGTGGGTGGAGTCTGTGGAAAGCATTGAGCTAATGGATAATCAAGTGACGGATAGCTCATATTAATTGTTGATCAAATTTGGCACTTGTCCTTAGTGGCTGTCATCCAACTTGTAGGTTAGCATGCGGAATCCATTATAAATGTTAATCTCATCCATTTATTAAGGGATAGAGAAAGAATCAGTCTTAAGTGAAATATAATGGAAAATGCTTTTCTACAGGAAAACATTTTTGAAAGCAACCAAAGATTAGGTCAACAACAACAGAACTATTAACTACTACGAGTATAGCTATTTACTGGAAATCTACTGCAGTGCTAAAAAAAGCTAGCAATCCCATCCGTCTGCCATTTTCTGGTTCATTGTGTAGATATAGGCTAGCAGAGTTAACTCAATAAATACATTAAAGTAGTTATAATGTGTATTTATAGCAAATGTATGGGCTTTTTAAAAAGAAAAATTTAGATTTTTTTTTACAAGGATAAGTCATTACTATGGGTTTCTCAAGTGTCCACTTCATGGACTTAGTAGGACCTTGCCAGATGGCTAATTACTATTGGAGTTGCAACAATATGTGCTGCCGTCAATGATGGTGGCACCATTGGATACTTACAGTATACTGATGCTTCTTTAAAATTAAATGTCTGTAAATATCTTATGGACATGCCTGGTGGCTATACATATTAGACAAACTACTGAATTTTTAGTTGTCCATTTCCTCTTTCACACACATTGGGGCAAATTTACTTACAGGTTACCGGAGTTCAAGAAAGTGCATTGTCCACTATAATTCACTGTGCAGCGAATCCTACTATCGTGCGCCCGATATGCTGTGTCACTCCCCGCTCAGTTCCGACAGAGTTCACCATCTTTTTAGTGTGCATCAAGTGCTGGGCTTGCGACACAATTTGAAAGTTAAATGCCACCCTCAGTCTGAATCAGTTGGACTGCCCAGTGGCCTGCCCCTAAATTTGTCACATGGAAGCCAGCTGCGCCACAAAAAGGGTCACGTGTGATGCAATCCAGTGCACCCACTTCTAAATACCTGTGCAAGCCATTTTAGCCCCGTAAAAGGTGAACAGTCCGACAAAAGTATGCGCGGGCCCTTAGTAAATGAGCCCAGTGTGTCTGTTGGGAGCAAACCTTTTACCCTTCTTTATGCGTGGTTTAGATTGCATTTTAGTTCATTCTCATAACAGCAAGGATAACATTGGCTGCTCATTGGAGGAAATTCGATTTAGTAGATTTCCTGCCTCGACATGCATTATTATATATCTTATATTATTTAACTGAGATTTGGGGTAAGGGAGGGGGGTTTTCATATATTCTTTGATTTAGTTCGTTGGCTGTATGCTGCCATTTCACATCCTTAACTGTGATATCCTCACTTTATAAAGTTATGTTTGAAACTAAGTTTTAATCTTCTGATGTGCAATGCCAAGGGTCCTCCTTGTGTGGTTATTTGGCTGGGAAGTGTCCGTGCACCATGTAGTAAATGTCTCATTCACCTCTGTCCAGCTCCATTCCCTGGCACACCGGCCGAACAGCAGCTCTGCTCTGCCATTAAACGGTGTAAATAAATTTAACTTTCTATCCTTTTCCTCTATTATTAGAATAAACAATGTACTTTTAGCAAAGTACACAATACAGATAGAAGTTTATCTTATCAAAATATTCATTAAGCCCCTGTACTGTTGGTCTTGAAGATCAGTCTCAATAAGCTTGCAAGTTTGCTTTCAAGAGTTTGCTCTTTCACATTATTTTATCCTTGAGTGGCAGCAGGTTCAGAGTGCGAACTTACACTTTTGTCAGCAGGAAGAAGTTATGGCCACTGAATTTTGAGTACAGAAGTTCAGAAAAAACTAATTCTTTGAAATGAAAAAGGAGTCAGAAACAAGATTTTTATAACAGAATTGACACAAGAGCAGCATATTACATGAATGAATTACAGTTCTACTCGGACATCCATTGAAAGGCTTAGATTGCTTTGTTCCCAGCCCTGACTATATTCAAAACCAGGTTATATGTGCAAAGACTACAGCTATTCCAAAGTCCATGCAAATCAGACCATTGATTTATGCAGAGCTGACTATTGGGTGTACCTAAATTAATTTTTGGAAAGACGAGAACTACCTCAATACGCAAGGCTGACACTGTGACATGTAGAAGGCATATACAAATTCATTACTGTGTCCAATATAAGAACTGCTGCATTTGAATGAAACATTGTCTTTTGTCAAAGCTATTCTGTGGAATAAATATTTGTTAAGAATGTCAACACACAGCTGATACCCGACCCTATGTCTTTCATATGATAGGACTGGAATTGGATGTATGTAAATATTCTGATACTGTAAAATAATGCTTTTGCGTCCAGATCTGCATGCATGTCTCATATTTTCATAAGAATATGGTTCCATATTTTGGAAATGGATTATAAAAAAAGAGATAGCGAAACTATAAAAATAATTTTGATAGAATTAAAAATTATCTTGTACAGTGTCTACACAGTCTGATGTTCTTTATAACGATGAATTATTGTGTAATTGGATTCAAACCATTAGGTTGGGTATTTATTTTGAAGTTCTTTATCACGGCTCTGTTCCTGTGGACCATGGAGCCCCAGACCTGCGCACCACTATAGCCTGTTTTCAGCTCCAAGCACATATGTTTTGGCACATATATTTTAGGCCCTTGTAAAAGATCTTTATCTAGGGCTAAAACTGCCCCCCTTGGGGCCCTGCATTGTAGGTTGCCGCATGTTCACATAATTGGGTGTTCTCACCCAGGAAATGTAACACTATTGGATGTAAGTACACAAAGGAGTCTAATACTATTGGCTACATGCAAATACTGAAACTTCCCAGGTGCTTGCCTTGATACCTTCCACTAGGTGCTGCTAGTGAGCACTAAGTCTTTGTGTTCTGACGGGCACACCCAAACTTTAGTTATCACTACACAAAGTTATATGAAATGAATACTGAATCTTTAAAATGTCCGACAATATGTAAGATGGCGTCTGAGTCCAGTGTAATATCATTAACAGTATAGTCATCCAGAGTATCCGTGGCAGAAGGAGCACTACTCTATACAAGTTTTATGTTCATGTTTTACATCTTTGTAGGCTGCACATGAAGAGACTCTGTATATACACTAAACTGTGGATCATATAGATAGATACTATATATAGATACATGTTGTTGCACATATTTTGTTTTGAGTTCTGCCTTTCAAAATGCACTTACAAATCGCTTGCCAGGACCTGCCAGTACCACATCCCTATTTTTCAGGAATTTGAACACAGTACTGAGACTTTCTTAACTGATAGTCAGACAGATAGATTGATAGAAAAAATTAACAGAAAAAACAAGTCAGTGCAGTGTGAGGAAACCTCAACAGAGGGGGTGCAAGGCCTCCACAGATCCTGCCAAGATCCTTTTTAAGCAAAATTAGAAAAAAGTATGCAGCACTCCAGTCTTCCAAAATTCAAAAGAACAGCATTGTGGATTTGCTGTCTATTGCTGATCATTAGGCAAAGGGACAAACGATTCAAGTCATACATGAAAAAACATAACGGCGATCCAGAGGTTTACATTTTCACTATTGATCTATTAATCCACAGAGAGAGGAGAGGCCCGACGGCTATGTCCAGCTAAAGGACAGTCGCCTTCAGGGGTTTGAGGAACAGTTGAGTTACTCCTTTTTTCCTTTGATCAATATTTCGGGCACACATCATATTTTTGGACTCGTCTATATCATGTACTGTATATTACTTACTGGTGCACAGCATATCTTTTTGCTTATGGCCAATACTTTGTGGTCTGAATTTGGATATATATTACACGAACTAATCGTTTTAAATATTCATCATGAGTCAACTTGTATTTGATGTTATCATGCTTTCTGATACAACTAGTGCATACCCTTCTTCCCCACTGTTATAAGGTCTGCCAGCTTCTAAATCTGGTCACTACATAAGTATTTGCCTTCAAACTGAGTTATTTTTGACATCTAAATTCTGTGGTAACTCGTGTGGAAACTAGTGTTACACTTCCCTAGGTACATCCAACTAGAACTGGATCCCCCCTTATTGCCCGGATATGATATTGCATTGTCTGAGTCTGGGCAGTATGCAGCTGAGTACACATGCAGTAGGTCGTGCTTATGGCTGCGCACCCTTCATGGGTATCATTTCTGCGGCAGACGGCTCTCTTTTGCCCTGCAGCACCCCCAGTTGGTTTTGCCACATGACAGCTTAGATCGGCACTAATGTTACATAGCAAATTACCCCTTCATAAATCTCACTAATGAAGGGAAGCACCAAGCTTTATATTGAGCACATATAATATTGGTCATGTAAATAGTGGGTAATGTGTGACATTAATTGGTGCCTATTTTATCTTACCATGATATAATTGTTTTTTTTTTGGATTGATAGGTGGTCTCTGGCATTTTCCATATTCTCTCAGTATACGTCCCATTTGATGAGACCAGCATGAGTAAACTGATCATGTTGGATTAATGGACTTACAATGCCATGACCAACGCTGAGAGGTGACATAGGACCAGTTTTTCTAGGGTCAGGTCAGTGGGGCAAATAGCTACTTAGGGCCACCTGTTGAGACATTTAGGGGGTGATAGAAAACGTGTGATTGAGGTCACTTGATCCATTATGCAATTTCATTTTGTCTAGATGTGCACTCTATTGGACATTCCTTACAGCTTCCAACAAATAACATAGATATTGCACTTTTGATTACTATTGATTATCTTGACTGATAGGTAATATGAAGTAAAGCTTACGTTGTAATTAGAGGTGATACTTTTGTTCACTTGAGCAGGGGAAGAAATGCAGAATGATCCATCGACTTCGGACTTCAAAGCGACAGGTGGTTGTGGTATGATACTGAAACATAGCAAGAAGCCTGAATATGTTACCTGCCGCTTTTTACTTCATGTTTCTTCACTGTACGCAGTTGGATTGTGGTGCAAGAGGGTCGCCAAGTTGAATATTCAAAGTAAACCAAGTTCTAAGCATTAACAGAAGTCTCTCATCAGAGATCTTTATATTTCAGCCGACCTACCCGCAGTAGCAGGCCTGTAAGATGTGTCAAACTGCATGACACTACAAATTGTGAGACAATAATCTGAATATTATAAAGCAAAACATGTGGCCCTTACATTAGGACATGCACAGCACCCTCGACTGTATGATTGACCTCAGTAGCGAGAACCATTCCTAAATATGGGCAGATTACAAAATATTTATTAAAAAAAACCTCCTTACAAAAAAAGCATCTAGTTACATGATAAAACTGGAGAAGGAAAGCAGACTTAGGGCTTGTGTCTGACCAATAGAGAAATGGCGCCTGCCCATGTTTAAACTGTGCCCAATGCTACAACATCATTACGTGACAATACAGTTCGTATCCACATGTATGTCATCATTTAAGGTAAACTGCTATTTGACTCAGTCATGTAATATTCTGACCAGACATACCCTGGGTTTATACACTGAAACACAAACAAGCACCTTACAAAATAGGGAAACACAAATCCCAAGTAAGTTGGACTTTGAACACGTTCCTTGAATATTCATAATAAGGGGCATTCTATTACACTAAGAAAAACCAGGCATAGGCAAGTTGAGCAGCGCCATAGAGGAGGAAACTATTACGTTTTTCCTCTGTATTGAGGGGTTTTGGATTAACATCCTCTGCCAATTGGTACTAGAAAGGTTAAATTGTGGTTGCAATCTTATGAAGATATAACCATTTAGTGATTATATGATATGATAATATGCTGTATTTCCATGTTAATTTATATGAATATGGTTTGTTTAGATGAGCTAATACACTGTTGTAATTTTACTTTTAGACTTGAAAAGGGCTGTGTACCAGAATTCTGATTTTCTCCTATACTGTACGCTACCTCCATGCCAATAAGCGCGCAGTGGCCTGGTATGGGGCAGGCATTTTAAACATGGCCCAGTTTCTGGCCAGTTTTCTTAGGTTATGGGCAATTCTACTGTGAACTTCTTAGATATCCTGATGACTGCAGCTTCAGGGGCAAATCAAGTAATGGACCTTTTGATTGAAGTCGTACACCTTTGTTGACAGCATCACCAGAAGGGTATTATTTCAGTAGGGTCACGTCAGTAGTTAGGCACTAGTCGTTATATTACTAGGCCCCTTCACACTGGGTTTTTGCGCGCGTGAACTTGGCATTGCACCCTGACCATTGTAACCAATGGGTCTTTTCAGACTTGCATTTTTTTCACGCACACACGCGCGTTTTTTTAAGCGTCGTTAAATCTCGACCTGCTTACTTTTGCAAGTCACGCACGTGAAAACGCACCATACAAGTCTATGGAGATGCATCAAAACGCATCGCACTCTGAGACACCTTGCAAGTGCAATGCTGTTTTTCAGCATCAATGCCATAGAAAGATAGAGCTCAGTCCTGGTCCATTTCACGCGCAGTAAAACGCGTTGCAATTGCATTGAAAACGCGGTGAAAAGCTGTAGACACGTGAACAAATCTCGAGTGAAAATGATTGATCTCTGATGGCAAAATGTGTGTTTTTCCTGACCAAACCCTGATCCCCTGATCAAACTCTGAGTGTCTGCAACCAAGTGTGGAAGGGGCCTAACTCTAGTAATATCTCTAAATTATAATTCGAGTAGTGGATAGTCATCCAGAGTATCCGGGAGAAGGGCCTACTCTATACAAGTTTATGTTCAGTTTTACATCTTTGTAGGCTGACATGAAGAGATTTAATAAACTAACTGTGGATAATATAGATAGATACTATATAGATACATGTTGTTGCAATGATTTTTTGAGTTCTGCCTTTCAAAATGCACTTACAAATCGCTTGCCAGGACCTGCCCGACCACATCCTATTTTTCAGGAATTTGAACACAGTACTGAGACTTTCTTAACTGATAGCCGACATAGATGATAGAAAAAAATTAACAGAAAAAACAAGTCAGTGCAGTTGAGGAAACCTCAACAGAGGGGGGCAAGGCCTCTTCCACAGATCCTGCCAAGATCCTTTTTAAGCAAAATTAGAAAAAAGTATGCAGCACTCCAGTCTTCCAAAATTCAAAAGGGGTGAGGTTTATTGAAGCAGTGGCGACGTTTCAGTGTAAACCGCCTTTATCAAGCCTGAAATGTAGCCACTGCTTCAAAAAACCTCACCTCTTTTGAATTTTGGAAGACTGGAGTGCTGCATACTTATTTCTATTTTCGATAGATAGATATATATGAGATAGATCAATAGATAGATAGCTCACACATCTTGATAGCCCTGACAACCTTTCTTTGGACAATTGTGGTAAAAACTGTTGGAAACTGATGACAACTGATAGTTCTTCTTTATTATTTTTGTAAATAAATGTTACTAACTTCTAAATGTTTTCACCACTGCACTTTGGCTGATATTTCTAGTCTTTTCTTGAAATCATATAATTTAAACTTGACAACCTGTATACAGCCACTATCAAATCATGTCAAGTAGAAAACTTGAATTCACCTTCAATGTCTAAACTATTACAAAGCAATTTTCTTGCAATCCCATTAATTATATAATATTTATATCAATGATAAAGGAAGGTTAGAGAGCAGTGAAAATCAAATACTTGTACATTATTTGAGAGGAGAAAAAAATGATAACACTTCTTGTGTTTGAAATGTCAAGGTGATGGCTTGGAAAGCATTGAGCTAATGGATAATCAAGTGACGGATAGCTCATATATAATTGTTGATCAAATTTGGCACTTGTCCATTAGTGGCTGTCATCCAAACTTGTAGGGTTTAGCATGCTGAATCAGCATATTATAAATGTTAATCTGAACATCCGATTTATTAAGGGATAGAGAAAGAATCAGTCTTAAGTGAAATATAATGGAAAATGCTTCTTCTACAGGAAAACATTTTTGAAAGACAACCAAAGATTAGGTACAACAACAGAACTATTAACTACATTACGAGTATAGCTATTTACTATCTGTGGAAATCTACTGCAGTGCTAAAAAAAAGCTAGCAATCCCATCCGTCTGCCATTTTCTGGTTTCATTGTGTAGATGATAGGCTAGCAGTAGTTAACTCAATTAAATACATTAAAGTAGTTATTAATGTGTTATTTATAGCAAATGTATGGGCTTTTTTAAAAAGAAAAATTTAGATTTTTTTTTACAAAGGATAAGTCATTCACTATGGGTTTCTCAAGTGTCCAACTTCATGGAAGTAGTAAGGACTTGCCAGATGTGCTAATTACTATTGGAGTTGCAACAATATGTGCTGCCGTCAATGATGGTGGCACTCATTGGATACTTACAGTATACTGATGCTGTCTTTAAAGATTAAATGTCTGTAAATATCTTATGGACATGCCTGGTGGCTATACAATATTAGACAAACTACTGAATTTTTGAGTTGTCCATTTCCTCTTTCACACACAATTGGGGCAAATTTACTTACAGGGTTACCGGAGTTCAATGAAAGTGCATTGTCCGACTATAATTCACTGTGCAGCGGATCACTAATATTGTGCGCCCGATATCATGCATGTGTCACTTCCCCGCTCAGGTCCGACAGAGTTCACCATCTTTTTAGTGTGCATCTAAGTGCTAGGGCTTGCGACACAATTTGAAAGTTAAATGCCACCCTCAGTCTGAATCAGTTGGACTGCCCAGTGGCCTGCCCCATAAATTGTGTCACATGGAAGCCAGCTGCGCCACAAAAAGGGTCACGTGTGATGCAATCCCAGTGCACACACTTCTTAAATACCTGTGCAAGCCATTTTAGCCCCGTAAAAGGTGAATAGTCCGACAAAAGTGTATGCGCGGCCCTTAGTAAATGAGCCCCAGTGTGTCTGTTGGGAGACAAACCTTTTACCCTTCTTTATGCTGTGTTTAGATTGAGTTAGTTCATTCTCATAACAGCAAGGATAACATTGGCTGCTCATTGGAGGAAAATCGATTTAGTAGATTTCCTGCCTCGACATGCATTATTATATATCTTTATTATTAGTTTACTGAGATTTGGGGATAGGGAGGGGGTGTCAATATATTATTTTGATTATATGTTCTGTTGGCTCTGTATGCTGCCATTTTCACATCCTTAACTGTGATATCCATCACTTTAATAAAGTTTAAATGTGTGAAACTAAGTTTTAATCTGTCTGATGCTGCAATGCCAAGGGTCCTCCTTGTGTGTTATTTGGCTGGGAAGTGTCCAGTGCACCATGTAGTAAATGTTCTGCATCACCTCCCTCTCCCAGCTCCATTCTCTGTGCAGCAGCCGGCCATGAAAACAGCAGCTCTGCTCTGCCATAATTAAACGGTGTAAATAAATATTAACTTTCTATCCTTTTCCTCTATTATTAGATATAAACAATGTAACTTTTTAGCAAAAGTACACAATACAGATAGAAGTTTATCTTATCAAAATATTCATTAAGCCCCTGTACTGTTGGTACTTGAAGATCAGTCTCAATAAGCTATGCAAGTTTGCTTTCAAGAGTTTGCTCTTTCACAATTATTTATAGCCTTGAGTGGCAGCAGGTTCAGAGTGCGAACTTACACTTTTGTCAGCAGGAAGAAGTTATGGCGCATGCTGAATTTTGAGTACAAGAAGGTCAGAAAAAACTAATTCCTTTGAAATGAAAAAAGGAGTCAGAAACAAGAGTTTTAATAACAGAATTGACACAAGAGCAGCATATTACATGAATGAATTACAGTTCTATCAGGACATCCATTGAAAGGCTTAGATTGCTTTGTTCCCAGCCCTGACATAATATTCAAAACCAGGTTTATATGTGCAAAGACTACAGCTATTCTCCAAAGTCCATGCAAATCAGACCATTGATTTATGCAGAGCTAGACTAGTGGGTGTAACACTAAATTTAATTTTTTGGAAAGAGCTAGAACTACCTCAATACGCAAGGCTGACACTGTGAACTATGTAGAAGGCATATACAAATTCATTACTGTGTCCAATATAAGAACTGCTGCATTTGAATGAAACATTTGTCTTTTGTCAAAGCTATTCTGTGGAATAAATATTTTGTTGAAGATGTCAACACACAGCTGATACCCTGACCCTATGTCTTTCATATGATAGGAACTGGAAATTGGATGTATGTAAATATTCTGATACTGTAAAATAATGCTTTTGCGTCCAGATCTGCATGCATGTCTCAATATTTTCATTAAGAATATGCGTTCCATAGTTTTGGAAATGGATTATAATAAAAAGAGATAGCGAAACTATAAAAAGTAATTTTGATAGAAGTAAAAATTATCTTTGTACAGTGTCTACACAGTCTGATGTTCTTTATAACGATGAATTATGTGTAATTGGATTCAAAAACCATTAGGGTGGGTATTTATTTTGAAGTTCTTTATCACGGCTCTGTTCCTGTGGACCATGGAAGCCCCAGACCTGCGCACCAGCTATAGCCTGTTTCAGCTCCAAGCACATGTTTTGGCACAATATTATTTTAGGCCCTTGTAAAAGATCTTTATCTAGGGCTAAAACTGCCCTGCAGTTGTAAGGTTGCCTTTCGAATTAACCCTGTTTAGACTGATACCGGGATGAGAGCAGAAACCAAGACACAACAATCTCTTAGAAAATGTTGACTCACCAACTTTATTAGCATGCAGCCACATATATAAAACACAGAAAATCATCTCCATAGGGGCGTGAAAAGGTGATAGAAAACTGCAATGCAATAGGCCAGCTTGAATATCGCCCCATAAACTCACTTTCCCAAAACATGCAGATGACCTTTACATATTATTTCTCCCACAGAGCACTGTCTCCAGGGAGACAGAATGTTTTTACTAAAAGTGCTGAGAAGAAGACTCCGATGGCTCCTTGGTGAGGCCAAAACATGAGATAAGCAGGTGCTGAAGCAAAAATATAGGACAAGAGTCAAGGACAGAACTGTCTCTCAGCAGAGGATTTAAATGTTTGAATCATAAGATGAATAGACATTTTACAATATAGCTTCTGAGTGGACAACATAACCCCACCCCACCCCCACCCCCGCTAAGACAAAAATGACATCTGCTTGGTTCAAAATGACGGCTGTAGAGAAATATAGATTTCTCACAGCGCTATATAATTCAATTAATTTCAAACAAACATTGCATTTATTAGAACAAGCAAGTTATGAGCTAGCATATCATCAATCCCAGTGGTGAAATGGGTACTGTGTCTGCGTACAGACCTGATGATTGCAGGTTTGACCCCTACCTGTCTCAACCCTGGTTTGAATCAAGGTCATAAACTAAAAGATAAACCTTTCACTACATTTTATTACAGGAAAAAGCTCTTTCCCCTCTTATCTGGTACTTTTTGTACACAAGCTCACCAGGCTGAAAGAAAGTCACATAGTGGGCAAAAATGCTTTTTCTGTTTGAGTAGAAAGATTGCAGTTAACTGTAAGGAAAAGGATGGTTAGGTAAAATAAAAATAGTAGGAAATCATGAATTGAAGTATATAGGATTTTTTATGTTATATGCACAATGCAAAAATAGAGTTCTTTAAAAGTAAGTATTTCACAAAAATATGATGCTCCATGATAACACATTCTACTTAGCTCAGATAGCCTTAAAATCTAAAAACATTCTTGTCTGATTAAAATACTGCCAATAAAAGTTACTCTCCTCTTGCCAAACGGAAGAAAATACTTTTCCTGAAATAAAAATGTCATTACCATAAATTCATTAAATGCATGGCCAACTGAGATAGTCTTCAATTAACATATTAACATATTCTCAATGAGTTATGGTGATCCTTTCTCCTTTCTGTCCACATTTTATATACATTTATAGTAAATGAACTACTAATCTACCACATTAATGTGAAGCATCAGACAATTTTATTTGGAAAGTCTAATCCTGGAAATTGTAAGCCATAAAGGTGAGAACTGGATGAAGGTCCATATTTGCACAATGTCTTCTTCAGGTTAGAATTAATGATACCTGGAAATGTGAAAATAAGAGCAAAGAACTGTAGAGAGCAAGGAACATATTGCCCTGACATACACATCTTAATTTTTTTTTTGGTTAATTTTGTTTTTTGTTTTTAATTTCACACTACTGTCAGGATTTATGTTTATTCATCTCCGATACAGAAAGATAACGGATGATAAATAAACAGTAATAAAACTGAACATAACTTATAACAGTAAAAAAATGAAAAAATCCCGGCACCTCGAGGTGAAAGCAAAATTCCTCCTTTTATTTTCGGAGCATGTAACAAATCAAGTATACACAAGTCACGCAGTAAAACGCATTTTTTCGGCTCTCCTGAGCCTTCATCAGCTGGCGTCTTCCTCCCATGTGTGAGCTTTTAAGGCATCTGACATTCCTGCAAATTATGTCACTTCCTGTGAGCCGCATCAATCAAAGTATGTCACTTCCTGTGAGCCATGTCAATCAAAGTATGTCACTTCCGGTGAGCCGCGTGATTCACTCTGTCACTGTCACAATACAGGGACTATCACGGACATTGATCACTGTGGTACTATTAACAATCTTATAATTCAAAATGGAACCATTGTTCCTATCTATTGAAAACCTTACTTTAACAAAAAACCTTCAGAATATAATATTGTTTCTCACGTTTTTCAATATATAATTCACAATATTACAATACTTAGTACAAGGTTAGGTTAGTAACTTCAATGAACATGTTATAGTACGTCAGTGTAAGAAAAAGAACAAAATTTTTTTTCTATACCATGTTTCTCCCCACTATTCTGATGGTCCAAACATTCTGTTGTAGGAGAAAATAATAATTAGTGATGAGTTACATTCGGCAGATTTCATAATCCTATTTAAGCCATGTGCTCCAAGGTTTTAATTCATGTATCCAGAAAGCCTCTTTCCGTAGAAAAGTTTTGTTAGTCTCCCCCCCCCCCGTCCGGTGGATCCATTTTATCGATTACTGATATTATAATGGGGTAAAGAATGATAGTTTTTTTAAAATGTGCCGGCAGTGGGATAATAAGTTTTCCTTCTAATTGGGGATTTGTGCTGACCTATGCGGTCTCACACGTGGGTGTTTCGCCCCATATAGAAACCCACATGACATTTTATAATGTATATAAAATCCTTTGAATTACATGAAGTAACTTTTAATTTTATATGTCTTCCCTGAGTGTGGATGAAAAAAGGAGTCTGCTTGCTCATATTACTGGATTGGGGGAGAAAGCGAAAAAGAAGGGAGGGAGGACAAGTACGAACCCAAGGAAACGGTCTTCCCCAATTTCAGAGAACACATCTGAACTCAATGCGCTCAGGAAAACAAAGGCGGGAAGTGCCGTGGGTAAGTGGGAGAAAGTATGAAAAGGGGAAAAAAAACAAGGTGGGGCACTTGGCTGGCACTTTTTTTCTTGTTGGCATATGCTAATACGGAGTATGGTGTTTTGCCTCCTCACTTCTTGCACTACCGAAGTCTCGTGGCTCTCAACTAATGCTAATTTATTTTTTTTTTTTTTTAATTTGTCGGCAATTTATATTGCATATCAGTGGGGGGGGGTGGGGCTCTTGTGAATTGATGAAACCTCCAAAATCTGTGGGGTGTTATGTATGCTTCTATCACCATGCCAATGTTTTCGAATGGACTTTGTCAAAATTCTGTAAACATTAAGGGGTTGAAATGATTGTGGGGGGTGAATGTGAAAACTTAGTGAATGATGATGAATTGATGATTGTATGAAAAAACCTGGCGTGAAGTGTGATGAATGAATTGAATGATGAATGATGGATGAATGAAAAATTTGTCTGATTTTGAAACGGATGATGGATGATGATTTGGAATTTGAATGAGAATGAATGTATGTGAACGTGTCTTTTGATGAAAACTGTCTTCTGACAAAAGGTAAACGGGGGCCTAGGAAGCTGAGTACTATATCCTCTAGTTTCTTTCGCTTAGAGTGACGACTCCCGATTCTTCTAACATATTTCACGGGGTATATCTCGTTATAAATCTAGTTCTTCATCAAGGAATTCTTGTGTGTTGTTTTTTAAGTGCGGGGGGGGGATATCCGTTTTGACCGCGCCGTAGCGTCGCACGGCATTGTTCTTGTCCGACTGCCTGACGCCTCGGCACGCACACTTCAGTACCAGTATTAGTACTATCTTGCTTTAGTGTTACCTAACAGTACGAGTCTTAGTACTATTTGTATGAGGGTTACCTTACATTACCAGTCTCAGTACTATCTTTTGTTAGTGTTACCTTACAGTACCAGTCTTAGAACTATATCATTAATGTTACTTTACAGTTCCAGTCTTAGTACTATTTGCATATAGCTGAATATGTGTCAACTTACAGAGCCATTCCTTTAACATGCACACATATACAGCATTAATACACAGCATACACACATATATAGCATACACACACATACACAGCATATATACACATTTGTCCAGTATATACAGCATATACAAACATACACAACATATATACATAACATAAACACATATATACACAAACACACACATATACAGCATAAATACACATGCATTTAGTATATACAGCATACACACATATACAGCATATATATATACACTCACCGGCCACTTTACCACTGCTCGTTAACTTTAATTTCTAAGCAGCACCAATCAATGCGGCAACCTCAGTGCATTTAGCATGTAGACATGGTCAAGGCTCCTGCAGTTCAAACCGAGCATCAGTATGGGGAAGAAAGATGATTTTAGTGCCTTTGAACGTGACATGGTTGTTGGTGCCAGAAGGGCTGGTCTGAGTATTTCACAAACTGCTGATCTACTGGGATTTTCAAACACAACCATCTCTAGGGTTTACAGAGAATGGTCCAAAAAAGAAAAAACATCCAGTGAGCGGCAGTTCTGTGGGCGGAAAAGCCTTGTTGATGCCAGAGGTCAGAGGAGAATGGGCAGACTGGTTTGAGCTGATAGAAAGGCAACCGTGACTTAAATCGCCACCCATTACAATATATATACATATATATATATATACACACACACACACACACATACAGTATATACACATACATACAGTATATACACAACATACACACATATTCAGCATATATACAAATGCATCCAGTATATACAGCATACACACACATCCAGTATATACACATATATACAGCTTACACACATATACAGCACATATACACACATACAGCATATATACACAGCATACACACACATATACAGCATATAAACATATGCATCCAGTATATACAGCAGACACACATATATACAGCATATACACATTATATAAACACATATACAGCATATATACACATAAACACCATATGCAGTATATACAGCATACACACACATCCAGTACATACACACATATATAGCATATATACAGCATACATACATATACAGCATATATATACACACATATACACACACATCCAGTATATACACACATATACAGCATATTTACAGCATATGTACACAGACATCCAGTATATACACACATACACAGCATATATACACAACATACACACAAATATGCAGCACACATACACATACATGCAGTATATACAATATATACTACAATTACACACTAAACACATATACATTTACTTGAGTATTAACTATACTCACCCACTCACGGGACAGGCAGCAGTTGAGGTTGGTGGATGGGTCTGGCCGCTGGTGAGGAGGGTGGGCGGACTGGGCCATATGTCGGACGTGCCACTGCCAATCAACCAGTTTGCAGCCACTTCTGTGGGCATGGCTGTGATTGGCCAGGTGGGACATGTGACTCTGCTGAATAAGAGCAGGGTCACATGTCCAGATGCCATTACAAGCAGGAGACAGAGCTAGGGAGAGGTTGCTGCTCTTTATAGGGTCAGTCAGACAAGCAAAGACTTCTCAAATACCAAGGATTGCCCTTTTCATAGAGAGAAGGCTACTGTGATTTGGGATATGTGGAATCGTTTTAGGCAACTGTAAAGAACTGAATGAGGCAACTGGCTGCTATAGTCCAGGGCCAGAATTTGTACTATTATCATGTCCAGCATAATCCATCAATACTTTAGAAGACCAGACTTAATATTATTATCTAGGATCATATAGTAATAACTTAAAGGTACAGACTCAGTACAGTTTGCAGTTACAGCACCATCCAGCAATATCTTAAGTTTCTGTTGATCCAGGATGTTATTCTAGTGGTCTGGAGGGATTTTAGGAGACCTTTTTATATGTCGTATCCATTCTTGGAATACACGCTTCACCCTGCCTTGTAGAGGACAAGTATTTAAGATTTCTACCTGCCTCTCACTGTCAGGTTACATTCACACACATGTGTGCCCGCCATACCATAGCACAGCGGGCACACGTTGGTGCACGGGAGAGGAGGTGGGTCAGCGTTGGTCACTGTGCTATGGTACGCGGGAACCACATGTGTGTGAATGGTAACTGACAGTGGAGCAGGTAGACAATCTTAAATACTTGGCCTCTACAAAACTGGATATTTTTGACAGGGCCCAATTGGCTCTAGCTATAGACTTTATGACATTTAATATTTCTGGAGGGCCCAGGACCGGTCTCGTTTTAACATTTTGGGGTGCACATCAGGGCATTTCAATCTATTCAATTTTTCTGGAGGGCCACCTACCTGCTCCTCGGTTGAAAACTTTTTTGGACTGCCAACAACAGGGCCACTCAATCTATTTATTTTTCTGGAGGGGCACTACCTGCCTCTCTGGTTTGAAATTTTTTTGACTGCCACATACACGCACTCAATTATCCATTTTTCTGGAGGGCCACCTACCTGCTCCTTGGTTGAAAACTTTTTGGATGCCACCTACAGGCACTCAATCTATGCCATTGTTCTGGAGGGCCACTACCTGCTCCTACTGGTTTGAAAACCTTTTTGGACTGCCCACATACAGGGCACTCAATCGATTACCATTTTTCTGGAGGGCCACTTACCTGATCCTCGGTTTTTGAAAACTTGTTTGGACGCCACATAAGGCACTATCCAATTAAATTGTCTCACCATAGAAGCCATCCCCACACGTTGTCTCCATTGCACCCTCCAGAAAGTCGGCCACATATAGCTCTGCCTCCATACATCGGCCCTATATCCAAACGAGGTGGGTCAGGCCAGAAATTTGGTTGTTCATGGATCACATCAAACTTTGTCGCCAACAGCTGGTTATCCACAAAAATATATGGCAAATTTTATTCATGTACCAATATTATGTCAGCGCTTCTTGCGCTTCTGTTTACATTCCCTCACCCGCCATACTTAAAATTATAAGAATTGCTAGACACTTGATCTTATAAAAAAGGTCTTAGAAGGGAGTTGGGAGTAAGTAGCTAGAGACACGGGGCTGGATGGCGGAAAGCTAGGCCTGGAGCGGAGCGCCAGCTCCATGCCAAGATCAACTAACATAGTTTAAATGGCAGCACCTTTAATATTACTACTAGTTCACTGCTCCATTAAATGGTCCCTTATCAAACGAGCTGTGTTCAGGGCAGGAATTTGGGTTTTCATGCTTCCATGTTAACTTTGTCGCCACCCTGCTGTGTGTAATCCACAAAACATATACTGGCAACTTTGATCATGTACCGATATTATTTGAGAGCTTCTTGCTCACCTCTTTGCGTCCTCTCTGCCAACCCATTGGTTTGAAGCTGAGTCCAGTTAGGGTATGTCGCCATGCCACTCTCTAGCTGCGATGCTGCCAGCTGCAGTCCTGCTGCGTCCCTATGTGTCATGGTCAATTATGGAGTTTTAGATCCTCTAGTTAATTCTGTAACTCGTAATGGCATGCTGTTCCCGAGTTGTTGGCATAATGGGCACATCAAGCAGCCTCAGAGGCATCCATTGCATGCCTGCCCCTGCTGTTTCCTGCCATGTCCGTAGGTGTTTCAATCCTTTTATGAGGTCCAGGTGTTTGGACAAAGTTCCTGTGCAGAGCTTGGTCCCCTTGAAAAATGGCTCGAGTCTCCATTGCTTAATGGGGTCGTATTCTAGAAGCACGAGAATCGGGAAAAAGTTCGTCGCTAAAAACGAGTACCCGAGCATGTTCAGTGCTCGCTAATCTCAACCGTCACACATTAGTTCAAACAGTAGTCTCCAGACGTAGAATACATTTAGGGAGGTATCACATATACCCATCTATAAATGTTTAACCTTTGAACTGTAGTCATTATCCCCAAGAACTGTTGTCCACTATGTTTTATATAGATATATTTTGGGGGCAAAGGGACAAGAATCGAAATTTTAAAAAAAATGACTGGAGTGTTTGCCTGTAAAAAATCTTTATCAGAATATTTTAGTTGATTGTGAAAGCCAATCAAAGTTTTCACTTCCCACAGCTGTTTATTAAATGAAAGCTGGCTGTGGTGGGTTCCATGGTCAACGGGACCAGTTTTAACATAGACACTTATGATAAATCTCTCCATAGGAGAAGGGACGGTCCATTCTACACTTATTCTTAGGATTGTACATTTCTTATAACATGAAAGCTATGTCTGAAAACATATGATAGGTTGATAAGATTGGGAGGCCCATGGGGCAGGACTTGATTGAAAGCTTGTGACAGGGCTGTGTAAATGGCTTTTGTAGTGTGCGCTATAGAATTAAAGACCGAGATTATTATAATGGTCTCCAATCAACATAAATCCTTTTAACACTCCTTTTAACATTTTAAAGAAATCTAAATTCTTTTAAACAGACTTGCTTTCACGGATCTCCAGTTTTTAAAATATGGAGAGTCTGAGTTTGTAAAGCCGCATATGGAATTTGGATGGCGCAATAAATAAAGCTTTAATTATTATTTAAGCCAATATTATAAAGACTTTTGAGTACTGCCCTTACTGTCTGTTAAAGTCATTTAGACATATCAAAACAGATTGATGCAACAAAACGGCCACTTGTACAAAGATCTGGGCAAGTCTGGTGCCTTCTATTTAAGTTTGTTCCTCAATTCAATTTTGTATATCAACACATGATTATTCTTTTTTTTATACTGTTTACAAACAAGCTCTTTATAGATCATGTTTGGAAAACAGTGTCATACATAACATGACTAGTTTGATCAGCTTTAGAATTTTCAGGAATCAGGATGTTTTGAGTTTGTTTATTCTTATGTTCAAGATTGTATTTTAGAGCAAGAAAAAGCAAACAATGTCTTATCTGGTTTCTTCTTCATAGAAAATCACTTGATAGATCAGTACGAAGCGGGATTTGTTGCAGGAAGGCGGAGGTCCTCGTATTGTTATTCATTGTAGTGTCCAAGAATAAAGTCAGGGCTTGGGCGCCCAGCATGTTAATAGGTACTGCAAGGGCTTGGAAATCATTATTGTGGGTCATTTGCTTCATTATGTTGTACAGCAAAGACTTGAGAGGCAGCAATAGAGATTAAAACATTTCAATCAACTGGCGGTTATTGATGGAATAATATAATAAGTTATCTTACTAAATAACATTGACAGGAATTAACCAGCCTTAGTAACATTATTAATGACTCTTTCTAAATTAATATAAATGGTAATCAAGAAATCACTTAGGCATAGTGCAATGAGGAGGACAGGAAAACTGAAATATCAAATGTATTGGATACTACCAGCACAGAACTAGCATGCATGGGGATGGTGGGCGGGGTGATGTACTGGTCCAAAACATGCTCTGTTAGGAGTCCTAATTTCTGGCTCAAAAAAAATTTAAAGCCAAGAATGCATCCAAAAGTAAACCAAACAAAATAATTAAGACAGAGCTCTCCACAATACAGAAACTAGCTATTCTGGAGAATAGTTGTTCATAATTATGTTATGGGAGATCACGGGGCGCTCATTTAAATATTTTAAAACTTGTTAATAATATCTACCGTTTCCCACTCCTACCCCGTTCCTGTGCCGAGCTGCACTGCTCCTCTTCCCCATGCAGCTCTGGCTTCATGCTGCTCACACGCAAGCGTGGGGCTTCTCTCAAAAGACATGCGTGAGCTTGCATAGACTGATACGATGCAGAGTGGTGGCCCATTTTTGATGAAGCCAGCCAGACCAGCTATTATTTAAAATATTCAATTTGAATCCTGTTAATGAGGAAATTGTGGCATACTGTCAGGACCTGAATAATCGCAAATGCTAGCTTATTGCTACTTTGTGATTATTTGCCGATCAACACCTTCACGCCAGTGGGGCGTGAAGGGGGGACGGGCGGCCGAGGGAGGGCGAGCTGGCCGGGAGTGGGCCGGCGCAGGGTGTTACTGTCCCTGCGCCGGCGAACTCGCTGCTACCGGCGAATTCAAGGCCTGCCTGGCATAGGTGAATGCTTGAAGCTGGCTGCTGCCCAATCACAGAGGCGGAAGCCTCTTGTGTATCCGCTGCGAACCAGCAGCAGGCGGGGCTATCATACGCTGGCACATGAGCACCAGTGTATGATAAATATGCCTCAGTGACTCTTTAAATTTGCAAATGTAGTTAATTTGACAGTTACATTTGAATCTGGCATCTGGCAATTAAGATCTTAAAGCCTGTTGCCTCCACCAGTCGCAATGGTAGCATTTCAAGCCAGCAATTTGAAAATGCTCATTCAGGACCAGGCTTGTGCATGCCATGGCCCAAACTTCCTCTTTCTCTTCCTTTATTTGGGGGATAGAAAGCTGAATATATGGTGTGGACCCTTTGGTTGGTAGGGGTGTTGTCAACTGTGCCTTTACAGGTGATCTGTAGTACAGGCTGTGCCAGCCGAAGTGGCAGGGGTAGCCTCAGGTGTGTGCAGGCTTTTTTGATCGACCGACTTTGGCCAATTATAGAGTAGCTGCCCAGCTGCAAATTACATGTGTTCTGTCTTCGCACTCTGGGTAAATAAAATGCCAAGTTGAGACACCCTGTGGCGGCTATTGGTTTGCGTTTATCCTGTTATCCTCTCCACTCAGTTTGAACATTGCAGAAAGAACAGCAGTTGGCCAGTTGGTAGTGATGGCAGGTTTGCAAAATTTATGTAGTCCGTATTCAGGGATAAGCAGTTATAGTTATTACACGTGCCCCATGGGCGGCCATGGACGCAGGGGAGCTGTACCGTGCAGCACAACGTGTGTGGCATCATGTCCATTCCAGTATTACGGCGCTGTGTGGCATGTATCTATGTTTAGAGGGGCGGGGCGTGACCACGGGCACACGTTGGTGCACGGGAGAGGAGGTGGGTCAGCGTTGGTCACCCCCGCCCCTCTAAATAGCGATACATGGCACACAGCGCCGTAATACTGGGAAAGATAGGACATGATGCCACACGTGTGCTGCACTGTACAGCTCCCTGCGTCCATTGCCGCCCAATGGGGCACGTGTATACATATAACTGCATTATCCCCTGATATACGGACTACATAAATTTTGCAGAACATGCTCATCACTACCAACTGCCAACTGCTGTTGCTTTCTGCAATGTGCAAACTGAGCTGGAGAGGATAACATGGATAAAAGGCAACCAATAGCCAGCCCACAGGGTGTCTGCAACTTGGCATTTATTTACCCAGAGTGCAGAAGACAGAACACATGTAATTTGCATGCTGGGCAGCTACTCTATAGAGTGTGGCCAAAGTCGGTCGATCAAAAAAGCCTGCAAACACCTGAGGCTACCCCTGCCACTTCGGCTGGCACAGCCTGTACTACAGATCACCTGTAAAGGCAGAATGTGACAGTACCACCACCAAGAGTGTCCACACCATATATTCAGCTTTCTATCCCCCAAATAAAGGAGAGAGAAAGAGGAAGTTTGGGCCATGGCATGCACAAGCTCTGGTCCTGAATAGGAGCATTTTCAAATTGCTGGCCTTTGAAATGCTACCATTCAGACTGGTGGAGGCAGACAGCTTTAAAGATCTTAGATTGCCAAGATGGCCAGATTCAAAATGTAAACTGTCAAATTACTACATTTGCAAAATTTAAAGAGTCACTGAGGCATATTTATCATACACTGGTGCTCATGCGTATGTTCGCAGCGGGATACATCAAGAGGCTTCCGCCTCTTGATGTATCGGGGCAGCCAGCTGCGCAGCATTCATCCTATGCCAGGCAGGGCACATATGAAAAGTCGCCGGTAGCAGCGAGTTCGCCGGCGCGGGGACAGGAACGCCCTGTGCCGGCCCACTCCCGGCCAGCTGCGCCCTCCACTCGGCCGCCCGTGCCCCCCTTCACGCCCCACTGGCGTGAAGGTGGCGGATTGAGGCAAATAATCACAAAAGCTAGCAATAAGGATAAGGATAAGGATTCAAAATTGAAATATTTTAAATAATATAGCTGGGTCTGGCTGGCTTCATCAAAAATGGGCCACCACTCTGCATCTTTTCTGCTATTTTAAGACCCTCCCTCAACTTGTGAACTTCAACTCATACTGTCACATGAAAGACAAGGAGCATTCCAAGGCCCAGTAAGACCAAGATCGTGGACTGTCACAAGGCGGGCACGGGTTACAAAACCTTTCCATGTAGTTTGGGCCTACCTGTCTCCACTGTTGGAAGCATCATCCGTAAGTGGAAGGCTTATGGAGCTACTGTTAGCCTCCACGACCTGACAGGCCTTTGAAAGTTTCTTCCGTGCTGAGGGCCAGTATTTCCGAAGAGTCAAGGCTAACCAAGGACAACAAGTAAGGAGCTCCGTGAAGATCTCATGGCAGTGGGGACATTGTTTCAGTCATCCCATAAGTAACGTACTCCACCGGCAATGGTCTCCATTCCAGACAGCGTGTAAGTTATCTTTACTTTCAAGCGCATGTCAATGCTCGTTTACAGTTTGCTCATGTCATGGATGACTCTTAACCGACGGGTCAATGTTCTCCTGGTCGATGATATGTGCGTGTTGGAGTCTGGATGGCACTGCTAGACCCCAAGATACCATCCCTACGTCAAGCCTGGTGGTGCAGCATCAGCGGTGGGCTGCTTCTCGCCAAGGGCCTGAGCATCTGGCGCATCCTGGGGAAGATGGATAGCAACGGCCTACTTAGAGATCATTTGGCCAGAACCTCCGCTCCTCCATCAGGTCGAAGATGCTCATCATTCATCTTCCACAAGACAACGACCCAAAGCACACACCCAGAAAACCAAGCACCCTGGTCAAGAGGTAAAAACAGGTGTTCAGTGGCCTTGTCATCTCCGACCTTAACCCATTGGAAAACTGTTAGAAGGAGCTCAAGATTAATCGCACTGAGTACAAACCCAAATGAACTAGATAACTATTGAAGTAGATCTGCATGGAGAGTGGGCCAGATAACCCAGAACTTGTGCCGGCCTGACAGTCTTATAAAAGACGATTATTAGCTGGTAATTGCAAACAATGGTTATTCCATCACAATATATAACCTGAGCTAGGTTGAATATTACTTGAACCCACCATTTTATTTTCAAATTTATTACAATATAACTAGCAAGAACTTTTTGATTTAACTGGATATTTTTGACAGGGCCCAATTGGCTCTAGCTATAGACTTTATGACATTTAATATTTCTGGAGGGCCCAGGACCGGTCTCGTTTTAACATTTTGGGGTGCACATCAGGGCATTTCAATCTATTCAATTTTTCTGGAGGGCCACCTACCTGCTCCTCGGTTGAAAACTTTTTTGGACTGCCAACAACAGGGCCACTCAATCTATTTATTTTTCTGGAGGGGCACTACCTGCCTCTCTGGTTTGAAATTTTTTTGACTGCCACATACACGCACTCAATTATCCATTTTTCTGGAGGGCCACCTACCTGCTCCTTGGTTGAAAACTTTTTGGATGCCACCTACAGGCACTCAATCTATGCCATTGTTCTGGAGGGCCACTACCTGCTCCTACTGGTTTGAAAACCTTTTTGGACTGCCCACATACAGGGCACTCAATCGATTACCATTTTTCTGGAGGGCCACTTACCTGATCCTCGGTTTTTGAAAACTTGTTTGGACGCCACATAAGGCACTATCCAATTAAATTGTCTCACCATAGAAGCCATCCCCACACGTTGTCTCCATTGCACCCTCCAGAAAGTCGGCCACATATAGCTCTGCCTCCATACATCGGCCCTATATCCAAACGAGGTGGGTCAGGCCAGAAATTTGGTTGTTCATGGATCACATCAAACTTTGTCGCCAACAGCTGGTTATCCACAAAAATATATGGCAAATTTTATTCATGTACCAATATTATGTCAGCGCTTCTTGCGCTTCTGTTTACATTCCCTCACCCGCCATACTTAAAATTATAAGAATTGCTAGACACTTGATCTTATAAAAAAGGTCTTAGAAGGGAGTTGGGAGTAAGTAGCTAGAGACACGGGGCTGGATGGCGGAAAGCTAGGCCTGGAGCGGAGCGCCAGCTCCATGCCAAGATCAACTAACATAGTTTAAATGGCAGCACCTTTAATATTACTACTAGTTCACTGCTCCATTAAATGGTCCCTTATCAAACGAGCTGTGTTCAGGGCAGGAATTTGGGTTTTCATGCTTCCATGTTAACTTTGTCGCCACCCTGCTGTGTGTAATCCACAAAACATATACTGGCAACTTTGATCATGTACCGATATTATTTGAGAGCTTCTTGCTCACCTCTTTGCGTCCTCTCTGCCAACCCATTGGTTTGAAGCTGAGTCCAGTTAGGGTATGTCGCCATGCCACTCTCTAGCTGCGATGCTGCCAGCTGCAGTCCTGCTGCGTCCCTATGTGTCATGGTCAATTATGGAGTTTTAGATCCTCTAGTTAATTCTGTAACTCGTAATGGCATGCTGTTCCCGAGTTGTTGGCATAATGGGCACATCAAGCAGCCTCAGAGGCATCCATTGCATGCCTGCCCCTGCTGTTTCCTGCCATGTCCGTAGGTGTTTCAATCCTTTTATGAGGTCCAGGTGTTTGGACAAAGTTCCTGTGCAGAGCTTGGTCCCCTTGAAAAATGGCTCGAGTCTCCATTGCTTAATGGGGTCGTATTCTAGAAGCACGAGAATCGGGAAAAAGTTCGTCGCTAAAAACGAGTACCCGAGCATGTTCAGTGCTCGCTAATCTCAACCGTCACAATTGTCAAACAGTATCTCCAGACGATAGAATACATTTAGGGAAGGTAATCCTACTACCTTCATTATAAAGGTTTACCCTGACTTTAGTCATTATCCCAAGACTGTGTCCACTATGTTTTTATCAGATATATATTTGTGGGGCAAAGGGACACGAATCAATTTTAATTTAAAAAATTACTGGAGTGTTTGCCTGTAAAAAATCTTTATCAGAACTATTCCTAGTTGATGTCGTGAAGCCAACAAAGTTTTCACTTCCCACACTGTTATTAAATTGAAAGCTTGAGCTGTTGGTGTTCCATGGTCAACGGAGGACCAGTTTTAACATCAGACACTTTGATAAATCTCTCCATAGGATGAGGGGGTCCATTTACACTTATTCTTATGGATTGTCACATTTCTTATACATGAAAGCTATGGTCTGAAAGACATACTGGATAGGGTTGATAAGATTGGAGGCCCCATGGGCAGGACGATTGGCAAGCTTGTGACAGGGCTGTGTAATGGTTTTGTGTGTGCGTATAAAATTAAAACAGATTATTATAATGGTCTCCAATCAACATAATCCTTTAAATCTCCTTTTAACATTTTAAGAAATCTAAATTCTTTTAACAGACTTTGCTTCAGATCTCCCATTTTTAAAATTAGAGAGTCTGATTTGTAAGCCGCTATGGAATTTGATGGCGCAAAAATAATAAGATTTAATTATAGTATTATTAAGCCTAATATTATAAGACTTTTGAGTACTGCCCTTACTGTCTGTGTAAAGTCATTCTAGCATATCAAAACAGTATTTGATGCAACAAAACGGCCCTTACAAAATCTGGCGAAAGTCTGGTGCCTTTCTATTTCAATTTGTATCCTCAATTCATTTTTATATCACACATGATTATTCTTTTTTTTATACGTTTCAACTGCTCTTTATAATCATGTTATGGAAGAACATGTCATACATAACATGACTAGTTTGTCAGCTTTAGAATTTTCAGGTATCAGGATGTTTTTGATTTGTTGTATTCTTGTGTCAAGATTGTTTTTAGAGCAAGAAAAAGCAAACAATGTCTTTCTCGGTTTCTTCTTCATATAAATCACTTATGATCTGTAAGAACGGGATTTAGTTGCAGAAGCGGAGGTCCTGTATTGTGTATATGCATTGTAGGTCCAATTGATAACAGTGCAGGCTTGTTGCGCCCAGCATGTTAATAAGGTACTGCAAGGGACTTGGAACATCATTATGGTGTGTCATTTGCTTCTATGTTGTACTCAGCAAAGACTTGAGAGGTCAGCAATAAGAGATTAAAACATTTCAATCTAAACTGGCGGTTGTATTGATGAAGTAATACTAATAGTGATCTTTACTAATAACCATTGCAGTGAATTAACACAGCCCTTAGTAACATTATTAATGACTATTATCTACAATTAATATAAATGTATCAGAATCACTTAGGCATAGTTGCAAGGAGAGGACCGGAAAACTGAAATATCAAATGTATGGATACTACGCAGCACAAACTAGTCATGCACTGGATGTGGCGTGAATGTACTGGTCACACAATTGCTCTTTTAGGAGCGCTATTATCTGGCTCTAAAAAATATATTAGCCAAGAATGATCCAAAAATGTTAAACCAAACGCAAATAATAAGAACATGAGCTCATCCACAATACAGAATAAATAGCTATCTGGAGAATAGGGGTTCATAATTATGTTAATTGGAGACACGGGGCTCATTTAAATTAGTTTTAAACTTGTTTAATAATATCTACCAGTTCTACCTCCTACCCTGTTCCTGTGCGTAGCTGCACTGCTCCTCTTCCCCATGAGCCTCTGGCTTCATGCTGCTCACACGACAAGCGTGGGTCTTCTCTTCATCAAAGACATGCGTGAGCTTTGCATAGACTGATACTGGGCTGGAAAAACAGATAATTAATCCAAACATGTGAAGCTCATTGTTCATTGTGCCTGAACTACTTCTTAATACTTTAGGGGAACCAAACAAAATTCTGGTGGTTTGAGGGGTTATATAATAATTGACCCATACTTTTATGTTTAAAATTTATTAAAATTTAACTGCGCAACAGAACTTTTTGGTTTGTAAGATTTATGCATCTGTTAATAAATCCTGCTCTTGTTTGAAGTTTGAAGGCTCTAACTTATTTGCTTCTTATCAAACCTGCAGGGGGTTGAATACTACTTGTAGGCACTGTATGCTGTATTGTGGATGAGCCCATGTTCTTATTATTAATGTTTGGTTAACATTTTTGGATCATTCTTGGCTTAAATTATTTTTTAGGAGCAGAAATTAGGAGCTCCTAAAAGAGCATTGTTTGACCATGTACATCCTACCTCCCATGTCATGCATAGTTCTGTGCTGTAGTATACAATACATTTGAATATTTCAGTTTCCTGTCCTCTCATTGCAATATGCCTAAGTGATGTCTTGATTACCATTTATATTAATTGTAGATAATAGTCATTAATATGTCTAAGGGCTTGTTTAATTCATGTCAATGGTTTTAGTAAAGATAACTTATTATGTATTATTCCATCAATACACCGCCAGTTTAGATTGAAATGTTTTAATCTCTTATTGCTGACCTCTCAAGTCTTGCTGGAGCAACATAATGAAGCAAATGACCACACATAATGACTTTCCAAAGTCCTTGCAGTACCTTATTAACATGCTGGCAGCACAAGCCCTGACTTTATTATTGACTACATTGAATACACAATACAGTGACCTCCGCCTTCTGCAACTAAATCTCTTCTTACAGATCTATCAAAGTGATTTTATATGAAGAAGAAACCAGAGAAGACATTGTTGTTTTCTTGCTCTAAAATACAATCTTGACATAAAGAATAAACATCAAAACAATCACTGAATGTCCTGAAAAATCTCTAGAAGCTGAGCAAACTATGTCATGTTATGTATAACATGTTATTCCATAACAATGATCTGTAAAGAGCTGTTGTAAACAGTATAAAAAAAAGAATAATTACATGTGTTGAATATACAAAGTTGAATTGAGGATACAAACTGAAATAGAAGGCACCAGACTTTCGCCCAGATCTTTGCTACAAGTGGCCGTTTTGTTGCATCAAATATGTTTTGATAATGGTCTAGTAATGACTTTAACAGACAGTAAAGGGCAGTACTCAAAAAGTCTTTATAATAATTAGGCTTTAATAATAATATAATAATCTTTATTTATTTTGCGCCATCAAATTCCATAGCGCTTTACAAATCAGACTTCTCCATATTTTAATAAATCTGGAGATCCTTGAAAGCAAAAGTCTTGTTAAAAGAATTTAGATTTCTTTAAAAGTGTTAAAAAGGAAGTGTTTAAAAGGAATTTATGTTGATTGAGACCATTATAATAATAATAATTCTTTAATTATATAGCGCACACACATTACACAGCCCTGCACAGAGCTTGCCAAATCAGTCCCTGCCCCATGGGGCTCACAATCTTATCAACCTATCAGTATGTTTTCAGACCATAGCTTTCATGTTATAAGAAATTGTACAAATCCATAAGAATAGTGTAATGGACCTCCATTCATGCCTATGGGAGAGATTTATCAGAAGTGTCTGAGTTAAAACTGTCCTCGTTGACCATGGAAACCAATCACAGCTCAGCTTTCATTTTATAAACAGCTGTGGGAGAGTGAAAACTTTGATTGGTTGTCACGAGCAACTAGAATAGTTCTGATAAAGATTTTTACAGGCAAACACTCCAGTAATTTTTTAAAATTTTCTTTGATTATGTCCCTTTGACCCCAAAATATATAATATGATAAAACATAGTGGACACAGTTCTTGGGGATAATGACTAAAGTCAAGGGTAAACATTTATAATGAAGGTATAATGTGATACCTCCCTAAATGTATTCTTATCGTCTGGAGACTACTGTTTGACTAATGTGTGACGGTTAGAGATGAGCGAGCACTAAAATGCTCGGGTACTCGTTATTAGAGACGAACTTTTCCCGATGCTCGAGTGCTCGTCTCGAATAACGAGCCCCATTGAAGTCAATGGGAGACTCGAGCATTTTTCAAGGGGACCAAGGCTCTGCACAGGGAAGCTTGGCCAAACACCTGGGAACCTCAGAAAAGGATGGAAACACCACGGAAATGGACAGGAAACAGCAGGGGCAGCATGCATGGATGCCTCTGAGGCTGCTTGGAAGTTTCCTGACAGGGTCTTGTAACTCCCCTGGTCAGGTGGTGGCTACTCCTCCAATTACATCTCAGCTTACAGAGAATAGAGTGCAATACATGTGATTGGATGACACATCTTACATCACACAAAACAATTAACTCCTGCCTTACCAGGCAGGATCTACCACTGCAATGTTCCCCTGTATCCTATAAGGACTATGTAGTGTGATGTAGTGACATGCTGTGGGGGCTAGTCAGACCCTACACAGGCTGCAAGCTACATAGTGGGACCTATTGGCAACCACTCCTCCGCCTTGCATCGGCGAGGGTGTTGCAAATGTGTGACGGTGTATTGGTCATGGACAGTTCCAATCACGTGACCCTCCCTCTCCAGCCATTTTATGTATTTTATTTATAGGTGTGTATTGGCAAATTACCTAATATCCTGCCCCTCACACATGACAGAAAACATGAGTGGACAATTCCTTTAAGAAACTAAGATTTTGCAATTAGCTTTGGCATATAACACTGTGAATATATTACTGTCCATGAATTTCTGTGATAGGTAGAACACGTTTATAGGAAAGCAGAATTCTGAAAAAATTTTGCTAAACCTTACCCAGAAGTGGTTAAACGTCAAACAGAAAATGATCTCTGTTCCTGCTAAATGCTTATACATTTTTATACATTTTCCTTTTCCAGTCTGTGCATTTTATGGATCAGTGACTGTGCCCTGTGTTAGGTGATCGCTAGCCCATAAAAGGTGCTGCATTAGACAGAGCAATGATTCTTAACAGTCATAAATTGCAATGGATTTATCAAACCAACTTGTAATAGCAGCAGTTCCCAGACCAGTTCTTCAAGTAGACATGCAAGCACATGGACGCCACTGACTACAGGTCATGACCCTTACATTTTATTCATTACATAATACATGTGGCTATAAATACGGAGCTAGTTCTGATAGCCTAGTATTGCAGCAGTTCCCAGACCAGTTCTTCAAGTAGACATGCAAGCACATGGCATTTTAAAATACTATGCTATCAGAACAGCTCCAGTATTTATAACACATGTATTATGTAATGATAAACATGTAAGGGTCATGACCTGTAGTCAGTGGTGTAACTTGAAGCTGGTGGGCCCCAGTGCAAAGCCTGTGCCAGGCCCCCGACTATAATGTATGATTTATAGTAATAGTCTTCTCATATGGGAAAATGACACCATAAGGGCCCCTAAACCTCTTGGGCCCAGGTGCGATCGCAACCTCTGCACCCCCTATAGTTACACCCCTGCCTGTAGTACAGATAAGTCATCGATATAATAATTCATCTGACTTACCAGCAATCACCTTAGAGCAGCTGCCGCCACCAGAACTGACTTTATGCAGTGGCTGAGCCACATCTTGGTAGGTTCCATCCTGGTATAATCATTTTGTGGTATAATCACATCTTTAAAAAATTGCAGTAGCTTATGTGGCTTGATATTGTAAATATTCATCATAGTTTTTCTCTTCTAATAATTTTGTTCCCTGTCAAATTTGCAGAATCAGTACTATAACTGATGTACTGACAAGTATGGGCAGCCTACAGTGAAGAGAGAAAGGGATTATTGTTTTTTAACCCCCCCCCCCCCCCCATGCTATAGCTCAATTTTTTTTCTTTAACTGCGGACGACCCCTTTGAAGGTGTGAAGGTGCTAATTCCTGTTTGCTGACTGACTCCTGTGTTTCTGCTGGTTGGATAGTTTCTTCTTTGATTTTCTTGATTTCCTTCATGATGTCCTATTATTCCTGACTTTGTGCTGCCTGCCCCAGGCTGCACCAGGATTACGATAGAATTCGGCCTGTCCTGACCTCATCCTGCTTCTGACAACACTTTGTGAGATCCTTGGTGCTTTGCACTTGCGTCTCTTGACTAGTCCAAACAATTTATCCCATGACTACTATGATAGAAAGCAGTGAAGCACTGATCCCTTAATAGAAATTAAAGGGTGCAGGACAACAAGGTCCCTTGACTTAATTATAATACTGTTAATCATTATATTATTTGTATATTTCTTTTCTAGCAGCTCTCATCTTTGTAAGCTCTATACTGTTGGGCAGATGTTTAAAGGGGTTTGCAAATGGAAGAAAATCTTCAAATTTCAATCCAATAGTGACATTTACATGATAATTTTAACCCCTTACTTTACAATTTCACTCAGTTTTATTGCTGTTTTTGCTCCTATCAGTCAGTGATGGTCAGTGTAATATTTCAGAGTGTGGGCAGGGACTCTCTAAGCAGACACATTATGATCCCTCTAGTGCTGTGAGATACAGTATGCTGAAAATGTGGTTAGATAATCAAGGTACAAGGTGTTTCAGAACATTGTAATAGTATTTGTCACATAGAAAGAGAGATGAGATAGATCAGACATGAGATGATGAGATGCATATAACATTCTCAGCATTGCTATATCTCAGCTACACACATGCCGTCAGATCTGATGTGCCTCCCTCCCCTCTCCTGCATAAAGACGTTATCTGTCTGTAGCTTGTAGCTTTACTCTTCTCAATGTGTGCTGCTTGCTGGCATGAAATGGCTGTGTGGGCTCGTCCTGGAATGCAAAGGTGGGGGCTGGAGGCAGAGAGGGCAGCATCAGACAGGAGAAGAACACCTCTATTTAATCTTGCTCATCTGTCTATTTTCCTAGCAGGCAGCCTAGCAGGTGGGGGTTGTACACAGATTTTGCACTGGATGTACATATAATGTCTCTTTCAGGCAGTTAATCACTAAGGACAGTCCTACACTGTTAATTTCATGAAATGCTTCTTCCCTGGTACTGGAAATCCAGTCTAAGGAAAACAAAAGGCAGACATATCATGTATAAATTTTAATACTTTGTGCAAATGAGGTTAGAAGTGATGTGTTCAGAAATGAAGTAGCCTCTTCTATGGATTGAAGCAAAAGTGACCTGAATAATTAGCATAGGATCTGATCACAGTATTGAATTTTCAGAATGACAAAATCATTTGAGCTGGTTTCAAAATGCCTTGGTTTCTTACAGTTATTGACCTCTTTGGAGCAAGCCTGACAAGTGTCACTGCTGTAAAGTTCATTAATAATGTGAGGAAGATCAATGTACTAGTAAAATACATACAACAGAGGTGAATTTTTGCGACGGAAAAAGTGTTTATGTTAACCATAGGGCAGGCTTTTTTTTTTTTACAAATATATGAATTAAATAATTAAGAACATCTACTGTACCGACATACAAACCATGCTGCCAATTTAGTGGAAAGTGAAAGACTTGGTATCATATTGTCTGTATAAAGCTCTAAACAATGGCCAGCAACGTTTGGCACAGTAAAAACTATTTCCGTATAGCCCAAAATATTACTCACACATTTCAAAATAAATAGTTCAACGCTATCCATCCACATAGTGGAACAACAATTACCTGTCATAGTGCAAACCTCATTCCAACACAGAGAATGAATTCTCCTTTATTATGTTATTAAGGTTGTAAGGTTACGCAGTCAAAATCTGCATGATATGGTACAGCCGTCCACATACAGGTACAGGCAGTCCCTGGGTTACGTACAAGATAGTTTCTGCAGGTTTGTTCTTAAGTTGAATTTGTATGTAAGTCGGAACTGTATACTTTATTATTGTAACCCCAGCCAAAATTGTTTTGGTCTCTGTGACAATTGGATTTTAAAAATGTTGGGTTGTCATAAATATCAGGATTAACAATAAATCTTAATTGCAGACAACATTGATAACTGTTATAGCTGTTTATTATAGCCTAGGGCAGTGGTGGCGAACCTATGGCACTGGTGCCAGAGGCGGCACTCAGAGCCCTTTCTGTGGGCACTTGGGCCATCGCCCCAGCCCACCAGACAGGACTCTAAGAATCTTTCTGCAGTTCCAAGCAACTTAAAACATGCTGCTTTCAGCTAACATTTTCTATCTTTCTTCTGTGTTGCTGTCCTCAGGAGGCCAATATGATTGAAAGTTGTTGAAGAACAGGGAGCAACAAGTTACTGCTTTAATTTTTGATTGGCACCTCGCGATAAATAAGGGGGGTTTGGTTGCTTTTTGGGCACTCAGCTGCTAAATGGTTCGCCATCACTGGCCTAGGGCAAAATAAACTGTAAATTACCAAAATACAGAGGTCCGTTTGTAACTAGGGGTCGTCTGTAAGTCGGGTGTTCTTAAGTACGGGACCGCCTGTATTTATACTCCTGAACCACATGGTGGCTACTCTAGGAGAAAAAGTGTACATACCTTAGCAAATGTGTGTTGTCTGCACTGAAATGACCGTGCATTTCTATGTTGGTTAACAAGGTTTGCAGTATTGATTTGACTTTGCTTGCAGCTACCGTTTAATCTAAACAGAAATGATAGTGTGGCAGTATAATGATTCCATAGTAACTGTATAGTCAGAATCCTATCATTGGTTCATCATCCATTACTCTATCGATTACATTTGTCAACATCTTTAGCACAGATGATGAAGACCTAATAAGAACCAGTACAAAAAAAGAGAAATGCACAGTCAGACGGATTTTTGAATGGGCGGCAATATATAACAAATAGGTAGAAATTAATATATATGCACATATAATATATCTATCTATCTATATGTATATATATATATATATATATATATATAATGTAGCAATCATTTCTAAAAATAATACTTTAAATTTAGTGCCTGACGAATAACTGTGGGGATTTATTAGGCTGCAGTCATATTGGGGGCATAATGTTCCAGTCTTAATAATCCCATGCTAGATTTACTAAGAGGTTCTAAGAACTTGTTCTCTGGAATGAAATCTATCCCAGGTCCTGAGCGAGCCACTAGGCAATGGCCCCACCTATCCAATGAAGTCATCAGGGCTTCTAGCAATTGGTGGGGGGCATTGTTATACCTTCTTACTGGAAATTGTGTTTTAAATAGCTGGCAAGAATTAAAGAAATGCCTTGTACTAGGATTTTGTAATGGGGTCTGTATTGATGTATAAATCCCACTACTGTGGGGGCATGACATTTGCAAATACTATATAAAAAGACACATATGCATGTTTTTCTCACTATCTAATTTAAAATCATAAACCTTTCCTGTTTGAGGTCAATTAGTATTAGTCAAAACTTTAAATACACTAAGATTACTATGCCTTTCAACTATTTGGGACAACACCTAGGATGATGTGATGACTTTGTAAGCTTCTGGTTTATTGGCAGCATATGAGCTAACTATATACGCGCCTGAGGATGTTTTTGAAGGCACAACTGAAACAAACTGTTTCTTTGTGTAACATCAAAGGAAATTCTAAAGAAATTAGCCAAGATATGAGGAAGAGAATTGTGGATTTGCACAAGTCTGGTTCATCCTTGGGTGCAATTTTCAGAAACCTGAAAGTGCCTCGTTCATCTGTACAAACAATTATATGCAAATACAAACAAGATGGAAATGTCCAGCTCCCATACTGATGAGGAAGGAGACAGGCTTGTGGTACCAAATACTAAAGAAATTTTTGTAAACGTTTGACTTTGCAGAGAGTGATAAAAAATGCCTTAAAAGCCTCTCTCTCTCTCTCTCTCTCTCTCTCATTATTCAGGCAAATATTTTGCAAATATAAATCAATTTGGTAATCCTAATTTAAATTTAAAACGAGAAAGATTTTTTTCTGATTTCATTGTGAGAAAAACATGCATATGTGTCTTTTTATATAGTGTGTGTAAACATGTGTTTTAAACGGTATCAGTAATGAGGGGGATAAGCTCTATTGACAATATTTACCTGAATTGATTGTTGGTGAATAAGAACAGCTCATTCAAGTTAATGATATACTGCAAGACTAACAGAAAAGTTACCTAAAATTATAACAATAGTGCATGTTTTATTGGTAATTTTTTGATGGCAGAGTGTGAGGATACCAACTCTGCAGTTATGCCTTATGGTATTAAGGCAGTTTCTTCTGCAAAGATTGCAGGAGCAGGTTGGGTCTCCGGCTGTCTTGGACAGCTGGAGATACTTGGGACGAGCCATAAGTGGTTCATTACCCATGCTATGGAAATAGACAAACTATAACGCTTTTATGCTACAGTAAAATTCCACTACAAAATCTGCAGCAAACTCTGTGCAAATCCTACATATTACAGTTCTGTGTGACTCAGAGATTACATGGGTTTGTATATATGCAACCTTCTAGCAATATAATCATATTTATTAATAATCAGGTATGAACAGAATTCTGTTTCCTTTCCTCTCCAGAAGCCTCAGCTGTGGTTGTCCCTACTGAAGATGACAGCAGTGTTGATTAAGCAGGAACTTCTGCTGTGCACAGATTGCAAAGTTACAAACCAATCACCAGCAATGAAACTTTATTCTTAGATACCCCTCAATGACTCCACTGGTAAAACCACTGCAATTCTCATGATAGCATGTGCAAGCTAAGCTCTTGAGACACAAACTCTAAATTGCAAGTAAACTTAATGAATATTAAATTCACTTTCATTGTAATGCATCCTTGACTTCCAGCTGATAATTTGCTTTTGCAGATGTGGTTAAACATAATTCAATAATAATGAAATAG
Organism: Engystomops pustulosus; assembly: GCA_019512145.1. NCBI lineage: Eukaryota > Metazoa > Chordata > Amphibia > Anura > Leptodactylidae > Engystomops > Engystomops pustulosus. The sequence continues at coordinate 114,183,877 of CM033641.1, forward strand.
TTAGAACTTGATTAAAGGACCCAAATCATATAAATGTATCTTGAAAGTTCAATTCTTGTTGAATTTGGAAGAATAGACAATTATTTTTGAGTATTGTATTTTGTATTAAGCCTTGAAGTTACACAATGCTGAACAGTTGTATGAAACCATGAACATTGCAGGCATCAATAGATGAAAGTTTTGTTAAACAATATTTTTTTTTAAATTGTTCCACCAGTCAACATTTTAGAAATTGGGTATATTTCCAGTATGCTGCAATGTGCTATGAGGCCCAGGATTCAGATATCAATTACACTGTTTTTTCAAATGTTTAGACTTTGTTTGTTGCAGCACTTGCCATTTGGTATATTGTGAATTTCATAAAATCAGTTTATTGGTTGGAGCACAAATCAAGCTTTGGGAGTTAAGAGTCCTATCAATGATCTGCATGCAGAGCTGTCACTATTATTTATGAGTAGTGATGAGCAGCCAAATCTTAAAAATCTGTCCCGGTACCGAAACGAGACTCAACCCCCCAGCAGTAAGACTTGCGAATGGTACTGACACCTATCATGGGTGATAACTTTTTAAATAGTAGCCAGCATCATTTAAATTGCTGCAGCCATGCACACACAGTACTTTAAATAGGATTGGCAACTATGCCTGTGGCACTAACATGGGTAGGGGCTAAGCCAATCCTGAACCCAAACTTCTAATAAAGAAGACCCAAACCTGGAAATTTCAATACAAACCTGAATTTTTAGTTTCGGGGCTGCTCAACACTATTCATAAGTTGCCACGTGCCACTTACTGACAGTTTTCTTACTATGGGCCATAGCATGAAGAAAGTTATCAATCAATTTCAGGAGGTCAGGTACAGATCCGAACTCTCAATGCATAGCTAGCACTGCAACTAACGAACTATGAGCTTATAAAGACCAAACCATAATGAAAAGTTAGTCCAAACTGATAAACACATGTTGTGTGTCGCAACTTTAGGTTGTATTGGAAATATTTATGATGGAGTTAAACACAATCAGAATATCATTCTGAATTGTAAAAACATAATCCCATTCACAACACCTGATTGATGGTTTTCCAACTTCTGAGGATCTGTCATATTTGTTCCAAGGATAAACATTTTGAAGAAGAAGCCATTGACTTATTATTCAAGATTTTAAAATCCAGGATAAATATTAATGTGTCAAATTTACATGAGAGGCAATGGATGAGGAAAAAAGAACCTGCCAGCAGTCAAATAGTGAGATACATTACCTCTCCATTCAAAAAGGGTCAAAGATGAGGGATGCCTTTACCAAACACTCAAACATGTTTCTGACAGACCCAGTATTTCAGAGATATTTGGCTCCAAAACAGGCAGTGAATTAGCGTAGGTTGAAGAATTTGAGGAAGCTACTGGTGAGAGGCAAGAATCCTGTGCACATTGTTTGGCTCAAAAGGACCTAATTCAAGGGCTTTAGACCTTGTAGGTATTGCATTTTATATCATAGTGTAAAATTTTTGGTCATCCACTATGAAAAATTCCCCTGCAACCTGATCTTTGAAGGGTTTGACAACACAAGAACATCAAACAAATGGAAACTGGAGCATGTCTTAGGAATCCAAGCTGCAGATAATGAGATGGGGGGTGCCTAAATTGAAATGGTACCAAAATATTTCAGGACAATACCAGCCTTTTAAAGGTGAAGCATTAACCAACAACCTATTCAACTAACAAAGGGGGTATATAATGGATTTTAATGTTGGATCGGTTAAGTCCACGGGGCTTAAATGAGAATCTATTATTTGAACTGTTTCTAGTAATTAATATTATGCTTTAATGTCCCTCTTGCTACGCATAAGTTCATAGTAGGGAAGGGATTTTTTTTGTATAGGGTTTATTGTCAACATAGCTAAAATAATACTATCTTAAGATCAACTAAAAGCAGAAAGGAAATTGATCAAGCTGTCTGCACCAGAATTCTGGAGTACTTTCAATGTAAGCAATAGGGAAGGCAGATGGATTTGTGTAACTATAGACTTGCATCATTGTACATTCCTACTGTGTGTGTCTAATGTACAAGACTAGACTCCAAAATAGGTATGTTTTTGGTTGTAAAAAGGTAAAGAACATTCAAAAGTCAAAGCTATTTCATGAAATTATATACTTGTAACTTCAGATTTCAGGAGATTCTGAAGATATATCATGGTCACAAATTATTAGGGTGCAATATGTTTGAAAATACAGGCAGTCCCCAGGTTACATGCAAGATAGGTTCTGTAGGTTTGTTCTTAAGTTGAGTTTGTATGTAAGTTAGAACTGTATACTTTATAATTGTAACCCCAGACAAAAAATTTTTGAGCTCTGTGACAATTGAATTTAAAAATGTTGGATTGTCATAAGAACCAGGATTAGTAATAAATCTTAATTACAGACACCTGTGATAATTGTTATAGCTGTTTATTGTAGCCTAGGGCTAAAGTGCAGTAAATTACCAACATCCAGAGGTCCATTTGTAACTAGGGGTCATCTGTTAGTCAGATGGACTAAGTCAAATGGACTAATAAAAATATATCTGTTCCGCCAGCATGATTTGAATTTGAGGATGAATATTTCGGTAACTATAATGGTGGAGGATTTCAGTACAGGGTACTAACCAATTTCACATTTCAATTTCTTTCCATTCATCTTAAATCTGTAGTCTGTCCTCTTTTTTTCACATTTGCAGATCTCGGACGTCAATAGAAGTCAAGGGGTCTGCAAAAAAGCAGGTAAAATTCAAAACTTTCCACCACCCCCAAAAAAAAGGTTACTTAACCCCTACATGACTGCAATACAGCTACATACAACTGCCATATGGCTACATGTGTCCTATTTGGACATTACCTCTGCAGAAAGGACATCATGACTGTTTCCAACTTTAAACGGCTATATCTCCTGAACACTGGCACCTAGAAACACAATTCTGGTGTCATATTAAAAATTAAAATGGTGTATGGAAGCATAACAGAACCAGAGATATCCACTCTTATAGTTGTATTAAAAACTAGATTTTTAAATAGAGCTTTCTATTTCTGCTTGTAACTTTTAAGAATGAATTTCTGGTTCTGTGAAACATCCCTACACAGTCCAGATATCATATTAAAGGAAAATTCTCCTGTTTAATATGACAGAATTGTGTTTCTAGGTACCAGGATTCAGGAGATATAGCTGTTTAAATGTGCCCATCTCCAACCTGTCAGCTGAAGGCATAATGTAGAAGGAGCTGCAGGAAATAATTGGCTTACAGTTTGCCGAATTGTAAAAGTACATGCACCCTCTGCATCTGTAGCTGAACTTGGGAAAAGGGTGACAATATGATGGTTTACATATTTATTTTGGAAAAAAGTTTATTCACTACTTTCAATTAGAAAACCTTCTGGTGTAGGTACTGAAGTAATGATTTCATTTTGCACAATTGCAGCATCAACTGCCATATTTGTTTTTTAAAACACCTAGAAAGAAATAAAAGTCTCAGTGTCAATAAACCTTAAACTTATCTTTCTCCAGCAGATGAGATAAAAGCAGCCAAGGCAAATAAATGTAATTGTAGGGCGCTCAACAGTAGCCAGATGTTCCAATTATCTGAACTTGCCGATTATGCTAGCTGGAGAGAAGACAAATAAACTAAGACTATTTACTGTGAAGCTGAGCTTAATGTCTCTAGATTTCAGCCACCAATGTATTATTTCAATCAAAAGTTTTGTTGAATGCTATTTAAATACATTGTACCAAAGTTAATATGTTAAAACCTGTGTTTATTTTTTTGGCGGATATTAAATTCTTTACAACATGAAGTTAATTTGCTGCTATCTGAATCTGACAGGCCACCCTATCTCACAAATTACCAGTACAAATTCAGCCTTTGTTCTCATACAATTGACATGTCACCAACATTTATAGCTAATGAGCTCTTTACTGGATGAAGGATGGTGCCAGAGGTTATCTGGTAGCTAACCCTACTAAACAGACTATAAATATTGCTTTTACATAGCACCTGATAGCTATGTGTTGCTGCATTGTCTTTTTACTGCTACAGTAGACATGTTAGCAATTAAATCAGTTGATTTAATGTCAGGAATGGTGTTTTATTGTATTGATACTGGGATTTTGAATGTAAATCTGAACCACATTCAGCAATCACCATTGTTTTTTTTTATTCACATGCAAAACAATATGTTTTCAATATTAAAAACTCGATCTTTCCTCTCATAAATCTTAGTTATCAGTTACATGTGAAAACAGAATCTCTGCTTCTATGTTTCAAAAAGCAGAACATTCCTGCTGTAATAGCTTAATGGAGATTCCTATTTTTATTAATGCTTAGGAAAGGTCATCAATATTAGATTGTGGGAGCTCAACTGCTGGCACCCCATCCATTTATCTGGTTAAAAGATCCACCATGATCACCAGGCAGCTGAATGATTGAAGCATTAGGAGAGATGTAAGAAATTGGATATAACCCAAAATAGTAAAAATTACTTCTCAATATACTTAAATCAAATAATACAAACTCAATTCTTAAATTAAAACAATAATTATCCTTATTTCTCTCCCCAAAATAAGACCACTAAAACAACAACTCTTACGGAAATAAGTTCTTAACCAGTCTGTCAAATGGAAAAGTTATGTCTCTGCCATATAAATGTGGTATTTCCGTAATCGTGGTGACCCATATAATACAAAGAACACATTATTTTTGGTGAACAGCAAAAAGATCTTACCGAAAATTGATGATTTTCATTTCCTCCATCAAGAAAGAGTTAATAAAAACTCATCAATTAGTCATAGATGAAACTTTGTGGAGCTTTGTGTTATTAAATTCATTATGAATGCTTAATTTTCCACCCAAAATGAATGTATTGTCCAAAAATTTTTATTTCTAGATTGCACCTTCAGTTTTTTAACCCATAAAATACACCTAGAAGGGTTACCAAACTTATTAAAAGTGTGTTTTCATACGTTTAGGGGTGTAGTTTCCATAATGGGGTAACTTATGCGTCTACCTATTATTTAGACCTCTCGCAGTTAATTGAAAGTTGAGTAGGTCCTTATAAATATAGGTTTTGGCGATTTTCCAAAAAATGCTAAAAATCACATCCAAACTCTAAGCCTTGTAACATTCTAGAAAAATAAGTGGGTGCTTAAAAATAAAGCATGAATGTATGTTATTAATTAATTTGGTTTCAATGACTATCTGCTTGAAAAGTAGAGAAATTCTGATTGCAAAAATGATGAAATTTTCACAAGATATGCCAAATTTTCATTTTTTTCATAACTAAACATAAAAAGACATCCAAATTTGTTAATTAAATAAAAACCACACTAATATACCTACAAAACACCAAAACAAGTTAGGAGGCAACGGCGCAGGAAAAAAATGGAGAAAAGTCAAAAAAATACTACCAAGTCCAAATGATCAAATAAATAAAAGTTTTTTCCGCTTCTACGTGCTCCAATGTTCCAATTTAAGGCAGAATAAAAAGGAAAAGACAGTACCTTTGTAGCTCCAGTCTAGAGCACAAGAGTAGAGGCAATCTCCTATTATGATCTCACTTCTCTTAGGCGGCGTCCACACTGCTAGGGTGGCTGATCTCGCAGGTGATTCTGGTATGAATGCAAGATCTTCTAATCCTCTGACCTGGGTGATACACCGCTCCACTTCTGGTTCCGGGACACTTTCACCACCCTCATCCCCATAGGAAAAGAAAAGATCACAATAGTGCAACAGAGTTTGCAATCATTTATAACATTTTGTATTGTAAATACTCACAAAACTTGTGTAGAAAAAGGCCTTAAGTATTAAAAACTTCTTTGCACGCTAGATATCTCACCCGTCTCAGAGTTTTGCTGGGATGGCTTCTTCCGGGGCTCTGTTGCACTATGTCCTTAAGGCCAAAATAGAACTGAAGAGGTTAATATTGTGTGTGGGGGGAGGTGGTGTGAATATTTTTGCAAAGAAACAGGCTGCAAAATGCCTTTTATTAAAATTAATTTTTCTCAATTGTCAAGGCTAGGCTGCAAACGAGGCTAACTAAAATCCTTCATAGGAAAAAAAAATGCTCTAAAATGGTGGTTCCGCTTTAATGGGGTTGGCCACTTTTTCATGCTTTTATTGTGTGTGTAAGTGTGGGGGGCAGGATATTAGGTAATTTACCAATATACATCTATTAGATGTTCTGCAATGCTTTTTATATGTAAAGTGAAGCCTCCTCTCTTTTATCACATCAGCCATTCCTGTCCATAAAATGGCTGCAGATGGAGGGCCATGTGATCATTATCTGTCCTTGACCCTAACTAAAAATGGCTATGTCAGATTCGCTGGAAGAGACACCATGTCTGCTGGTCCTTCCACCCTCCATGCTGACAATGCTAGCGGTCTTCCCCGAGTTTCTGCACATCTCCGCTTTGGCTCCGCCCCCTGTCCACAGTGAGATACCCCTGCTTCACGCCTGGGGCAGCGGGCATCCAGGACCCGTGCGCTTTAGGGCACTGTCACACAGGATGTTTATGGCAGCGTTTGCAAATGCAGATGAAACCGTACCCATCGGGGCGGGCCGATCGCATCAGTGTTTCTATGGCTTGTTCCCAATCGCATGCGTTTCCATAGAAACGCTAATGCGATCGGGTCGCGGCAGGTGCAGATTCGTCTGCATTTGCAAACGCAGCCAAAACGCAATGTGGGACAGTGCCCTAAGGGAAGTTAAAGCAGTCTGTCTTCTGAATTGGCCTGGGTTCCTGCTCCTATAGGATTCTGGGGGCAGATCTCAGGCTGCATAAATTGGATCTGGATCTTCCACCTGTGCCAGTGTTTGTCCTTCTGGAACTCACATCCTAGCTGGATTCCTGGTCTCCTGTGCTCCCTTAGCATTGTTGCTTCTCCCCGTTATTGTATTCGCCAGTTAGTTACTTTTCCTTGACTAGTGGTTTTGACCTTGACGTACTCTCTGGTGTGACCCGGTGGGTTCCTCTCACCTCCCAGGCCCTTGCAGGGTAGATAGGAGGTTCCTGCGGCAGAGGCTCCCTACCTTCAAGGGAGTTTCTGCCTTAGTAGGGTCTAGTCTGTAGATCAGCGCAGGGTTAGTTCTCCCATTCTGTCCGTTCTGTCAGCCTGCACCTAGACTTGTGTGGTAGTTCCTTTTGTGTGTACAGTATTCCAGCCGTAAGTTTTCCTAACAGGCTGCAGATGGTGGCCCGTGTGATCTCTATCTGTCCAAGAACAATCACCCTGCCAAAAGCTTATGATAGTATTCATGAGTATAATATTAGCAGGGCGATTGTTCATGAACAGTTAGGGATGACATGACCCTCCATCTGCAGCCACTTTATGGTCAGGAATGTCTGGCTGATGATGTGAAAGAGAGGAGGCTTCACTTTACATTTCAAGAAAGTGGTGCAGAACTTAATATCTTCCCAATATCCTGACCCCCCTTACACACACACATTACAAAACACATGAGGGAAAGTGGCCAACCTCTTTAAGTTTAGTCTTGATTGATGTGTTAGTTAGCTGAGGGCACATAAGCCCATTGAGTCTAACAAAAAGTGATTGGGATACAATGAGAAACTGACAAGTTAAAAGGACAGTTAATATGATGAATGTATTATACTATTTTATTTTTAATAACACATTGGTTTAAAAGATTAATCAAATTAAACATTTTGATTTCCTTCCAATGGTTAAGCACTTTATGCCCATAGATTGTGTGTAAACTGTACATTGTTGCAACAATTTATTTCAAGTTCTTGGAACAGTAATTTTATTAATATTTATTTCCAGAGAAGTATAAAAATCAGGTATAACCTAGAAGCTTAATATTATGAGTGCCAATATTTATATAGAGATAAATGTGCACAATGAGTTTTCAATTCTGGGAGGAAAGTGAACATTTCCAGACAGAAAGATAGGGGGTCTATCTTTTTTTTTTCTTTTCTCTTTTATATTTGCCAACTTTATGGGTGCATTTGCAAAGTGCAGAGTTTTTCAGTGTTGTGCCTGATTTATCTTTATCAATGTGAACATTTAAAAAGACCCTAATAAACTCCACTCCTGAGCAGGTGTAGGAAAAAGTTAAAGAAGGGTCTAAAATAATTTGTGACTTTTGTGCGACCTTTTAAAAAAACAAACAAACAACACAATCAGATGCCTTATGTATAACCATCTAAAATAAAACAAGCCAAATCCACTTCCCAAAAAAGTGCACATTTCCAGGCTAATGACAAATGACCCCCAAAGTCTTAATGGATTCTTATGGGAAATGGGTGAGTTTCCCATAAGCAACTGTTATATTAAAAAAAATTGAATAAAAAAAAAAGAATTGAGAAGAAAGTTTTTTTGTGAATGCCATGAAATTCAAAACATAAAAATCACGATTATCATTGTCATGAAATCAGAAATTGTTCAAATATATGCATGCAGCAGATTCTCTTCAAGGTGGGGTCTTATAGTACATACCTAGCATATATTTAACACAGTTGTGACATGGCCTATTCATACCTTATCATTTCTTTACTCTGTTAACATTATCTTTTCTTCAAGCTTCTCATGCCCTTGTTTTTATGGAAAAAAATGTTTAAAATTATGCAAATTGGTATCATTTGCATAATTTTCAAAGCTTTTCCTTTGTAAAACCAGGGGAGAAGACGCTTTGTCATAGTGTTTGGTTTACAATCCTTCATCCTGGTGGCAGATGTCCTTTAAGAAAAATTTTTATGGGGCACTCAACAACTTCTGAATCTCATTTAGCATACAATATTACTCTAAATGTCTGGTTTCAATGTCTATTTTATCCTTATGTTTTTTTCTTTACATTTGTCTGCGGCCACAAGCTGATTTGCAGATGCAAAATAAGCTTTTGGCATATAGAGTACTGCAGCCAGCACAGCTTGGCAATACTATCAAAGAGCCCTGGCACATTAATTGAAGGGAGCATCCAAGACCCACCACAGACTCTGCCTGCACAACTAAACTAAAAGCATATACTGCTGCGTCACAGCAAGAAGCTCGCTGGAAAATATAATCCCATCAAGGCAGGCAAAGGCCATGGCAATGATGAATCTGCCCCTTCTAAGCAGGTGTTTTGACTTCACACATCTGCTAGCCACATTATTGTTAATGCAGAAGTGAATCATAGATGTTCAATGACATGTTCCTAAACATGCTTTAAAAATGTGGCTTTTTAAAGATTATTTGAAAAGACAATAAACATATTTAACGCTAAGAGCATTCCTATGATTATTTATAGAGCAGTATTAAAAATACAATGTCCAGCTTTCTAAAATATAAAAAAAACTGTTAAATTTCTTGCTCATTATAACCAGGGGAATCCATGTTTTAAACTTCTTCTCCAAAAGGGAACTTGTCATCAGGTTTTTCACCTTTAAACCTGATGATAGGTTCATACAAAAGTCTTCTCACTGTTATCCATTATGTGGTGAATGCAGTCACTTTAACAAGAACAATCAAAATGTCCAAATTAAAAGAGAGATTAAAAGGTCTTGTAGGTCTTGAAAAAAGTTTACATTATTTAAAGGTATTAAGACAAAAACAATACAGGCATCCCCCAACTTATGAACACCCGACTTACAGATCACCCCTAGTTACAAACGGACCTCTGGGTGTTGGTAATGTACTGTACTTTAGCGCTAGGATAAAATAAACAGCTGTAACAGTTATCACAGTTGTCTACAATGAAGCTTTATTGTTAATCCTGGTTCTTATGACAATCAAACATTTTTAAAATCCAATTGTCACAGAGACCAAAAAAATTTGTCTGGAGTTACAATTATAAAATATACAGTTCAGACTTACATGCAAATTCACCTTAAGAAAAAACCTACAGAACATATCTTGTATGTAACCCGGGGACTGCCTGTATAAAAATTTTTTATCTTCATAAACATACTGGGGCAAATTTATCAAGCTGTCTGAAAGTCAGAATATTTCTAGTTGCCCATGGCAACCAATTACAGCTCAGCTTTCATTTTACCAGTGCTCATGAATATTTTAAAGGGGAGCTGTGATTGGTGGCCATGGGCAACAAGAAATATTCTGACTTTCAGACAGCTTGATAAATCACCACTTTGCATGGAAAATTAAAAGGTAAATATTTTTCCTAGAGATAACAATTCCTCATATATCTCTGTAAACAGAAGAGTAAAAGAGTTATGGCTTTTTGAAGGTGGGAAATAAAAAAACACCACAAAGATTCCTGCAATGATAAAGCTTCATATCCGAATGCCTGGACACAAAGTTCGCCAACAGAATAAAGCCACGCATGTACCCAGGATGCTGATAAAGAATACACAACTCATTAAATCATGCCAACTTCTCCCATTGCTCCATGTCCAAGTTCCTATGCATACCTACCCATTGCATGTACTTCAGATGAATGAAAGAGGTCTCCATAGTCTCTTCTGAAAGATTTGCAGTTGTACAGCCTTGTAAATCTCAAGCTTCAATGCAACATGAATTCTAATACCCTATTGGCAAAGTGACCATTGACTGTTTAAAGATAATCAGTATTGTTCACTTTCAAGTTACTAACAACATAACCAAAGACCATTAACCCCTAGAGATTGCATCCCTTTCCATTTATGTAACTTTTTTTTAATCACCATTAACAGAGCTATGTGATAACTACCATTCACATTATTTGTAATGGCTCCATGAAATATTGTATGCAATGTACAATGCATAATTGAAAATGCTGTGAAATATGGAAAAATTGTATTTTACTCCATTCTCTGTGAGGTAAAAATAAAACATTACCTATGTTTCTTAAGTAAGTATGATTAAGGAGATCCCATTTATATGGCTTTTTTGTTTTAATACTTTAAAAAGAAACTTTGTTTTGCTATATTCTGAGAGATGTAGATTTTTTTATATTGTTGTATAGGTAGCCGTGTAAAGGAATTGTTGCTGGACATATAAAAAATATTTTAAACAATTTATGACTGATTTGGCAAGCTCTGTGTAGTACTGCGTAATCTGTGTGCGCTATATAAATAAAGGAATTATTATTATTATATTAAACATATTGTAATAGTATTCTTAAATGAAGCTGTGTGTATTTATTTCTATATGCAATCCACAAATAGGAGGGATACCATAATTTAGAATTGTATCCATCGTTATATTCTTTTAACATTTTTGTATAATGTATATCTTAAAAGTTTAATGTTGCATTATAGACATCAATAGCAGATTAGTATAATAGCATATTATCATAATAGCATATTAGGAGACAAAACACTCTGCTGTGGTTCCTCGTACTGCAAAAATTGCCGGTCTTAGAGATATAAATGATATAAAAGTCTTCCATGGAAATGCCTCTTTAAGTAAATAAGGGAACCAGTGAAAGCAACGGGCTGTAAATCTTGAGCTCACATAGGTTTAATGGCATAAAACAGTTGCACACAGCTTTTTTCATTCATTATTTGTAAAATATGTTCTGTACATGTGCTGCAAAGAATATATTTATTGTAACCAAAGGCCACAATGCCCCAATACACAAAGAAGAATATATAAATGAAATCTGTGTCAATGTCATGAGTGGTCCGTAGTTTGCAACTCAGGAGGTCCTGATTTTATATCTGTGTCTTATTTATTTCCTATAGTGTAAACATGACTTTATTTGTTCTGCTGTGATTGATTTAGAACCTCCCCTCTTTCATTCCTGCAGACAACCCCAGTCCACCGGTGGCCAACCCATGGTGATAGACAGCCTCACACTCCTTTCCTGTTTTCTGTGTGCGCTTTCTGGATCTCTGAGCTCTGGCCCATTGAGCTTTCAGTTCACATTTATGTTCAGCCTACCCTTCATTTACTGCTGGTAAATGAAGTTTTCTTATTAGAAACATTCCTGATTTGATATTTGTATCTGGACTTCAGGTTAATATTCCTGTTTTATCTCCTGTCTAGTGTTTTTGTACTGTGCTGTCCTATATGTTGTGACTTGGGTCTGTCGACTTCTCTTATTTGTTTGATTTGTTTCCTCCTTTGGCAAAGGGAGAGACTCCCGTACTGCCTAGAAAGCAGGTAGGGCCTTTGGTGGGTTCAGTGCCATGGCTTACTGTCTTCTGTGTTCCTGTATCTGCACCCAACATTACAATAATTGGGAAGATATGCAGTCACAACTTGCAATTTGCAATAAAGCAACAATCTCCTCCCATCTTTGTATCTTTATCTGCAAAACATAGGATGTCAATTTAAGCCAAATATACAGATTATATTAAACATGTAAGTTTTTTGATGATAATAATATTACTGTACATACAAACAATAACAACTACGGTATTTCCAGAAACAAGACTGCCCTATAAACTGAGTTTTCTAGGACTGGAATGCATTAGAGGAAATTAAAATAAACAAAAATTACTGATAACTCCCACTCAAGTAGATTTTTTTTTATTTTCCTGCCTTTTTTATGGATGCCATACATCCATTTCACTCTTTAACCCAATAACCGGCTTCAGCATTGATGCTGGCATTTACAGCAGGGGAATGTCACCCAACAAACCAAGACTGGTGGGGATCTCCAAAGTGGTCAGCTTAAAAAGTGTCATATTATGCCATTTGCACCCATATTACAGAAAGAAAGATCTGACAGCACTTCCATACCTCCAAAACTTTATGAAGATTATGTAGAATGTGCCCATAATTTGTTGATCCTGGTCTGAGACCAGGCACTTACCAATAAAGAGGAACAGAATCGCAGCACAGGCATCAAGTTAAGAATTTGCCATCCTTATTTACCCATCTGCAACATTATATTTCTATTTCATTCTGAAGCATAGCAAAAAGCTCGATAAAGACAGCAAATTTTTCACTTAATTCCCCATTATTGATATTACATATGTAACTGCCATTTGTGTTAGTTTTCACCAGTTTTCAATTTACAGCTCCATTTTTTTATGAAAAGCCAGCTTTATCTATAGCCTAAAAAACCCTAATATTTCAAAAAATCTATTAAACAGTTACTCCTTTGCTTTTGCTTCCACTGAGTCATCTTCATCTATTTTGAAAGCTTCTTACGGGGTCTCCTATTATGCATTGTGCTATAATGTTGTAAGAATTGCTAACATGCTTATTAAAGCCATGTAAAATATTCCATGGACAGCCACTCAAGCTGTGCACTTCTAAGCCCCATGATTAATGTTTTGCTTCAAGTCGCCCAATATTACTCCTATTTCTATTGAATTGAAAGTTATTAAGAAATTTGATCTGACTGGATGTTCCCTATTCAGATTTATTACCAGACATCACAGTAGCATACAATAGAAATGAATCAACATTTATTCTGGCTTGCTAGTGCTAAGTCTAAATACCGGTTTACAATGCAACTGTTTCAAAGAGCAGACTATAAAGGCTTTTATGTGCCCTAAATACAAATCTGGCGCTTTGGGAGCACACCAAATGTAAACAAACAGTGGAAGCGCTTTCCTGATATTTAAAATATGAGAGAGAACCCGAATATTGTGCAGAATTTTCTGTAGACCTAATCATATGTAATGTGCATTATTCCTATCCTTGTAGTCTACTGCTTACTGACCTAAGTAACAAGAGTATTTAAAATTCCAGAATTAGTTCTGATAAACTTGAAAACTGTTTAGATGGGCTAGGCTCCTACTATAAATTATTCTGCTCCTGCTGCTTGTTTCTATTTGAAATCTATTCATCAAGAGCATAGCATTCTAGGTTTCTCTATGGATTTGGTATTAAGTAAACATTTTTCCAAATGTAACACAGGAAAGTAGTATTCTTCCAGAAATCATTAAATGTATAGCAGACATCTGATTGTGGACCTACATGTTGGGAATATATTGTGATTTATTGAATATAATGATAATGATAATAATAATATTAATAATAATAAATAATATAATATAATACAAAATAAACTTTTAGATTAAATTAGCATCTTCAAATATATAAGAACCACAATTTTAAGGAAATCTACCACCAGGATGAAGGATTGTAAACCAAGCACACTGACATACGGGTATGTGCTCCCTCTGGCAGGATCCACTCTACATTTAGCTTCTCATGTCCTTGTTTTTACAAAAAAAAGCTTTATAAATTATGCAAATGAACCTCCAGGTTTTATTAACAGCTATAAAGTCCCTCATTTGCATATTTTTTTAAGCCTTATTTTGTAAAAACTAGGACAAAGGAGCTAAAATAAAAGCAGATCTTGCTACAGGAGACGCCCATCAGCATGTAAGTTTACTTGGTTTACAATCCTTCATCCTGGTGGTAGATTTTGTTTAAACATAGATATAGTTAAATTACACTTATAGAAACATAGAAAGAAGGGTCAGAGTTAGAGGTCTAGGGATGTCCACAAATGAAATATTTACAATAGCTATAACCAAAACATGCAATTTTCGCATACATCCCCATTGCCTCATCCATCAAACAAAACCCTTACTAGTCAACAAAACTTATCATAAACAGAGAAATCAAAGCTCAATAATTATTGAACACTATTATTAACCCCTTAACACTTAAGGACATAGACATTTTTTTACTTAAAGGGGTTGACCACCTCATGTTTTTTGTAATGCATTTGTAAGTGTGGGGGGCAGGATATTAGATAATTTACCAATATATATCTATAAAAAGTTCTGCTCTGCTTTCTTGATATGTGAAGTGAAGCCTCCTGCCTTTTACCTCATCAGCCAGAAATTCCTGTCCATAAAATGAATGCAGATGGAAGGTCATGTGATCTCTAGCTGGCAATTGTTCCTGGACATTTAGAGATCATGGGCTCCTATGCTTTGCTTTACACAATGGGATAGCTCTGTATAGCAGATACAGGTTCCACTGACAGATGAATACAACATGACAACATGTGACGTCATCGCACCAGTGAATGGCAGGATGCACAGGATAAAAACCTTTATTTGTAATAATTGATATGGGGGCATTACTGTCACAGCAGGAATCAGGCCGCATTTTCTGGCTGGGACCCTGACTTGAGTCATAGTATCCCTCCTCCTATGGTGGCACTGCACAGAAATAATATGATATGCATGAAAGTAGACTAAAATGAAAATCTTCAAGTGTAAAAAAGGTCAGATTAGTAATTAAATAAAAATCTTCACAAAGTAGAATGCGATAAAAATAAAAATGCAAAGAAATGTTGTTTGTACAAAAAAAGTAAAGCTAATGGCATCACAATTTTATGTAAAAAACAATAATTAACTGATGAGGAGTAAAAGTATTGCAATCATAACCTTCAGGGATATGCTGCAAATGTCATTCTTTCGGGGTCCCAGGTGGATAGTTTGATCAGACCTTTCAGCTTCTCCAGGCGCCAGACTTAAAATGTCACCTGTTCATTCCATGCCATGGAACCTAAGGGCGCCAGCTCAAGAGCAATAACAATGTCCCCTGCCACCTCCAACCATCTTTTCCCATCCTTCCCCCTTCAGCTATGTCATTCCTGAGTCCGGCAAGCTGTGACTCAGGAATTTGCATATAGGAAAGTGACGTTTTAGCTATGAAGGAGCAGCTGGACAATAAAAACAAAGTTGAGGGAAGAACATGCAACATTTAGCCCTTTAGAAAATAGTCAAAGAATATTAATATGAAGATTTCACGTTATGCAACAAAAATATGCAAACAGTTTTAACTGGAGAGACAACAAATTTCCATTTATTACGTTTATACAAGTCCTAAATTATGCGTAGATTGTTTTTATTACCCATTTGAGAGTTGGAGCCACCATAAAATGCCAAACCTTTCACGTCTCTAGGACTTCTCACGAGCTACACCAATTACTGGAATGCCCTATGTTCCATATGATTTATAAAGCACTCCAGAATAGGATGCCGCTATATAAATAAAGATAATTATTAATATCCATGGACTATCAGACTAATACCCAACCTCCAAAATTTAAAATGTTCTCTTAAAACCCATCTCTTTAGGCAAGCCATTAACACTCACTAACTGCATGAAATCTGAAATCTCTCTTTACTAATCCATCCTGTGTCCTCCTCAAGCTCCAAGCTACAGTATTCTCTGCAGTCCCATTGACCTTGGACTTTGTATACATAACAGGGCAGCTGATGATTGGTTGAAGCAGAAGAATATTTATTTATTAAATTATTTTATTCTGTTCCCTTGGCTGGACCATTATACAAGTACCTCTTGTGTCACCCCCTCATCCTCATAGAATGTAAGCTCTTGTGAGCAGGGCCCTCACTCCTATTGTTCCATATGACTGTTTGTACTCTGTAATGTAATATTATATTTGTATATGTCCCCTATGATTTGTAAAATGCTATGGAATATGATGGTGCTATATAAATAAAGATTATTATTATTAAGTCTTAGGGTAACATGGGTAGAATTCCTTACAGAACTAGATATCATGAGTGAAAGGTTAAAAGTAAAAACTGGTTTAAGGGTTTTTCCCTTACGGACCAATGTGTTGAGAAGTTTTATTTGAACTAACTTCAAGATCTGTACAAACCCCAGACTCAGATAATATCTATGTTAATCCTTAGTATTGAATGTATACTCTTCTGTTGTGAACTTTTCCTTGAACTGGATTTTAGACACTTGATGCAATATGTCTGGTAAGTCCCAGTATTCTCCCTTTTGAAGTGCAACTGATACTGAAGTTGTTTTGAGCCTTCTGAAACAGCAGAGAATCCTCAAGCGCAGCTAAGAACGTACTACAAATAAACTTGTCATGGTGTGCCTACAAGCTGCTGTTTTTGACTAACGTCACTATGGCTCTTACTAAAGAGTTTCAGAAGCATAAGCGTTACAAAGAATAATACAACCCTCAGCATGGAGCCAAAGAAAGAGAAAACAGTGAGATATTTAAACCTACACAATTCTTTCCCAATTCTTTTTAAATACTTGGGTGTTCTACATAGGAATATCATCTCCTCTGCAGAAGCATCCAAAATGTTAGTCATATTATTTACCAAGCTTTGATGTGCTTCTCTTATGTCTAAAGTCAACTAATAAGAATGTGAGGGTCTTCATACCCGTGTCTGCTTCTTTTGAAAGGAAACTGTGAAAACTGAGACACTACTTACCCAAAAGAGTAAAAAAAAATACCTTTTTAAATAGGACTGTGTAGTAACAAACCAAACTATTTTTGAACATCACAGATAAATATTGTTGCATATGTAAATCCTTTTTTCATATGATTTTCAGGGGGTAAAATAATGGAGACAAAACAGATCATTTTACCCAAATAAAACTAAATCTATTTTTAGGACTATATGATTTTTATACATTCCACTGGCTATAAATTTTTATTTTATTCCAACACAGCTTTTTTTTTTTTAAATGTAGACACCATTGTAATAGAAAGCCGACAGTGAACCTACTAGGCCACTTGACCAGTTTGTCTTTGGAAAACTGGCAAGAACATTGCCTAAATGCCGATATTATTATTCACCATATAAAGGAATTTGATCTTAACTACAACAAGGTCACCAAGTTGTTAACTCTCAGAGGTGGTGGCAGACTTGGCAGTTCAAGAGACACCAGTGCCTTACAACAGGTGGCCAAGTCGAGAATTTTCAAAAACAATCTTTGTTCTTGCATAACCTAAGATTAGAATGGACAAGCCAGGTTATCATGGAAAAACAACAAAACAGAATTAGCATACATGAGCTGGGTCATAGTACAATACAGGGTTAGAAGCACAGAAGTGTCTCACTAGTGGATCTCAGTATATGACCATGACATCACCACAGTAGGATCTTATGGTTGAGGAATCATTCTTTTGAGAGGGGTATCTTTTAACACCTGGTATGTACTGGGATTGGCCAGGGACAGTTTTACTTTGAGGCTAGTAACCACTTTACTACTACTAATGTGGCAGATGTGCATCCTATGGAATCAGAGGGCTCCATGAATCAGGACACATGAGGTGGGGATCTGATCAGCGGAAACAGAATATCAGCATTCATTAACCATCCTCTTCTCTTGCATTAAAAGGATATGGCATTTCTTGAGAAGAGAAGGAACTGTTATATTTTTAGAAGGCTCTCATGATCTTCTTGCTTGATTGAAACATTTCCTGTTAACAAAACCAAAGGTTAGGCTCACATATTCACCCATAAATTTGGTACCAGTTGGCCCAGAATGTGGTGTTTGGCTTAATCCCTACAAAATAGGCATTGAATCAGCAACAATGATTATCAGAAAGTACTCATAGATGTTTTTAGAAGACTGTCACACCCCATCCGCTTGAGCAACTGTGTAGAACGTTAAAGGGGTATTCTTGTCTGGACATTCAGTTTCATTAATCTGCCATATATAAATATTTCTTCAATTAAATGGTATTAAAAAATGTACCTGGGGAAGATAATTTCTCATAAACGTAGTGATATAGTCCCTTAGAAACCAGACTGACTCCTTGGTTACGACCACCTCTGCTGGAGTGATTGCACAAAGAAACAAAAGGTTTTGGTACATGAAATGTCCTTGAGTTACTGCATGTCCCACAGCCATCCTGTGGTAATGAACGCTGAATCCAGAAGGTCAGGCAGGACTCAATAGTGCATGTCCGGCCACTGCTGTCAGAGTGTGGGGTGGTCGTATCCGAGGAAGCTATCTTGTTTCTAAGGGACATCATGACTGCATTTATGAGAAATTATCTTCTCAAAGGAACATTTTTTTAATAACATCCAATTGAAGAAATGTTTACATGTGGCAAATGAATTAAATTAAATGTAAATGCCCAGATGGGAATACCCCTTTAATGTTTGTGCTGCAAATTCCTTTATAGGGTAGTGGATTAAAGAATGGCTGCCTTTATCCAGTGACAAATTAAGTTCCTATAAGATTTGATAGCAGAGGGTACCTGTAAGGATGCAAGTGTTGAGAAAGAGATGTCAACTGCAAACAATGTAGAAGGACAAACTAACAGTTGATTTTATTACAGTTGTAAGGGGATTCTTCCCATGGAAGAAAGTGAACCTATTGTCTTGCTGGAGAGAGGGGGAAATGTTGTAAATCATTTTCAACAATCTTGATGACTCGCTCTACATGGCCATTGCACTGAGGATGTAGGTTGAGGAGAAATCCAACTTCACACAAGCTTACTTCACAATGCCCAGGTGCCCATGTGTTGAATAGAAGCAGAAGGCTGAGGAAAGGGGAAAAAATTAGCAATTTTTGATAAATGGTCCAAATTCAGCCAGGCAACTGTAGAACTTGCTGTCAAAGGCAGATCAGTAATAAAGCCCTATTCCAAGCATATGTAGAAAGAAAAGAAATACACTTTTACACAACTGTGCTCAAATTTGGCCAAAAATAGTGGCCTGGATGATATGTACCAGGATGCTAATTTAGAGTTGTTTGGTTTATAAAAATTATCTCAGCAAATATAGCCGCTTTTTAATGAGGACCACGTCACCTATGGACCACCTCCATGGTCCATAAGAGGATGAGCATACCATTCTGTAAAGGCTGCTACACAGATTCCGGAGCACTTTAAATTTTCTTTCTGGCACCCACGATTGCAGAGATATCAGTCCCAGTATCTGACCATTGTAATCTGTGTTTTGTCAGAGAGGGGAAACTGGGGCTGGTGCTTGAGGCGTGTGTTATGCTAATCTTCTCTCATATTGTCCAATCAGTGGCAGGCAATGTCAGAGAAGCTGCTATGAAATGTGAAGCTGTGATTTCGCTATGTGCATCTAACGTCTGCGTTTACACTGTGTTTACAAACGCAAATGTTACAAATTGCAATGGGACTGGGATGCAAACGCAAGCACAGTGTACATGCAAACACATTGTAAATGCACATGCAATGTAAATGCAACGCAATGTAAACACAAAAGAAGAGTAAATGCAAGCGTGATGCAAGTGCAATATATACACTATGTAAATGCCATGTAAGTGCAAATGCCATGCAGACGTAAATGCAAGTGTGATGCAAGCATTACGTAAAATGCATATGTGAAATATGTAAATACAAATGCAGCGTAAATGCAACATAAATGTGATGCTAACACTACACAAACACAAAGTTAATGCAAGCACCATGTAAACATAAGTGTGTAAGCATCGCAAGCGCCACGTAACTGTAATGTAAACACGACGCAAACTTCACGTAAACGCAACCGCCAGAGAAACACTGTCAATTTAATTAAGTACATGGAAATTAAGTGTTAACCAACAAGCACTTCCATATCCCCTTTTTCCTCCTTGCACAATCAGCACTCCAAGTTCTACTAGATGACAGGACCAGCAACCATATCATCACAAGCCCTGCTGCACAAAAGTTTTATTGTATTTTTGCCACATTTTTCTTAGTGTGGTGCAAAATTGATCAGATACTTAACAACATTCCTAACAGAAGCTTTAGCCCCTTTCCATATTGGGAAATTTTTCACCAACTGAATAGTAAGTAAGTTAGTTGCCAACCAATCGGCTTTTGGTCTTGTTTTTAAACCATAAAATTCATATAGTTAGCTCATGGTCGGGAAGTAAGAGTCTGTAAGAATATGTTCCTTCTGGAATAGCTAAACTGGTTTGGCTTTAATCACGCATCATGTCATTAGGCTTCCTGAAAGTCTAGCTTGATTTTAGGAGGGTTGCCTTACAAGGTAGCAAAAAGACAATGGGACAGATTTATCAAGTGTCTGAAAGTCAGAATATTTCTAGTTGCCCATGGAAACCAATCACAGCTCAGCTTTCATTTTACCAGTGCTCATGAATATTTTAAAAGAGAGCTGTGATTGGTTGCCATGGACAACTAGAAATATTCTGACTTTCAGACACTTGATAAATCTGCCCCAATGTTTTTCTTATGTCATACTAGAGAAAATATTTCTACAATATTCTGTACTTGATATTTTATGTGAGAGAGCAAAACAAAGTATCAATAAAATACATTTTAGGGCTAAGAGAGACAAACAAGCTTGGTCCATGTAACATGAACCAAGCTTGTAAATCACGAACCAAACTGTTTTGGGGACTGCATCCGAGCATTGTAGACAGGTGACAGTGCTTGTATAAGCTAATCTTTAAAGTAAACTAAAGTAAATAAATACTGAATAATGCTGCAAGAACCAGTCACCAGCTGCTACCTATATTAACAGAATCCATTGTGCAATGGTCTACAGAGTAGCTTTTTGACACTAACTTTAGGAAATATTCAGTTTCTTGGCAATTTGTCAGCAAGGAATGGCCTTCATTTCCAAGAACAGAAATAGACTGTTGAGATTCACATGAAAGTTATTTTTTTCTGGCCATTGTGAGAGTTTCATAGAACAAACAAATGTGATGCTCTAGATTCTCAACCAGCTGAAAGGAAGGTCAGTTTAATTGCTTCTCGAATCAGCCAAACTGTTTTCAGCTGTGCTAGCTTGCTTGAAGGGTTTCCAAGGATTTTCTATACATCCATTAGCATTCTTACACAGTTAGCAAACACAATGTACCATTAAAGGAAAAAATCTGAAGTAGATCTGATGGTAGATTTCTCCTGCCTGATCTGCCCTAATCTTTAATTTAATGATCCTGGAACCTAACCTGAGTGGCGTATTTATACAGTATGTATGGTTGTGAAATCATGATTGTGCAATATTATGTGTTATAAATATGTGTGATTTTATTGTTTGTGTTTGGGTGATATGGATTTTTTAAATATTAACTGCTAAAAATTAATTTAGAATAAAATCTACTTTTGAAGTACTGACAACACAAAAAGAGAAGTTTCCTCATTCTTACACTTTCAAATGATTTTGTTTTGACGAAAGTAGTAGAGATGAGCGAGCACTAAAATGCTCAAGTGCTCGTTATTCGAGTCGAACTTTCTCCGATGCTCGAGTGCTCGTTTTGAATAAAGGAACCCCATTGAAGTCAATGGGAGACTCGAGCATTTTTCAAGGGGACCAAGGCTCTGCACAGGGAAGCTTGGCCAAAAACCTGTAAACCTCAGTAAATAATGGAAACACCACGGAAATGGACAGGAAACAGCAGGGGCAGCATGCATGGATGCCTCTGAGGCTGCCTAATCGCACCATTATGCCAAAATTATGGGCAACAGCATGGCCATGACAGAGTGACCGATTGAGGCGAGATAGCATCTAAACCACCCAATAATTGACCCTGCCACTATAGGGGATGGCAAGCGGAGGCAGCAGCAGCAACGGCAGGATAGAGAGTGGCATGGCAACATACCCCAAATGGACTCAGGCTTCAAGCAAATTTAAAAAATTCCTTTTGGCGAGGATAACGTGTAGCACTGTACGTATCAAAGGAACCAAAGGAGGTGAGCAAGAAGCGCTGAAATGATTTCCTATGTGAACAAAAGGTTGACGGTATATTTAGTCGATTACACAGCATGGCAAAACGTGCAGAAGAAATCAGACAGCAACCTCAGAAGATGATTGCTATGGCTAGTTTCTAACCAACACAGACATTTTTTTTAAAATGTCCCGGTATTGATGTGAATAAAAGACCGTATTTGATTACGCCACACATGACATACAGTACGCTTCACCGGCAGAAAGAATGTGGATTGGGATTTCTGGAGACTAGCTTGCTAAACAGTAGCAGGCACAACCGTTCAACTACAGTAGACAAAATTTGATTGCTATAACGGAGATTTCCCACACCCAAAAAAAATTAAAAGAGAAAATGTATTATTTTTTTGTTTGCTTTTTCATTTTTAGAACTTTTTTGTTTTTTTTATTTCTTTATGAACGAAACATGCAGGCGAAATCAGAAAGCAAACTGAAATGCGGATTGCTAAATGTCTTAGGATCTTAGGAAGACACAACATTATGAATGGCCAAGGTGAAGTGGTGGTGTGTGAGTGATAATTGCCAAAGGACCATGATAACTTTTTGGTTTTTTTTCTTAGTTTTTTGGCAAACTTGTAAATCCTACTTGATAGCATTTCCATTAGACATCTGTGTTTTTTTCAGTCTTACCTTTATCAAGGGACACACAGGATCTCATGACCAGTAAGGATCCAGAAGCTGTGTTTCAAACGATCATACAAATATCACCATATCATGTAGATCAGGAATAACTTATAGGCACTATAATATTAAAATCACTTGTAAATATCAATACAGGCAATACATACGCTTATTGGAGAGAATGTACCATTGCTGTCTGGTACCAGGTTTGTTTTTGATGGGTTTGCTGTAATTTTCTTTGTGCCAAATTTATTATGGTAGTTTATGTGGAAGGAGAAATGTTGCATGATGTCTGCAGTGAATGTGTGACTTTTTAATTGAAAAGTTGCACACAAGTTTTAAATTTTATTTTACCTAGTTCCAAAATATTTATGACTCCACTTAGAGGCCAGAGTGGAATTGAAACAAAACTTGTGTCTAAGTTGAGTGGTTAGTCAAAGTTCCAAAAATGTGAAAACATGGCACAAAATGGCTCGGCTTATTATCTCAACTGGAGATAAAAGAGGTGGAGGCACACTCTTGTCACACTCTTCCTGTGAAGTTAGTGTGGCAGAATGCAACAAGGCATACACCATTTTGTTGCATTGCACCACCTTTCTCTCTGTGCAGTGGCAACCAAAATGGATCCATATTTTAACCTTGTCCCAGCCCTAGTTTCACCGATATTTGCTACTTGCCTAATATAAAAAAAAAAGGTCAATTCAAAGGAAAGATTGAAGCTAATCACCAATGAAACCTTTTTTTTTAATCATTTACCCTTTTACTCCAAATAAGAAGACAAATGTGGGCATTGTTTGTTTATGTCAGTTTAGATTTATCAATGCAATAGACTTTAAATAAAAAAATATTATTTACTCAATTGGAAATTTAAAAAATCTGTAATAGCCACTAAGAAAATAATGTAAAGACCCATATTCAAAAATTCACCATGTTTATGATCCCAGTTACACCTTTCTCTCTCCACCCCTACACCAATGATTGAGAGTGACAATCATAGGGGATATAATGGGGAAGAACTGAGTGCATGAAAATAGTAGACACATAGGGGGATATTTCTCATACGCTGGCACATTGCAATTTTAGCAAGTTTTTGAGAACTTTTTGAAATGTGCACTGAAGTCCGCCAGACATTAGTTTATCGTCAGTAAGACACATTTTATCTTTTATTCCAGATGTGCTAATTATTGCAAATTACTTTAATCTTTTCAAATCTCAAATTTCAATTTGGTGCAAAAATCTCCAGATGAAACCATACTTAAGGAAAACTTAGAAAATGGAAAGAATTGACATTGAGACATTTGTGCAACATTTTTGAGACATTTGTAACAAATGTTGCAAAAAGAGATCTGGGGGGAAAAACCCATTTAACATGAGGAAAAAATGAGATTGATAAATTACCAAAGTAGCAGATGAAAAAAGACCAAAACAAAAAATTGGCCAAAACAAACAGAGATAAGATTAATGACCCACTATGATTATCTTGATTTTTTAATTGGGAAAATATGAATTATACAAAAATATATATACTTTTTATTATAAGTA
The DNA here is from genome assembly GCA_019512145.1 of Engystomops pustulosus. NCBI lineage: Eukaryota > Metazoa > Chordata > Amphibia > Anura > Leptodactylidae > Engystomops > Engystomops pustulosus. Next base: position 114,208,352 of record CM033641.1, read on the forward strand.
TACCTTTATAGTCTGATTCTCTTTTAAATGTGAAATTTGCAGGCCAAAGCTTCTTTGTATATTTGCATGACCATGCAGTTTTGATAGATTTGGCTGACTCAAGGATGGTAATAGCTAAAGTGTATCTCTGTAAAATCATGATACTCAAATACTATAGCAGCTTAATTTATTTAATGGATTCAAGCAATTTACAACATTAGTTATGTTTCATTGGCTGGTACTCCAGACTTTATATTTCTCAATAGTCAATCAAGATGGGTATGTTTCAATGGGCACACTTCAATCTAGAGAGAAGCAGACTTAATGGTACATTAAACTAGTTTCTTTATATCAACATCATATTTTTAATAACTTTACATTGTGATATGAAACAAGACTGTTACTATTATTTTATTTTTGTCTTGTTGTAAGATGAGCTTACATGTCTGATAGTACCATTACCAGATATGCATGTATATTTCAGTTGTTCACTTTGGATAGTGATGAGCAGTTCAGCCAGAAGTTTGGTTTTGACATTGTTCATATCAGAGATCCTTTTAAAAATATTGCAGGAAAAATCCCACCATCATTGCCACATTAAGATTCATTCAATCTGCATTTACTGCATGCAGTGTACATGGGGCAGTGCTTAAAGTTGTATTCTCATTTCAGCATTCACATTTTATTTAATTCATCTCCCATATACATACATTTCTCCAGTTAGATGTTATTTTAAAAAAATACCCATGGTGTGATGATAATTTCTAATAAATGTAGTCCTACATTCCCTTATAAATTAGATTGATGTGCTTGGATATGACCACCTCTGCAAATTGATGGCCAAGTGTTACTTTATGTCCCACTGAATCCAGGTGGTCAGGTAGAGCTCAGTAGTGCATGTGTGGCTATTGCTACAAGAGTGGGGAGATGGTCATTTACAAGGACTGCTATTTTGTTTCTAAGGGACAAAATGGCTACATTTATTGGAAATTATCTTCACACAGGTATATGCTTTTTATAACATGCAATTGAAGAAATGTATAGACGGTACTTAGCAGATTAATTAAAATAAATGTGAATAACCAGATGACAATGCCCCTTTGAAGGGCTGTCTATATATCTCATTTGATTGGCACTGTACCCTGAAACATTTAGTGTTATTGAAATCCTTTTACCTATTTAAAAGCCACCATAAATGTATATGTGACCAAAGAGTGGAAGCCTTTAATTTATACATCGACTGTATAATAGAATGTACATTTTAACTTACCAAAATGATTTTGAGAAAGTTTTGTTATGACATGTTGTACTTCATGTTTTGTGTGTAGTATTAAAATAAATAAAATTTAGCAACATTTTTTATTACTATTATCACACGATTTACAAATTTATCAGCAATTCATAATAGAAGTTTGTGGGGACCATTTTTGTTTTTACTAATAGAGAAAAAAATAGTTGTTTCACATACCCTGGCTTGTCCTGGAATGGTGGAGTCTTGCATGAAGGGAGTGCACACGTGTGACTGGCTTGATACAAAGGCGTTTCCACAAATAAAGTGTTCCGTTGCACATCCAGAGTAAAATTCAAATTCCTTACCATGAGTAAGGCTTAACATATAGCCGTAATGCGTGGGTCTCTTATACCTACATGTACACCCTTTCACATTTTAAAGAATGAAGAATAAAGGAATTGGAATTTCACTCCGGATGTGCTATGGAACACTTTATTTGTGGAAACATTTTTGTTTTTAATGATGTTTTATATATATAATATTTTATTATAATAAAAGCCGTAACCTTAAGCCTTTAACAAAAATTGATGATTTTTTTCTTTCACCAAGAAAGAGATAATAAAACATCATCAATTAGCTATGGATGCCCCAAAATGGTGAACCTCATTCGGGAAAAAATAAGCTCCTATCTATAACCTTTACAATGTGACAATGCAGATCTGCTCTGAATGGTGCTCCTACCATTCTGTGCCCAGCCATGAGCCCATACAGCAGTTTACCACCACATGTGGGATAACGGCATACTCATTGGGTATGTTGGCTATTGGGGAAAGTGACATTTTTTTTCCAAACTAAATACAAAAGATCTCAATTTATAAACTAATTTGAAGCACAATGGACGGATTTATCAATGTGTCCCAGGTTCCATCAGTTTAGTGGAGGAAAACCCTAAACATTTTCTGCACCAGATTTATCACTGTGTTAATGAATCTGGTGCAGGATAAGACTGTCGGTTTCCAGTTTACTTTATCCAAAAGATAGAGTTCAGAGATTACGACCAGCTTGTGACTGGGTTTATGAAGTACGTTTTGGTGTAAGACAAACAAATCGCCCAATCGGACGTATACACCCAATTGTCACTAAAACATAGCTTTTATTAATCTTTACTTAAAAAAAAAAAAAGGAAAACTGAAAAAGTACAACAAAGGGGGAGAAAGTGTAGTTTCATCCAACACACTGTGATTAAAATTACAGACAGTGTTTTGTCAGAGCTTTCATTGCATGACAAGTCATGAGACAACCTATGTAGGTGTAGACTGAATTTATTTTGAATTTTTACTCTGGTCTGATGAGCGAATAGGGATCTAGAGGGCATGTGTATCTATTTCTGTCAGGAAGCCTCCCTAGAGTAAGAGCGGGGGGTACACAAGTCCTCCCCTATGGGGCACCTGTCGCCCATGCATTATCCTCGCACTTAGAGTTTATTGTAGTTCTGCCTCACTTATCCCTATTGCTATGCTCTGATGAGTATTCTATACTGTCTACACTATAACGGTTTTTAAATTTTATTCATATCCCTCTTTTTGCTTTGCAATCTCACTGCTGGTCTAAAATTTCTAACGATATAGCCCCCCCGACATGTTTCGCCACATAAATCAGCATCCCCAGGGGTGCTGGGGCTATAATGCATACATTAACAAAAATTAAAACCTCCTGTTTTCAGGGCTGTACAGCCTTTTGATCACTTTTAATTGAATTTTTTACATGTTTCAAAATGACAAAAAAAGTGCAATTTTCTATATTTTCTGTTACGGGTTAAACGCACCAATCGCGGGTGTAACTCCAAGTCTTTGTTGCAATATGCTGCAATATCAGCCCGGAAGCCCTCTCCATGTACCCACGTGCATCGGTAAGGGGTTAAAGCTGCACTTAAAAAATATATTTTTATGTACAGCTTTCTATTCCCAATTGTAAATGTAAATTTATATTTTTGCTTCTTATTTAAAAAAAACCTTTAATTGGAAAAAAATTTTCACATTTGTAATTTTATGAGGAAAAAAATATGTACTGTATTTTTTGGACTATAAGGCGCACTATTTAGCAAAAAAAGTGTTGTTCCTGTTGTTACGGCTTTATTTGTGCACTCCAAATGACACCTCCCCTTTATTCTACGGTCAGTACAATCACAGGGTTACAACATTTATACCGATTTGAATAAGTTATTTTAATGCTCTATTACTGGTGAGTTCAGTGTTTTGTACCAACTACAAACTGGTCATATGTTTTGCAATACAAACAGAACACTGTAGTAAGAGTAGATATTATGTGTTCAACCAAAAAGAAAAATGGATGCGTACTTAGGACTAAGGTTATGCAAAATACTTTATTCAGTCTAAACAAAAAAGACAGGACATAAAGAAGTATAAAATCACTTAAAAAACACACGATAAACGTGTGTTGTACTCTCCTGGGTCAGAATGTGGCCCAGTCCTACCCGGCTAACAAAGTCCACGACAGTGTACACGTTATAACAATCCAAAATGTAAAAGAGGGCAAAAAAACCAATGTAAATATCAGGTGAAGTACTAATGGACTGCCCTACTCATACAATACCCTAAATGTTAACCTCAGAGGACCAGTGGAACCAGGTCATATGTCTGGACGAGAAGCCGGGGAGGGAGAGAACCCCACGCGTATCGTCACCTCGGGGTGACTTCCTCAGGGGTAAGTGTCTAGGTAATAGAAAGTCCTGTCTATATAGGGGCCAAGCTCCACACCCCAATCAGTGTTCACAAATCATATTATTCCCTGAATGCAAAAAGTCCTACCTCCAAACAACTCGTGTATGGTTGGAGCCGGCGTGTGTCTGATCAGGTTTTTTTTTTTATATTTTTATATATTGACCTCTTGTAATTGTATACTAATTTATTATATTCTTTTTGTGTTTTTTGCACTTGGCACTTTTAAATATATCCATATATTTTTTAATTATATGGTTTGTCCTAACATTTGCACTTTAGATATTTCCATATCTTTGTATATTAGATGGTTTGTTTTTTATACTTGGGTACAGGAACCGTCTGCAGTTATATATTTACCTCTAATATTGCCTTCAAATTTTGGCACTTGGCACTTTAGATATACCTAGATAGTTATATGGAGGGAGAGGAATACACAAGTTCTCCGTAATATTTTGTATACCTATGTGGGACTCGCAGTACTTACGTTTACCCTTTAATAGGGATAACTTGTGATATTTATGTAAACAACTCTTCACTCATCCGGCGAGCATGCATGCTACTCTTGTCCTCCTCTTTGCTGAACAGAGTTGGCTCTGGCCATATTCTGACAGCAAGAACAAAGCACATCTGTGCTTTGTCGCGATCCTTATTTGTTGCGCCGCAATCGATCAGGAGGCGCGGCTCCGGTCTTATAACTATGTGACTCATCATGTGATGTAATATCTCCGCTACCTCTGATCTGGAGGCGCGGCTTTGATCTGAAACCAGGTGATCGATCATGTGACCAGGATCACTTGCGCATGCGCATTATGATCAGACACACGCCGGCTCCAACCATACACGAGTTGTTTGGAGGTAGGACTCTATGTACTCAGGGACCAATAAGATTTGTGAACACTGATTGGGGTGTGGAGCTTGGCCCCTATTTAGACAGGACTTTCCATTACCTGGATACTTACCCCTGAGGAAGTCACCCCGAGGTGACGATACGCGTGGGGTTCTCTCCCTCCCCGGCTTCTCGTCCAGACACATGACCTGGTTCTACTGGTCCTCTGAGGATAACATTTGGGTATTGTATGAGTAGGGCAGTCCATTAGTACTTCACCTGATATTTACATTGGTTTTTTTGCCCTCTTTTACATTTTGGATTGTTATAACGTGTACACTGTCGTGGACTTTGTTAGCCGGGTAGGACTGGGCCACATTCTGACCCAGGAGAGTACAACACACGTTTATCGTGTGTTTTTTAAGTGATTTTATACTTCTTTATGTCTTGTCTTTCTTGTTTTGACTTAATAAAGCATTTTGTATAACCTTAGTCCTAAGTACGCATCCATTTCTCGTTTTGGTTGAACACATGTTGTATTTGGGATGCGTGGACACTATTTAAACATGGTTCTACATTGGCAGTGCCTGTCCGTGGTCTTAGTGTGAATCACAAGAGTAGATATTAGTTACAAAATAAAGTATACCACCTTGCAGGTTATAATATTTACTGTAAAAAATATTATTAGTGAATTATGATCAAATTCATATCCCAAGACACCTGAAAAACTATAGTTTAATTAGGCAGCAATACCACTGAAAGCACCAATGATGTATAAGTGAAGGTATCACTGTTTTGCCCCCAATCACTCACACAGTAAGGTAGGTGAGTGTCACTCTGGGTGAATCTGGCATCTTTTTCAACCTTGGATTTGTGGGCAATCCGCCAGTAATGAAGATGTATGAATGCTTAATGCAGCTTAATGTAATAGGTGTCATAGCCATAATTTATAGAAGCTCTTTCTAAAGCATTAAATTCATTTATACTCCTTAAAAGCTACTCAATCCTAAGGACTAAGTTAGTTCTGTGGGGTTCCTTTCGCGGATTAAATGATATATAAATTGTTAACATATCCCAACTCATCCATTAGTGCATGTGAAAGCAATAAATGTGCCAAACCAGCAATAATATGATCGAGGAAAGTCATTCTGGTCATTAGGGCTGAAAGCTTTTCATTTATGACCCGTGGTGAAAAAGAGAATGAAAGCTGTAAAACAAACTCCTCTGAGTGATGGCAACCAAACGCCCTGCTATATTATCCTGAAATGAAAAGAGAATTAAAATATATTTTACATTTCAAAAACGAGACATGTGGTATGACTTATAGTGATTTATAGTAATACACTTGTGATGTGGGTCCTCAGGGGCTGGTCATTGTTGAGCCAATCAAAATTACTTCTTTGAATAATTTATATAATAGTTTTAAATAGCCAAATGCTTCCAGTCAGTACATAATAAATATCAACTTTAAAGGGCTTAACCAGTACACCAGAAAACCCCTGGGAAGACCAGTGTAGGAGTTGGATCTGAAAAATTACAAAATTTTACCCTGATATGGAACCACATTCCCATGCCTCCCAGTCTTAACCCCTTAACAACCATTTTTGCATTTCCATTACTTACTGCCCACCATTAAAAATCTATAACTTTTTTAAAATTTTTCCATGTAAAGAGCTTGTTCGTAACGAATTGCACTTTATAGTGACGGTATTTAATATACCTTGCCTATTACTGGGAAGCAGGATAAAATTCCAATTGCAGTAAAATCGCACCATTTTCTTGTGGGCTTGGTTTTCATGGCTTTCACTGTGTGCCCCAAATTACACGTTTCATATATTTATTGGGTTAGTATGATCATGTGGATACTAAATGAATATAGGTTTTATAATTTTTTCATACATTTACAAAAATTAAAACCCCCTGTACAAAACATTTTGCCATCTTCTGGGGAAAATAACGTTTTCATACTTGGATGGGCAGAGCTGTGTTTGGTATAATTTTTTTCAAGATGAGATGACATTTTCAATGCTACCATTTTGAGGACTGTATGACCTTTTGGTCACATTTTATTACATTTTTTATGTGTTGCAAAATGGTCGAACTGATCTACGCCCTCCAATAATGGTCGAACTGATCTACGCCCTCCAATAATGGTCGAACTGATCTACGCCCTCCAATAACGTCAAGTGGTCCACCGATCTGCCATTCAAAATGGAGGTGCCTACATGGGACACTGTTAGGTGCCGAAGTCAGATTGGGTCAGGTTAACTGCCGAAATCAGTGAATTTTGTTGCTATGGAGTTTTTTCCTCTGACATTTATATTGGTATTCCTCAAAAGATTCAGTTGTAACTATAAGCTCTGTCTTCATTGGTTTTGATTTTGCCTTTTATTTGTTGGCCTTTTATTTGCCCATATGTTAATGACTGTTACATCATTTTTAAACTTAATATAAACACATTGAGACACATTTATCAAAAATGTCTAAAGCTGAAAGATAATTTTGGCAAATTTAAAACTGTCTAGTGTAACTTTGCTCCTTCTAATAGTTGGCTTAGCTTGTGGCAGAGAAATCAGATTATTTCGGGTGTCTTTGTATAATGTTAGCATACACCCCTTTTCTTGTGAAGTCATGCCCACTTTTATGCAACCCTTTTGTGGTACTGTACATAAAAGTGTCTAAAACTTTCTAAATGTATTTTATTGTATACTTTTTTTTATTGTGTGCCATTAGCAACTAGAACAGTTTTGCTCTCAGACACTTTTGTTAAATATTCCCAGTTGTATTTACAGAATAGTCCAAAAATCACTTTCAAAAAGTATAATTTGCTGAATTTGATGCACACAAAATTAAATATATCTCAGATCTATGAACAAGTGAATTGTTAATGTATGAATAAAACTGGAAAGGAAAAAGAAACCTGATCCATTCTGCATAAGTGTGTGTTTATCGTACCATGTGACCAAGATATTCATATTGGAGGGGAAGATCAGAGAGTTAGTGTATAACAGCCTGTAATTAAGTCATGTCATGTATCCAAATGAGAGTAAGGAATGCCTACAGTAATTGCATTTAGTTAATCTTGCAGCATGCTCCCAATCATCACTGCTAATTCAATTGTACATTCATTTCACCCTGCTCATTGCCATTAAGCGTGCATTTCATTTCTTCAATAAAGAATTAATATGCAACATACACAAGGAAAGGACAGCTCACCGTGCCAAGCACACAGCTGCCCTAGCGTTTAGTGCAGAGATAAAAGACACAATATCATTGGCCGGCATAATTCTCCTGTTGGAAATGTATCATTATTAGATGAACATTTGGAGCCTTTATTTCTTTGCTTGTTATTCCCTTCTCAGTGTGCCAGAAAGAGATGTTATGCACGGCTGACATATCTGCCATTGTTGTCTTCATCACGCCCAGGCTCATCTTATTGCTGTGTGCTTGACTTGTAAGAATTCCCTTATCTGGTCTTCATGCAAGGGTTTACAGCAGCTACACATTACAACATCCCAAGATAAGGTGGCTGGATTGTCATTATTCCTGCCTGAACTGCCGAGAACTGACAAGCAAGGCATGTATAAAAAGCCAAATGACAAAGCAGCAGCCACTTTCCGCCCACCAATATAACAGACAGCCCATCAATTCTCCAAGATATACACAACCATTATTGTTGGGGAAACAAAGGCCTGTGTCAATTGTGCAGTGTTATAAAGCAGTCGCTCAAATTAAAACCATGTACCTAACTGCATCTGATGGCAGAAGCTATTTAGTAGTGATATTTTACAGAAAGGCAATGAAAAGCAATAACTGCCTTATTTAATGTATCTGTTCCCTCCAGCTGCCGCGGATAGATGTTAATAGAAGCTGTCGATCAATGTCAGGCTTTTTTTTATAATAACTGCAGCAGACTGCAATAAACATGAAGGAAAGATAACTGAAGCTACTGATCTGGCCCTTGTTACTTTCCTGTGTTCAAAGATTTGTCATCTGTTTGTGATGCTCATAATAGCTGAACTGATCAGTATCAGGGGAGCGCTTCTCACTCCATGTGTTCAGCTGTGACGTAACTCACATGACTAGCTAGAAAAAGAGGGAACAGGCAAAAAGTTTCCATGTACTCGGAAAAAGGGCTTTTTTGTAGGTTCAAGTTCAAATATAAAGTAAATAAAAATCTAACAGCTGCACCAACATTAGTAATATGGGATGCTCACAACATACAGTACTGTAGGTTATAAACTTGCCTGGTATCTATGCATCTTTAGAGCAAGTTGAGGGGCACGACCTAATGTCATGTGACCAGGGTGACATCATGACAGTTCCTTTAGCCTTTTTACATTAGCAAACTGTACCCCATGCACATATCTAACCACATAAAACAATCACAGCATGCCTGTATGGACCTCTACTCCTCTCCATGCAGGCTGCTGTAATTTCATGTGATATGATATGCTGTGATTTCATGAGATATATGCTTTTCTAATACAAGTTTTCTAATGTTAGAAGGCTAAAAGCCCTGTGATGATGTCACCCTGGTCACATGACATTTCTGCTGCATGGATTCAGCATGGAGAAGAGCTGCTGGATTCACCGCAAGGAGGCCACAACCTCCTTTACTCGCTATAGACATGCTTGGACACCAAGTAAAATTATAAAGTTGAATATTTGGGAATATGAGGGGAACAACTTTTAGCTAAAAGATGATTTCAGTTAAATACTAGGGCTTTATAGGAACCTGCCACTAGTATTTGTGAATAATGTGGTGACAGGTTCTCTTCAATGAGTGAAACTTAAAGCACTTGAAACATCATATTTATGGATTTACTGCAATTTTGGGTAAATATAATTGCAGACGACCCTTAGTTACAAACGGACCTATGGTAATTGATAACTTACTGTACTTAGGGTACCCTAGGCTACAATATACAGCTATAACAGTTATTTAAGGTGTCTGCAATTAAGCTTTATTGTTCATCCTAGTTTTTATGACAATCCAACATTTTTAAAATCCAATCGTCACATAGACCACTGAGTCTGGAGTTACAATGCTAAAATATACAGTTGCGACTTACATACAAATTCACCCTAAGAACAAACCTATAGAACAAGAATCTTGTACGCAACCTGAGGACTGCCTCTACATATTTAACTGTTGATGCATAATAATAGTGTTTGAGTTAGGGATGTGACAATTTATCAGAAAAGGAACACAAAACCACATTTCCTTTATAGTTTTGTAAAGTGAATTTGAGCCATACAGTACTTAAAATTGTACAAGATGTGAAATAAGCTCTCACGTAAGAATAACTTAGCAACATCTACTAAATGGAGGGTAGTCAGTTTAGTAAGTAAAGCTTAACTGGAAGATAATAAAGGAGGGTGCAAGGTGTTGTTGGTCCCCAGTTAATACATTTGAAGGAATTGTAATAAAGAACTCTCACAGATTTCACACATTGTATTAACGCTCTATACCCAGAGGGGCCATTGTTCTCTAACATATTTACTATCCTGTAGATAGGGGATAAATTAGTATAGTACTACAGCCCCTATATCTTTCACCATGATCTGAATATACTACTTACCAAATTTCTGAATAAGGCTCATTTTGCATTAGTTTCAAGAGTCAAAAACATCCTTGGCAACCTTACATAGATGATGTACAATCAAAGCATTTGCATCTGCTCTTTGTGATCCACCTCTACTGGTGAAATAACTGATTCAAAAACCAATTTATTAACTAACGTTATTACTCTGTTAAGCCGATTTTTCGCACAAAAAAGTGTGTTGAAAAAACGTCCCCTCGGCTTATACACGAGTCCATACAGATTTTTAAAAATCTTTTAAAAATAATAAACTATATACTCACCATCCGTGGCCCCGACCTGCAGCGCTGCTCCCCCGATGTCTGCGCGGGTCCCCTTCTGCTCGGCGCCCGTACTTCTGTCTTCATTAACGTCGTGCCGGGCCCGCCATGGTTTTCTACCCAGGCGCCTAGTATGAACGTCAACATACTGTCATCACTAGGCGCCGTCCAGTGGGAGAACATGGCACGGCCCGGCACAAGCAGTAAGACAGAAGATCGGGCGCCGAAGACAGAAGAGGACCGCGTGACATCGGGGAGCAGCGCTGCAGGTCGGGGCCACCGAGGGTGAGTATATAAGTTTATTATTTCTTTTAATGCTGGGCTGCTGTAATTTTACTGGGGGAAGTGCTGTAACTACTGGGGGGCAGTGTCTGTGATCTACTGGGGGCAAGCTGTAATACTACTGTGGTCAGTGCTGTATACTACTGGGGGCAGTGCTTGGAACTACGGGGCATGCTGTATACTACTGGGGTGCAGTGCTGTATACTACTGGGGGAGTGGCTGTATACTACTGGGGGCAGTGCTGTATCTACTGGGGACTGGCTGTATACTACTGGGGGCAATGCTGTACTACTAGGGGTGGCTTTCATACTACTGGGGGCAGTGCTGTATACTACTGGGGGCAGGCTGTTACTACGTGGGGGCAGGGTGCTGTATACTACTGGGGGCAGTGGCTGTATACTACTGTGGGCGTGCTGTATACTACTGGGGTGGGCTTATACTACTGGGGCGTTCTACGGGGCATTGCTCTGGGGCTTTTCTGGGTCCTGATCTATGGGCAGTGGTATACTGGGGGCATCTGATACTACTGGGGGTTAACACTGGGTGGCAGCGTCTGTATATATACACTGGGGGGGGGGGGGTTCGTGACTAATCATTTCCCCTCGGCTTATACTTACGATCAATAGGTTTTCCCAGTTTTGTGATGATAAACTTAGGGGTCTCGCTTTACTCGAGTATATATGGTAGTTGTTAAACTTGGCCATTAGTAAAAAAAAATGGTAAAATGTCGTTAGCTACATCATTTATGCTTCATTTATATGGAAAAATAGTCATATTTCTCAAAGTGAAATCTATTTTGGAGAAAATAACATAATTTAGCATACAAAAAAAGGGAGCATTGAATTGTGATCAGTTTGGGAATCTACCAGAAACTGTCCAATTCTTCAGCAGCTTAAATGTGGGGGTCCATCTATTAATTCAAAATGTATTTTTTAAAAAAAACCTTTCTGCTCAGTTCACATCTACAGTATGAAGGTTGTATGTTGCCCTATCCAATACTCCATGATTATATAAAATTTACATTAATATGAAATAAGTGAAAACATACTCTTCGCCCTAATGTGTTGGTCTGATATACCATTTCATTGACATTCTTATCAACAGCTGAAAAAAAAACTCTCTTTGGTCATTAAAACTATGTCCGTCATAGTTCCAACATAATAAAACATTTGTTTCATGTTTATGTCTCATTTTTTTAGCATTTCTTTTATATTGCCATCATTTGTTTTACATCCTACCATGTTGCTTTATTTGCAGTTAAACCTCTCATTTATACTAACATTCCAGATGGTGCATGATATGAGCAATCCAATCTGCAAATTGAGTACGCACCAAGACCGCTTGGCCCCTGCACATCATTAGGTTTAACACAAACAGCATCACATTCTCTGGGTTAGTGTTAAATATTTAGCTGTGATCAGTTATTTACGTAGAAAAAGATCAAGGATGTTCATCATGTAATTTCTATTGCAATTGTGTTTTACATTATATTTTTCTGTCTTTGGGATCTGTTTCTTACTTACAGATAACTGCATGTCTGGTCACAGCAGATTAAGCCATGGAAATGGGACTTGAACCTAGGACCCCAGAGCTGCAAGGCCCTTTAAAATAAGGTTGGGAGAGATGAAGTAGCCTTTAAGCCCTGGCCTCAATTAATCTTGGCTTAATGTGCACACATTTTGCCCCATTTGCTCAAAAATCTTTTATAAAGCCATCCAACAAGAATGGAGCTTTTTACTGCAGAAAATGGGATCCCAAGGAGGGAGGCATATAGCAGAGCTGACTGTGTGTGTGTGTTATAGGTGAGTTAGCCGAGGTGGGAGTGTCATTGTGTTTTATATCCATCTCATGGGAAAACCCACTTTGTATTCTATTTAAAAGTACTTTAATACCTGTTATTACATAAAGATAAATCTTGCAATGGATGAAGCTTCATGACTGCAAACAAATTTGAGCCCCTTGTTCACTATCAATAGGGCATGGTATCCTTCAATGGACACTTGATTCTAAGTATTATACTATGGAGTAATAAAAGATGGAGGTATGATATGATGAGTTTCGTTTTATGTTCCATCAAGTAAAAGCCAAAGTAAGGCTGCATTCACGACGTTTATACGGGCGACATATATACAGTATATATACGTCCCCCATAGATGGCAATGGGTGCATGGCGTCGTACTTGAGTGGTACGGTGCTGCACAAGCGCTTATGTAGCCAGGAGAAAGATAGGACATGTCCTATCTTTCCCCGGAATATGGCACCGTGCCCCATGTTTCTCTATGGAGAGGGGCGCTCACCCCCTACTTCTCCCCCCACGGCGCTGACATGTCCATGCTTTGGGTCAACCAACTCTCTTTCCAGTACCATACACATGTTTAAAAAGTAATATTTTGGTATACCCACTGCATCCATTAAAATGCTAGAATTTTCCCAGTGTGTCCTCCAATGGCCTCTTTGCCAATGAATCTTATGCTCCTTGAGATTCCATAACATTCCTTAGCTTTGCATTTTCAATATTGCTGGCTTGCAGACCTTGAAACTCCCGATTGTTGCCCTGTGCAGATGTTCAAGTGTAAACATCATCATAATGCGTCCTGACACAATTCAAATGGTTGACTACTGATCACGCATTTAACCCATCTTAAAATTTAAAGAATTTAAGGGTGCTGCTAACCTCTCAATGTCAGATATTTAACAAACCTATAAAGGTCTTCTAGATAATGCTGTATGAGTCTGAGCTGTTCTGAGCAAGACAGTAAGTGAGAAAACAGCATGCAAAGTATTTAACAAGTATGGTTCATCATGTAAATTCTATTTTAATTCCTTTTGGTTTTTAAAAAATCTGCAAAATATGAACCCATATGCAAATGTACAGTAATATGCATGTACATAGTGCATGTAAATATAATGTACATATTTCCTGCAACATTAAATGTTTATAATGACACTATTTTATTTCATTGACTGACTTGGGTGTAGATCCCAGAAATGTCACCTTGAAAGTACAATGATAGAACATTGTTAAAAGCTTACAGATTAAGACAATATTTCCTACAAACCCATCAACATATATCTACAATACTAGACTGAACCTTAGTCAAAGATTTAAAGTATCTTTTCACATTAGGATGTCAGGAGAAATGTGTTATTCTGTGAATAATTTATCACTCAAGAACGGCATAATTCTCTTATCACTTTTTATACAAAGGTCCCTTTATGAATACCATGGCTGCTTGTCTGGATAAAAAAACCCCACAGAATATCCTCCTAATCAATCAATTAAAAATCACTTACCTTTTGTTCCCATCTTGATTTATTCCTTGTTATTACAAGTCTCACTATATCCTTCTATTATTTGCCCTTAACCCATTACTATTCCTCTAATGTCCGTTTTTAAAGATGACCCCATGGGATCTAAGTAATAATAAGAAGCATGGTGTGTTTAATAGTGTAGGTGACAATAATTCTCGAAACATTTTTCTTAAAAACTTGTAGTCGACAATACTGACAGGTTTTCAAGGTGTGTAAATATATTCCCGTAAAATAGGTTAGTAGTGTTTTCATTACCTGTAATGTAGTAGATGACATATTTAATGTCCAATCATTTGGTCTAAGTCAATAAGAAAAAGCATGTGACAATAGCATCATAGTAAATATGTTAACATTTTAACATATTAACATACCATTTGTAACAATTAAATAATCAATACCAACAACAGATTGTCTTTCATAATAAGGTAAAGAAAATTTTCACAATCAGAAAGTTATTGATATTTTTTTGTTTATGAACATTCAACAGGAAGCTTCATGGCCTTCACTTCCTGTAAATAAAAACTTGTCAGGGTCATGTATGTCACAAAGTTGCCCGGCAATATCACACAATATCACACGGTTTTGACATCACATGACCATGGACTGTTTATCCACAGGAGGTAAACAATGAGCTTCCTGTTGAATCAATCCAATAAAAGGCAATAGCATTACAAAATTACAATGTAAAAAGGATTAAAACCCCATGTTTCTCTATGGAGAGGGGCGCTCACCCCCTACTTCTCTCCACGGCGCTGACATGTCCATGCATTGGGTCAACCAACTCTCTTTCCAGTACCATACACATGTTTAAAAAGTAATATTTTGGTATACCCACTGCATCCATTAAAATGCTAGAATTTTCCCAGTGTGTCCTCCAATGGCCTCTTTGCCAATGAATCTTATGCTCCTTGAGATTCCATAACATTCCTTAGCTTTGCATTTTCAATATTGCTGGCTTGCAGACCTTGAAACTCCCGATGGTTGCCCTGTGCAGATGTTCAAGTGTAAACATCATCATAATGCGTCCTGACACAATTCAAATGGTTGACTACTGATCACGCATTTGTTTATGTAATGGAATAATAGGTTGGATCTGAGAGAACCCATCTTAAAATTTAAAGAATTTAAGGGTGCTGCTAACATCTCACCTCAGATCCAACCTATTATTCCATTACATAAACAAATGCCGTGATCATAGTCAACCATTTGAATGTGTCAGGACGCATTATGATGATGTTTACACTTGAACATCTGACAGGGCAACCATCGGGAGTTTCAAGGTCTGAGCCAGCAATAATGAAAATGCAAAAGCTAAGGAATGTTATGGAATCTCAAGGAGCATAAGATTCATTGGCAAAGAGGCCATTGGACGGACACAGGGAAAATTTCGATTTTAAGGATTTGCAGTGGGTATACCAAAATTTACTTTTTAAAACATGTGTATGGTATGGAAAGGAGTTGGTGACCCAAAGCATGACATGTCAGCGCCGTGGGGGGAGAAGTAGGGGTGAGCGCCCTCTCCATAGAGAAACAGGGGCACGGTGCCATATTCCGGGGAAAGATAGGACATTCCTATCTTTCCCTGGCTACATAAGCACTTGTGCAGCACCGTACCACTCAAGTACGGCGCCATGCACCCATTGCCATCTAGGGGGAGTATATATACTGTATATATGTCGCCGTATAAACGTCGTGAATGCAGCCTTACATGGCTTTACTTGATGGAACATAAAACGAAACTCATCATATCATACCTCATCTTTTATTACTCCATAGTATAATACTTAGAATAAGGTCATTGAAGGCACCATGCCATTGATAGTGAACAAGGGGCTCAGATTTGTTTGCAGCATGAAGCTTCATCATTGCAAGATTTATCTTATGTAATAACAGGTATTAAAGTACTTTAAATAGAATACAAAGGGGTTTTCCCATGAGATGATATAAAACACAATGACCACTCCCCTCGGCTAACTAACCTATAAACACACACACACAGTCAGCTCTGCTATATGCCTCCCTCTGGGATCCCATTTTCTGCAGTAAAAAGCTCCATTCTTGTTGGATGGCTTTATAAAAGATTTTTGAGCAAATGGGCAAAATTGTGCAAATTAAGCCAAGATTAATTGAGGCAGGGCTTAAAGGCTACTTCATCTCTCCCAACCTTATTTTAAAGGGCCTTGCAGCTCTGGGGTCCTAGGTTCAAGTCCCATTTCAAGGCTTAATCTGCTGTGACCAGACATGCAGTTATCGTAAGTAAGAAACAGATCCAAAGACAGAAAAAATAATGTAAAACACAATTGCAATAGAAATTACATGATGAACATCCTTGTTTTCTACGTAAATAACATGATCACAGCTAAATATTTAACACTAAACCCAGAGAATGTGATGCTGTTTGTGTTAAACCTAATGATGTGCAGGGGCCAAGCGGTCTCTGGTGCGTACTCAATTTGCAGATTGGATTGCTCATATCATGCACCATCTGGATGTTAGTTATAAATGAGAGGTTTAACTGCAATAAAAGGCAACATGGTAGGATGTAAAACAATGATGGCAATATAAAAGAATGCTAAAAAAATGAGACATAAACATGAAACAATGTTTATTATGTTGGAACTATGACGGACATAGTTTAATGACACAAAGAGAGTTTTTTTTCAGCTGTGATAAGAATGTCAATGAAATGGTATATCAGAGCAACAACATTAGGGCGAAGGTATGTTTTCACTTATTTTCATATAATGAAATTTTATATAATCAGGAGTATTGGATAGGGCAACATACAACCCTTCATACTGTAGATGTGAACTGAGCAGAAAGTTTGTTTTTTTTAAAATACATTTTGAATTAATAGATGGACCCCCACATTAAGGCTGAAGAATTGGACAGTTTCGGGTAGATTCCCAAACTGATCACAAATTCAATGCTCCCCTTTTTTGTATGCTAAATTATGTTATTTTCTCCAAAATAGATTTCACTTTGAGAAATATGACTATTTTTCCATATAAATGAAGAAATAATGTTTGTACTAAGACATTTTAACCATTTGTTTTTTACTAATGGCCAGTTAACACTTACCATATATACTCGAGTATAAGCCGAGACCCCTAAATTATCATCAAAAACTGGAAAACCTATTGACTCGAAGTATAAGCCGAGGGTGGGAAATCATTATCACGAACCACCCCCCCCCATATACAGCCTGCCACCAGAGTATAAGCCCCAGTAGTAAAGGCGCCAGTAGTGCACACCAGTAGTATACAGCCTCCCCAGTAGTATCAACTGCCCCCAGGATAGTATTACGCACTGCCCCCAGTTAGTAACAGGTTGCCCCCAGAGTATACAGCCAGTCCAGTAGTATTACAGCACGCCCCAGTAGTATACAGCATCATATCAGCGCCCCAGTAGTATACACTGCCCCCCGTAGTATTACAGCACTGACCCCCCCAGTAGTATACAGCCAGCCCCAGTAGTATAAGCTTGCCCCCAGTAGTATACAGCCAGTCCCCAGTAGTATACAGCACAATGCCCCAGTAGTATACAGCAACCCCGTAGTATCCGCACTGCCCCAGTAGTATACAGCTGCCCACAGTAGTATACAGCACTGCCCCCAGTAGTATACAGCACTGCCCCAGTAGTATACAGCTGGCCCCCAGTAGTATACAGCACTGCCCCAGTAGTATACAGCACTTCCCCCAAGTAAATTACAGCAGCCCAGCATTAAAGAAAATAATAAACTTATATACTCACCCTCCGGTGGCCCCGACTGCAGCGCTGCTCCCCGATGTCAACCCATCTTAAAATTTAAAGAATTTAAGGGTGCTGCTAACATCTCAATGTCAGATATTGTAACAACCTATAAAGGTCTTCTAGATAATGCTGTGATGAGTCTGAGCTGTTCTGGCAAGACAAGTTGAGAAAGCAGAATGCAAAGTATTTAACAGTATGGTTCATCAGTGAATTCTATTTTTAATTCCTTTTGGTTTTTAAAAAATCTGCAAAATATGAACCCAATATGCAAATGTACAGTAATATGCATGTACATAGTGCATGTAAATATAATGTACATATTTCTTGCAACATTTAAATGTTTTATAATGAAACTATTTTATTTCATTGACTGACTTGGGGTGTAGATCCCAGAAATTCACCTTGAAAGTACAATGATAGAACATTGTTAAAAAGCATTACAGATTAAGACCAATATTTCCTACAAACCTCATCATACATCATATCTACTACTAGACTGAAACCTTAGTCAAAGATTTAAAGTATCTTTTCACATTAAGGATGTCAGGAGAAAATGGTTCTATTCTGTGAATAATTTATCACTCAAGACTGCATAATTCTCTTATCACTTTTTTCAAAGGGCCTCTTAATGTAGATACCAATGGCTGCTTGTCTGGATAAAAAAAACCCACAGAATATCCTCCTAATCAATCAATTAAAAATCACTTACCTTTTGCCCATCTTGATTTATTCCTTGTTAATACAAAAGTCTCACTATATCCTTCTATTATTTGCCCTTAACTCCATTAGCTATTCCCTTAATGTCCGTTTTTAAAGATGACCCCATGGGATCTAAAGTAATAAGAAGAGCATGGTTGGTTTAATAGTGTAGGTGACAATAATTCTCGGAACATTTTTCTTAAAAACTTGTAGGTCACAATACTGACAGGTTTCAAGGTGTGTAAAAAATATATTCCTCGTAAAATAGGTTGATAGTGTTTCATTACCTGTAATGTAGTAGATGACATATTGAATGTCCAATCATTTGGTCTGAAGTCAATAAGAAAAAGCATGTGACAATAAGCATCATAGTATAATGTTTAACATTTTAATTTTCTCCATTTGTTAAACAAATTAAAAATAATCAATACCAGACAACAGATTGTCTTTCATAATAAGGTAAAGAAAATTTTCACAATCAGAAAGTTATTGATATTTTTTGTGTAATGAACATTCAACAGGAAGCTTCATGGCTTACTTCCTGTAAATAAAAACTTGTCCATGGTCATGTGATGTCACAAAGGTGCCCGGCATATCACACAATATCACACTGTTTGACATCACATGACCATGGACCTGTTTTTATCCACAGGAGGTAAACAATGAAGCTTCCTGTTGAATCAATCCAATAAAAAAGGCAATAGCATTACAAAATTACAATGTAAAAAGGATTAAGTTCTTTATTTACCCAGCATATACAACAAGGTTTCGACTCGCATAAGTCTTTACCAAGCATTTTACAAGTCAAAATGTCCCTGGAGTACTGCAGCACTGTCACCTTCTTCCTTGGATTGATGCAGTTGGGTTTGGGGAACCAGGATCACCAGCCTGTGTGCACCTGCTGATGAGTACATCACAAGATGAGTAGTGCTATTTATCCTCTTTCTATTGCTTCATGTTGCATGTCAGCAAGTAGAGATCCTGAAAACTGTGAGGAAAAGAGGAAAGTATATTGGACAATTGTATAACTTTTCATTACATAAACAATATCAATTATTTGCTGAAAGTGGACAACACCTTTATTGCAAGATGTTGACAAAGTTTTGCATCACCAAACTTTTCATGCCATCCCTTTTAAGTATATGTGGGTATTTTCTGTGCCAACTACAGGGGAAGTGTTTCCTCTTAAAAGAAATCAACCACTGAAAAAACACAATAAAACCTATAAATACTCACCTCCGCTCCTCTTCATCTTGATTCTGGGGTGTCAAGACTAGCAACGGAATCACCTAGATAAGGAACTTATAATTAGCAGCACGGAGAGCAGGGACAAGATGTTCTGAGCTTCGGCTGCTAATTATGCATACACCCACACCTCCCTTTCAGGATGCCAGGATCTTCCATTGCTGAGATATTTTCACCAGAGCTTTGAATACGATTTTGACTATGGTGTCTGACAGACATCATTTGCTCGTAGATTGGTCACTTACCTACATTTCTGTAAGGTCAGCCCTGAACTTATTTACAACTCACATAAATAGGGGCTTTTTCAGGCAATATTTCTGCTTTAAGTGCAGAAGGTCTTCCAGTCATCAATCTTTGCACTGGGGTCAGGAAATAAGAGTTCTCCTTATGGAGAATTTGCCAATTAAGGCCACCTTACAGGTGTGTGGAGACTTAAAGCCTTTGATGCTCCACTAGGGGATTCTGGGAAATATGCAAACATGTTTTCTAAGGTGGGAAAGGCCTCTTTTCACTACCCTGAAAGGCACTAAGTTTGACTTATAAGACGCCTAATAACATGATGTGGGATTAATCACCATGTTATTAGGCTTCTTGCAACTCATGCTGACAAGGATTAATCCCACTCTGAAAAACATTTGCATATTTCCCAGAATGTTTGCACTGCAGAGTTTGAAAGTAATAGAGAAAACCTGCATAATAAATCAACATGCAAGGCATGCTCCATGATGTTTTACTGTACATGACTTGTAGATATTGGGTGGATCTTGGCTTCATCTTAAAACAACTTAAAAATAGAGAAAACACTGTGTCTGAAATAAATATACATACGGTACCACCTTAAATTTATGGGACTAAAACAATCAGAGAAGAAGTCAGGTGAAATGCTTTGGGTGGGATGCACCAATCCCCAGATGGCTGACATACAGCAATGAAGGGGCAGCACACTCATATTTGCCATTCTAGCAAAGCCAGAACACTTTTAGGGCACCAATGACCCTAGTGAAGATGACTTTATCATTAAGACCTTCAAGCTGGCCACTTCCCAAGCTCAGCCTGTTCACCATGAGGTTTAACATTATGGAGTTCACCACGGCAATATCCATTTTTATATATTTATAGACCAGGACTTATGGGAAGCAGCAACTCCAAATTATAATTTTTATTTCAGTTTTAGGGAAAGTGGGTTGATTTGAATTTCTTTCGTTTTTTTAATTTGTTTTTTTTTTTACATTTCTTTATACTATTTTTAGAATCCCTAGGATACTTTAACACTAAAGGGTCTGATCGATCCTGCCACATATTGCCGTACTACAATATAGCAGTATATAATCTGTTACTATGTGCCACCGCCATGCTGTTACATGTTGTTACATGTTTCCGTCAGTTTTACCAAGCATGTAAAGCTTAACACAACATTGATCACGGTTGTTTGCTGCAATATGCAACACCTGGTCAGTATGGAGAGGGTTCATGCCGTGATCCCTCTCCATACAACCCTTGTTGAACACATACTATTATAGCAGTTCGCGCCAAATTTAGTTTGTGCCATACTTTATTACCTATAATTGACTCCTGTTATTTTTCCTTCGCATTTTTTTTGCTTCGTTTACTTTTTATTTATAATAAAAATATATTTTTATATATTTCTTTTTTAATCAAAGCCATGAACATATTTCTTAGAACTCTCACATATTACTTAGAAATCTTAATATCCCGGCAAAGCTTTAAAATCTGGCAAACCTCCTATTCACCAAGAGTCATCCTTCAGCTCTCATTCTTCAGAAAAGCCCCCTGTAGAGGAAACTTCTATGGAATCATGGCTGAAGAATTACCCTTCCCTTAGGATGAGGAGAATAACACCAACTTCATCTCATCATACAGTAGTCAATTAACAATGAAACATGGTGCAAATGAATTCCAGACGTATAGGAGCTATAATATTCATACAGCTCAGGGCCCCTGGTGGGAGGGACCTGGTGGGAGGGACCTCTTCAGGTTTCTCCTGTTCTTCTGGTAAGTGATAGAGGAAGAGGGAGACCGGAAGTGACATCAAATCCTTAGCGCCGCCTCTCTCACAGCACTACACTAGAACCATATACTCTGTCCCTTGATGTGAACCACCAATCGTAAAGCAATACAAGCACAATACAAGTTAAATCTAGTTTTGACAATGCATGTTTGTATACAAATCAAGAGTAACTTTAAAGAAATGTATTACATATTGTTTTAAATTGCAGTTATTGTAATTTTTGCAGCTCATCTGTGTTCTTGATTCAAAGATTCAGGAGCAAATACTAACCCACTAAACCAAAATGGAAGCCATGTCAGCAATCTACTATTAGTGTAGGGAATCATTTTAAATCTTTGTGCTGTAGGGTTACTTCCCAGATACCAGATATGACACCAATAGAAAAACAAAGGATGATAAAGAAGAAATAACTTTGACAAGTAGCTGAACTAACACAGAAGATTCACATGGAGGTGGGAATCTTTATGGTTCATCTGAATAGCGTTGTTTATGTGAAATGTTAACGTGAAAAACATAAATGAAATGAGGAATATTTATGAAGCCTTCACAAATTTTCTTCAAAAATAGGGCATTTGCAACATTTTGCATTTTGTATTTTTCCTCCATCCAATCCAGCTTATCAATTTTTTTTTTAATTTTGCAGATGCAGCACTTCCATGTCTTAAATAGTCAACACTTTATTTGAAAATGTGCCATTGCAATGTGAATAACTGGTGAGATCCAGTTGTTCCAGCAATAACAACTGGAGTTAAAGAGGCTGAATCTGTTTTCTTAAAGGGGTTTTAAAGGAATTTCATATTGATGACCTATCTCTAAGATTGGGAATCAATATAAAATCACTGGGGGTCCTCTGTTTTTGTTTGTTTAAAGCATCAGAGCTGTTAAGAATGTTCCATTTATTATTAACATGATCAGACAGTTTTCTCAGCATCCTTCAATTTGATCCTATTATCCATTGATTTGATGTTGATGCCCTGTTTATCAATATCTTATTCCCATTAAAATGTTGTGCTTCTCCTTGATGTATATATTTCTTGCCAATAAAACAACAGATTCAAACAGATTAAACATCTAATGCAAAAACAATGCAATAGTGAAGCATAATAGGAATAATGTACTTTTTTTCAGAATTTTTTAAGATTAATGGATTGGGAACATTCCTCTCTCCAATGGTCTGTCCCTTCAATCCTTTGAAAAGAAAATTAAAAAGCGTGTTTTGCAATTAATTTTTGTGAAAAGATTGCTATTAAAGCTACGTAGTAATGTATATATTTCTTATTTTTATCACAGCCATAGTAATTCAGCAATCATTCTTAATTTTACAATAAATTCTAAAATACTACCGTATATTGAAATCTAAAAAATATATATATTACAAATAATGTGTTTATTTTCAAATTTCATTTTGTATAAAGGCCTTTTTGTGCTCATAGTGAATTCAAAATATATTTTCTTTGTAAGTGGAAATTGCTTCACAGTTTAATACCTTATAACAGCCGAGAGCTCTTCATTTATTTATACAAAGGAAATGTTACAATCTAAAAGGTTGCAGAGGCCACTTCAACTAAATGGAGTGACAAGTAAAAACGCAAGCTAATATTTTGATAATGACACAATTACAGGTCTACTATCCCTTCCTCATCTTCTCGTGCTGATGATACTTATCTGTTTATATATTCAGGGCAGAAGTAGTTAAATCGCCAAAAAAGTATGTTTACTAAGCCATCAGAGGTTGATAGCTCACATAGCCTGGCTCTATTCTCTATATTTGTGGACCACAGTGAATTGATGGAATGACCTGGACTTGATCTTTAGGGCAAGGTTTCTGATGGCACCGCTAGATTGATAAATTGATTCAAAACTATTACTATGGTGAAAAAGCAATAGGGTCATAAAAATTGCATCAAGCTGCTAAGTAAATCCTGGCATTTCATGACAAGTAATGCAGAAGAATCGCAATAGGATCTGGGCATGAGTCTGAATGAGAGAAGGAGAAATGACTTTGAAGAGCTTATCATCTCAGATCTATTCTTTCTGCTAGCAATTCATGTCTGCGCATAGTACCACTTCATTACGAGGAAATAACTGTACACTTCTAGCATATTCCTGGTCTCCTCGCCAGCCCCTGGAGGACCCTTAGCTGGTTAATACCTCATCACATCTTCATTGAACACTTTAATCTGCACTTGTGTGATCAATAGAATCCTAGTGTAAATTAAAAGGACAGTTCCGTGTAATCAAGCCTGTTAATGCTCATTTTGAAAACCATTATTTGTGCAAGGCATTTAGGAGAAAATTACAAAGTGACAAGCTGATGCACTGGGAGATTATTAGGGAGAGGCCTTTTCTGTGACTGTGTGTATATAAGTGGGGAAGGGGGAGGTCATCAGGCTATCAGGCAAAGAAAGAGGGGTGTTAAGTGGGGCCCAGCAGGAATATTTGTCTGCCTGCCTGCTTGCTTTCGTGTAAGGAAGAAAATGAAATTTTCCAGCGTTCTATTTCTGTGGCAAATTCAATTACTGTGGGGACTTGTTCAAAGCGCTGTAACTTCCAAGAGGCAGAAATTGAAAACCTGGCAGCTAATGAAACGGCAAATAACTAGTAAGTTCAGACAGGGGCCGTCAGTCAGATCAAACAGCTGAGGAGAAATAGCAGCGGGCCCATATTTTTCAGCCGCATTGCCTCCTTCTTCACTGGGTTGGACAGGTACGTTTAAAAAAACTGCATTTAATTTTTCTGTACAGGAAAGATATGTTATGATAAAGAGTATGCTACCACATTACATACAATACTCAGATTTGACCTATCCATATAAAAAGGAAACTGGCTTTACACTTCGTTGATGTCAAGTTTTGCAGGTAGCCATGGAGGTAGTGAAGGTAAAAGAGATATTCCCATTGTACAACATAATTACAATGTAAGGCCCCATGCATATGACCGTATGTGGGCCTGTGATCCAGCCGCACAATTTGCGGAAAGATCACTGCCTCCATACTGGTCTATGGCACCCAATCATGGTGTACTGAGAACACAGTGGGGCACATTTACTTACCCGTCCTAACACGTTCTCCGAAAGTGCATTGTCCGACCAGAATGCATGCTGCCGCAATTCACAGCTCAGGTCCACCGGAATTTACCTTCTTGGTGTATATAAGTGCTTGATAATGCAACACAATTTGAAAGTTGAATCCCGCGCTCAGTCACAGTGGCACAAATCCCGAAAAACGTTGGAAAATCTGATGGAAGTGTGGCAGCAAACCCTTAGTAAATAAGCCCCAGTGTCTTACCACACTGTGTCCAAACCAAGCAACCGCTCAGCTTTCAATGGATGAGGATGAGGAGCGGTCCCTCCACCTCCCTTCTCCACCCATTCCTGTGCTACACATGGGGTTTTGTCTGAGCGAGCACACATGTGCTGGCCATGTGTATGAGGCCTAGACAAGTATTTTCTTTGGACATCTTGCCACAGGCAGTGCTATTTTTATTAAAATAAAAGCAATGCCTGTTGTGAGCAAGAACTGGTACTACACTACTGGAGTAGCTGGCTACTTCCTGGTCTTACTGTAATTTAGTGTGACACCCCAGCCCAAAACTATAAATGAACTCTTTATTGGGTAGGTCACCTCCCCTGATCAACTATGGATAGCCTATCCCATGTAAAGTTCATTAATAGTATTATACACATAATAGTATGCGTAGACTATGAATAAGGCTTAATTGCCGAAATGTGTAGGTCTGGATGTTGGTCTCTCTGGATACGTGTTCAGTGTTTTAACCGGTGTTTCATATCTAATAAAAGCCGATTTTGCCAATTTGTGCCTTTTAAGCTTGCGGATCAGTGCCGGGATTTCGTCTCTTCTTGGTCTCGATGTGTTCCAGCCTCTATACAACTCCACGATGTTTAAAGGCGATACGATTGGAAGGGTGAGCTGGACTCGCACATAGTATGTTTCTTTTTGCTTATACATAATAGTATGTGTATCTACACAAAACCTATTTACCCTAAACCGTATATACACTCCCCTGGTGGACGTCAGGGGAACTGCCGGAAGACCCGAATCCACCGCAAAGAACCCTGGATCGCGAATGGACCGGGTATGTAAATCTCCCCCAATATGTGCTTCGCTACTTCATGTCATCAAAGTGTATGTTTTACTGTTTTCTGCCCCACTATACCACATTAAACTGCAGACAGTATTACCTTATATAGCATATATGTATTTTATTTATGTCTTCTACTTAACAGCGGGAAAATAAATCAGGAAACAGTAATTTGTGCATAAATACAAAAAAGTATACACCAATATTATGAATCCTCCTTTACATGTCATACAGTTTAATTTCCATAATTAAGTTTTTTTCTATTCTCTTTACCTCATAAACAAAATGTCATTGGTCAGCGGTTATAGTAGAAGATTAAGCTTAATGGGTTCTAAAGCACTTGCAACTCTATAAGATAATTCCCTTCATGTATTTCAGCCACTATAAATGTTTGATAATTATATTTCACAGGAATTAGCCCTGCTGTGAAAATGCAGGCCCTCGTAGAGATAGAAAGCCTACAAGCCAAAGTGATGACTTAACCAGCTCAGTAAGTAGCATTATCCCAGCATGGTAACTCACACCAACTGGGCTATGCCAGGCTTATGCTAAAGTGGAGCTAATGGTCAATTCTTTTGTAAATTTTTTTTTTTCTTTCAAATAGGTACAAAAAATATTTCAAGTACATCAGGGCTATCTTTTTTGAGCAAGTTGGTAGCATTGTCATATACCATAAATGTCATAAAGCAAACATTTCATAAATAACAGAGATGCAATTGTCTACCTAAAACAAGAAAATCTACCATAGTCTAAAATATGAGATCATGTAGCATTTCGAAACTTGTCTAGGTTTCTGACTAAAGGGAATTTTAAATACCGAGGAAAGAAAGTCAAAATGATTGTCTGCTTTTCTACAAAAACAGTGCTATGAAGGGTATTTTGCCTAATTCATTTGGAGCTGATTTGCAATACCAGCACAAATCATGGTCAGTTGTGGCAATGTTTATGGAAGAAAGCAGGCGTGATTTTCAATCTCCGGACAACCCCTTTAATATTTACATCTTTACTTTTACATTGAAAATCAGAAATACAACAATGCAGAAAATGAAAGACAGGAGATATTAAAGCCATATTTATGAAACCCCTAATGGTGCCTCCCTTTTTGGTTATTGCATAGCTGTCGGGATGCCAACGGTGGAAAGGAAGGTATTAACATTTTTTGGCTACTGTTTGGCACTGTGACTACTTGGCTACTATGTGGATTATATTGCCTTCTGTGGGGTAACTGTTACTATATAAGCTACAGGAGATTTACTGTTACAGGCAGTCCCCGGGTTACATAAAAGATAGGGTCTGTAGGTTTGTTCTTAAGTTGAATTTGTATGTAAGTCGGAACTGTATACTTTATCATTGTAATCCCAGCCAGAACTTTTTTGGTCTCTGTGACAATTGGATTTTAAAAATGTTGGATTGTCATAAGAATCAAGATTAACAATAAAGCTTCATTACAGACACCTGTGATAACTGTTACAGCTGTTTATTGTAGCCTAGGACTACAGTACAATAAATAACCAATATCCAGAGGTCCGTTTGTAACTAGGGGTCGTCTGTAAGTCGAGTATTCTTAAGTAGGGGACCGCCTGTACTGTATTGTTTACTGTGTGAGCACTGTTACTATATTAACAACTGTTAAAGCACTGAGGAAATATATTGACACCTTGTCTAGCATCTTGTATCCTGAGACTTTTTTTGTCTCAGGTTTTTGGCTTAATGCTTGTTTCTATTATTGTATTTTTGTGCTGTATTTACAGTATACATTGAATTTGACTCTGGTACTGCATTTATTTATTGAGCCGGGTTCTAGTACTTTGTTTATGTACAGAGCTTGGCTCTGGTGCTGTAAGTATTTATGTGCTGTATTTAGGTACAGAACTTGGTTTTTATACCATATGATGAAATAATGAATTTTGAAGCAATAATTTTTGACCTAGTATTTGACACAGATTACTAGTGAAAAAAACTACCATGTGAGCATAATATTATATTTTTAATCTATAGAATACAATTAATTAATTAAGTGCATTGTCCGATGAGAATGCACAGTGCCATGATTCACTAAGATCATGCGCCCGATATTCTGCATGTGTCGCTACCCAGATCCACCAGACCTTCACCTTCTTCTTCGTGGTGTATGTAAGTGTATTGTCTTGCGACACAATTTTAAAGTTAAATCCCGCGCTCAGTCCGAATGAGTCCGATTGTCCAATGGTACGCCCCCCCCCAATTTCTGTGGCATGAAAGCTCGTGCAGCTACTGCAAAATTTGATCACGTGCAGCACAATGCCAGCACAGACCCATTGAGTGCACTCAATTTGAAAGTTAAATCCCATGCTCAGTCCGAATCAGGCACTGCCCCCAATTTGTGTCGCATGAAAGCCAGTGCATGAAAGTGTGGTAACAATGGATGTAAGTGCTACCAATATGCAGCTCCAATTAAATTGTTCAATTTATCAATCAACTAGAGAGAAAATGAAAATAAAGTAGTTTATCAATTGTAGTCAGGGGTGTGCCAGCCATGAGGTGAGTTGAGCCTCTTGTCACAGGTAGCACCATTTGCAGCACAATGGCGGCAGCATCAGAGGTACAGTCACCTGCTACAAAGCAGAACTTGACACTTAAAGATAGTGTTCTTCCACACCAGATGTCAGCATGGGTGTGAGACGCTGCATGGAAGATCCACTTACAAAAAAATAGCCAGTACTACGTTATGGGTTTTAGGGGTAACATTATATATCTTGACTGAGGCAGCAGAAAGTTCAGATTCACTGTTGTTTTTACTAGCACATTCATGATCTATTTGATCAAGTGTAAAATTTGTAATATTTACTATGTAGGCTGACACGACAACCTTTTGGATTTTTACACTGAACACCTGTATTTCTATGGGTTAAATAAAAAAACAAGACAGAATTCCTCTTCTACTCACCATTTATTTATCTAAGTGCAACATTCCATATATATATATATATATATATATATATATATATATATATATACATATATATTTGTAATTGAATATCAACATTATGATAATGTATACACAAACACTTATAATGTTATATATGTTTACAAATATGTGGGTTTCCAAAATTGAAGCACTTATTTTGGTGGAATTATGTGTTGATAATTTAGAATTCCAGTACTATGATAAAGCATGTAGAGATTTTTATATATGTTTGCAACTTTGTATGGTAGGTGGGCCTCTTTTATATATTAGTGCCAAAATATGCAACCTAATGTATACAAAAAATGCCTCTTTTATAAATAGATATTGAGATATTGTAAGGATCAGGGGTGGTGGACCCACTGTGCCACCGCGAGCGATGATGTAAATCAACACATGGGAGCGGAGTCTAAGTGGCACCCAGTTTTCACCAGAGCCCGCTGCAAAGTGGGTTGGACTTGCTATGGCGGGATATCAGGTCACTCCTCAGGCACGACTATGCATGTGGTGGGGGCCAAGGTGAGGTACAGAGTCATGCGGCAGAATCAAGGTCGGGGACAGGCAGGAGGTCAAGACAGGCAGCACAGGATCTGAGTCAATGGGGAGCAGAAGGTTAGGGCTGGCAGCGGAGAAGCATAGTCAGGAACAGAACCGGGGTCACAACAGCAATTCAGCAAACAATCGCAGGACAAAGGAAAACAAGCTTTTTCTATGGCACAAAGCACATAGAATCAGCACGGGACACAGGAAGGGGCCGGGAATTTAACAGGAAAGGCGGCAAGGCCAGTACCAATTATCGGCGCTCAGGCCCTTTAAATCTCAGAACCCCGGCACGTGCGTGTTCTAGGAGGTGGGGAGGCATGCGCCGTAGCGAGGGCACTGCCGGTGGAACGTGGACAGGTAAGAAGAGCTGCTGCTGACATGAGGGGGAACAGGGAGGCACACAGGTGCGCCTGCGCCTGCAGGAGTACCCTTGACAGGTACTATTTTCAACAATTAAAAAAGGATGGCAACCCAGGCATAGGCTTACCTATATTTGGTATAAGTTTGCTGTGCAGCAGACTTAAGTAGCCGTACTCAAACTACAAAACACTGAAAATCTAATGCCAAACAGAAGCCAACACTATGTACTATTTTGTCTTGGTTTTTGTGTGGACCAGTGTCCTTTACCACTAGTGTTTGAGAGGCAATCAGGTAGAGAATTGTGGGTATTGGGCTAAGTGTTAGGGCTTACTGTCTATGTCTACCTTCATTGTCTTTTCCCAGAAGGTGCAATACATACAGCCTCCAGTAAAATGATCACATTGACTATGTACCTTTTAATCGGACAGAAATTAAAAAGTTTTGTGTGAAAGAATGATACAAAAAAAAAGTTCTGTGTGACACAGAATATTAAAAAGACATAGAAATAAACATTAGTATAAAATAGTCACTGCCATAGTTAGTAAACATACAGTTAATGAAAGATATATATCCATTAAAATACACAATTAAAGTCACATCTATATTACAACAGAAAATGGCTGAATTGATATTAAAACATGAAGAATAGATAATGAAGAATGGATCCAGTATTCCCTTTTTTATTACTGGTGGATATAAAAATTTAAAGATGGCTCCTGTGAATGGAATCCAACTCCTTCCAACCTTGTGAAGTAAAACATTCCTCCTTCTTCCAGAATGCAAATATGCTCCAACACCATACCTAGAACTATGATGCGATGTTGTGCTTTTCTATCATACCCAGCTTTAAGCTGTAAATCATCTATTCATGCTGTTGCAATTCTTTAAAAATGTTATGTATGACATACATGCTTGGTATTTTCATGTCCCTAGAATAAATCACAATCAGACAATCGATGGTGGTCCACCGTCTAGGATCCATCAAAGAGGCCAACACTGAAGTCCCAGACGTTTCATATCTATATATACAGCATTTAAACTAACCTTGACATGGTATAAAATATTCCTGTAACAATCAGGTCCATTTTTCTGCACTGTGGGGATTTTCTTTAATAATGTAACAGTAAATATTAAGAGCTCCTCAGTTTCCGTATCAGATTCCATTTACTGGCTGCTTATAAATAAAAATTAAAACTCTGAAAATCTATTAGGCCACTGCCATCAAATTATTGATGAGACCATTAGGTATGTCCTTTAGCGTGACCCACTGCACTGCACTCTAATAACACACATCAGCTTGTAGCTTGCATTTACTCAGAAAATCACAGAAAATCCCATTTCAATGAATTCTTTATAAAATGCTTGGGTAAGTACAATGACAGCATTTTATTATAGTGAAAAGTACATATACACTTGCTCCATGTGCAAATTATTTAAGCTGTGTGCCAATGTCATCTAGTTTGGGTAAAACAAGCACAATTAAGTGTAATTTAAGTCATGCTGTTCAGTTTATAATGAGAATTAAATCATTGTAGGAAAACTAATGTAATTCAGCCTTCTCTTTAGAAATACAATATATTTTCCATAGTTTCTCCTGAACCTACATATCATCTTAGGATACTTGTACACCACATTCACTTCTACCTGGAGCATAAAAATTAGAACTCCCCTGAATGGGTGTAATTTTGACCCCATATATAATATATATCCTATCATATTTTTATTCAAGGTATGTGTTCTGTGGCTTTAAACATGGACCTTTACCCACCTCCACCAACTCCATTATTATGTGTCGCTCTATTTATTAAAGGGGAGATGGAATTTATAATCTAGCCGTTACTCTCCCTGAGCAATCATTAGCATTAGTTCCTGCACCCAATATCTTAACTAGCCTCTTTACTGTCAGGTGGGTGTTCTGTGGAGCCCAGTTATTCCCACTTGACAGATAAGAGCTAAACTTAATAGCACTGATTACATAGGAATGGTGGGGGGGGTAGAGAAGAAATTCTGACAGTGTAGGCAATAGTGGAGAAACACCTATCAAAGGATGCTAAGTACTTCAGTTGGTGGAGGCGATAAAAGGTCCTTCTTAAAGAATAACTGTAAAGTTTTTTTTTCCACAAATCAATAGCTCTTGGGTTGTTAAACAACTTTGCCTATTATTTTTGTTACCTATATCCAGCAGTTTCTTTGCTATATCCCTCAGATTACCTTATTGCTGAATGGCTGCTTCCTTCCCCTCTGTTGATAAGACCTGGAGTCTGTAGTTTGTTTAACGTTTATCAGTTGGTTTCATAGGAGGGGAGTGGCTGCTGCTCCCTGCTCATAGGGGAGGAGGTCATGTGAGCTCTTCCTGTGTATGTAGCAGAGCTGGATGTGTTTCAAGACTGTAGATACAAAGGTCTTCTGCACAGAATAGTGAGGTACAAGATCTCCCCTGTTCTCTATGAGTCCCTACATCTTATTCTACAGTCTGTAGAATAGTCTGTTCCCTGCTCCTCCATGTGTTGGAAGCTGCCAGGGTAGTCACCATATACAGCCAGTGTTCACTGGATTTACTTGTGGGAACATAGATGGAACTAATACTAAATTACTTTGAGAGAGAACACAAGGCATCATGGGATCTGTGGGCAAGCTAACTGGCCTCAGCTTGTGGGCATAGACAGACATTAGTCTCCGCCCACTTCACTTCTGGTAAAGAAAGATTTTTGTCACTTTCAGAACAGAAAATGCCATAACTTTGGAAAGAAAGGGGTGAGCAGCAGAACATAGGCATCATTCTGTTGGTTTTTAAAGGGGGAATCACATATAATAAATTAAAATCATTATAACTTTACAGTTACCCTTTCAATAAATAAGGATTTTACTACTGAAGGCCTCATTTCCTGCTACTGAATATCATCCTTCTTTATTGTAAGTCATTTTCTTGTTATCACTATAAAATAAATGAAGGGTATAGATTTCCTGAATGACTAACATTAACATCTAGTTGTGCCTGTATTTATACATTTCTAGAAAGAACAAAAAAAGACCAGCCCAATACAGAGTGATAGAAAAGATTCTCCAGAATTATTTTAAGAGTAGTGAATATTCACCAAAACAGAATGTCAGGCTTGATGGCAGGTCTTCTTTAAAAACATTCAGGTACAGATAATGAGAGCTGTGCAGAATAACAAAATTCAACTGTACTACATTTAAAAACTTACTGTAGGTGACTAACATGTTTATATCTTCAGCAGCAATAAAAACCAAGAGTGGAGCATGTTTATGAAGCATTGTCCAGTATCCTGTTGCATTCGTATGTGTCCCAGATAAATAACTCCAGCATGTCATCTAAGCCTTACTCTCATTTATTGAGAACATATGCCGTGTTTATTGCAACGTACTGTCTATACTTGAAACTTCTCTTCTATAATCTTGAATCTTATTTGTAAAGTTCTCAAATAACATCTGTTAAAGCACCTGCTTATTTTGGTACCTTCACAAAGCAGCTTTATACAAACTGTGGAGCCCACAGATACAAAGTTACATTACAGTTTTTACAAAGGCTTTTCCCACTAACAAGTTAGGCCCTATTCACAGGATTGGGCATAACCTGCTGATGGATGGGGTTCTCAGTGATGGAACCTCCACAGATCACTAGAATGAGGGGTCTGATGTGGTCCGATGTACCGCAGTCGGACCCCTTGTCCCTCCCTGGGATGATCAGGGCAGCAGGAAGCGAATATCTGGGCTATTAATAGCCTTTGAGTTACTTCTCCTTAATGAAGAGTAACAATTATTCTACATAAGATGTTACATATATAAAATCTACAATCATAGAAGCTACTATCTACTATGTACCATATATACTTGAGTCTAAGCCAACACGGCTTATACTTGAGTCTAAAATAACCCCAAACTCTGTACTTGCCTTACTGACACCCCCGAGCAGATCGTCTTATTTCTTCCAATGCTCCGGCTCCGCCTCTGGGTCCTTGCACGCTGCTGTTGGACACACCATAATGTCAGCTGCTTGCTGACATCATAGTGCGTATGTCGCCATCGGGACACACACTATGATCTCAGCAAGCAGGTGACATCATGGTGTGTGTGTTGGCAGCACACAGGAACCCTAGGATGGAGCTGGGGCAACGGAAGAAAGAAGACGACCTTCAGGAGGGCATCGGAAAGGTGAGTACAGAGTTTGTTTTTTTATAGACAAAGGATAAAGCCGAGTTTTTTCAGCACATTTTTTGTGCACATGTGGAGCTACTAGATAGTAGCTTCAATATAATTGGTATTCCCATTTCAGCAAATAATGGATAGATAAATGAAAAGTTATACAAATTTCCAATGTACTTTCTGTATCAATTTCTCGTTGTTTTCTGAAACTCTGCTTACTGTCATTCTATAGGAAGAATAGTAATGAAGCAGGCACCTGTGTGTCAATAGTCAGATTTCTGTCTATTGAAACTAAACAAAACTAAACAAGCTTTCCATAGAATGAAAGCAATAGAGATGGGCAAATCAATTCTAACGATTTTAACTTTGTTTAGAATTTCAGGAAAACTTTGATTCGTCACGTATCCGAAGTTTACAGTGATTTGTGGGAACGAATTTCAATTTAATTTTTTTTACTCCCTTTATTAGCAAATTGGCGTGTTACATGGGGCAGAGAACTCCGGGAAGAAGAAAGGAACATGTCGGTACTGTTCCTCACTGTATGGGGTAGTGTTCCTCACTGTATGGTGGGTATGGTGGTAGTGTCACTCACCAGGTAAATCTTCTTTTATTGAACACCCGTGGGCAGGGAGGTATGACAAGGCATCACTCACGGCGACGGGCCGTTTCGCGCAGTCCTGCGCTTCCTCTAGCCGTTCTGAGGGTTAACACCCGCGATCGGTGCTAGCATTGTTATTAGTAGTGATATCACTGCTTTACAGGGGCATAATTTGAGAGGGTGCAGAGGGTGGCCCATAAGGTGTAATTTTCCTATATGAGAAGACTAGTGCTATAAAACAAACATTAGAGTCGGGGGGCCTGGCACAGACTTTGCACTGGTGCCCATCAGCTTCAAGTTACGCCACTGCTGCTTCACCTGCTATTCACCTGTTATTCAAAGACCGTGACCGTGTTATTATTATGTTATTATAACATTATTATATGTTATTATATGTTATGCAAACTCTAGTCTGTTTTTCAGGACAAATTACCGCTATCTGACCACTGGACCTGATAAGGATTAGTAAATCCGGGCCTATTTATTTCAATATGCAATAAGCTCTATCTAGTGGCAGCAGGAAGCCGGCATTTTCATTTTTATACACTGGTCCAAATCTGTGGTCCATGCACCAAAATGTAAATAACAAATAATGGTGCAGTATATACAGTTTAAAGATACTGACTACTTTTACTGACCGTAAACATAAAACAACCATCAGGACCAAGATCTGTATCAGTCACGATCATGAAGCATAGGAGATGAACCAACTTACAATAAGTACAATAATAGTTGGATCTTAGCCATGGAAGCATAGATGTGACAGGAGCCTCACTGTGAAAGGATCCAGGGGTAGGTCCCTATTGCACCCTACACTGGATCTATGCCCTAAAATATTCTAAAACCTCTCCCTATTCAGGGGGCTAGATGGCCCTATTTTTTCACTGCAGGCGCTCCCAGGGATTTTCTGCATCTAACCTTTCACCAGTTGGTTCATTGCACATTTTGAATGCTTCACGATCGTTACCGATACAGAACTTTACCCTAAATTTAATGGTTGTTTTTATGCATGTGTTCACTTTTTTATTTTTTTTTTATAATTCCGTTTATTGATGACAAACAGCAAATCAAATTGCAAGAATGAGGATTACATAGAATGGTAACGGTGTACACAAAATTGATGTTCACCTTCAAGTATGTTTTAACTGTATATATTAGTTATGTTTTAACTGTATAAGTTATGTTTTATAAGTTATAAGTTATGTTTTAACTGTATATATCACACCATTATTTGTAATTTGCTGATTTGTTTGGTACTTTATGACCCTCATGTCTCTCTGAGTATGTAAGAGGGTTAGGAACATTAGGCCTGTTACTGTTTCTTTGATTTTCTATTGTACCACATATGTCAGTACTCAAGATCAGATTCAGCTCATTGAATATTTTAATTATTGTTGTGGAAACATAGATCGAATTAAACATCTTGGTCCAATAACATATGTTTTTAATTAGTTTCAATGTAGTATAACATGGATTTAAAAGCCATAATTTGGATTAGTGATTGTAGACAATGGTATGTGTTATTAAATAATGCAGAAATTAAAACTATGTTATACTAAGCTTTCCTTGTTTTGTTGGCTCATGGAGAAAATGAAGAAAATTTAAGGAGAAAATGGTAAATTTTGTCATGTGTATGAGAAAGTAAGAGAAGGATTTGATTGTCTCTTAAAGGTCACAAAGAGGTGAGCATAAATTCATAGTAATGGCACATATTAATCTAGTTCAAATGCAGACATGGAGATCATTTTACAAGTGGAGGACTCAACTGACAGCAATAGGCGCTTCCTATTCAGTTTTCTAAGTGGCTTGGTAATGAGTAGGTAGCATCATTTCAGAAGAGGCCTCTGGCAGAGCTGTCAATACAATGGCAGCCTGGAATACATTGTTACTCATCTTAAACAGAGGAATTGTACATAGTAGGAGCTTGGAAAGAAAGGGAAATGAATGCAGACTGTCTGATACAAAGCATCATTTAACCTCAACAGCCTAATCATTGCCATCATTTCTCACAGGCACTTCCATAGATACCAACGTCAAAACAGATTCTCATTTGCAATGGATGACAATTTCCTCCCATATGAAAAGGCAATGCCACAACTCAATAGACTATAAATTGCAGCTGGAAATAGGATCATCTTAACTAAAACCTGTCTGCTTGCTCTTCCCCTGAGGCCAATGGATTACAGGCTCCTTCGCTTGCTTTCCTTTAAATAATTTGTATGTTTAGATGTCGATTTACTCTAACCATGTAATGTCTTATATCCGAGACCATCAATCAGATGTGGTGTGACAAAACGATCTTGCTGCAATATTACAGGTTATTATAAGAGTGATAGCGAAGAGCTACATGCTTCGACTAGACCCTTTTTCATTTCAAGCAAGCTGCCACGGACATAATCAAGCGATTCATCTTTTCTCCCTTATCAACAGGTAGCAGAATAGTGAAGACTTGATGAGCTTCTCCCAGACATTTTACATTTCATTCTTTTTCAACCGGCAGAGAAAGAAATTACATAGCTGCTTTTCTCATAAAGATAAACATCAGTCAGGAGGCAGGCAACAAGAAACAAGGAATAATCAGTTACAAAGTTTGATTTGACAATTGGGCGATATTGATGGACAATTTGTAATAAAAGGCTCTATGTGATCGGAAAAAAGGCTCTGCTTTTTGGCACAAACAGTGCTACTCTTGTGTTTGGTATTGAAGCTCAGCAATGTTAAAGTGAATGGAATTTAGCAGCAATAAATTTGAGAGAGGTTGTTTTAAAAAAAAAAAATAATAATAATACTATTTTCCCTTTTTTTGTAATTTCATTCAACCTTAACCTTCACTCATAGCCCTCCCATAACCTCCCTCAGCCTCTCTCCTGTTCCCTGAGTGTGTAGAATGGGGGGGATTGAGGAGATGACTTGCGCCATTTGAACTGCTCCCGTTCTCTGGGACTTACCACATACTGCTGGCAGGGAGTCATGTAATGTATAATAATCAATTTAAAAGCACT
Organism: Engystomops pustulosus; assembly: GCA_019512145.1. NCBI lineage: Eukaryota > Metazoa > Chordata > Amphibia > Anura > Leptodactylidae > Engystomops > Engystomops pustulosus. The sequence continues at coordinate 114,246,027 of CM033641.1, forward strand.
GGATTTATTCATATTGCAGACAAAGCCATTTTTGAAATGAACGTGGCATATGTGTCCCTGATGACAGGTTCCCTTTAAATACTACAATTGTGATGTTATGAACTGGTGAACACACAAAATCTTAGTAATACATAAGTAAGATTGTGCACCCGATATACTGCATGTGTCACTTCCCCGCTGAGTTCCGCCAGAGTTCACCTTCTTCTTCCCGGTGTATGTAAGTGCATTGTCTTGCAACAAAATTTGAATTTTAAATCCCACGCTTAGTCCGAATCAGTCGGGTTGTCCGACAGGCACGCCCCCGATTTGTGTTGCATGAAAGTCGAAATCCCAAAATCCCCTGTTAAATGCGGCACAAATCGGAAATAGTCGGGAAACCCGGCGGAAATGCGGTGTGCGGACCCTAAGTAAATGTGCCCCTTTGTCTTCATCATTATCTCTGTATGGTAACAATTATCAAAAAGTAAATGATTAAATAATAAAATGTATAAGATATTGGTGCCCACAATCATCTATATATATATTTACTAGTAATACGCCTTTTACCAGGATGTACCAAGTAAGTTCACATTTTCTATGATAAGATATACAACAGTGCAAAGTTTTTTTTAAGTTATTTGAACTAATTTATATCAGTTAAAAGGTTAGTGACCATTTAAACTCTGTTTAACCAATTGCTCCCATAGTGCTCCCAATTCATTTCCTTCATTTCCAAAACCTGTTAGCACATGAATAGGCAGTATACAATCATGCAGTTAACTGTACAGGTGCTGCTGTTATAGCGACCTTACCTCTGCCACTCGCCTACAGTGCGATTGTAATGTCCTGTCTGCAGTGATGGACAGCTGGGGGCTCAATTAAGGCCCATAGGTTTTTCCTCTTATGCCAGAGTGTCTAATAGGCTTTATGTCAGTTGTACTAGCACTGCTTTACAAGATACAATACACATGATGAAATGAACTCATTTTTAAGTTTCAATGTGGGACAGATTAGGATTGTAAAAAAGTTTAGTTATTTAAGAAAATTGTAATTGCATAAACACATCATACCAAAAAAACTTTTTTTTTAAATGAAAAATGCTAAAATATCCTAAAAATATATTGGGTTATGACATGTCTGTTACAATTTATATACTTACAGCATATATGTCTAGCACAGGGGTCAGGAACCTTTTTGGCTGAGAGAGCCATAAGCTCTCGTAAAATATAATTCTACGAGAGCCGTACAATATGTTTAAAAGGATACTGACAGAATAATGGCTCCAGCAGTCATTAGTACAGCAAGGAGTGTTCTTCCCCCTGTACTAAGCCACCACTGGACCAAAACAATGGTAATTCCCTGTAAAATAAAAAATAGATCATTTACATTGAAGCTTGCAATGCATGACATCTCGTCCAGCACTCTGGCTTGTAGCTTCAATTTACTAAAGTCACTGATAAGCAGGAACAGGATCTGCAGAACCTGCAGAATACATGCGCCAACCACTGCAAAACCCCCCAATACAAGCGCCAGCTGCTGCAGAACCTACTAATACACACACCAGCCCCAGCAGGAAATCCCAATACACATGCCAGCTGCTGCAGAAGATACCAATACACACGCCAACCGCTGAAGAACATCCTAATACACACGCCAACCGCTGCAGAACCTCCCAATACACATGCCAACCGTTGCAGAACGTTGCAATACAAATGCCAGCCCCCGCAGAACATCCTAAAACACACGCCAGATGCTGTAGTAAATCCCAATACCCGTGCCAGCTGCTGCAGAACCTCCCAATACACACACCAGCCACCGCAGAACATCCCAATACAAGCGCCAGCCACTGCAGAACATCCCAATACATGCGCCAGCCACCACAGAACATCCCAATACATGTGCTAGCTGCTGCAGAACATCACAATACACGCCAGCCCCGCAGAACCTCCCAATACACGCGCCAACCGCTGCACACATTTATTACTGACCACAATTTTGTCTTGGGTCCTTGCCATTACGTGTGGTGGGGGAAGATATGTGGGAATGATGCAGAGGGGTTTCAGGAGAGCTTCATAGCTGCACACAGGACACTAAGGGGTTAAGGTAGAGTGTGAGAGGAGACACTGAGGGAGGGAGGACTTATCTCTGGCTGATTCTCAGTGGGGCTGCTGACTCCTTCTCCTCAGGTGCTGGAAGTTCTCTGAGTCCCTTCACCTCTGTATGAGGTCAAGTTTCCCGCACTGCTGACATCCAGCACCAGGATTGGCTTCAGACAGACAGTCTCCTCCCCTCTCTCTCACACACATGGAGGAGGCTGCTGCAAGGAAGGAGAGGGAGGTGCCCACCCCTGAATTAACCCTGTGTATCCCTGCACTGCTCTGCCAAATACATAACTACAGCCGGGGGAACAACAGGGGCCCCCGACATACGGCGGAATACGAGCCCCTGTTCTTGGCAGGCACCGTAGTAGTTGCTACAGCTGTAGTTATGCCCCTAGATAGGGACCCGTGCTGCGAGCCAGATGCGGCCATCAAAAGAGCCACACAATAATATTTAGTCCCCACAATAAAAGTGATTGAAAAAATTACTTATTGATTGATTTTGAGTGGGTTATTACTAGGGGGCTCCAGCTTCAGCTGAAACATTCAGGACATGGCTTCCATTTGTTCCAATTTTTCATTGTATTTTTTTCAAAAAGGAATTAATGCATTATCTCTGTATATTGAACACATACACGTACAACAGCAATACTCTGGAACAAAGAAAGCAAAGTACAGACAGTTTCTGTATTATGTACAAGATAGTTTATAATAATAATTCCTTTATTCATATGGTACACACAGATTACGGAGCACTGCACAGAGCTTGCCAAATCAGTCCCTGTCCCCAATGGGGCTCAAATTCTAATCAACCTACCAGTATGTTTTAGAGTGTGGGAGGACCCCCATGCAAGCACAGAGAGAACATACAAACTCTTTGCCAATGTTGACCCTGGGAAATGAACCAAGGCCCCAGTGCTGCAAGGTTGTAATTTTAACCACTAAGCCACCATGCCGCCCTATATTCTTTAGTTTTGTTCTAAAGTTGAATTTGTATGTACATCGGAACATTTATATTTTATAATTGTACCTTAACACTAAATTTTGAGGTAGGATAACTTGAAGGGACTTGCTTGACATGATGAAATAATGTGCAATGGGAGCAGTTAGTCAGTTGATACCCATATGAACATCTCTTGAGTATCAGCGGAGGAGAGAAGGGGCTAGTAGTGAGAGGTCACTGAGCAGGCAGCAGTAAGACAATAGTGCAGAAAGTCTCTCTTCTGGACACTCATGGAACACCAGAGTATAGAAAAAAAGGCTACATAAGATGAGCCCATTAACTACTGTACCCAAAGTGGTTTTATTTCCCTAAAGCTGCATCCTGTGTGGCGCATGTCCCTTTCACAGTGCCACAGCATGAGTACGTATCAGAAACTGATGGCATGGCGCATTATTGTAACCCAGTACCACTAGGACAGGTTTTCATCATTCTTCTACTGTGCTGGACAGGCAGAAGACAGTTTTTTGGTATACAGAAAAGCTATATGCCATTCCCAGCTGCATTACTCAACTACCAACAAATGGAAGTTTGGAAGCATGTCGAGACTTAGATAGGAACATATTAAAGAGATCACTAGAGTCAATGGAGACATCATAGAGAAAATCTTCAAAATCTCTGATAAATGTACCATAAACAGCTCTCTCACTGCATGTAACAAGGAAGGACTGAAGCTGGAGTACTTGACCCAGAAAAGCCTGCTTGAACCAGGACCAGAACACAGAAAAGTCTCTCTATGCACCCCTGTTGGGAAAGCAGGGTTACAAAACAAAGGGTTTTTCCCTGGTGGGAAAGCAAGGGTTACAAAACAAAGGGTTTTTCCCTGGTGGGAAAGCAAGGGTTACAAAAAAATTAGTAAAATAAATATACTGGCGGGTCATTAGCCCACTTCCAATTGAAGATCTTCACATCCATAGCATTGCAAAAAAGAGTAGCCCATTGGGCTAGTGCTGGGACACAAAATCAACTAAAGGGCAACTAAAGCAACAGTTTTAGCAACAGTGGAGACTATGTCTAAGGTCACACACTGCTCAGTAATAGAATTATAATTGAAAGCAGGCACGGTAGTTATGATACCTGGTGGTACATCTTAAGGTCCGGTAGGCCTAGGGCAGCAGCGACCAGTGCCTAACACCTGACTGAATCCCATTAATACTGAATTAACATGGACACCCCTGTCACGTACCATTTCAATTCTCACAGGGTAGTATTATGTTGCCCTCAGATGGTCTGATGGGAGTAAAAACTGTCACAAAGCCGGTGTCTTTGTACCACCAAATACCAGTCAAGAAGGAATAGACCCAGGCCTGGGACATCAGCAGCATGGTCTTATTTAAGTTGTCCCATGCCTCATGACCTTTTCCAAACCCCACTTTGTGATTTCATATCATGGACAGTAAATGGGGGAAAGTTGGTCTACGAGTTATATGGAGGATAATCTGGTATGCAAGGTGAGGATGCAAATAAGTCAGTGACTGGATGGTTTTACAAGCAGTTTAACCCAGTAATAGCAGTGTTAAACTGCTAGCTTTATCGGGACATACCGATAAGCTATGAAATACTGCAGTCCAAAGACTGCCAAATGAAGGAGGGGCAGTCTGGGGGAGAAGATACAGAAAGGAAAGCACTTCAAACTGCCCCTTCATGAATACGCTGGACCACTGTAAGCTTGTTCTGGCGTTCTGAGGCCTCACATCTCACAGTGCATGTCAGAACAAATCATGAATCATGAGGTCTAAGGAACTGCCCTAGGAGCTCAGAGGTAGAATTGTGGCAACTTTACAGAACTTTAAGGACAAAGGCACTTGGCAGTGTTAGTTTATTTACAGAATATTGCCTGTGGCAAAGAGGTACCTCCCATATCCTAGTGTCAAATAAAAATTAACTTTTATTGTGATATTTTAAAATAAATAACTTATTAATGCAAATAAACTATTAAAAACCCAATGTTGTGTGGAGATTTTTTTCTTTTTTGGTTATTCCTTGATTGTTGTAGTGTACTACAGCACCACTGTGTACTTGGCGGCTACTGAGTGACGTTATATTAGGTACACTGTAGCCCAGTTATTCAATATAGACACTAGGTGTCAGTACTTGTCTCTGAGCTCTTCATTTGCTACAAGTGTCATTGTTTGCCCATATGTCAAGTGTTTAACTGTTCACTCAGGCCTTTTCACACAAAACTACACTATCCTATTTCTTTTGTAGATGGCGATTTTTGCCTCTTCTCAAGCTAGCTATGTCTGCAGTACAAAGTTGTACTCCTGACTATTCTTGCATTCCACTCATCCACGCATACATTGATACTAAATGCGATACTAATAGCCCCCCAACATGTTTCGCTAGTTCTCTGGCTTCATCAGGGGTATTGGGCAAGGCACAGATCTGGCAAAGGTTACAAAAGAGTTTGTGCAGCACTCAAGTTTCCTAAGAGCACATTGGCCTCCAGAATCCTTAAATAGAAGAATTTTGGTATGACCACAACTCTCCCTCGACCTGGCCATCCTGCCAAACTAAGCAATCATGGGAGAAGAGCCTTGGCGAGAGGGGTAAAGAAAAACCCCAAGATGCAGAGATGCAGTGGAGAGAAATAAGATTCTCTGAAGATAGAAAATTTTGGTGTTAATTCTTAATGGGAAGTGCTTTTCACCTTCCAAATACAATGCCAACAGCGAAAAATAGTGGTGGCGGCATCATGCTATGTGGGTGTTTTTAAGCTGTAAGAACTGGAGGACTGGTTGAAATTAAAGGAAGATAAATGCGGCCAAGTACATTGCTCTGGACCTCAGACTGAGCCAAAGGTTTACCTTACAACAAGACAATCACCATAAGCACAGAGCTAAATAACAAAGCAGTGGCTTAAGAACGACTCTGTGATCTTTCTTGACTTGCCCAGCAAGTCCAAACCTAAACCCAATTGAGCATCCCTGTCCACTATTTTTCACCATCCAACCTGAGGGAACTGGAGAGCCTCTGCAGTGAAGACTGGCAGAGGATCCCCAAATCCAGGTGTGAAAACTTGTTGCATCATTCCCAAGATGACTTGTGGCTGTTCTAGCTCAAAATCTGCTTCTACTCAATACTGAGCAAAGGGTTTGAATACTTAAGACCATGTCCATTAGACTTTTCAGTTTTTCTTGCTTATTAAATTAGCAAAAATATCTACATTTCAGTTTTTTTTTCATTTAAGATGGGGTGCAGAGTGAAATGAAAATAACTTTTTTGATCTTACCAATTGGCTGCAATGAAACAAAGAGTGAAAAATTTAAAGGGATCTAAATACTTTCCATACCAACTGTATATAATATTTTTAACCTCTCACAATACACCTCTTTGTCCACTTTTCATCCTTATTTATTACATCACTTTAGCCAATACATAGTATACTGTTGTAAAGTTAAAACAGTCTCTTAATTCATGTACTTGTCTTTTATCTCTACAAAAAATATTGGGGTTCCAAGCTGCAGACATGAATTGTTTCAACACTGCAGCTGGAATTTCTCACCAGTTCAGCAATGAACAGGGTAAGGATCTGTCTTATCATACAATGGGGCAGATTTACTTACCCTGTCCATTCGCGATCCAGCAGCGCGTTCTATGTGGAGGATTCGGGTCTTCCGGTGATTCACTAAGGCAGTTCCTCCGACATCGACCAGGTGTCACTGCTGCGCTGAAGTTCATCGTAATGGACTGAAGTACACCAAGCCGGGCCGGGTGCAGGTAAGAGCGTGTCCAGCGACACTTTTCTTTTTTTTAAATGTGGTGGTTTCTCCGAATCCGCTGGGTTTTAGTTCAGGCACAGTGGGGCAGATTTACTCACCTGGTCCATTCGCGATCCAGCGGCGCATTCTATGTAAAGGATTCCGGTCTGCCGGCGATTCACTGAGGCAGTTCCTTCGACGTCGACCAGGTGTTTCTGCTGCACTGAAGTTCATCGTAATGCACTGAAGTACACCAAACCGGGCCGGGTGCAGGTAAGAGCGTGTCCAGCAACACTTTTTTTTTTTTTAAATATGGCGGTTTCTCCGAATCCGGCGGGTTTTCGTTCAGCCACACATCAACCACCCCACCCCCACCCGCCACCCCGATTTCCGTCGCATGCACACCGGTTGCCTAATTGGTTGCCCAAATATTTCCATTTTGCGCCGAATTGCCCCGGGTTTTTGACGCACGCGATCGGTTTGTGGCGCATCGGCGTCGGCTTGCATGCAACAGGAATTGGGGGGCCTGGCCGTAGGATATTCTGACGGATTCGGAAAAAACACGGAATTTAAATAACGAATTGTGTCACAAGATCAAGCACTTACATGCACCAGGAAGAAGCAGGTGAACTCTGGCGGACCTCGGTGCAGCAGCGACACCTGCAGGAACTCGGGCACAGGATATTAGTGAATTGCGGCAGACATAAGATGTAGACCCTATGGTGTATAACCCAGAATGTATTAAAATGGGGGCTGACTAGACTATGCTCTTAGAAGTCTCACAAGTAACACATGGTATAATCACAACATAACATAAACATGTCAAACTAATTTCTGTATCTGTATTGGACACCTTTTCCTTGTGCTCCCGGGAACTACGGTACTTACAATAGTAAAGCTACATCTGAGTGATTATTTTTGAGATTTCACAGTGTGCAACCAAGTTCTTTTATTTTATTGTCAACTTCTGGGTGGTCATTATTCAGTATCTAAACTATATGCCTCTTGATTCACTAAAGAGAGACAATTTTCATCTGCATTGCCACTTTCCACCTGTGAGGCCAAGAATACAACAAGCCATTCATTAACATGTAACTTAGTGCCTCTGATGTTGGGCAACCTGACATTGACATAGGCTAATTTGATGGCAAATACTTCCGCATCTCTTTTGTGAAAGATAATAAGCTTTAGGTAGAGCATGGCATGAAGTCCATGCAGACTAAATAAAAGATTTTGTCAAGAATTTACAACAGGTCAACTCTTCTTTGTGCCTATTTCTTTTCAATATCGAATGAAGGGCTGACCGGCAAGGTTAAACTTCCCTTATTAATAAGGCATTGGGAGAGCTTTGTCTCATTAGGGCACTCAGAAGTGTGCATTTACTGCAATTTGCAACACTTAATAGAGAGAGGTCAGTGTAGGTCATGCTCAATTTCCACTTGGCAGACGTAGGAAAAAAATGGATGCCATCCATTTGCACAAATTTAAATAATTCCTCTCAACCTCCCTTTCTTTGCGAGCCCACCTATATTTCTTGCACGGAGTCTCACAATGGTGTTCAGCTGCCAAAAGTAGCTGTCTGCCCAAGCTGTAATGGAGATGACACATTCTATGAATCCAGGTGTCAAAATAAAGCCTCCTTTTCCACCCCCCTTCTCCTTTACTATAGGGAATAGGAGCTGCCTCTCATGAGCTCTTAAACTTATCATAAATGTATCAAGATTGCTGTGAGCCATGAAACAGCTGTAGACAATTAATCTTTCCACAATTCTTTCGGCATAAGAATTGCTTTCCCGCAAAGCAACATCTGCCACACGGAGGTGATTATTCATGGGCAGTGAACGCCACCAGTCTTATGCATAGAGCCATCAGTGGCAATGAAGCACAATTTATAGTTTTCCCTGGTTCAGTAAAAATAACATTTCGGCTGCATTAAAACATCATCCATCAGCATTGTCCCAGAGCTCCTAGCCCATCTCATCCGAAGAAATTAAAAAGTATTCATTTTAATGCTAACTTGTGAAGCTTGCAATGACATTCCCTTATTCTTCTGCCAGTGCAGACAGAGGGAGGGTGAAGAGGGTGGAAGATATAAGGGGAAGGTTGTGTGGTGCAGCCAAGCTGAGGATTAAATGTGCTGCTAAGATAGTAATGATATCCCAATTATAGTGCTGCTGCCTCTTATTTATTCATAAGGCTGAATACTTAATCACAAAATCCTTGAATCAAATTGAACAACTAAATGGAGAAAGTTATTTCACAGACGTAGCACTCTACCCTCCTTATGATGCAAATGTTCAGGAAGAATTTGGGAAGAAATACGTATCATTCTGGAAAAGTGTCAGTAATGTTAACATGCTTTTTATGCACTGGCCATTTTCTCAGGCATCATAACTTTCTATGAGATCCTGAAGGATTTCTAATGCTCCTGGCTAACTGGGAAAAGAGAGTCACAGAAATCCCTTGTCTTTGGCTTTTTATGCAAAGAGGACATCCCTTGGAATCCCTTGCACTAGGCCGTCCTTTGTAGACTCCTTTGCCCCAGTTGAATCATTTATAGATAACTAGTAAGCTTGCTAACTACAGTGCACAGATTTTGCTTGCTAAGCAAAGGCTTGGAGATCACATTGGTTATATCTTGTAAACGAGGGTGCCACAATCATTGTTGCAAAACCACTTATCACCAAGATGTATCATAATTAGGACTTCCACTATAAATTAGAAGTATGTCAGCAATGAATGTAACTTTGGTTATCACCAGGGAGCGCCCACCAACATCTTCTTTAAAGTACAACCATGACACTGGCCATGAAAATGTAAAAACCAAAGTATTATCCCCTTCCCACAATCTTACTGTATGTAACTGTAAATTGCACTATTATGTCACCCTTCTGACACCAGCTCACAAGCAAAGTCGGTGACACAAGCTATGGATTTCAGCTGTAAATTACAGCTGACAAACGACTGTAAGACCTGCTGTCTGTTATAACCCTCATTGTGGGTGTCAGACCCCCTGTGCTGCTTACCAAAGACATATACCAAGGATGTATACCCCAGGGCTGCCCGACAAGTCATGCCCCCTTCTGAGTGCAACTGAGCATGTGTCAATAGTATTGCAGTGTGCATAGGATGGAACAATCAAAACATTGGTTTTTTAAACACAGGTCCAAAAACATTTTTATAAAAATTTAAGTATAAATCCCTAAGAGTTAATGTTAATTTTATACCCTATAGAAATTGACAATGCAAATCTGCTCTATTTGACCCTCCTGCCCTTTATTGCCCAGTCATGGGCCTATACAACAGTTTATCACTACCTATAGGCTATTAGTATACCAGAGAGAAATTGTGTATCAAAGTTGTGGAGCTTTGTGTTATTTAATACTTTGTGAATGTGTAATTTTGGCAAATTAATGTATAGTCCAAAAAAATTACAATTTCTAAATGGCACCTTCATTTTGTTTTAACGATATGAAACCGGACCGGAGCGAAAGCAACGTGGGACACCAGGAGGATGTCGAAAGGTAAGTACATCTTTATTTTTAGTATACAGACAGCCAGCCCCATGTAGTATACAGCCAGCCCCCATGTAATATACAGCCAGCACCCAGTAGTATACAGCAAGCCTGCCCCCATGTAGTATACAGCCAGCCCGCCCCATGTAGTATACAGCCAGCCAGCCCCCTGTAGTATACAACCAGCCCCCCCAGCACATCAAAAAAAACTTTACATACTCACCCTCTGATGCCCCGATGCTCCACACGGCTGCCAATCTTCGGTGAAGAGGAGCTGCCAAGAGCCGCGCTGAGGATCGAGAGCCGCGTGGAGCATCAGGGCGTCGGAGGATAAGAATGTAAAGTTTTTAAATTGACTCGTGTATAAGCCGAGATTAGGTTTTTCAGCACATCATTTGTGCAAAAAAAAACTCGGCTTATACACGAGTATATACAGTAATACACTAGTTTGGACCCTACTAGTACTTATATGAAATCAATATTAAACCGATTAATAGCTCAGTATGGGATATGTAAACATACTTGGGCAGATTTACTTACCCGGTCCTGTCGCGATCCAGCGGCGGGTTCTCCGACGCTGATTCGGGTCCGGCCGGGATTCCCTAAGGTCCGTGCGCCGATATCCACTAGGTGTCGCTGCCGTGCCGAGGTCCGCTGGAGTTCACCAGCGTTCACCTTCTATTTCTCGGTGCAGGTAAATGTGTGTCAAGCGAATTTTTTTTTTTATTTAATACCGCGATTTTTCCGAATCCGTCGGGTTTTTCCGACGGCCATGTCCCCCGATTTCCGTCGCCTGCAACCTGGCTCAATTGCGCCAAAATTCGATCGGGTGCGCCAAAATTGGAAATCGCCGGGATACCCGATGGAATCGCGCGATTCGGAGCCTTAGTAAGTGAGCCCCAATGTATGTGTTTTTTTAACCCCTTCCCACACATGCACTTTGTATCCTTGTTTCTCAGAATCCATGCTCGGCCAGTCAGTGCTTTACAGTCACACTAGATTGAGCCCATAAAGAGAACTACCAAGGAAATAGGCATAGCAGCTGCTAAAGTGCCCATCATCCAATGGGGAACCGGCATTTTATATATTTGCTATATACTGTGACTTTTGGTAAGTTAAGGGAATTTTAAAATCTCATATATCTATTCATCTATTTTGTAACTTTTTATGGTTTTTTACATACCAGAGCAAGAGATTACAATTATTATGTATTTATTTAAGCAAAAGTGTTGCCTAGATGATATAATAAATTATTAAACTATCCTTATAACATTAAATTACCTAAAACCCAAGGAGAGGGTTTTCAGAAATCTAGCCTATCGTAAAATGATTATAAGTTGTTTCAAATCAGACACATAAAAATTACATTTCAGCCTCAATTCTCTTGACTTGTATGAGCTGTGTATTGGAACTAAGCTGAGGATTAAATGTACTGATAAGTGTATAATGATATTGCATTACAAGAACCCCAGGTTCTTACTTATTCATAAGACTGTGATTTACAGATCAATAATGAAAATATAGCATGGAGTGCAAATGTTAGGTTATATTTTCTTTAGCTATGTGATGTGAACACTTAAAGGGAGATTCTATGTTGTTTTTAAAATCAGACATCTAAATTGTTTAATGTTAGACATCTGGATTAGTCATGAAGCGTATATCAGGCTGAACAGTTGTCTGATGCATATTTTTCCTTAATACTCATATTTACGGCCTATTGAATGTTGACTAAATACTACAAAAGTTTTCCTCAAAATGTTAACAGTGAAAAATAAAAATGTAGGTATGTTTTTATAAGGAATACAGTAAATTTATTATTTAGTTATTGGATCAAACTATTTAATTCTTTTGCAAATTTATAATTAGCTATAAAGTGGAAATTTATTTTACTTTTATTGTGAATACATCTAACTGTGAAAAGTCTGGTATTTCAGAGAAAAAGTAATTTCCATTAATCAATATTTGAAGGATTTTTTGTAAGGGGTACACCATACCACTAGAACAGTAGTGTAGAAAATCAACATAAAACCTTTATTTTGCAAAAAAATGTACAGACCTTTGCTTGCAGAACTTCAATAAATCTGTGACCAAAGGAAATTACTAGTCTTGCAAATACAAAACTGGTCCCCTGCACAACCAATGTAGAATGCCAACACACTAACTATGAATGTCTATAATACAAGAGAAAGAGGTGTGTCGATAAGCAATAAGTAATAAAAAATGACTTTATTAGAAAACAGTTCAAACAGACCTGACACAAAATACATGGACATATAAAATGATTTAAAAATAGTACAGTAGTACCAATAACAATCAACTTGTTGAAATCACCATGTAAGGCCAATCAACCTGACACCCTCTCAAAAAAAAGTGCAAGCACCCACCCCTCCTAGTAGAAAAAATGTAAACATATGTAACACTCAACATCAGCCATCTAGGTTAGAAATCCAAATCCACAAAGATAAATAATCTACCTAACAATGAAAGCTCCCCATGCGTATCGTCTTCTCTCGAGAACTTCCTCATTTCAACTAGTTGATTGTTCTTGGTACTACTGTACTATTTTCAGATGATTTTATATGTCCATGTATTTTGTGTCAGGTCTGTTTAAACTGTTTTCTAATAAAGTCATTTTTTATTACTTATTGCTCTATCGACACACCGCTTTCTCTTGTATTAAGGAAATTACTAGTCTCTTACACTGCTCTGGTGTGATTTTGTTCTTCCAGTCTCTTCCATAGTTCTGTAACTGTTGTGGGTTACTTGTCCATACATTTATCACCAAACATTTTCCATATGTTTTCTATTGGGCCTTGAACAGTACTCTGGACTGGCCATTTCATTTTTTCAATGTTTTCTGTTTCAAGAGACTGTTTCATCCATTTTACTGTATGACAGGAGACATTGTACTGCATGAACATTGGTAGCTAATTGAGTGATGAACGCAAGGAAGGAACCACCTTTTGTTGAAGAAGGTTCTGATACACATTTGCATTCACTGTACATTGTAGCTATCTAACAGTTCCAACTCCTGCTCCAGAAACATGCCCCAAACCATGACACTTGTTTTGATTCGAAAAAACCGCGTAATTTTAAAAATGAATTGTGTCGCAAAATCAATCACTCACATGCACCGGGAATAGGTTGGTGAACTCCAGCGGGTGGACATTGGGCGCACGATCTTAGTGAATCGCCGGAAGACCTGAATCCTCGTCAGAGAACGCGCCGCTGGATCGCAACAGGACCGGGTAAGTAAATGACCCCCAATGTTTTCCATCAGATACAAATAAGCTAAACTTGCTTTCATTACTTAAATGAACTGCTGACTACTACTCCCCTGTCCACATGTTTGGTCAGATCCTTACCCTGTTCCATGATGACCTGGAAAGCAATTCCAGGTGCACTGTTGAAATAATTACCCAAGGAGATTCTCCAAATTATCCTGTCCTCTATTGCATTTGTCTGAAGAGGGTAACCAGCCTTCTTGGGGAACATGAAAGAGTTTTTGATGTTGAAAATATTGTAGAAATCATAGACTTCGAAAGACCAACTTCTCTTGCTATGAGTGATAGGCTCACCCCTTTGGCCCTCATCTGGACAACCCTCTGATCCTAGAGGGTTTCAGCCACTTTGGAACAACACATCATTTTTGCAAATTCTGGGGAAACGGAGAATTAGGCAGTCAGTTATATAGGGTTTGTCGGATAAGGTACAATAATCTCATGTATATTTTACTATGTGTTTTATCATAGTTAATAAGGTTAGATAAAGACATCAATCTAGCAAGTCCAACCTACTAAATTATACAGTGTTGATCCAGTAGAAGGCAAAAACCGTGCAAAGCTGATGCCAATTGGCACAAAACACGGAAAAATTGCTTCCCGACCACTAATATGGAGGTAAGAATAACTTGCTGGATCAACAGAATTAGAATATATGCAACTTATGAAATAAGTTTAACCTCTACTATTACCGCATGGAGCTGTTAAGTATGTGTGAAGAGGGCTCACTGTGAACCCTTGTCATACAGACGTGGAGTTTTCTGCATGTTGCTTTTACACAGGGTAAAACAGTTTTTTACCCTTTGAAAGACCCAAAGCTGTCATGGCATCTGATCACCGCTCCCAGATGACATCACCAGGAGTGACAATCAAAAACAAGATGGCGATGCCCATGTGCTGCCAGATTTTTACAGTCATTTGAAACACCAGTCTTAAGGAATTTGCCCCAATGTATTTGAGATGCATTAAATATATGCTGTTCCTTCCCTTTTTATAGGGCCATAACAAACTAAAATGAAAGCGGCTGTTAATCATTTATGCGCCCTGTGTTACGTCATCTTCCTCTCCAACATGGGAAAGGAAGGTATCCATCACACAGGAGGTGTGAATTCACATCTCATGCATGACATCACCTCCCTCTCCCACTGGAGGCGTGAATAATTAACAACTTGGTATGCAGGGTCATTAAGTCCGGGCGCTCAGGGCTGCTTTTTGGAACCCTTTTTTTAAAAAAAAAAAATTGATCATGACATGTCTAGCTTAAAGAAGACTAGTGCTGGGATCAGGGAGAAGAGGGTGATAGGTGAGTTTAGTTTCATTTTAATTTGTTTGTGCTTGTTTTCCTTTAAAAATGATGTTGGTAGAGTTAAGACACAGGCCTCCAGAAACATATGTAAATTAGTAGTGTAAACTACACTATATTAATGCATTTATTAACATTGTGTTAACCCATACGTTTCGTAAATGCAATGTTGACAGCAATGTAATTAGGCAAATATCCTATTCTCAGTGGATGTAGTGCATTTTAAAAGGCAGTGGTTGAAAAAGTGCCATTGCGAAACACGTGTCGGGGCATTTTCCTATGTCTGGTCTTTTAAACTGGTATGGTATTGAGTGATCCTTTTTAGTCTTATCTGTGTTCAGACTCTTGCTCAGCACCTTTTCAGCCCTGCACTAAAATGCAGGGATTATCATAAGCACTTTACATAAGGCTATCCTACCTACCCTGAGGTTGACTTGTAACCGCTATTTTGGATGCACATAGTTTTAAATTCATTGTTGTCTGTCCTACTGCTTACTTGATAATGTATATAATTGTATTCATCTAATAAAGGTTCATTATTTTTGTTACTTAATTCTCTCAGGTGTTATATCACTTTTTGTTCAAGTTGTTGGTAGAGTTAAGACACAGGCCACAGAAACATATGTAAATTAGTAGTGGAAACTACGCTATATTAATGCATTTATTAATATTGTGTTAATGCATAAGTTTCGTAAACGCAATGTTGACAGCAATGTAATTAGGCAAATATCCTCTTCTCAGTGGATCTAGTGCATTTTAAAAGGCATGTATTAATGCCACTGGTGAATGCACTTACAACCCTTCTGGAGTACCAAAAATGAGTTGGATCAATCAATTGTAGAAAGTATGGGAAAGCTGGGTGTTCATAACGGCATTGCCTTGGGTAGAAACAATTGTGCCTCAGTGGATTTTGTTGAAAGAACAAGTCTACAATGCATTTTGAAATAAGTAAATGAGCTCTGCTCATCGCTAGTTCAAAATTTATAGGAGCTACTACAAGGTTGTGCTACTCTACCCACAAGCTGGTGCACAAAACTCAGCAGGAATGTGGGACCTGCACTGGGGCACATTTACTAACAACAGTGCAAACTGCAATAAATGCAGTTTGCCTGTGTAGTGTGCAGAAGGGGCCAGATTCAGGATTTCTGGCGCACGATCTTCATGAATCTGGTGCCCATCTGGAGTTCACCACTTTTTTTTGGTGCACCTTTAACATGGGGCATGCAACACAATTCTGTCGGACTTTGCATGTTAAATCTGGTGCACGATCCGACTGAGAACTGGAACGGCCCCTAATTTGTGCCACATGATGGCTAGTGCAGACGCACCACAAAGAGGCTCACATGTGACACAAATGTGCCAACCCTTCTCGAATACCTGTGCAAGCAGTGTGCACTAAAAAGAATGTGCAAAGTGCAACAGAAAACTGGCGCACGACCCTTAGTAAATGTGCCCCTGTATGTTTTCCAAGGGAAACCCAGTAACTGCAACAGCAACAAGGTTGGTTCTGTTTTTTTCTAAATTGTCAAGAGTAAACTATAGCTTCAATTTTTGTGTCATAAACTTTCCTTCAACATTAGTTTTCAGAGCTGGATAACTGTCAGTTATAAACTGTCAGATTTATAATGTTTCTTATTCATTTTGGCATCTAAATTCCATTAAGTGCACAATTTGTCATGTCCTCTACCTTACTGAATGGTTATATAAGTATTATGTGGACAGATTGGCCTGCTTCAACAGGCCATCTGAAATAATTCTAAATTACCATTTGGCCTGCCTTTATCTAAACACTTTCATAAGAAAAGGGGTTATCATTGTGAGATAACTTTGGAAACAAAATATGAAAGTTTATAGCCATGAGGAGAACAATTTAGTGGTTGCCCTACTTTCTATCAGTACTTTTTAAAAGTAAGTTTATTTAGGGCTGTTGAATTTCCTCACAAGGTTCCATTTAGTGTACACTAATTCTGTGGGGTTTTAGATATGTCAATTACAGACAATAATGAGCCATTCTAATTTGTTATGACAAAGAGCAGTTATCTACCACCTTAGACAACACTGTGGACTACAGCTAGAAAACAATAAAAATTGCTAAGGGAAAATAATCTAAAATTAATTTGAATTACATAAATAATAATAAACTTAAAGCTGTAAGTGAGAAATAACCTGGGTGTAACGGTGAGATATGGAAAGAACAAATCTTTTAAAACCATCTTCTCAACTATCTTTACGCAGCAAAACCCCATTCCACCCAGGGATAAAATGTTCAGTAACAACATAAACTAAATATTAAATATCAAAAATACCAAAGAAATGAGCTGCCAAAAAATTACATAAAAAGGTATTTCCTTTATTAATATTCCGTAGAAATCAAATATAAACATGTATATCCCACAATGGGGAAATCAAGAAATAAATTCACATAGGGGAAACAGTTAGTCCCAGATGGAGGGTGGGACATCCACAGAGTACTTATGGCCCCCTCCTTTTTACTGAATGTCCTACGATCAACAAATGCCCGTTATAAAAAATAAACCAATAAGTCCAACAATGGGACAAATAAAGGAAAAGTGACAATGATAGAGTGAAGCCAGTAATTAAAGTAGGCCGGAGGTACCTTCCGGTATTACGGGTTCAAAAAAATTATTTTCAAGACACACTTACCCATAGGCATAATGCGGGTGGACCAGGGACAGTCAGACTAGAGGGCCAAATGGATTACCCGACGCACGTTTCGCACAATGCTTCACTCTATCATTGTCACCTTACCTTTATTTTCCCTATGTGAATTTATTTTTTGATTTCCCCATTGTGGGATATACATGTTTGTATTTGATTTCTACTGAATATTAATAAAGGATATACCTTTTTATATAATTTTTTAGCAGCTCTTTTCTTTTGTATTTTTGGTTATTGCGGTTAGGGAGTTGCTTGGCTTTGGCTGCGCCATAATATGTAGGGGCATATTTGCTTTTTGTTAAATATTAAATATCACCTGCTTCAGCACCACCCAAAAACATAGAAATGACACAGTCCGGATGACATACACCGTTGGGTTCTGAAGGACATATGTACAACGTTAGACGGACACTTTTTTTATATTTAGGAATTCCTAAATGTGATGCTAGTATTAAAACATCAGTACATAAACCATACACCTGTAAGTTCAAATTCTATAGGGGAAATATTTGGGAGTGTCTTAACGATGCTGACAGCCTGAACATTTATTTATGAAGGGTCTGTTTTGTTAGTCTATGAGGACGTTATATGAAGATTGGATCAAGGGCAACCTGTGGATCAAGTGTATCAAGACTTCATTGGATACAATTCAATATAAAAAATTGGTACATTAGGTTGTAGGGGGCAAGGGATCAATATTGGGCCCTTTTCTTTTTAATTTTTTTTAGCAAGAAAATTTATATATTTGCAGATGATACTAAGCTTGTAGGGTTACTAATGTAGAGGCAGATGTAGTGTTACAGTGGAATTTGTGGAAGCTGGAAGTTTGGGCTGATAAACGGCTATGAAGTTTAATGGAGAGAGATGTAAAGTTATGCAAACAAGAGTAAACAAGAAGTATGTTTAAAATAGTGAATTACTTGGTAAACTGCAGAGGGAAAAGACTTTGGGAACAGTAAACTTTGCTTTGGTGACCGGTGTCATGCAGTGCTGTCAAGCAAAAATAAAATTATGGGATGCCTCAAGTGAGGCTAGATTTATGTGGATCGCCATCTTTTTTAACCCTATGTACTACTAGCTGTAGTACCCGGCATCCCGTGTGATTTTAAATAACTACTCTTAGCTGTAACAGGAATGGGGATTATTGTCTGTAATTGACAGTATATAAAACCCCACAGATTTAATATACACTAAAAGGGGACCCCTAAATAAACATTTTTAAAAACTGCTATTAGAAAGGAGTTACCATCCCTAAATTGTTCCTCATTATACCTATAAACTTTCACATTCTGTTTTCAAAGTTATCTCACCCTGTATGAAAATCACCCTATGCGAGTCTGATCTGTGTCTTACTTAGAGTCCAGCATACTCCTAAGTCTGCTGCAGAGCTGAGCCAACAGCATGAGGGAGGGGGGGGGGATGAGGGATTGGATTTATCTTCAGCAAGTCATACACAACCATCTTCTCTGTCAAGTGAGAGAACTCTCACTTTTCCCCTCAAGGTGGGCCTTGATTTTTTCTGCTACAATTTTATGCAAAATTTTGTGATTTTAAATGCAAATTTGTGGATTACTTTAGTGGACATACACACACATACACTCAGCTTTATATATTAGATGATAAAATTAGTAAATAATGTCACGGGGGCTCCTGCAACCTCTCTACCGGGTTGCGGGAACATCCGTGTGCCTCCCTGTGTCCCCTCTTCCCTGCTGCAGCCTCACTCACCTGTCCACGTTACACTGGCAGTCTCCTCACTATGGCGTTCTGAGATTTAAAGGGCCAGCTCTCCATTAATTGGTGCTGGCCGGCTGCCCATTCTGTTAAATTCCCGACCTCTTCCTGTGTCCCCTGCAAGATCTTCGTGCCTTGTGCCCTAGAGAAAGCTTGATCCTGTATACTCCCTGTATGTATTGAGGTTTCCTGTTGTGACCCTGATTCTGTTCCCAAATTCACTATTCTGCTCCCTGACTTGACCTTTTGCCTTGCTCCTGATCATGTGTTGCCTGTCCTGACCTCCTGCTTGTCCCCAACAACGATTCTGCTCTACAACTCTGTGCTTCGCTTGGCCGCCACCACAGACAAAATCACGCCTGTGGAGTGACCTGGTGGTACCACACAACAAGTCCAACCTGCTTTGCGGCAGGCTCTGGTGAAAACCACTAAGACTCCACTCCTAGATGTCGGATTACATCAACGTCTGCGGTGCTAGAATGGGTCAACTACCCCTGATACTGACAAACAATACTGAATCAAATAAAACCTTATTTTGGATACAAACACACATCCATGTATTCTTTACTTACAGTGCTGGCCCTCTTCTTTTTAATATAATTATTAATGGCATAGCGGGTTTACATAGTAGAATTTCTATATTCAAAGATGATAATGAGCTCTGTAAAGTCATTAAGATATTAGAAGTTAATATAATAGTACAGACAGTAATGAAGTTTAATGTAGATAAATATAAGTTTAGGTACTTGGGGTGAGGAAACAAAAAGTACAAATATGTTTTAAATAGCAAATTTCTGGGTAAAACTGCAGTGGAAATAGACTTGGTGGTATAAGTGGATAGTAAACAAAATTTTAGTGAGCAGTGCCAGGCAGCTGCTACCATGGCAAATAAAATTATTTGATGAATCAAGAAAGAAAATATACAAATATTTACTATAATGAGATGAGAAAAACTTTACCTCACAGCCACTTTGAGAGGCAACTCCTTATACATCAATGCATGACTTACAGAAAGCCTTGTAACATGATGTGGGATAAAAGCCAAACCTGAGTAGACCCTCAAATATGGACAGTGCTGCTTCAATGTTTTTGCGCTGTCAGGATCAGTGGTAGTTGATCCTCTGTACAACCGTGGACAATGATGTAAGCTGACACGTGGGACCAGAGTCTAAGTGCTACCTGGTTTTCACCAGAGTCCTCCACAATGCAGGTTGAACTTGTTGCGGCATGGTACCACCAGATCGTTCCACAGGTGCTATTTTGTCCATGGTGGCGGATAATGGCGAAGTACAGAATCATAAGGCAAACTCATGGTCGGGGACAGGCAGGAGGTTGAAACACAGGATCGGAGTCGGAGACATAGTGTAGGTCAGGACTGGCAGCTCGGAATCAGAGTCAATAACAGAACCGAGGTCACAAGAGGAATTCGGAAACACAGCAAATTGCATTAAATAGCTTTCTCAGAGGCACTAGGCACAAAGATCCGGCAGGGTGTGCAGGGAGAGGAAGGATTATATAGAATTCTGGGAAATGGCCAGCGGCAATTAATGGTGCGCTGGCCCTTTAAATTTTCTGAAGCCGGCACACGAGCCCTAAGAGTCCATGGCTGGAGGACCGGGATCAGGAGCTAGGACAGGTAAGAAGCACGTGAGCACCTGTGACAGTACTCCGCAACGCCCCAACCCCCCCATTCGGCCTTCCCCTCTTCTTAGGCTGGATAAATCTTTGCAGGAGATCATGGTCCAGGATATTGTACTCAGGCTCTCAGGACCTCTCCTCCAAACCGTACCCCTTCCATTCGACAAGAAAGAACCGCTTTCCTCTGACCAACATCATACCCAGGACCTCCTTTACCTTATAGATAAGAAAGTTGCATCAGCCTCAGGAGCGGGAGGAGGTACCTATCGGGAGAAGCAGTTCAAAATGACTGGCTTCAGGAGGGAGACATGAAAGGAGTTCGGGACCCGCATGGTGGGAGGAAGGTGCAGCTTGTATGCCACGGGATTGATGCGTAGCAATAGGTCAAAGCACGCATCAGAGGAGTGTAGTCAGGAACGGAATCGGGGTCACAATGGGAAATCACAATAATAGCACAGGGCATCAGACAAAGCTTTCTCTAAGGCACAAGGCACGAAGATCTGGCAGGGTGTGATGGGAGAGGCAGATTTAAATATCCTTCTGGGAAATGGCCAGCGGCAATTAGCGGTGCTCTGGCCCTTTAAATTTCCTGAAGTCGGCGCACGTGTGCCCTAGGAGACAGGGACGTGCATGCACAGGCCGAGGATGGGGATCCGGAGCAGGGACAGGTAAGCAGCACAGGCGCCACGCCTGGGGGCTCTGGGAGGCACAGGCGAGCCCACGACCCACAATATGGGTCACAGGAGCACCCGTGGCACCATGATCAACGGCAAGGGATAGCAGTTCTTCATGGTGATCTCGCTTAGGCCATGATAATCTATGCATTTTTCATGCAACTCTGCTTTTTGGCAACAAAGAAGAACCCTGCACCGGCAGAAGAAGATGACTTATGTATGAACCTCATCTATAGATTCTCTTTCACAGAGGCTGACACCACAGTGGTTTTGGGGAAAGACAGTGGGTACACCCGACCCCGTGGAGGGGATGGGCCCGACAGCAGGTCAATCGGGAAATCGTGGGGTCGGTGTGGTGGCAAAGTCTCTGCATGCTTCTCTGAAAAAACATCAAAGTCCACATATGTAGCAGGGAGGCCAAACAGAGCCTTGGAGTACTTCGGAAGCAAGACTGTGGAGACAGGACTAGGTAGTTCCAGACAGCATAACTGGCATTCCGGTTCCAGTCGAACACAAATGCATGGCGCTGCAACCACAGAAGACCCAGAAGAACTGAAGACGAGCACTGGGTTAGCACGTAAAAGCAAAGTCTCTCTATGTGCAAGACCCCCACCCACTTGTAGGCATAGGGGTTCTGTGCGGTACCTGATCGGGTCTTGGGAATCTGCCCATGGACTGTTGAGAAAACCAGTGGCTTCTCGAGATGGACCACAGGAAGACGGTACTAAGAAACCAGGGAAGCATCCACAAAACGCCCTGCTGAACCAGAATCCAGGAAGGCAGAGGCTTGAGAGGCTTGAAACTGATTGTCGTGGACGTGGACTTTGTTCTCCCAAGAACCTTAGGTGCATGCGTTTCCCGGAT
The DNA here is from genome assembly GCA_019512145.1 of Engystomops pustulosus. Classification (NCBI taxonomy): domain Eukaryota; kingdom Metazoa; phylum Chordata; class Amphibia; order Anura; family Leptodactylidae; genus Engystomops; species Engystomops pustulosus. The sequence continues at coordinate 114,268,494 of CM033641.1, forward strand.
GCTGAGGACGGAGTGGACAGGACTGAAGGAAGTGTTATGGGCTGGCACAATAGAGACAATACAGACATCCGAGCTCTGCCCACCTCCACTGGTTGCCCTGCAGTGGTTACAGCAGGTCGCTGAAGAGGTCCTTGGAATGCTGGATCCAGGCGATGCAAACATCGGTCCTCCGCAGAGCTCTGCATATATCAATCTGAGTGGCAAGAGAGATCAGATCGCTCAGAGTAGATGGCAGTACACCGGGACTGCTGGACCACTACGGTGGTAAGATCAGCCAGAACAGGTAGCGGAACCTCAGCGGGATCCATGGCCGGATCTTTCTGTCAGGATCAGTGGTAGTGGTTCCTCTTTGCCACCATGGACAATGACGTAAGCAAACACCAGGGACCGGAGTCTAAGTGGTACGCAGTTTTTACCAGAGCCCGCCGAAAAGCAGGTTGGATTTGTTGCGGAGTACCACCAGGTCATTGCACAGGCGAGACTTTATCCACGGTGGCAGCCAAGGCAAATCGTAAGGCAAACTTGTGTTCGTGGACAGGCAGGGGGTTGAGACAATCCAGAGAAAAAGTCAATTTAAAGATGCATAATCCAAAGGACCTACGCATTTCGAATTTAACAAATTTAGTTCTTGCCATGAGTGAGAACTAAATTTGTTACGTTTGAAGTGCGTAGGTCCTCTGGAATATGCATCTTTTAATGGATATGAAATAAAAGACTAAGAAAAACTTTTTAGCAGATTGGAGTGCCAATCTCAACTCACTTTTTCTCTGGATTGTTTGCAAGGCTTCTGACAAGTCTTTACTTGAAGACCTGTGCACCGGACTACACAGAAGATACTGCTCCCTGGTCCACTTAAGTGAGCGGCTTGCTCAAAAATCTCTTTCATGCAGGAGGTTGAGACAGGCAGCACAGGATCGGAGTAGGGGACGTAGCGGTAGGTCAGGACAGGTAGCACAGGATCAGAGTGAATAACGGAACCGGGCTCACAACAGGAATTTGGGAAACACAGCAATTTGCATGAAATAGCTTTCTCGGAGACACTAGGCACAAAGCTCTGGCAGGGTGTGCAGGAAGAAGCAGGTTTAGATAGAATTCTGGGAAATGGCCTGCACCAATTAATGGTGCGCTGGCCCTTTAAATTTTCTGAAGCCTGCGCGCGTCTCCATCTCAGGGGAATTGCAGAGGACGGGGATCAGGAGCAGGGACAGGTAAGAAGCGCTGCCACCACGCCAGCGCACACGGAGGGGCACGGGTGAGCCCATGACCCATGTCTTACCAGCACATTGCAGTGAACTGGGTTGGCTAGGTGAGAGGCCATAGATGTACGTCAAGAGACGTATAGATGCTTATAAATTATACACAAATTATTGTTCAGACCATGCATGGATATATGAGAAGAACATTAAACTAGAAAGAGTGCTGAGGAGACCAAGAAAGTTGAAGGGAATAGTTGGATAAGGATACAATGGCATTTAATCTACTACAGATTACTAAACTTGGGGCTTTTCAGTTTGGAAAAAAGAGATAACTTGTTGATTGAAAAAAACAGAAAACCATGGTGAGCTTTATTTCAGCCTTTCACTCCCAATCTTATAGTCCGCAGATACCCCCCAGTGAACACACTGGGGTGAATCTTTTGATCACGAGGTCCAAGATGGGGTTGCAACTGTTAGACAACCACCATGGTCTACATCCCAACGTGTGATTGAAATTTTAAAATTACAAGACCACAAAATGTACAGCAATAGGATTGTTTTACTTTGCCATCCGCCCTTATGGCCTGGTCTATATTGGTCATGTCTTGGCAGTCAAACCAGCTTCACAGACAGAGGATATCGTAGACAGACTATCCAACAGCATTTTAGAAAACATCATAACTGCCATAGCTCGCAATTTAAGGTAAGAGGGATTATTCAGGTAATGGTGGATGTGTTAAAGACTGTCTCTCCAAATTTTAACCAGAATCTGAGTTTCAGCCTTTTTCTGGATCTCCCCTTGATGTCTAGCTTCTGAGAAACATTTTGAGGATACAAAATGGCTTATAAATTACCCTCAGTAAGTATGCATGGCCTTGTACACCTGTGTTATATAGGGTCAGAACTGTTCAACCGTCCTCTCCTGTGGTAACATACAAACTTGGAGACAAAGACAGGATAATACAAACACCAAAGAGTAATCGACAAGGTATGGCTCAGACCCAAGTGGACATATACAGAATCGGATAGTCATAAAACATAAAACATAGTCGTGATTCTTAAATCTGAAGAAGAAGCTGATTGAATCAGTTCTCTGACATCTAGACGGGACAGAATTTTTCAAAGAGGAAGATTCTGTCCATCACAGCTAACTTAACTATTTGTAATATCAATATAAACAGGAGACATACCTGTGTACCACATCAATTAAGATACCTAGGAAAGTAAGTTAAGATACAGACTAATAAGAACAGAATAAAACAAAATTATGCTATCTTCAGCTGTACTTTATGGACAGAGGATGGCACTAAAGTGATAATGGGCACATATGTGTTGGGTGATGTTAGAGCAGGTTTGGCTTATAGTAACCATAGTTCCCTTTTCTAAATAAACCGTTGTTATGCCCCATCATTTGGAGACATCATGAAGTCATCGCTTTGCATTACCGGTAAAGTGAATGCATAGCAATCATATCCACACCGTTTTGCCCACACCATCAGTTTTAGCCATTGCTTAGTAAATTAGACAGTACATTACAGATTTTTCTAGTAAGAAAAAAATAGGAATGGTTTATAAATATAGACCTATAAAACCATTATTCCCGAAATAGGCCTAGCTATGTTCAAAATTATTCACAAAGTACATCCCATTGCCATGAAATAACATTAACATGCCTAGTTTCACCTTGAATAAAATATTTACGCTTAAAAGAATGGATTTGCAGATATCTATAATATTTAATCAAGTATATGATGTGTTTTAGCAGCAAATAATAATGTAATCCTCTCCAGGATAAGAAAAACTTGACGATCAATCATACCGACAACAATCAACTTTTCTTTAGTACCACAGCACTTTTCATGCCAAGTATTTTTTAAGTGTATGTTAAAAGGGATTAAAATGTAGCATATTAGTTAAAAGGCTGTGAATTAACTTTCAATGAACACTCAAGTGTTGCTGTGCAGTCATCACTCCCATTATTACAGGAAACCGTAATCGTTATATGACTGCTAATATAAAACCATCACACTGAGCTATCCTTTAATGAACATGACTCACAATTCACTTTAAAGGTGCCATCACTTAACTCCTATAACTATTCCAATACCAGTGTTGTACAGTAACATAGAAGGGTGTTATGTCATTTTTACAAGGGCGGACCTTGTAAGAAGAGGTGATGACTTAACCTGAGACTTGACTGAAAGGGGGAAACCTTTTGATTCATCTTAAATTTATGATTAAACCCTAAATGACTTGGCCCTTTTTGTTTTTGTGTTTCCATTTTTCACTTCCCACCCTCAAAAATTCATAACTTTTTCCATTTTTCCCATGTAAAGAGCTGTGTGCGGGCCTGTTCTTCAAAGTGACAGTTTTAAATAGTTTATACCGTGAAATAGGAAGTGGGAAAAAAATCCCAAATGCGTTAAACTTGGTGAAAAAACATATGTGCCAATGTCACGGCCACACCCGCGATCCTAGGTAAAGATCTGGCTCCACCTTATAATCTGGCGGCTCCCAGCATTCCTGGCCGGGTCTTCAAACCATTTCCCCTGAAGTGAAAGCCTCCTGTTGTCCCCAGCATTCCCATATGCTCCTGGTGTCTCCTGTGTGTTTCCAGTGTTCCTGGCTTCCCAAGGCTCCTCCGTATCTCCAATGCTTCCAGTGTTCCTCCATGTTCCTGGCTTCCCAAGGCTCCTCTGTATCTCCAACGTTTCCAGTGTTCCTCCGTGTTTCTGGCTTCCCAAGATTCCTCTGTGTCTCCAGTGTTTCCAGTGTTCCTCCATGTTGCTGAGTTCCCTGTGGTGTTCCTGTATCCCTGTGGCATCCCTGTGGTGTTCCTATGGCATTCCTGTGGTGTTCCTGTGGTCCTGTGGCTCCTGAGGTCCTGCCATCCTGAGGTCCTGCCATTCTGGGTTGCCGTTCCTGTGCCCTGCTCATGTGGTCCATTCCTATGTCCTGCTCCTGTGGTCCATTCCTGTGTCCAGCTCCTGCGTTCCATTCCTGTGTCCTGCTCCTGTGTCCCGTTCCTGTGGTGCTGCCTGCTTTGGTCTGTTCCTGCGTTCCTGTCATTGTATGGGTCATCGTGCCTGTACTCAAGCCCATGCCTGCATTCCTGTTCCGTGTCCCAGCTACGAAGTTCCAAGGTTGCTTCCAGGGTTGTATTCCTGTTGTTTCCCCAGGCCTGGATTGTTCCTACATTGTTACCTTGGCTGCCACCGCAGGCTTTGCAGCAGGCTGTGGTGAAGACCAGGTGCCACTTAGACTCCGGTCCCGGGTCGCGGCTAGCTCCTTCCCCTCCCGCAGTGGTCCTGAGGGTCCACAGACTCTTCCCAAAGAGACCTTTCCCTTACACACTTGTCCCTACAAGTGCGTTCTGTGACAGTAAGATCCGGCCATGGACTCTGGCAAGGTCATGAATCCTGCTAAAACATTCCCTATCATCTATAAGGCTCTAAAACGCATAGCTCACATAGAAAATGCACTCAAAACCATACTTAGGTGGTTTTATACACCGGATTGGTTACACAAAGCTTATCCTAACACATCTCCAATGTGTTGGAGAGGTTGTGGCCTGTGAGGTACCCTACTGCATACACTATGGGACTGTCCCATTGTACAACCATATTGGAAGGCCCATCCCCAATAAAACCCCTTCCTTGACACTGATCGGAGTGGGCCTTCATGCCTTCCCACCAATATGCAGAGCACTAGTATGTAAGATCCTTACATTAGTTGTGGCCAGCCACTGAAAATCCCCCGTTTTCCCACCAATAAACCAATTAATTGCTAAAATAGAGACAACACATGGATACGAGAAGGCAATTACGTTTGGTTTCCCTAGAACCCAACCTATTGAACACATTTGGGCTCCGTAAGTGAAATTCAGGAGCAAAAATTAAATACAAGGATATTTGGCAGATGACTTCCTGCGGTCATCTGCCTCAGGACCAGTGAAGTACTATAATAGTAGACCTGAATGTTTGACTGTTAATTATTGTTAGTTGTTCCATTTATAATACCATTCTGACACATGGCTGGATCAATTAGGAACACCCTGCAGGCATTGAAGTCGTCCGGAATGGGTCTGGAATAATTGATCACGTACATGCTAAGGTACTGTAATGAATATATATCTGCTATGTGAACCCTTGGGCTACGTGATTTGTGATAAAAAAAAGAACTGTACATGTATACGTGATGTATGGAACTTTTCTATGTTTTACTGTACAAATTCTGTTCTTAAGTGAAAATTGCCAATAAAAATGATATTACAAAAAAAAACAGTTAGCACTCACGATCTGTGATAGCAGCAATCACAGGTGTTCCCGGTGGGTGTTTGCTGCAACATGCAGCAAACACCCAGCTTGTATGGAGAGGGCTCAGCAGCAAACACCCAGCTTGTATGGAGAGGGCTCAGCCTGTGATTTGGGATATTCTAATACATCACACATCAGTAAGGGATTAAAGTAGGCCAATGGGACTTGCACATTTAGTATTTTTCATGATATTGCATGCAGTCGAAATGGTATTTATAGATATAGACTGCAGTCATTGTCCTGGGAGAAGAACTGTTCTCTTAAGGGGCTACATTTACAGTTACCATCCCAGGGCAGGCTATCTACCAATTACTAATAAATAAAGGGATTACCCAGGTTTAAATAAATAAATAAAAGAATTTGCCAAACATTTTAACAAACAAATAATAATACATACTCGTTTTAGTGGATACCAATGACACCCATGAGTTTTGGCTGATAAGTTTTGCATTTATTTACAACAACAAAAAAAATTATGAATTATTTGAAAAATTTGCCATTTTCAAAATTCAAAATCATCACGTTTTCAGGCAGATAGATCACCTAAATAAGTTGCTGAATGACATTTCCCATATGTCTACTTTACATTTTCATAATTTTTGAAAAGTCTGGATAATTTATTTTGAGACATAAAAAGAAATAAAGGATGTAGGCCAAACATTGTACAGCAACAAGCATAAGGACATACATCGTTGTATGGAGCCAATACACCCCTGAGTTTTGGCGATAAAATGTTTTGCATGTATACAACAACAAAAAAGAGATAGATTATTGACTAAATGGCCAGTGGTTTCAAAATTCAATCAGTCACGGTGTCAGGCAGATGACACCAAAAAGGTGCGATGACAGTCCCCATATGTCTTAACTGACATTTTCAGCTATTTTTTGAAAGCGGCTAAGTAATTATTTGGACGGATACCGGGTCGTTACAAATCGATATCGTTTTTCGGATTTTCAAAGTTGGAACTATTTGTGGGATAAATCAGTTGAATGAAATTTTACATATTTAGCATCAAACCCCTCATATAATAAACCCATTTTCAATTCACCCCTCAACTATCAGAAACAGCTTTTAGGAAGATTGTTAACCACTTGAAATCTTCATAGTAATTGAATCAAAATGGAGGTTAAATTTTGAATGGTCAAATTTTGCCGGTTTATGCTTCATTGTAGCCCTAAAATGTACACATTTCCAAGAGAAACCACCATACAAAAAAAATTTGTTCTAACAATTTCTCCTAAGTACGAGACCCCCCCAATGTGCCATACTTGTTTTATGGTCGCCAGCAAGGCACAGAAGGTAAGGAGCACCCTGGAGCTGCAAGGGATTTTGTTTCCTCATTGGCCCCTTTATGTAACACTACACATTTTCGGTTTTTTCGTTATTGGGCCATGTGACGGCATTTTTTTTGGCGGGATGAGATGCTTTTTCCACAGTGTTACTACGATCTTCCCGTGTTTCCTTAAGTTTGTTGGTATCCCTATTTTGCTTGAATTAGGACTTTTATGTTTTTAGGATCAGGACGTAGAAAAGCTCAAATGTCTGTACTGGATTTTTTACTTTTTTTTTGGTGGTTCACCGTTAAAGCCTAATAATCATGTTATCTTTATTCTATGGGGTCATTATCGTATGACACGAAAACCATACTGAATCATTTTTTCTTTGAATCTATATATTTTGTTACTTGCCGGTCTTCCAAGTGGCATAACATTTAAACCTTTTATTGGCTACGAGCTGGTGATGGGCTTGTTTTTGCGGGGACATGTTGTAGTTTTGCACCAGCTTTTTGGAGTACAATATCGGTTTTTTATCACTGTTTAATGCATTTTTGTGGATGGAATAGGAAGCATTCATAATTTTTGGCAGGTTTTTTAAAGGTTATTCTACGGGTTGTTACGGACATCGTGATACTATACATGTGGGGTTTGTGTTATGATTTAGACTTTTTTTGCGTTATGTGTCTCTTTATATGTTATTGGGGTTATGGGCATTTTTATTGATTTCTTAATTTATTTTTTATTAAATAAGCTTTAATTTACACTTTTTTTACTTTTTCCACCATGGGACATGAACAAGCAATCATCTGATTGCTTGTTCATGATAATACTTTGCAGTGTGCATAGCAGTGTCAGCCTGCATAGGCTGACACTCTGCCTGTAAGATGAGGTCAGAGACGCCATATTTCAGGCAGTTCTTATAGGTAACTCTGGGGTCCAGATCGGACTCCAGATTTGCTATAGCAACGATCTACGCCCCCCTCCCCCCCCAAAAATGGTTAGGGGGCTGAAAAGACCCCCCAAAGCCAGGCTAAATGCTGCGGTCACACTGACCGCGGCATTTAACGGGTTAAACACCCACAATTGGAGCCCACTCTGACCGCGGGTGCTACACTGGGGTGTCGGGTATTATTTATAGCCGGCACCCCGTGTTTCCAGATGCCGGTTCGGCTCAGATCTTGAGCTGAACTGGCATCAGCTCTGCGTCCTGATTGTCCACATCTGTTGATAAATCCTTTCAGGGGAAGGATTTGCAGACTCTACATACCTATAGAACAAGAATTTCGGATTAAAACCATAATTACAACAAAGCAGCAATACCTTAGTGGAGGAAATTTCCCTGTGCCTTGTAAAAAAACAAAGATTTGCATGTTCGGCACCATAAACTTTGGTTTCCTTCCTTCTTGTATTTTTTTTGGGGCCGTTCACCGTACCATAAAAATAACATATTGGGGCTCATTTGCTAAGGGTCTGAACGCCGCACTTTCGTGGGGTTTCTGGAATATTTCGGTTTTGCGCACTTTTGCCCCGGGATTTTGGTGCACGTGATCGGATTGTGGTGCATCGGCACTAGCTTTCATGAGACAGAAATCAGGGGGCGTGGCCACCGGACAACCCGAAAGATTCGGAAAAAACGCAGAATTTAAAAAACGAAAGTGTGTTGCAAGATCAGCACTTACATGCACCAGGAAGAAGAAGGTGAACTCCGGCGGACTCAGCGCAGCAGCGACACCTGCTGGATATAGGGCGCACGACCTTAGTGATTCCCTGCGGACCCGAATCCTCGCCGGACAACGCGCCATGGGATCGCGACTGGACCGGGTGAGTAAATGTGCCCCATTATCTTTATTCTATGGATCACTACATTTACACCTTCCCCAGACCTATTTTTTCCTTGGGGAAGTAGATCCACTTTTGGTACAGATCATTTAGGGGTTCAAATAGCTATTGGATGAGATTTTTTTAACTCTTTCTTTTCTGAATGGTAAAACATTAATTTTCAGTTTAGGGCTAGGTTTTGTATTTTTTTTTTGCTTGGTTGACTTAGCAGTTTCCACATATTACATAGCTTATTTATTGATTTACTTTTGTTTTTGTCAGAATATATAACTTCATTTGGTTAAGAAATTCACTATTTTTTAATATACCTTATCTTCTACTGGAGTCACTAAGTCTACTTGAAGCAAAGCATGAACAAGTGAAACTCTCATTTACTTTAATCATCGCAATCTTTTTCGGAAATTTAACGCTAATCATTGTTTTTATGGTTGACAGATGTATGGTTTAGAGCTTCTTTTACTTTTTGCATGTTGAGTTGTCTTTTCAAGTGCGTATACCTATGTTGGCTGTCACAATAACTTTTTTGAAATCTACTTTTTAGAACTTTTTTTGTGCCGATGTCTCTTGTATCAAAAAATTTTACATCCAATAGTATGTACATTCGTTCTACGGACACGGCGATACCAAAATATGTGGTTTTTTCTGTGATTTTGTGGTTTCTCTTTTTCAACTTTTTGGATATTTATAGGGAATGTTTTGTGGTTAGGGGAATATAACTATATAATATGTTTTTTCTTGTTAATTAATAATGTTATATTACGTGTTTTTTGTTTTTTTTTTAATTTTAACATTTTGGCGTGAACAAGCGATCCTCTCATCTAATTAACAGTTCTCAATTACAGAATAGCATCCACTCAGAGCGCAGCTTTCTTTTCCTAGCTCGTCTATAAAATGAAACTTGATTTGATACTACAATGTACCCTTTTCTTTCTTTTCTACTTATTATTGGGATAGTAAGGGAATCCTCCCTCTCCCACATCCAAGGTAAATTGGTGCCCAGATACCCCCATACGGTACTGTTACCTTATCTAGAGGAGCTCCTTTCCTTCTCCTACCCCCGCCCTTTTGGATCACCATGTTCTAAGAATCATAATATTTAAAAAAAAATTGTATATGGAGCTGTTTTAGTGCTTGCTTTTGTGGGCATGCTGTACTTTTCATAGGTATCATGTAGGGGTTAATGTTACTTTTTGACCACTTTATCCTTTATTTATGAGGTTGGATGTGAAAATATCATAATTTTTTTGGCGTTTTTTAAATATTATTTTATTCCATTCACATTACGGGCTGAGTAACAATTTTTTTTCTACCCATAAACACACAAACGTATTTTGATTTAAATAAATGTGTGCATGAGTTTATATACAAAGTATATCACAACTCAGATCACACTTGATTACGAGCACCATGGAATCCATACTTCTATCCTCTGGGTCCTACCACCATTAGGTTATCACTCTGGCAGTGAAGTTTTCCGGTAAACATTTTGGTTTGATGAGACAATCCTGCATAAAATGCATGGAATGACCACAGTATAGACATACATCAAATGATTTTCGCTTCAAGCTTTAGTGTCCATCAACCCCAGTAACATATACTTGTTTTATGGTCGCACGGCAAGGCACAGAAGGTAAGGAGCACCCTGGAGCTGCCAGGATTTTAGTTTCCTCATTGGCCCCATTTGTAGACTATAACATTTTCGGTTTTTCGTTATTGGGGCCATGTGACGGCATTTTTTTTGCGGGATGAGATGCTTTTTCCAGTGTTACCATTTTGGGGTTGGTATCCCCTATTGCTGAAAATTTAGGAACTTTTGTTTTTAGGTCAGGAGTAGAAAAGCATCAATTCTGCACTGGATTTTTTACTTTTTTTTTGGTGTTCACCGTAAAGCCTAATAATCATGTTATCTTTATTCTATGGGTCAGTACGATTACAGGAAAACCATACATGAATATTTTTTCTTGAATCTATAATTTTTGTATTGCCGTCTTCCAAGTGGCATAACATTTTAACTTTTTTGGCTACGGAGCTGGTTGATGGCTTGTTTTTTGCGGGACATGTTGTAGTTTGCACTTTTTTGAGTACATATGGTTTTTTATCACTTTTTATTGCATTTTTTGTGGGATTGAATAGGTAGAATTCATAATTTTTGGCAGGTTTTTTAAAGGTTATTCTACGGGTTGTTACGGACGTCGTGATACTATACATGTGAGGTTTGTGTTATGATTTAGACTTTTTTTGCGTTATGTGTCTCTTTATATGTTATTGGGGTTATGGGTATTTTTATTGATTTCTTAATTTATTTTTTATTAAATAAGCTTTTTTTTACACTTTTTTTACTTTTTCCATCATGGGACATGAACAAGCAATCATCTGATTGCTTGTTCATGATAATACTTTGCAGTGTGCATAGCAGTGTGCCTGTAAGATGAGGTCCAGATCGGACTCCAGATTTGCTATAGCAACTACCTACGCCCCCCCCCCCTACGAAAATGGTTAGGGCTGATCGTGGGGAAAAGACCCCCCAAAGCCAAGTTAAATGCCGCGGTCACACTGACCGCGGCATTTAACGGCTTAAACACCCACAATTGGAGCCCACTCCGACCGCGGGTGTGACACTGGGGTGTCGGGTATTATTTATAGCCGGCACCCCGTGTTTCCCGATGCCGGTTCGGCTCAGATCTTGAGCTGAACTGGCATCAGCTCTGCGTCCTGATTGTCCACATCTGTTGATAAATAAATTGATTAAAACCATAATTACAACAAAGCGGCAATACCTTAGTGGAGGAAATTTCCCTGTGCCTTGTAAAAAAACAAAGATTTGCATGTTCGGCACCATAAACTTTGGTTTCCTTCCTTCTTGTATTTTTTTGGGGGCCGTTCACCGTACCATAAAAATAGCATATTGGGGCTCATTTACTAAGGGTCCGAGCGCTGGATATCGGGCGCATGACCTTAGTGAATCCCTGCAGACCCGAATCCTCGTCGGACAACGCGTCATGGGATCGTGACTGGACCGGGTGAGTAAATGTGCCCCATTATCTTTATTCTATGGATCACTACATTTACTGAAGAAAAGCTAATACAGAGAAAATCTCATTGATTTTAAAATCGCAATCTTTTCGGAGATTTAACACTAATATTTTTTGGTTGACAGAGATGGTTTAGAGCTTATTTTTTGCAGTTGTCCTTTTCACTGGTACCATTTTGGCACACATAACTTTTTTTGATCACTTTTTAGAACACTTAATATAAATGTTTATATTAAGTGGTTTTTTTTTTTTTTAAATTTTACATTTTGGCGTGAACAAGCGATCCTCTCATCTAATTAACAGTTCTAATTAACGAATAGCATCCAATCAGAGCTCAGCTTTCGTTTTCGTAAAGCTGTTTATAAAATGAAAACTTGATTTGATACATACAAATGTACCTTTTCTACATTATTATTGGGATTAGTAAGGGAAATCTCCCTCTCCCACAGTCCAAGGAATAAATTGGTGCACAAGATACCCCCATAGCTGTACTGTGTACCTTATGCTAGAGGATCTCCTTACTAATGAAAAAAATATGCAAAAGTGCAAACTCTTGGCATTTGATTAACAATGTAACCAGGTTTATATTAATATTAGAAGAATCAAGAAATTATTTTGTCGCTGATATTCCATTGCAAACTGAGTAATATAAGAACTAGACATTGCATGTAACAATATACATATCTGAGTATCTCTCAGATAAGAAGGTGAGGTTTCCAATGGACTTTAGTAATAATCGATGAGTTTACATATTAGTTTGTACAAGCTTTCCATCCCTGACCCAATAGGGCGACCTGGTGGAATTATTTACCGTAGGGAGCAAGTAGGAACTAGGAACTTTTGGATACTTTGGTATAAGACCAGTTATCTGTTTATCAGATAAGACATTATTTTCAACTGCCTCCATCAGTAAACTACTCAATTCTTCTTTAAATTTTAACAGGGGTTTCAATGTGAGCCTTTTGTAGCATGTAGTATCGCATACTTGACGGAATGCCTCTTTCATATTGCTTGGTAGGCCAAAATACCACATTTTGCGACCAGGGAAGCAAAGAAGTAAGGAACTTACCTGTTGTATTTATCCCATCCAAGTGCTTGCAATGCTAGATGTTCCTGATCTGCTGGAGACTTTTTTAAAAACAAATTTGTCGGCAATTGAAACAAACAGTGGGTGAAAAGGTCAATCCCAAACTCAGTACTTCCATTTGTGTGTTTGCCAATTTTTTATCTGGCAAGTTAATTACCTTTAATGTCGATTTTTTTTTTCATTCTTTCGCATTCACCATGAGCCAAGCATTTTCCATTTGTACACCTTCCCCAGACCTTATTTTTTCTGGGAGTAGATCCACTTTTTAGGTACATCATTTAGGGGGTTCAATAGCTAATTGATGAGATTTTTTTTAACTCTTTCTTGGTATGGGAAACATTAATTTTAGTTTAGGGTTTTTATTTTTTTTCTTTGTTGACAGTTCACATTTACATAGCTTATTTATGATTGACTTGTTTTGCAGAATATAGAACTCATTTGTTAAGAAATTCACTTTTTGGATCACCATGTTCTAAGAATCATAATATTTAAAACATTTTTGTATATTGAGCTGTTTTAGTGCTTTTGTGGGACATGCTGTACTTTTCATAGGTATCATGTAGGGGTTATTGTTACTTTTTGACCACTTTATCCTTTATTTATGAGGTTGGATGTGAAAATACTGCAAATACTACAACCTGCAAATGTGGGCAGGACTTTTAGGTTATTTTAGAGGCCTGACCTCAATAGTGATTGGGAAACAATTCAGAGATTCAGACAATACAGACCCAGCCTGAGAGCTTGTGCCAAGTCTGGTTGAGGATGTGCGGTTTGCTGGACAGGTTTGTGACAGAGTTTACATATTCTTCTGCAACATCCCCAACCGGGGTCTAGCCATTCTTCAGGTGGCTGGAGGCAGCCATGGGCACGCTATGGTCACGGTGCTTGGTATTGGGACTAGAGGACTGGTCTACAGACTGGCAGGTCTCCAGCAGATGGAGTGTGCAAGAAAAGTGGAGGGAGAGGCTAATGAAATAGGTTTCACCCTGGGGCAGCCCCTGAGGTGTATATAGGGATCCTTGGGTAATGAAGGATGCACAGTCTTCCTGAGGATTTCCAACAAGTGTCTTTGTACCACATTTAGTAATGTAATTTTAGAATATCATGTGTATAATAATTATCTTCAGATAATCCTGCAAAAATATAAGCACATAATTGATCTATAAAGAAACAGCCTGGTAAAGTCAATAATTCATGTAAGTTTACACACTGAAAACATGTGCCGCCCTTAAACAAAATATCACATTCAAGGCAAGTGACATGGCGATTAAGGCACAGAGGCTTGGTTTGTGCTTAAGCCCAGACATGTATTGTTAAATGTGACATGCCCAATTTATCATTAGTTATGAAGTGAAAACGGATGAATACACATTCAATTTACTTCAGCTGTTTTCTTCATTTATCAAACTCTTTCATCATCCATCATTCCCCTCAACCTGGCCCTCTTTTTGATTTGTACAAATAACATACTTCCATAAATTTAATCTAATTTATCATAATTGCGAGGCAGTGTCTCCTTAATGAACCATTCAAAGACTGAATAAGGTTTATTACAATTTTAATATAAATCCCTTGGATAGAATCTACAAAGCCCACTAGAAGATAGGTCGGCTTGATATGTCTTTATATTTGAGTTGACACATCAATGTGAAGAATTTCTCAAGCATATTGTTCATCTTTATCTAACAACTGTTCTCATAAATTGGAAGACGTTTATCATTTTATACGACAAGACTATACCTGTTGCTGATCGAAAGTTCATTTAATTGAAAAATTCTGAGATCTGTTTCTTTGGATTTATTTCTCTGCTTTTTCATCTTTATTTTTTTTAAATAAACCATCACAAATATGCAAATAATAACAATGATTTAATATTTATGTGGCTTAGCTATATTTTACAGATAACACTTCCATCTTTCCACATAACCAGGACATTCTTTATATAGCGCCTTTTGTTCTTCATTACCTTTATTTTTGCAGGTTTTAGACATTTTTATTTTGTTGTACTAATGAATAATAAAAAAATTATTTGGAAATGGACCGCTTTTGATAGATCTGACTGAATTTTATGATGCCACTATAAACCCATTCCACAATGCTGATAGCTGTATAAAAATATGTCCCAATGCTTTATGATTGTACCTACAAAAGATCCTGTTAACTTGGGGCAGAAAATCTGATCAACGGTAGTTCCACTGGCTCTCAATGGCAGTGGTTAGGGGATAGAAGCAGATCATGTAGTTCTTATGGCATATAATTTCCATTAGCTAAAGCAAGCAATATCTTTTAGACAGCTGATTTACAGGAAATCTACCATGGGGAATCTACTTTCTGAGCGATTCACCGTAGTAGATTCCCCATCCGGACAGCATCTGCATCCCATTTTCCAGTAATCCAGGGATGCAGCTACTGCAGAAATAAAGTTTAATTTGTCAATATGCAAATTAATTTCTAAGGCAATTTTTAAAAGTTTTCTAATGGGTGCTAGGAGAGTAGAATTTACCATTAATATGCCACCCTGGAGAGATGAGTGGTGTTTTATAGGACATGTCACTATAAAAAAAATGCTCCAGGAGTTGCTTACTGAACTAAGCAGCTCCTAGCACTACCCCATTTTTAGCCATGTTAAACTGCTAGCTTTTTCAGAACCTTCCGATAAATCTAGCAAACACTGCAGTGCCATACCTTGAGAACGCCACACAGAGGTGTTTTTTGGGCAACAGGTTTTTTTTAAGTGGTAAATTGTGAGGCTCCCTAGGGTAGGGAATGGGTTGCAAATATGTTGTCTCATTGTCCACATGGAGGGCAGTAGTTGTCACTGCTGTGCTCTCTCTCCTATGGGTGATAAAAAGTCAGTGGAAATTCTAATATGTCGTAGGATCTCCACTGTTCACAGCTCTTTTTCTCTCATATAAAGTAGTATGAGGGTACAGATCAAAACCGGAATATGTACAAGTTCTCATATTATAATCCACTATTGGAGATAGCCCTCAGTGTACCAGTCATGAATATACTGTAGAAAACCTTTTGTTTTCATCAGATACTTTTTTCAAATAAAAACACAAAATACACATAAAAAACACCCCTTTTCCCAAACCTACAAACACTACACAAAGAGAAAAAGTGTGTGTCATAAGACCTAAATAGCTAATATGTAGTATATCTTTATCCAAACAATAGAAAAGATGTCCAACAGAGAAATAGTGAACACATAAAAACAATTAAAAATGTACATACGAACATATAACAGACAAATAGTTAAATAAACCAGGTAAGGTTTACCGAGAAACGCCTCCTCTAATAACAGGTAATTGCCAGGCTAAAAATAGGTCAATGAATACAATTTAAAACCAGGTTACCATCCAGTATTAATTACATATATGGACCGCTACAAATTGTACACAGTTTTTGGTGCTCGCACATGGATTATTGTGGTGGTCCACGCCTTTACGTTAGACCTTACACACACCTGTTGGTGAGTACAATGGGGGGTATTTATGGGAACTTGGCATCATAGAGGGCACTTTCACCCCTGAGGAAGTCTCCAATTGGAGATGGAAGGCGTGGGAAGCCCTCCACCTCCTCTACATCCACTAACCACCCCTTTACTTTACTACTCTGATGCTGACCTGTGTACCTCCAGTATTGTAATCAATTGTATCATAAGACAGCTCTCTGTAGTTCAGTGATCCATACTCTACATGTCTTTACTGTATGTATGTGTATTTGCTTTGTATGTGTATATGATATATATGCTGTATTTGTGTATATATTGTATGTATACTTGTACTGTATATGAAGTATGGGGTACTTTTATCACAGCTTGTGCACCTGAAAACAGGTGTACAAGCGGTGATTTAGTCGTAATTCCTGGTACAGAGGCCGAGAATTGCGACTTCTTCCCCATGTGCGCCAGTTGGACGGGGAGGTGTAGTTGCACCTCACGCCGAGGGCCAGCGTGGGGTATCCCTTCCCCGCTGCACCTGCGCATTGCCATAGCAAGCGTTTGTGCAATTCTACACCAGGTCAGCCTCCTCATAGATCTGACGACTGCCTAGGGGGCAGGGGCAGCATCCTACGCTGATACACTTAGAGCCAGCCTATGATCAATGTGCCCCTATGAGTGTATACGGTGTGTTTATGTGGTATGTCTAAGTACATGATTTATACAGGCGGTCCCCTACTTAAAAACACCTTACATACGACCCCTAGTTACAAACGGACCTCTGGATTTTGGTAATTTACTGTACTTTAGCCCTAGGCTACAATAAACAGCTTTAACAGTTATCAATGGTGTCTGCAATAAAGCTTTATTGTTAATCCTGCTTCTAATGATAATCCACCAATTTTAAAATCCAATTGTCACAGAGACCAAAAAAATTTTGACAATAATAAAGTATACGGTTCCGACTTACATACAAACTCAACTTAAGAACAAACCTACAGAACCTATATGCAACCCGGGGAGTGCCTATATATACTATATGTATGTATACGTACACTCACCAGCCACTTTATTAGGTACACCATGCTAGTAACGGGTTGGACCACCTTTTGCCTTCAGAACTGCCTCAATTCTTCGTGGCATAGATTCAACAAGGTGCTGGAAGCATTCCTCAGAGATTTTGGTCCATATTGACATGATGGCATCACACAGTTGCCGCAGATTGTCGGCTGCACATCCATGATGCAAATCTCCCTTCACCACATCCCAAGATGCTCTATTGGATTGAGATCTGGTGACTGTGGAGGCCATTTGAGTACAGTGAACTCATTGTCTGAGATGATTCCAGCTTTATGACATGGCGCATTATCCTGCTGAAAGTAGCCATCAGATGTTGGGTATATTGTGGTCATAAAGGGATGGACATGGTCAGCAACAATACTCAGGTAGGCTGTGACGTTGCAACGATGCTCAATTGGTACCAAGGGGCCCAAACAGTGCCAAGAAAATATTCCCCACACCATGGCACCACCACCACCAGCCTGAACCGTTGATACAAGGCAGGATGGATCCATGCTTTCATGTTGTTGACGCCAAATTCTGACCCTACCATCCGAATGTCTCAGCAGAAATCGAGACTCATCAGACCAGGCAACGTTTTTCCAATCTTCTACTGTCCAATTTCGATGAGCATGTGCAAATTGTAGCCTCAGTTTCCTGTTCTTAGCTGAAAGGAGTGGCACCCGGTGTGGTCTTCTGCTGCTGTAGCCCATCTGCCTCAAAATTTCGATGTACTGTGCATTCAGAGATGCTCTTCTGCCTACCTTGGTTGTAACGGGTGGCGATTTGAGTCACTGTTGCCTTTCTATCAGCTCGAACCATGCCCATTCTCATCTGACCTCTGGCATCAACAAGGCATTTCCACCCACAGAACTGCCGCTCACTGGATGTTTTTTATTTTTCGGACCATTCTCTGTAAACCCTAGAGATGGTTGTGCATGAAAATCCCAGTAGATCAGCAGTTTCTGAAATACTCAGACCAGCCCTTCTGGCACCAACAACCATGCCACGTTCAAAGGCACTCAAATCACCTTTCTTCCCCATACTGATACTCGTTTTGAACTTCAGGAGTTGTCTTGACCATTTCTACATGCCTAAATGCACTGAGTTGCCACCGTGTGATTGGCTGATTAGAAATTAAGTGTTAATGAGCAGTTGGACAGGTGTACCTAATAAAGTGGCCGGTGAGTGTATATAATGAGTA
Source organism: Engystomops pustulosus (assembly GCA_019512145.1). Taxonomy (NCBI): domain Eukaryota; kingdom Metazoa; phylum Chordata; class Amphibia; order Anura; family Leptodactylidae; genus Engystomops; species Engystomops pustulosus. Next base: position 114,286,950 of record CM033641.1, read on the forward strand.
TGTACTATACAGTGGCCCACATTTATTAACACCCTGTGGCAGTTATTTGTCTGACTTTTTTTTCAGTGTAAATTACTTGTACATGCATTTATATAGTGTCTGCACCAGTATTGTGTTGCAGCTGCACTGTATCCAACACTACAGAAAATTTTAACATAAAGGGGCGTTCCGGTACAGAGTCGAACAGTCCACCACATTTATTACTGAAACTGGTATACCTTTTATGTGAAAACAAAGTGGCACCTGTGGAATGACCTGGTGGTACCATGCAACAGCAAGTCCAACCCGCTTTGCAGCGGACTCTGGTAAAAGCCGGTCACAGGTGTCAGCTTATGTGATCGTCTGCAGTGGTCCATTAGGTCCACTATCCCAGAAACCTGACAGTAAGATCCGGCCATGGATCCCGCCAACGTTCCACTACCTGTTCTGGCTGATCTTACCACCCTCGTGGTCCAGCAGTCCTGGCAGATTGCGGCGCAAGGTGAACAGCTTAGTCAAGTAACCGCCATCTTTCAGCAATTGATGGCAACTCAGTAACAGCGTGAAGCTCCTGTGGCTCCTTCTGTTACTCCGGTCAGCCTACCTGCCTCTGAACCTAGGTTGAGACTATCCATGCCGTCTAAATATTATGGAGACCCCAAATTGTGCAGAGGCCTCATCACTCATCATTGAGATCATGCCACCACAGTTCGTCATGGAACGGTCTAAGGTGACATTCATCATCAGCCTCCCCTCTGGGAAAGAAAAGAGCTGGTTACAGCTGATATCACCTCCTACTTCGCTGATATCCGGTCCGTCTTTGAGGAACCTGCACGGGCATCTTCAGCTGAGACCGCATTGCTGAACCTGTGTCAAGGGGACTCATCTCTTGGTGACTTAGCTGCCCAGTTCCGTACTTTGGCCTCTGAGATTGCCTGAAATGATGCAGCCCTGATTGAGACCTTTAAAAAGGGACTTTCGGGACATGTTAAAGATGCGTTGTCTGCACATGATCTGCAATCTACTTTGGGCAATCTCATCTCTCTGGCCACTTGGATTGATATCCATTTTATGGAGCGCTCTGAGGAGCAACGTCTCAAGCAAGCGCAGTTCCGGGTACGAGGTTTGCCTCGTTTGGCTCCTGCCTTCCAAAGACCACTGCAGCCATCTGCCGTGACAGCTGCAGAGGAACCGATGCAGGTGGACAGAGCTCGGCTGTCTTCTCAGGAAGTTCCAGGCCACTTCAGGAGAACCTCTGTCTCTATTGTGCCAACCTGGAACACTTCCTTCAGACCTGTCCACTCCGTCCTCAGCATCCGGGAAACGCACGCACCTAGGGTTCTTGGGAGAAGCATCCCTAGGTGAGAACAAAGCTTCTCCATGTCTGAACATACCTGTCTTACTCAGCTCCGGGACAGGTTATCCGTTTCCAGACTCTGCCTTCCTGGATTACGTTTCAGCAACAAACTTAATGGCTGCTGCCCTGGTCTCTCAGTACTGTCTTCCTGTGGTCCATCTCGAGGAGCCACTGGTCTTCTCGTCAGTCAGTTGGCACATTCTCCAAGCCCCGATCCGGTGCTGCACTGAACCCCTTTGCCTGCAATTGGGGGTCCTGCACAAGGAAAGACTTTCCTTTTACATGCTAACCCGGTGCACATCTTCATTTCTTCTGGGCCTTCCGTGGTTGCAGCACCACGCACTGGTGCTCGACTGGCAGACGGGTGAAGTGCCAGTCACGTTGTCTGGAACTGCCTTGTCCCGTCTCCGCTGTCTCACTTCCCAAGTCCTCCAAGCCTCTGCTGGGTCTCCCTGCTCTATTTGTGGACTTTGCTGATGTCTTTTCAGATAAGTAAGCAGAGACTCTGCCACCACGCCAACCCTATGACTGTCCAATAGACTTGATGCCAAACACATCTCCTCCACAGGGTCAAGTGTATCCCCTATCTGTTCCCGAAGCCGTGGCCATGTCCACCTATGTAAATAAGAAACTGCAGAATGGCTTTATTTGCAAGTCTTCATTCCCTGCCGGTGCAGAATTCTACTTTGTGGCCAAGTAGGATGGTTTTCTCCATCCATGCATTAATTACCACGGTCTCAAGAAGGTCACGGTGAAAAAACGCTACCCACTACCACTGACCATGGAACTGTTTGATCATCTACATGGTGCCAACGTTTTCACCAAATTGGACCTACGGGGGTTATATACCCTCATCAGCATATGTGAAGGTGATGAATGAAGAACCGCCTTCAATACTTGAAATGAGCACTTTGAATACCTTGTTATGCCCTTTGGACTCTGTAATGCACTGGTGGTGTTGCAGGAGTTTATCAACGACATATTCAGAGACTTACATCATACCTGTGGTGGTCTATCTAGACGATATCCTGGTGTTCTACGTGGACATTGAGTCCCATCGGGCCATAAACGGCAAGTACTCAGGCGCCTAAGGGCTAATTGCCTATATTCCAAGCTCAAGAAGTGCCAATTCCATCAGAAGAGTCTCCCATTCCTTGGATATATTATCTCAGACAAGGGACCACAGATGGATCCTGCAAAGTTGTCTGCAGTTCTACAGTGGCCGCGTCCAGTGGGACTTAGAGCTATCCAGAGATTCCTGGGCTTTGACAATTACTACTGCCACTGACCAAGAAGCTTTCACTATGCTGAAGTCTTTCTTTTCATTGGCTCCCGTTCTCACCCAGCCTGACACTGTGAAACTGTTCCTGCTAGAGGTTGACGCCTCATCCGTTGGTGGTGGAGCCAATGTCACCCAGCAGGGGCCCAAAGGCCGAACTCTCGCCTGTGGGTTTTTCTCCAAGACCTTTTCAGCCACAGAAAGAAACTACTTCTGGCTATTAAACTTGCTTTGGAAGAATGGCGTTATCTTCTGGAGGGTGCTTGTCATCCAGTCAGTATCTATATTGATCACAAAAACCTCCTGTACCTCCAGACTGCCCAGCATCTCAAGCCAAGACAGGCTCATTGCTCTCCCTTCTTCTCTTCTTTCAACTTTCTGATACATTTCTGTCTTGCAGAGAAGAATGTTAAGACCGATGCTCTCTCTCGCACCTTGGATGTTGTTGGGGGAGATGCCAGACATATCGTTACTCCTGAATGGCTGGTTCTTGCTGCTCCAGTGGACCTTCAGCAACTTCCTCCTGGCAAGACTTATGACTGACCCGCCTTTCGGAAAAGGATACTGACTTGGGGACATTGCTCTCATGTGGCTGAGCACCCTGGAGTGCAACGCTCGGTCACTCTCATTTCCCGATTCTACTGGTGGCCAAATCTGGTCAAGGATTTACGGGATTTTGTTGGCTCCTGCAATTCCTATGCCTGAAACAAGCCACCTTCACTTAAACCTGCTGGTCTTCTTCTGTCATTACCAATACCTATCTGCCCGTGGATTCAAGTGGCAATGAACTTTCTCACTGATCTTTCATCTCTATCAGGTAATACCACCATCTGGGTGGTAACTGACCGGTTCTTCAAGATGTCCCACTTTCTTCCTCTGCCAGGTCTGCCATCGGCTCCACACCTTGCCAGCCTTTTATTACTGCACTTCGGGCTTCATGGACTTCCCTTGCACATTATCTCGGACCGTGGGGTTCAGTTTGTTTCCCGTTTCTGGCAATCCCTGTGTGGTCAACTACAAGTGAAGCTGGACTTATCATCTGCACACCAGCCTCAGTCCAATGGACAAGTTGAGATGGTTAATCAGACCCTAGGCTGCTACCTGCGCTATTTTGTCTAGACGACTGGTCCACCCTACTACCATAGGCAGAATTCTCCTACAACTCTTTGAGCTCTGAGTCTGCCGGCTCCGCTCCATTTTTTATTGTGTATGGACAACATCCTCGTCCTCCTCTCCCTCTTGCTGAGAGCACTGATGTTTCTGCCGTGGAGGAGTTGGTCCGAGATCTCAGATACATCTGTGAACAAACACGTCAGTCTTTACTCCGGGGATCCGCCTGCAACAAAATCCAGGCGAACAAGAAGTGCAGGTCTCCTCCAGTCTTCTTCCAAGGTGACAAAGTATGGCTGTCTTCTAGGTACGTCCATTTGAAGATTTCCAGCTATAAACTTGGTCCGTGATTCCTGGGTCCATTTGAAGTACTGAAGCGCATCAATCTGTGGCGTATAAGTACTTCGCCTTCCTCCCTCCATGCGCATCCCGAAATCCTTCCACGTCTCTCTCTTAAAGCCAGTCATCTTGAACCGCTTCTCTCGGCAAGTGCCTCCCCTCCTGCTCCTCAGGCTGGTTCCACCAATGTTTCGGTAAAGGAGGTCCTGGATATGAAGACGATTAGAAGGAAGCGGTTCTTCCTAGTCGACTGGTAGGGGTTCGGGCCAGAGGAAAGATCCTGGGAGCCAGAGGATAACATCTTGGACCGTGGCCTTCTGCAAAAGTTTCTCCAGTCCAAGAAGAGGGGGAGGCTATAAGGGGCAGTACTGTCACGGGTGCCCCATGACCTTCTCCGCTGCCCCGCACCCCTGTCGGTTCATTTACCTTGCATCGATCCAGCACTGATTTGGCGTGTGGTATGGCTCATGCGTCTCCGCATACTAGGGCGCGTGCGCTGGTTTCCTAAGATTTAAAGGTCCAGCGTGCTAATAATTACCGCTGGTCGACCGCCCTTTCTGCTTTAATTCCAGCCCCTTCCTGTGTCACCTGCCAGATCTTTGTGCCTTGTGCCCTAAAGAAAGCTGTGTTCCATGCCCTTTGCTGTTATTGTGAATCCCGTTGTGACCCGGTTCCGTTCCTGACTATGCCCCTCCGCTGCCTGCCTTGATCTATAGCTACGTCCCCGACTCTGATCTCGTGCTGCCCATCTTGACCTTCTGCCTGTCCTCGACTACAATTTTCCTCAATGTCTTTGTAGCTTGCCTTGGCTGCCACCACGCACCTGTGTAACGACCTGGTGGTACCATGCCACAGCAAGTTCAACCCGCTTTGCGGTGGACTCTGGTGAAAACTGGGTGCCACTTAGATCCCAGGTGTCGTTTTAAGTCAACGTCCGCGGTGGTCCAGTGGGTCCACTACCCCAGAAGCCTGACAGGCCCCCCTGACCAACAGCCTCCAGCACAGTAAGAACAACAGAGCATTGAGTTGGAAGTACAGATCTTGTTTGTATATTTGTTACCCACAGGAAATTAATCTCAGTTCCTATTTTAGTGAATGTGAGCTGAGTTTATTGATGGTTTATAAATATAATTTACTTGTAAAATACTTTAAATGCATTAGTCAAGTGCATAGTGACCTATATTAGTTGTCATTAATAGAAAATATCTGTGTCAAGACAGAGAAGAAGTGCTAGCACCTGCATATTCCACAACCTCTGTCCCTGCCTACATGCCATTCCTGCGCTAAACCACTGGCCTTCCTTGGGTAAGTACACAGCGGGAGATCAGGCAAACTGAGTTAAAACCAAGATGCCGTCGAGGTACAATATCATAAGGCAGTAGGATAGTCTAAAGGTTTAGGCAAAAGATCAGAATCACAGACAAAGCACAGTAGAATATATGGATAACCAAGAAGACTTGGACTGACTGGACACCACCCTAGTAAGTGAATGGTGCAATGCTCCAACACACAAATAGGACCATGTGTGCACACTATTCTAGCTGTGGGAGGCTACTGACTTGTATCAAGCAGCCCTCATTATAGTTATCACCTGGGTCTAGTACTCACTCAAAACTCAAACTGCTGATCTAGAATCTGGAGGAGTTCTGGCAATTTCTAATTTCATTGATAAATCATCCAAAGATCGAGGCCAAAATGAAAGTTTCACAGTCTTCTGCCACCTCAATAACTTGTAATGTCATCACAGCCTACAGGCATAGGTTTTCTATGTAAGAAGTTTTAATGTAAGCAAATCAGTGTTATTTTTCTCTCAGGTTCATGATCTTGACTGAAAACCTCTTTAACAACCTTCACAGCATTCCCAGCATGGAAAACATTGTGGAAATGTAATGTAGTCAAAGCTGTGCTATGTGTGGAATAATCTGTGCGTTATTAGTAAATAAGAAGATAATTAATTATTTCTACAACTGAATAGCCCAGAATCCTGCCACAAATCAATCAACTCTGCTAGCTTACAAAGTTCTTACTCTATTGTAGCTCAATGAAAACAAGATCAATAAAGACCAATTATAGCCCATCTCGTTAGAGTATGTAAATAGGGAAACATACAAATGAGTATCTACCCGAAGGAAAGCGGCGTGCTGAACGCAATTAGACAAGAGTTATCATTTACATGCATTTACTGGTCTCTAGCTGTGAGCAGAGGCACAAATAGAATGAAAGTTTAAATGGCCTGCACTTATCTAAAGTTTTCTAATTATTTCTGACAAGGATGTTAAATCTGGTTGTTTACAGGATAAAAAGTTGCCCTGATCAGGCCTGGTCTGAACTGGCTATTACCACGTCTCGGCTAAAGATTAGGCAATTAAAAAGAATGTTACACTGAATATAATAGGTAGATAAGTGATCACAATGATAATCTGTGCTCTGATTGATGGCAAACTTTTCAGAGGTTTGATAGCTGAAAAAATGTATAGGAAAATAACAGAAACCTGTAAAACATTTAATTAATACATTATGAAAAAAATCCACTTACACAAGGTAACAAGTCCATGCAATCCACTGAACTGATGATATGCTGAAATTATAGAGTCTACTGACAGCGTTAAAATGTAATTTACCTCCTTAGTGTTTACCTCCGCTGTTCACAATACGAAACTTCATCAGTTAAAAATCATCCTTCGATTCATAAAACCGTTTTTCAAGCCCGTATTGGTAACTACTGTCAAACTGATGAAGAGCCCAGTACAAGCGTCAAATGCATTTTTATAAATAAGGAGATGATTTTTAATCAAATTAAGTTTTATACTGTGATCATAGCTGAAGTCAACACAAAGGAGGTATACTACAAATATATCTTCTTCCTATATAATTTTTTTGTCTTTGATGAGATATGTTAAATACTCCACGTTTACACGGACTGCAGAAGATTGTTTGTAACTGGCCTTAGGTGGGAAGTGCATTGGTCAAAGCCTCCGTGAGTAATGAAATGCCCAACAGCCTCCCCCAGTAATGAAATACCCTGCAGCCTCCCCCAGCAATGAAATATCCCATGCAGCCTCCCCAGTAAAAAAAATATCCCATGCAGCCCTCCCCCACTAAAGAAATGCCCCATGCAGCCCACCAGAATGAAATGTCCTGCAGCAGACCTCCTAGTAATGAAATGCCCTGCTGCCCCTCCCCCAAATAATAAAATACCCTGCAGCCTACCCAATGATGAAATGCACTACAGCCCCCCCAATAATGAAATGCCCTGCAGCCCCCCTAATGATGAAATGTCCTGCAGCCCCTCGGTGTATAAAAAATATAAACTTACATACTCCCTTTATGATGCTCCATGTGGCTCCTCTTCCTTCTTCTTTTTATGTGTAACAGGGAAGGGACACGTCCATGACATCAGTAGTGGCGACACAGCCGTGTCATAGTGTGCCTCACAGGCAGGGCACATGGACATGTCCCTGGCCGCTCTGTTACACATAAAGAGAAGAAGGAAGAGGAGCAGCACAGAGTATCAGAAGGTGAGTTAATAATTTTATACACTTGTGTATAAACCGAGTTGTAGTTTCTCAGCACATTCTTTGTGCTGAAAAAACTCACTTTATAAATGAGTATATACTGTAATTCCTAATGTTTCTGATTTCTAATATTACAAAAACCCCTATAAAATAGAAGGGATAAAAGCACTGAGAGAGTAAGCGCTTACGATTTTGTAAAACGTAATTTTAGTATGTAAATGCAATGATAAGCTGAACTTTCTCATTTTTGATTTCTGCTTTGTGCATGACACCAATAATAGGCATCAAATAGTACCCCCCCCCCAACCCCCCCTTGGCTGCCGCAGGTATTACTCCTTCAGTCTGCACTGTCCAGATCAGCAATGTTTGAGGGGAAAATTGTAGTACTTGGTTAAGCCATGCTGCTGCTACTAACATAAAATCACCAAAAGTATCCAATTTGTCAGGTTTATTCCACTACGGGTCGCAGGGTTGGAATTAACCTTTTCTTAGGTTACATGCATGGGTACCCCACAACTGACTAATCGAAATCCAAGGATACTTTTGGTGATTTTATGTTCTCAGCACAGTACAGTAATTTTTCTCAAATATATTGCTGGTTTGTAATTTTGACACTAGAACATTTGAAGGAAATCTATCATCGTATTTCCACTTTATTGAATATTGGGTTTATCCAGGGGTGATTAGAAGTAGATGTTTAATAGGACCTCTGTATTTTACATTGAAAATGAACTTTCAGCTAATGATTCACTTCTCCCCCTCCTCCCTGCTCCTTCTGCTGGAAATCAGTAGAGAAGATCGTGCACCAGATTTCCTGCATCTGTTGCTTCCCTGCTTAGGTCCAACGAGTTCACCATCTTCTTCCCGGTGTATGTAAGTGCATTTGTTGCGACACAATTTGAATATTAAACCCCGCGCTCAGTCCGAATCAGTCGGATCATCCGACGGCCACGCTGCCCCCCCTGATTTCTGTAGCATGAAAGACGGCATCGCCGTGCCAAAATCCGATCGCGTGCTACACAATCTTCTTCTAAATAGCTGTCACAGCGGCGCATATCCCAAAAATTTCTAAAATCCGATGAAAGTGCGATCTGCGGGACCCTTAGTAAATAAGCCACAAAATGTTATCATGTGTTTTGAACACTTTTTGCCTCTAACTATAAGTTTCATAAAAATATCTAGAAAAGGGGACAGTACTAAAGAAACCAAGTATTATTAGCAAAGAGCTGAATAGAAAATTGTATGGCTGCCATAAAGTAGGATAATAAACAGAAAAATATGTATGATGTCAAGAAAATTTTGTGTATCTTGTGCTTCCATTTGACAACATTTGTACTGGAAAGAACGACAAAGTAGCTAGTTCTCACACATTGTTCTGCTTTTATTGTATGTCATTGGCAAAAATTACATTTGATACTCATAAGTTTAACTTGCAAAACAAAATTGAAAAGAAACAGTAAAACATAGAAGCTACAGGAAAGTCCAAAGGCTGTAAATTGCAATTGAAGTTGGATGAGAAATGGTGTAAGAGCAGAAAGTTCCAAGTAAATTTTCTCCATAAAAGAAGTTATATGGCGCCACCTAGTGTGGAAAAGTAACAACTTGCTTGAAATATAAATTTAACTTAAACATGTACAGTACATGACACCAGTTCATTTCTAATTAAAATGTACAGTATACAGAGGGATGACATTAAAATTTATAGAGAAACTGTCTCCATATTAAAAATATATAAAATAGCAATGGACACTGCATATTTGTGGGAAGTGTGGTAAATATGCCCCAGTTTTGTACTAGACTAAAATGACTACATGAAATGCCCATCTCAACAAGTCCTCTATATCAGTCCATTATAGTGCCTTTAAATTTCTACCTGTTCAGCGATATGAAAAACCTTCAGACCGCACATAAAGGGATATACCAAAATACAATGTCAAAAATTATTTTATAGAGTTATCAAAGTCTTCAGTTTTAGTAGAGATTTTCAGTGATTTTAATCCCCTGAGATCCTTGCAAGTAGCAACATCAATAATTGCTTTAACCCCTTCCCGCTTATTCCCTTTTTGTTTTGTGTTGCCATTTTTAGCTCCCCATCTTTAAAAGCCCATAACTTTTTATTTTTTTCCGAATACAGAGCACTTTGAGGGCTTATTAGATGCCAAAATTATATTTTTTGTATAAGGTTTTAGGAGATTTTAATTTTTCATCACAAAAGTTTTTTTTTTACTGCGCCATATTCTTACGCTAATAACTTTTTCATACTTCCGTGTACCAAAGATGTCATTGTCTGCAGGATGTGATGACATTTTCATTTCTACCATTTGTTGGACTGTAGATCCTTTTGATCACAAAGTGGTTATTCAGAATTTGAGTACTATTTTCTGTGACACGGTTCAGCTCTGGTAATAAATTTTAATATTTTGATAGATTGGGACATTTGGGATGCAGCTAACATGTTTATGATTTCCGTTTTTTTGGAAATCGGTTCAGGGAAAGGGGGTGATTTAAACTTTAATTTCTTTTTTTTTTACAGTATTTGCAGACCCCCTGGGGTACTTTTAAGAGGCATTTCCTCGAATACAAGATTCTTATGTATACTCGAGTTAACAAAGTAACACAATCTCTTATTCATTGTTAACAAAAATAAAACATTTTACAGATATAATTCCAACCTGTCTTTCACTTTCACTCTATCACTCCTTGTGTACATAATTTCAGTTGCTCCGGGATCCGACAATAAATCTTCAGATTTTTATAATCAGGCAGGGAAGATTATCCTCATGAATTGCTTCTCCTGTCTGCTCCATTCAATGTGCTCTCTGCCCCTCCCTCTCCATTACATGACGAACATACACATAGACACTCACTGGCACTTCCTGCCCACAAGCTGTACTGTGCACACCAATATGATCTTTATAGCAGAAGAAGGAGGCATGTAACAGAGCTGACTGTGTGTGTTAAAGCTGGGTTAGCAGAGTGTCATTGTGTGTTATATACATCTCATCCTCTCTGATCTCTGTTTTTATATGTCAGATGCTAGTGAATTGCTCAGAAGCTAAATAAAAGTCTAGATGAACTTGTACCCTGATGATTATTTACCCAGATTTACCCAGATTGTCAGCGGGATCATAATGGGATCATAATGTGTCCACACTCTGGAATTTTACACTGACCATCACTGAGTGATTGGAGCTAAAACAGTAATAACACTGAGTAAAATTTTAAAGTAAGGGAGTTAAAAATTATCTTTATTATATAAACATCACTGGGGGTTATAATTTGAGAAATGTCTTTCATGGGCAAACCCCTTTTATCTTAGGGTCTGATTGTTCCTACTATATTTTGAAATACAGTTGTATTACTTTATATGGGGTATTTGCTAAAGATCTGTTACAGTGTGCCACAGGCACACTAACAAATTTTCGGAAATGACAAGCCTTGGAGTCTCATACAGACTCCAGGTTGTCATGGCGAAAAATCATCCATCCCTGCGCTCTACGGCGCAGAGGTATAAGGGATGTATGAAGAGGGCTCACGGGCTGAGTCCTCTTCATACAGAGGTGGGGGTTTTTGCATTTTGCACAAAACCCCCACCGCTAATAACCGCGGTCGGTGCTTGCATCGATCGCGGCTATTAACCCTCTCAACGCCGCCGGCAAAGTCGCCGCCGGCGTTTAACAGACGGCGGCGCGGGCGCAGCCATCTTTTTTCCGATCGCCACGCCCCGAACGTCATCGGGGGCGGCGATCGGTTACCATGGTCTTCTTTTGACACGAGGCTACATGGCTTATGCAGGTTCGTTACAATGAGCCAGTGGCTCATTGTAATGTATGACCTGCAAAAATGCCATATATTGCAATACTGTAGTATTGCAGTATATGGTAGGAGTGATCTGACCATCTAGGGTTAATGTACCCTAGATGGTCTAAAAAATAGTGAAAAAAAAAATAAAATAAAAAAAGTTTAAAAAATAAAAAAATTAATAAATATTAAAAGTTCAAATCACCCCCCTTTCCCTAGAACGAATATAAACATAACAAACAGTAAAATCACAGACATATGAGGTATAGCCGCGTCCCAAAATGCCCGATCTATCAAAATATAAAAACGGTTATGGCCGGCGGTGACCTCCGAGGCGGGAAATGGCGCCCAAATGTCCGAAATGCGACTTTTACACCTTTTTACATAACATAAAAAATGAAATAAAAAATTATCAAAATGTCGCACAGACCTCAAAATGGTAGCAATGAAAACGCCGCCTCATTTCGCAAAAAATGACACCTCATAAAGCTCCGTGCACCAAAGTATGAAAAAGTTATTAGCGACAGAAGATGGCAAAAAAAATTTTTTCTTTTTTGTACACATTCGTTTAATTTTTGAAAATGTATTAAAACACAATAAAACCTATATAAATTTGGTATCTCCGCGATCGCACAGAACCAAAGAATAAAGTAGGCATGTTATTTGGAGTGAAGAGTGAAAGTCGTAAAACCTGAGCCCACAAGAACGTGACGCATGTGCGGGTTTTTTTCAATTTTTCCACATTTGGAATTTTTTTTCAGCTTCGCAGTACACGGCATGTTAAAATAAATAACATCACGGGAAAGTAAAATTTGTTACGGACAAAATAAGCCCTCACACAGGTCTGTACACGTAAAAATGAAAAAGTTATGGATTTTTGAAGTTGGAGAGCGAGAAATCAGCCGAAAAACCCTGCGTCCATAAGGGGTTAAATGCTGCTGCTAGAAAAAAACTGAAGTGGTACTTCCCCATCCCACTGTGTGCTGAAACTTGCCTGTGAGTCTGCATCATGGAGGGGCTCTGGGAACTGCGCCAGTAGCCTTTAAGCCTCATTAAAGAACACCTACCACCAGTTTTACAGATGGTAGACCTATACTACTAAGAGGTTCCTGGGGAACTATGTTCCTCAGGACTTCTATTATTATAACTCTATACACCCCAATTGCAGAAATATAGAGTTATAAAAATCATGCTAATCAGTCAGCTACATAACCGGTGAATTATTTATTCACTCTTCTGTGTGATTAAAGACACGCCTGTCCACAGTACATCGATCAGCTGACGTGCAGGACCAGGAGAGACTTATATCAGAACAGGGGAGTGGGTAAATTATAACACAAGCCGCTCTGAGGCGCTCTGTTGTGGCCAGCAAAAACTAATGGTTAGCAAGTCACTATGCTATATAAACAGTAACGTTCTGGTATGGATATTGAGCATAGAAGACAACATGGGTGGAACATTTGTTGGATAGATGTACAACAAAAGAACTTATTTTGTGGCTTTAGAGGTGAAGACACTTTATTGCCTTCCAGATCTTAGAACACCCAGTTTGTAAAATGTACATTCATTCATAGTTCATGGTAACAAATGCAATTACTTAAATGTATAGAAAGGTTTCTAGATACTGCACACAAATTATTTTACTCTATCATAATGCCTAAGAGCCAAATCTATTACTTGTAAAAGACTCTAATAGCTGAGAGATCAGCTCAGAAATATCAGTCAAGTCAATGTCTTGCAGGCAACGGCCTTGCCATGGAAATTCATTTACCCTTTATTATTATTTACTCAGAGTGTCTGTATTTTATTTGTATAGATTTTATCCACTAAAAAAGACAGTAAATATAATAACATGACAGACAGAAGGAATATTCTAAGAATGAAATATTTAGCTTATTCTGGCTTATTTTTTATGTTCCATTGGTTATAACATAACTAATCCAATTGACTTAGTTGTAGACATGTTTTCCATAAGGATAAAGAAAATTCAAGCAATAAAAAAGGGATACCTGGAATTTCTGTTTATAGAATACGTAGAGATGATCGAAATTTTGACTCATTGCTTAAGAGCTAAACAGTATGTCAGTGTATTATGTTAAACAGTGACACTTCTGGGTGCTATTGAAATGGCGGTGGTTTATGCCCATCAGCATGTTACATGCCATACTCGCCTTCCGGTTGCGGTTCCTGCCAGGCTCCTCTGTCCCTCACACAAAATCCTGGGGGACATTTGCCAGAGCATTCTGGTTCTACTGTTCTTAGCAAAGGCATGAAATACTGCTTCTGCCAGATGCTCCGTGTTTAAATTCTGTGACCACCCTTTAAAGTGAAGTCCAGATTCTTGTAAAGGGCTGAAAGGGTAAAAACCAGAGGGTTTCACCCTGGTTTCAAGGATAATGCCCTGAGAGGAGTCCTGAAGTCATATTGTTTGGATAGCAAAGTAGGCTTACAACCAGCTGTTTAGCACATCTATAGACTAGGGATCCCACCCTCATCAAATGAGATATAAAGTCTAGGCGCACCTTTGCAAGTGAAAATGCTTGGATGTTCCTTGGATGTTTGGATACTTTATTGCTTCCCAGGTAGCCTTTTTAGTATCCCGGAAGAACTGTAGTGCTTTCAGTAGATTACTAAAACTTCGTGTAGGTGAGAGGGCACAATGGGTGAATTGTTAGAGAGTGGGGAATTAAATAAAGGGATATATTGTATGTTACCGAAAGCGACACTTTTGAAAAACTGTTGGAAATCACTGAGACAGATTTTGAGATTAACTGGAATTTTATCCTGTACACAAATTTGGAATAACTTTAACTGGGTGAATAGGGGTGTTACTTTTTTAACCAGATATGTAGTATTTGTCAACTATATGATTTCGAGGATATAAGGAGAATTTCTAGTATTTCGGTGTCACAGGGGATTAGATTTTTTCAGATTTATCACACATTTTGTGCTATTGACAAAAATAGGTTAAAAGAGGAAACACACAAGTGTATAGAATTTACATGTATTAGGTTCTCAGGGACGGTTAATAAAACACTTCGAGAATTTATACATTTCTGATTGAAGCATGGAGCCAAATGGAGTTCTCTGGAGCACCACTGAAATGGGGAGAGGTGGTGGAGGATTGGAATCTAGAGAAGTGGAAAGAATGTTGTGAGGGAATCAGTTTATCATCAATTTCATGAAACCATAGAATGGTACAATTTAATATTGTTAATCAGCTATATAACACTCCGGTATTACTCCATAGAATGAAGATCAGGGGAGACTTGAGGTGTAATAGATGCTCGATTGAAGAGGAAGACTTCTTACATGTTATTTGGGGATGTAATAGAATCAAAAAATATTGGGAGGCTATTTTTGCTTTCATCGAAGACTCTCTGGTAGTGGTCCTGGAAAGGAATATCGAAGTGGCCACATTAGGTATGATTAGATTAAATTCTGAGGAGGCTCACAAGAGAACGGTTCTGGAAAAAATACTATTTTTGGCGAGATTAGGAATTGCAGTGAAATGGGGAAGTAGTGATACGCCAAATGGTTCAGATTGGTTAAGATTGGTGAGCAGGGTGAAAAGTTTTGAAAAAATCTTGGCTAAAGGAAGAGACGCATTAAGAAAGTGGGCTAGAATATGGAATGTTGGCCATAGTCAGTTTCAGAAGCTGTAATAAATTTTTTTTCTCCTCTGTTTGGCTGTAACGGACATGGGAAGGAAGGGAGGGGTAAGGTATTATATGATGAAAAAATTGTTCATGTTTTTTATATATGAGAATCAGATACAATTAAATGAGGTTGTATTAAAGGGGTATTCTCATCTGGGCACTTATATTCAGTTTCATTAATCGGCCATATGTAAACATTTCTCCAATTAGATGTTATTAAAAAAAATGTTCCTGTGTGAAGATAATTTCTCATAAATGTAGCCATGTTGTCCCTTAGAAACAAGATAGCTACCTCGGATACGACCCCCTCTGATGGATTGAGTGTACAAAGAAACAAAAGGTTTTTGTATATAAAATGTCCGGGAGTTACTACATGTCGCACAGCAACCCTGTGGTAATGATTGCTGAATCCTGGTGGTCCGGCAGGACTCTATAGCGCAAGTCTGGCCACCGCTGCCAGAGTGTGACGTGGTCGTATCCGAGGAAGCTATATGGTTTCTAAGGGACAACATGACTACATTTATGAGAAATTATCTTCACACAGGAACATTTTTTTTAATTAACATCCAATTGAAGAAATGTTTATTTAAGGCAAATGAATGAAATTAAATGTAAATGCCCAGATGGGAATACCCCTTTAATGACTTTGTTATGTATATGAAAAATGGAAATAAAGTTTAATTAAAAAAAAATAATCACACTGTACCAGCCACCCTCAGACACAATAAAAGGGAATTCACCATTGCAGTCACCATAACCCCCCCTCCCAGCCCAAGACAGTGGGACAGACTAAAAGTCCAGAATGGTTTAGAGGTGTAATACAGGATTGGTAAAAGCTTCTTCCCTCCATTTATATACTATCCATACCTACAGATGAGGGTGGATAAGAGGAGAAAGCTCAAATGACATTGTGTGGAAATGGAAGTGTTGCTGAGAATGGCAGGCAACAACAGTGGCGTTCACATGACCCTTACTAGATCAAGAAAGCAGCATAAAATAGGTAAGGGAAGTACACTAGATATCTGCAGCTGGTCCTCCTTTAAAGGGAATCGGTCATCATAAACCATTACCAATATGTTGTCAAGCAGCTAAACAGCTTCTAGATCAGTGGTGGCGAACCTATGGCACGGGTGCCAGAGGAGGCACTCGGAGCCCTCTCTGTGGGCACTCAGGCCATCACCCAGCACAAAGTTCACCACGTTCAGTGTTATTTTTAAGTGACTTGAAGTACAGGAGGAGCGATGAGGAGAGAGCTGGATTATCATTGTAGACCCTTCTCTGGGCCTGTGATTCGGGCTGTTAAGGGAACCTTAGAAGGAGAAATTCGGATTATTATTGTAGTATCCCTCTTTCTACTGTAGGACACCAATATGTTTGAAAACTGTAAGTTACTTTAGTTACTTTAAATTGCCATTTGGCACTTATGACCAAATATGTGGTTTTTGCTTGTAGTTTCGGCACTCAGTCCCTAAAAGTTCTCCATCAGTGTTCTAGATCATGTTGTTTTTGTGGCCCAGCTTGGTGGCATCATCCAGAAAATTAACTTTGAAGTTAGATGTAAGTAGGATGTATTTAGTCAGGGAGGCGGGTAGTTTAACACTGCCTAACATGAGAAAAGTGGAGATTTTCTTGATATCCAACTAAGGTAATTGATATAATTTGGAACCACCACACCATGAACAATAAATAATGGAAAAAGAGCAAAATACAGTGCGTATAAGTTCAGAAAAAGTTTTTAAACATGTTTATTAAACACAATACATAAACAATGACGACAAGCATCAGATAGAATAAAACAATTTAAGGCTACATTCACACGAACATATGGGGGACGTATATATACGGCCGACGTATATACGGCATATATATGTCCCCCATAAATCGCGATGGCGCCGTACGGGAGCAATACTTTGCAGGACACGTGCGGCATCGTACCACTCCATACCCCGTAGAAAGATAGGACATGTCTTATCTTTCAATGGAATATGGCGCTGGGCTCTATGTTAGGCTATGGAGAGGGGCGGGGGTGAGCGGCGAATGTATTGTGAATGTAGCCTAAAAGTGTACAAAAGACACATCAAGAATATATGCGGGCCCCAGCTAATAACTGAGGTCTACGTACAGCCACAAGTAAAGTCGAGTAAAAGACTGTCCCAAATAAATAACAAAGTGCTGTATACAATAGAGTCCTCTGTCCAGGAAGATCATAAAAAATGCTGGATGCAAAAAAAGAGACTGTCATGATAAACACAAAATCATAACATGGGGAACCCTTATCAATGTAAAGTCAGGTGCAAAATGAGTAAAGATTGGAGAATGGGGCTCCCTAATGCCAGAACCAAGATCACAAACCCTAGATACAAAATACCAGAATCAAGCGATAAGACAGGAGAGGAGCATCGTCTCAAACTTGTGGTCTGAGGCACCCAGTTTAACACTGTCAACAAATCAAGCTTCCCTGCCTCTGTGCTTGACATTATGCGCTGGACTTCAGGAGATCTGGTTGATGATGTCCCTGGACGCGGGACCATAATTACAGAGATGGGGGTGTTCTACAGCAGGGAAAGCTTGACTTCAATCCACCTCCAAGGGGCACATGTATTATAGTTTTGTCTCTCTGTGGTGAATTTGAGACATTTGGAAGCTCTATTTTGCACATTATGTATGATCCTGTCTTTTTTCTAGTGATACATGTTCAGTTTTTCCTATCCTGGCAGGCGCAAATTTTGGCTTCTTTTTGAGACTTTTGTTGCGAATGTCTCCAATCCACATTGACACAAACCACGTGAGGGGGTTATATACAGGAGTGGACACTACTGTTAATTTGGTGTCCTGCATTTTTATCCCCTTAACGCTCTGCGCCGTAGCTCTACGGCGCAGAGGTATAAGGGATGTATGAAGAGGGCTCACGGCTGAGTCCTCTTCATACAAAGGTGGGGGTTTTTGCATAATGCATAAAAAAACCCCACCGCTAATAACCGCGGTTGGTGCTAGCACCGATCGCGGCTATTAACACCCCCCCCCCCCCCCCCCCCTTGGCCGCCGGCAAAGTCGCCGCCGGCAGTTAAGACGGCAGCACGCGGGCGCCGCCATCTTTTTCTCGATCGCCGCGCCCCCGAACGTCATCGGGAGGCGGCGATCGGTTGCCATGGTAGCCTCGTGTCTTCTTTTGACACGGGGCTATCTGGCAGCTGCAGATTCGTTACAATGAGCCAGTGGCTCATTGTAATGAATGTGCTGCAAAAATGCCATATATTGCAATACAGAAGTATTGCAGTATATGGTAGCAGCGATCTGACCATCTAGGGTTAATGTACCCTAGATGGTCTAAAAGATAGTGAAAAAAAAAAAAGAAAATTGGCAGAATACACAAATGTCCAAGGCAGGCTTGGCAGAATACACAAGTGTCCAAGGCAAGCTTGGCAGAATATGCAAGTGTCCAAGGCAGGCTTGGCAGAGTACACACGAGTCCAGGGCAGGCTTGGCAGGATACAAAGGAGCCTAAGGCAAGCTTGGCAGAATACACAGTTGTCCAATGCAGGCTTGGCAGAGTACAAAGGAGTACAAAGCAGGCTTGGCTGGATACAAAGGTGTACAAGATAAGCTTGGTAGGATTCACAGGTGTCCAAGGCATGCCTGGCATACAAAGTTTCCCAGATGAGGCTCACAGACAAACCTCTGAATAAAGTACCAGTCAGTGATACATGTTCAGTTTTTCCTAGGAGGCGTAAATTTTGGATTCTTTTTGATGCAAATGTCTCAAATTCACATTGACTTGATTTGGGATTTGAGGCAGTGTTCTGCATTTTTAAACACTCTAGACACATCCCAGGGAGATGACGACATATGAGGCTGCGGTCACACGTTGTGTTTTGATTGCGTTTTGAAACCTATTACAACAGCTGAGGATAGGTGATTTGCCTAATTACACTACTGTTAACATTTTCATTTACAAAATGCATAATAAACGCAATATATATATATATATATATATATATATATATATATATTTATATTGCGTATTATAAACCCAAATGTTAACAGTAATGTAATAAGGCAAATCACCTCTCCTCAGCTGTTGTAATTGGTTTCAAAATGCAATTAAAGCGCAATTAAAACGCTATGTGTGACATCACCCTTAGAATTAACCAATACATTTTTTTTAAAAATGTAAATGCAAAAATTTCAGAATTAAAAACAAATTTTTACACATTTAAAGCACGTGAAATAATTCCAATTTACATGTTAAAATAGAGTCCATGAAAAAAAAAAATTCCTTTGCAATTGCCCTAGACCAGCTGCAGATTTGCGCCTAAAAAGTCGCAAAAATAAGCAAAAAAGTGATACATAAGTGAAAAGTCACACGGAACATCTGGGAAACTGTGATACATAGGGAACACTGCACAAGGTGCAGCCAAGGCGTACTTGAAAAACAACAGAGTAAAAAGTCACAAAAATGAGACAATTTGTCTAGCAGAAATAATGATACATGTCCCCCAATGTGTGAATGCACTCTTAAAGAAATGTATAATCGGGAAGTAAGAAACTTAGGGAGACTTTGCTATTTAAGTCCGCCTATGCAGGCATGTGGGAAATTACAGGCATTGATGCTCCACTAGGGAAATCTGGGAAATATTAAAAAACATTCTCTATTAAAAAACAAGGCAAACATTGCCTCTTACTTACCTATAAGGCAGCCCCTTAACACTTTGAAGAAAGTCTACCGTCAAAATCAAGCATGATAAACCAGGGATACTTACTAGTAGATTTAGGCCATGTGACTGTGGTAATCTTCTTATATTTGTTACCCATGGCCTGCTTCCCTCTAAAATTAACTTTTAAAATCATGCTAAAGGGCTCTGGGGGGTTTTAATTCAGAGCCCCTCAGTGGTGTCTTTTCACTGGTTGTTACAATGAGCAGTGCAGGTTTCCCCAACCCCTGCACTTCCTGCTGCTGCTAGATTACACAGGCAGAGGTAGGAGGGAGAAAGTAGGGGGCTGGGTGAGACATGTTCTTCTCATTGTAACAAGGAGTGAAAATACATCACTGAGGGGCACTGGAAACACCCACAAGAGCCCCTCATGCTCATTAGCATAATTTTAAAAACTGATTTTAGAAGGAAGGAGGTCATGGATAAAAAATATAAGAAGATTACCACAGTCATGGTGCTTGGATCTATGAGTAAGTGCCCTATGTTATCATGCTTGATTTTGCTGTAGATTAAGATTAGTCAGAAAACTGTGAATTCTTTTTTATAGAATTTAATGAATCTGCAGAAGCCATACAGGCATTTCTGGACGTAGTGAAAACATATTGATAGGACCACGGTGTTGCACACAGATGCCTGCAACTTTATTATTAATATATTTTGTTGCTGCCCAAATTACACATCTACCTGATGGCTTTTTTGTATTGGAATCTTGAGATGCTATTGTATACTGATTTTTAGATTTCATAACAAAGAGACATTGTTTTTTAGATTTTTTTAGACTCCATTTTTGGTGAAATATATGTTGTAGGACTATGTGCATATTTATCATGGGAGGTTTATGATTGGTGACCTAGCCCACATTAGATTTGGCACAATAAGATGCAATTGCTGTTAACATGTTTTTTTATGTGTCCAAAGCAAACCCTTAGGCCGGCGGCACACGTGGCGTTTTGAACCTGTTTTTGGGCCATTTTTAAGCAGTCCATTATTTTTATTGAAAAATAAAAAAGTAGTAAAAAAACGCATGTGTTTTTGAAAAACGCATGCGTTTTTTTGAAAATGCATCAGTTTTTGACCAGTTTTAATTAAGATAATTGGTCCAACCTGTCAAAAACTTGCGTTTTTTAACAGACTGCTTAAAAACGGACCAAAAACAGGTTAAAAATGCCACGTGTGCCATCACCCTAAGATTCAATACAGGATTCTGGCAGAAAGCCATGTAAGTTACAACACACAATTATATTGTAATGGAAATGCTCAGAGAAGACACAAAGACATCTTTCCAATCCAGCTGTAATGGGCTTCTGCAACTTGTCTTTAGTGAAAATGAGGTCCTTGGTGACAGGTTCCTTTTAAAATGCTTATGATTTGCTGATTCTCTGAGTAAACCTCTTATATTTATACAAAATATGAAGGAATGAAAAATGGAGGATTAAGTACAACATTTGTCTCATTGAACTGGACCTTTTTGCCATCTAGTGATTCCTCGAGTAACTACATTTACTGTATGGATTCATAGAAGGCAATTAAAGAAAGCATTTATATGCCATGCCAGTACAGATTTGTCTATTTTATCATGGTTTTTTTTTTTTTATTCTATTATGTTTTTTTTTTTAGATATGTGAAAATATAAAAGAATTCCTTTAAAAACACTTGCTGGTATGGGTAACCAGTGATGATATCTTCTGGAATTTCCACTTGCCCCTGACAGCATTTCACATAGTTGGTGTTTCTGCCCAAGATACAGCCCTACTGGGAGGGAATATGGGACGTTTTGATGCAATTTTAAACTTCCAGCTATGTAGAAAAACGTGTTAAAACTAGCCAAATGCACGATAACATGTAAAATTGCATAACAAACGACACGTGTGAACGAAACTTGAAAACCTACTGCTATGCCTTCCCTCATGGCCGGCGCCAGCACCCAGCTTACCCGGGCAAGTCCCGGGGCCCCAGAGGGGCCCACGGCACAAACTGGCAACATAAGTAAACTCAATTACATCGGCATACTTGTTGCCGATGTAATTGAGAGAAGCGCCGCACTCACAGTGCTTGCGTGGCTGACAGGGGGCGGCACCACAAGCGGGCACTCACAAAACATGATAGCATCAGCGCGGCCGATGTATTACTGCCGCAGAGCGTCTAATACTGTGCAGGACGCTGCCAACGTGATGACGTCACACCACCAGTGTCCCTGCTGCACAGTAGACACTGCTCTCACTCCGAAGATGTAGCAGATGAAGAAGCAGCCCTTGAGGTAAGTTAGCATTTATTATTTTTTTTCTGGCCACTAATAATGTGTATTTTATTAATTAATGGAGCCTGTGTGTGTAGGGGTGGGGATATATTTATACATGGGGGCAGGGGGGTATATTAATAAATGGAGCCTGTGTGTAAATAAATTAATGGAGCCTGGGGGGGGGGAGGGTACTCTCTCCTTGACTAGTCTCTGGTTGCGATGTATCGCTGCAGATCGACACACCGCTCCCTAGATTTTGTCCCACTTCTTATCATCACTATAAAAAGCACAGAGGTTCATACAGCCCCCCCGACATGTTGATACAGAAGTGAAAAGTCGCACGGAGCATCTGGGAAACAATGATACATAAGGTACTTGAAAAAGGCAGTTTCTGATGACAGATCCCTTTTAATTCATGATAGTATGATCCCAGATAACCCTTTAATTACTTGATCATACTGCCTGCAAGTATTCTTTACATCTGACAATAGAACATAACTCTCTGCTTTCTTATTACATATAAAAGAAAATAGTCCCTTTCACACAGTCTGGATACTTCAGCTCCCAAACCTCCAGAAACATATTGAATTTTTCAATATATATTAGATCTTCAATGTAATTATATGAAGACCTATCATGTCTATAGGAATGCAAGGGACATTTTAGAATGTGCTCTACTAGGATGAAGGGTAAAAGGGCAATGTGTACAAGATGGTTAATCTTTGTTTCTGGGTGAGCATCCTTCTTATTTAGACCTTTGTCATCCTGGTATTATGTAAGACTTTGTTGAACTATAACTGTGACAGTGCTAACAGATAACCATAGCTCTATAACTAGCCAACCAATGAACTTAAGTCCACACTGATAAGTTATTGATTTACTGCTTCCACTTTCCAAGGCCTGTGTACTTATCACCGAAGCCTGCCCAGTGCATCTTTATCTTCGTTTAAGATGGCTCAGCAGTTAAACTGTATCGGTCATGCAACATTGCATTTACGTAATCGCCAGGAAGAATGCAAATAGGTGTGGGGAAGGTGTTATTGTACTAACCCTGTGCAGCCCCTTACTACAGAGACAAACAGTCTACATGAACTGCCTCACAGGCCTTGTTGAACAAAAATAGTTTCCACTTAAATCTCTAAATTATTGGACACCATAGGACTTTTGATTTTTCCTTTAAGAAAACAAAATTAGGACGTTTCAGTTAAGATAAGTATGTTATTTCATAAACATTGTGCCCTTTTTTTCATAAATTCTTGGAGGATAGTTAATGATATTTTTTGGAATATGGAATCGCCATTTGAGGGGGGGGGATTTACTTCTGGTTTCCAGGACAGAAGGGGGTCACGAGAACCTTCTTCATCAAATCAGTGGCCAGCATTTCTCCCTGGTCAGAAGTAGACAACTGGGTTACTGCAGTACAAGAACAATGAAGAACAAGTGTAAAAATCAATACTGCAAATTATTGTGTCGGTTCAGGGCTAAAACCACTGCAGTCCAGGACGGAGTATATATATTTATATATTCCTTCCTGGACTGCAGGGGGCTTGGTTACATGCTCAGAGCACAAACACACAAACTCAGCAAGCATGGGTGTCACACAGAAATCCAAGATGACGTCCCCCGACCCCAAGTCAGAAGTTACAGGGTCGTGTCTAGGGGCAACTGACATTGTGTACACCAGGACTGATAGAGACAGGTTGGACTTGTGAAATGCTGTATTTTTGTTATTAACAGTGAATTAGAGAATAGAGTTATTTTGTTATCCCAAGTACATTTAAGAAACTTGTCTTTGTGGGAATAGCCCTTTAATCTATGGGACCAAAACTAATTAGATAATTAACTCAAATTATGTTTTATGGGCAGGTGTGAGACATTCCTTCTATATGTCATTTTCAATTAAGCAGACAAAAGTCATGGAATTGATCTGGCGCATGCATTTGAAAGGTTTTGCCATGAAGAAGACATGCATTCAAAAGGAGATCTCCATATGGGTAAAACAAACCACCCTTGAGCTGCAAAAAGAAAACCCATATGAGAAATTGCTACAATATTAGGAGTGTCAAAATCTACAGTTTGGTACATCCTGCAAAAGAAGAAAAGCGGTGGTGACCTCATTACTGCAAAAAGACCTGGATTACCCTGGAAGACAACAGTAGTGGATGATTACTGAACAACTACCATGATGAAGAGAACCCCTTCACAACAGCCTATTAATATCCATGTCTACCATGAAGAGAAGACCTAATAAAAGTAAATACTTCTTATTTTTAATACTTGTTCACTGCAAACTGCAAGCCTCTCATATGCCTCAAGAATAAATAGGTTAAATTAGACTTTGCTAAACATATAAAAAAAAGCCAGCATGGCTCAGGAAGAACATTGAACAGATGAAACAAGATCAACCTCTACCCGAATGATGGAAAGAAATAAAAATGACCCAAAGCATGCCACATCACCTGTAAAACACATATGATGTATGATGGCTTGGCCATGCATCGCTGCAAGTGGCACTGAGTCACTAGTGTTCATTGATGATGTGACCCAGGACAGAAGGCGCTGAATTATGAGGTATTTTGTGCTCAGTTTCAGCCAAATGCAGCCAAACTACATACAAGTTGATATAACTAAAACAAAGCCAAAGTAAACCAGCAGTTTATTAAAAGTACAGAAGTCTAATATTCTTGGCCAAGTCAGTCCCGTAATCTTAACCCAATTATACATTTCCCATATTAAAGACTAGACTTCATACAAAAAGACCCACAGAAAAACAGAAACTGATAACAGGCCTGACAGAGCATTTAAAAGGAGGAAATTCAGCAATGTCTGGTGAGATCCAGTGGTGAGATCCAGTTCAAGACTTCAAGCAGTCATTGCCAATAAAGGGTTTTCAACCAAGTATTGGACAAATTAAATATTTATAAATAAAATGTTAATTCCTAATTACTTTTGAGCCCAGGGAATGAATGGATTGTGTTCAGAAATGCTTTAGTTTCTCACATTTTTATGCAATCATTTTGTTCAATTCACGAAATTAAAGCTGAAAGTCTGAACTTCAACGTCATCTGAATTATTATGTTAAAAATTCATTGTGGTAACGTACAGAACCAAATTAGAAAAATGTTGTCTGTCTAATATTTTTGGACCTAACTGTATTTTAATCATGTGAAAATAACACAAATGCAAAGTTAAAAAGAGAGGACCCACATCTTAGAACGGTCAAGTAGAGTAAGCAATTACACTATCCTCATCTGATCAAATATCCATCTGCCATAAGCAAGTAAAGTTTGCTTCTTACCGACAGATTTTGTAATATGAAATATGAAAGAAATTGAAACAGAAAATACAGTATATTGGTACAACATTCCCTAAAATAGAAACACCATCTAAAACAAAAGAGAATGCTCCAGCAACTCTGCGGCTTTAGCTGTAAAATAATCATGTCTGTATTCCATTCGGTCAATTTACATGGCTTATTTTATGTTAGTAAATCAGGGTACTTTGGATAATGTGCAACCATATAAACATTAACATTACTATATTTGATGAAACGGACTTAGATATCACAAAATTTGTTTCTGCATCAGTGTAGCTACAGCATTCTCATGGTATGTTTCGTTCATAATGCATCAAATCAAATGGTAGATTTTCTTTAAAGGGGTATTCCGGGAATATGAACATCTGACACAAAAACCCATGATGATATAAATAAATGAATACAACAATACTCAATGTCATTAGTCACAAAACAGAGCTTAAATAGTTTGGTTTTATGATTTACAAAATGTATGGCCTCTCTAAAGTAGGTGGAGTTATCACTAAGATGGCCGCCACTGGAAACTACAAGTTCCATGATCCTTTAGTTCTCAGTAACTCCTCCTACCACTTATGCTCTGCTAACAGTGATGATGTAACAGGTTTTCTTGCTCTGTTACCATAGTAATGATGTGTAACTGCCATCACCACATTACTGGCCATACTGGATGCACTGCAACCAACCGACTACAGCCAAACTTAGTGGTGATCACATGACCTGCCCAGACAGGTGCAGGACATGTGATGCAGACATGTTACCAGCGGCCATCTTCTGTCCTGTGTATGCTCTGCAACGGACCGCGCAGAGGAAATTAACGGACTGATTAAAGGGCCAGTAGCATTTTAATTCTTTATTACAGTCTATGTCATCAGCATTTTCTGCTAAGGGGAGCAAAATTTTAAATAACAACTAATTACACATTAGCTTATATACCCATTTGTATATGAATTATGCTTATTCCTGGAATACCCCTTTAAAGGAAATCTATCATCACAATCAAGCACTGATAAACCAGGGACACTTTCTCATAGATCCAGGCACTGTGACTGTGGTAATCTTCTTAAATGTATTACCCATGGCCTCCTATCTTCCAAAATAAACTTTTACAATGATGCTAAAAAGCGAGCTCAGTGGGCTAAGCATTGGGTTATAACCATGTTATTTCTAAACACTATTTAACCCTGTAACGACCTGTGACATAATAGCATGTCACGGGTTGGCTACAGGTGCATGGAGAGGGCTCACTCGGGATTGTTGCTAGCACATAGTTACCCGCAAAGCTGCCGGCGGCTTTAAAAATATGGTGGCGCGTGGGCGCCGCCATCTTGTTAAAGATCGTCGCTCCCCGTGACATCATTGGAGAGCGTCAATCTCTTGTCATGACAGCCTAGGCTCTTCCAAAGACCCAAGGCTGTCTCGTTTTAACCCATTGATTACAATGTGCAATACGCGATAATGTAATGAATGAGGAAAAAATCACTATATACTGCCATACAGTAGTATGGCAGTATATGGTAGGGTCAATCAGACAACGTAGGGTTAAAAGTACCCTAGGGGGTCTGAAAAATAGTGAAAATAAAAAAATTCAAATCACCCCCCTTTCCCTAGAACTGTTATAAATATTAATAAACAGTAAAAATCACAAACACATTAGGTATCGCCAAAAATGCCCGATCTATCACAATATAATGACGTTTTTTCACTGCGTTTAACCCCATAACTGAAAATAGCGCCAGAAAGATGGCAAAATCTAAAAAAAAAAATTTTGTACAGGAGGTTTTAATTTTTGTAAATATATGAAAACATTATAAAACCTATACAAATTTGGTATTCCTGTGATCACACTGACCCAAAGAATAAAAGTAGACATGTCATTTGTGGCGCACAGTGAAAGCTGTAAAATCCAAAGCCCACAAGAAAATGGCACAAATGCTTTTTTTCACCAATTTCACTGCATTTGGAATTTTTTTCCCGCTTCCCAGTACACGGCATGGAATAATAAATACCATCACTATGAAGTGCAATTTGTTACGCAGAAAACAAACCATCACAGAGCTCTTTACGTGCAAAAAGAAATAAAAATTATAGATTTGATTGTGGGGAGTGAAAAATAGAAATGAAAAAACAAAAAAGGGCCAGGTCTTTAAAGGGTTAAAGTCACAATTGTTGTAAATGGGCTTCATTTACTTTAATCTTTCTTATTCATTCTAAGGTTCTGTTGAGAGGATTCGTGATGTGTCCTTACAACAGAGGGCCAAGACGTATCCCACAGAATACACATTGTCGTCCGTCTCCTCCCGCTCCTGAAAGTGGTAGAGGAGTGAACATGTTTAGGGTGTTTCTCCAGGGACGTTACTGCCCTTGTATGGACAGTGACGTCCCTCCTGCTACTATACACTCAGCAGAGGCAGGGGAAAGATGCAACATTTTTCATCCATCCCCCCCATTGCATCCAAAGAAATTTACTGAGAATATACATTACTATGCAGGAGGGAGCAGGAACAACCTATACAAAATGGATGCCTCATCTGCCAGTATTTGTCGATGGATATACTCCGCTTATACGCCGGAAGCTTTCCTAGTGTATATGCCAAATGATGATTAGCCTTGAAAACACAGTGACAATTTTCACAGTGACAACTACATATATACATATATAAACAACCATACTTTAATCTGAGCTGTAACTAAAAATATCACTGTACAATAATCAATACACATCACACAGAAAACATTGATATTGTTCATTACAATTCATTTACACGTCAGTGGTATCAGGTCTTTGGGAATGACGATGATATAGTGCACACGTATAAGCCTGCTTTGGCCTACCATTTAGTAAAGCAATCGCCAATCAGATTCATGATTTTCTAAACCTATAGTGTGGAGAGGGCAAATAATTCATCAAATTCTTTTCCCGTGTATAACATTACCAAGTAATGGTGCCATGTCACAGTGGAAAACACTTAAAGTACCATCGGATTTACTGATGTCAGACTGTCCTCAATTACATGCTCATTACCTTTTCTATGGGATAGCACAGTTTTTCGTTAGTTCTGGAACACCAATAGTAAAAAGAAAATGTAATTTATAAAAGTATGTGGGTGAGCCTGGTGCACTCCAGCCGACATCACCGGAGCGCCTCATGGCCCGCCAACTATTAAAACATGCACACCCAATGCCACTCAGTATTTAATCCTGGTTCCTGCCAGCCTGCACCACTTATACATGTACACCGATATTGAAAATATGCACACATAAACATACATACATACATACATACATGTAGTACGAGCAGCGAGCAGAGTTATGGAGAAACCATACTTTTCTCTTGCGGCCACCAGAGTGGACAGCTGACTGGTGCCAGCTCAGAATTCCTCCTCCTCTGACAAGAAAGCCGCTTCTGGCAATAGTTACCAGCCGGCTGCGCAAGGAAAGTCTTCTCCCGCATGCGCGAGACTTGCAGACAGCTGGGGTACATCACCTGAGCAGGCAGAAACGAGGGGTGAATATGGAGATGTGGGGGTGCAGAGCCTTGAGGTGCTCCGCCTCCGCTCAGGTTCATGTACATATTTTTAAAAAGTTGATTTTTTGTTACTACGGATGTTCCGAAACTAACAAAAAAACTTTGCCATTTTGTAGAAAAGGTAACAAGCAGCTAAGGGAGGACAGTCTACATCAGTAAATCTGATGGTAGAGGTCCTTTAAACAGTTACGGCTTTTCAGAAAATTGTTTTATAAAGTCCTTTGTTCAATTCAAGTGCAAACGAAAAGGAATAAAGAGAAGGCCATGTGTAAATCTGGAAAAGGTGCAAGGCAGTAGAAAAATAAACCGGTATTTTCTGAGAGTCTATAAAAATTCTTCTCATGTGGCAGTGATCAGTTTATCTTTTGAAAATATTACTTTCTCCAGCAATTATTTTACTGTAATTCTTCTGTTGCTCCTCCCTGAATGAATCTTTCACTTTGTCTCTTTTCAGGCCTCCATCCCTATGAAAACGGAAAATAGGTTATGTATTTAGATCTGTAATCAACCTCATTAGAAGACATGCACACATTTTTACCTCTTACTGTACTATCGCTGCAAATCACTCACAAATTTGATCCAAAGCAGCTTTTGAATCCAGTCACCAACCTAGCATTTTCCCCACATAACATGGAGCACATTAGCATTGCAAATAAATGATATTATTTGCATAATGAAACAAATATTTAAAAGAAAATCAAATAAACTTTCCATATCACATTCTCTGCTTGCAGTTATTAAAAGGGAAGTTTCAATGTTTAATTAAAGGACATCTACCACCAGGATGAAGGATAGTAAACCAAGCACACTGACATTCTAGTGTGTGCCCCCCCTGCCAGGAGCTGCTCTTCTTTTAGCTTCTTATGCCCTGCATTTAACAAAAATGGCTTTTAAAATTATACAAATGAGCCTGTGGGTTTCCGGGCTCCATTAGTGTTAATGGAGCCTGGATCCCCTCAGTCTTATTTGTATCATTTTAAAAGCCTTAAAAAAAACAGGGCATAAGAAGCTTAAACAAAAGAGCACACAGATCCTCCCAGAGGAGTCACACACTAGTATGTCAGTGTGCCTGGTTTACAATCCTTCATCCTGGTGGTAGATGTCCTTTATCCATTGGATAAAAATCTGTCCGCATCATGTGAAATCACATAGGTACAGTGACCATGGACAGGTTTTTATCCACTACTGTAGAAGTAACAAATGAAGCTTCCAATAAAATGACAACAAGCAGAGATCTGGAACAAGGCAAGGAACTGGTATAGAAAGTGTATTGAAAAACTGTTACACAACATTGTACAAAAATTGTTTGATTATACAACAATGGTTTATTTGTCAAAACTAGACAACCCCCTTTAACCCTTATGTGGATAGTGCAGAACTATACAGATTATACACATTGGTAAAAGTATTTTACTTACCAGGGTAGTTCGACCAGTCCCCCTTGTTTAGCAATGGCAGATTTAACTCTGTTGGCAAACTGAACTGCATCTTCACCCTCCTGAAAAAAACAACAAAGTTTTAACTTTAATATGAATAGTGGCTGATATTACAAGGGTCAGTTTTACAAGGAAGACAAGACAAAATATGGAGCATCATACTAAAGTGATAATGAAAAACCAACCAATCATGTTGACATAATATGTTTCAGTTCACCAGCCTTAGTTTAGCGCATTTCTACTCCAAATGAATGCTCCTGACCATGGATTGGCCAGAATAGCAGCTGTATATAGCCGAATGGATCTTAGTTGCGAAACCACACACAGCCCATAGTTAACCCCTTGATGAGCAGGCCCTTTTTCGTTTTTTGAGTTTTAATTTTTTTACTCCCCACCTTCAAAAATATAGAACTTTTTATGTTTGCCCATGTAAAGAGCTGTGTGACGGCTTGTCTTCTTTGTAACAAATTGCACTTCATAGTAATGGTATTTAATATTCCATGCGGTGGGAAGCAGGAAAAAAAAATTCCAAACACAGTGAAAATAGTGAAAAAAATGAATTTGTGGCATTCTCTTGTTGGCTTTGATTTTACGTCTTTTGAGTACTGTACAACCTTTTTATCACTTTTCATTAAATTTTTTTCTATTTTTCAAGATGGTGAAAAAGCGTTATTTTCCATTAGGTTTAACGCCGGGAATAACCATTGTTATTATACATGACTGACAACGGAGAGGGCTCAGCCTGTGAGACTTATCCAAACACCTGCAGCTGTCGTGTGATTTACAACTACATCACACGTCGTTAAGGGGTTAAGTGTGGCACTGTTTTGGAAGAAAGCAGCCATTCAACTTCATTCTTTATTAGGAAAGTAACAGAACTACAGTTTAACATTGTAGGTAGGTTACAAATAATACAAATTTAGCAATACAAATGCTATAGAACAGGGTATCCTGAACACATTTTGTAACATGTTTAGGGCTCCCATCCTCTTTTCCAACCAACAACCAGAGATCGGTACAGAACACAAAACGTTTGCTAGTATGGCAGGCCCCATGCACAGGGCCGAAATAGGAGCCGTGATCTGGCCAAAGAAATTGCCCGGTCAAGGTTACACATTCTATCACTGTGACCGAGCCGCTAATGATATGGCAGGTCCTATTCCTGCCAGTACTGCTGCTCCATATGGAGATGGGAGAGCTCACCACTGCCATCTCCACCCATGAGCATGTGATTTAAAGAAGAAGACTTGTCACCACAATGTTACACCCCAAACTAAAAATGCTTGCTGGTAAAGGGTTACAAGTACTCACCATATAACCTAAAATTAGCTTCCAGTAAGGCACTGTACCTTAATTTCAGACTTTAGCATACTTGACTCCTGTATTTAAAAAATGACTGTTTTCTCCAAGGCAGCCAGTGAACCACGCCCCCTTATTTTGACTGACAGCTCTTTGTCTCTTCACATGACTGCCCTGCCTCCGGGTACTTAAGGACTATCTTCCAATATTCATGTCATGTGATGTGAGGTCCTATACCCTTTACATTTGTGAAATGCACCCCATGCATGTATCTTATCACATGTAATCACTGCAGTCTTCATGGAGGTTGGAGAGGAGAAGAAGTCCATGGAGGCTGCTGTGATTTCATCTGATACATACATGAAATGCATTTTGCCAATGTAAAGGGTATAGGATCATAGATGACATCACACTAGTCACATGACACAAACTGCTGAATAGAAGGAGGCATACAAAAGGGGAAGGAGTAGATGGGAGAGGAAGGCCAAGCCGGACACGCCCCCCTGTGATGCTATAAAGTTGATTTATGGGGATGTAAAGGAAACAATGTTTAGCTAAAAGAAGGTTTAGTCAGTTAGTTAACTGGGCTCTATAGGCACCTGTCACTGGCTGTATTTGTGAAAATGTGGTGACAGGTTCCCTTTAAGAAAAATCATAACAAACAAAATAGATAAAGCATACCATACCTGTCTCGTCATCGGTGGTAGGTACCATACATTGCACTTGATGGCCCAGCTTGTCATCATTCTCAGAAGGTACTTCACCATTGTGTATTTACTGCTGTTCCAAAAGGCATCACCAAACTGAGGGTCATACTACAAATAATATGGAAATAGATGTAAATGTAAAGTGAGAAGCTTACAATAACACATTGGGGGGTTGTTTTTACTTACTTTTATTGCAACAGGATATATGGTTCCACCAATTTCAAAACTTCCTTTTTTGAACATCATGACAGATGTGTTATTAATACAGGTACCTGCATTAGCAAGGAAAGAAAGGGGTTAAAATGTAGGATCCATTCAAGAAGTCATTACTGAAAATTATCATGACAGATACAGATGACTTTACCGGTCTAAGCTCAGTAAGTCTAGAATCTTAACATTTGGAAACAGATAGATCTCCTTTTTTATTTAGACCAAAAATTAGGGGGAATTACAGGAGCAAATTTCTTAGTATTTCAAATGTTATGTGTTAAATGAAAGCTGAGGTGGGCTTAAAGGATATCGTCAACATTTACCTTGATAATCCAGCATCATTTCCTGTTAGAACTGAGGAGAGATTGATGTATTTGTCGTCCTACTTGGTGCACTATTTCCTTTATATACATAAATGAGACAGAAGTGCTTTCTCCAAAGCACTTCTCTCTTCCCCTCGCATCGAGTATCAGGATGCTGCACAATGCAGATGGTAGGGTGCAAGTGAGAGAACTGCCGAGAAGATGCTGACATCATCAGCTGGCTGCATGAGAGTCTGAGGCCTCTTCTAATCCTCCCAAAGCACTTCTGCCTTATTTACATAAATATACAGGGTGTAACAAAAAGGCTGAGATGGTGGATATCTGGGGAATACGCATCGGAATGAAAAACTAAAAATGAGTGTCAAAAAATTTTTTTAAAATCTTTCCAATTATACCAAATCCAGCCTTCTATCCCCATTCCCGGGGGTTTGGGGCAACTTTAACCCCTTCAGGACTAAGCCCATTTTGGCCTCATGGACACAGCCCCATTTTACAAAAAGCTCCACCAATTTCTCCTGAGTATGTTGATACCCATAATGTAATGGTAAACCGCTGTGTGGGCACACATCTGGGCACAGAATGGAAAGAGGCGCCATTCAGAGCAGATTTGCATTGACAAATAGTACAGGCTATAATTTTTTTCTTTTTTAATGTGGATGTATAGGGGCTTATTTTGCCACAGTAGATGCATTTTTCTGCTTCATTATTTTGGGGCATCTTTGGCTAATTGATGACATCACCATACCATAAAAATAATTATGGATTTTTTTTTTAATTTTCCCAATTTTACTGAATAAACGTTAATTCAGAGAAAATGTTGTTATTTTTAGCATCACCATCTTTTCAGAAGCAGAAGCATAACTTTTTAGTTTTCAGCTGACAAATCTGGTTAAGGACTTAATTTTGTTGTTCTCTTTAGCAGTCTTATTTTTGGGCCTTGTAATGTTTTTTATCACTTTTTAAAGCATTGTATTAAGGATAATGATAAAAAAAATTTCTGAAAGATTTTCGCTTTTTTTTATGACGTTCAGCATGTGAATCCAATAACGATTCTGTTTTTTCATACAGTTTATAACAGACGTGGGGTTTCTTGAGTATTGTATACTGATACTTTATTAAGTGTTGTATGGGAATCTGTCATTTGAGAAACGTATGTTTTTTAAAAAAATGTTTTAAACTTAGTTACCGTATATACTCGAGTATAAGCTGACCCGAGTATAAGCCGAGACCCCTAATTTTACCACCAAAAACTAGGAAAAACTACTGACTCGAGTCAAACCCCCCAGTAGTATACAGCCTGCCAGCCCCCAGTAGTATACAGCCTGCCAGCCCCCAGTAGTATACAGCCTGCCAGCCGTCAGTAGTATACAGCCTGCCAGCCGTCAGTAGTATACAGCCTGCCAGCCGTCAGTAGTATACAGCCTGCCAGCCGTCAGTAGTATAACATACATGCCTGCCAGCCGTCAGTAGTATACAGCCTGCCAGCCGTCAGTAGTATACAGCCTGCCAGCCGTCAGTAGTATACAGCCTGCCAGCCGTCAGTAGTATACAGCCTGCCAGCCCCCATGTAGTATACAGCAAGCCCCTAGTAGTATACAGCAAGCCCCTAGTAGTATACAGCAAGCCCCTAGTAGTATACAGCAAGCCCCTAGTAGTATACAGCCAGCCTGCCCCCATGGCCCTTAAAAAAAAAAAAATTCTCCGCGGCTCCTCTTCTTTCTTCCGGCATGGACGCGGCCATGTTTTCATCTAGCAGGCGCATCTATGACGTCATGGTATACACGGCTACGAAGAAAACATGGCCGCGTCCATGCCAGAAGAAAGAAGAGAGAAGAGGAGCCGCGGAGAAGAAAGAAGACGAGACGCGTTGACATCGGTGAGCCGCGCTGACATCGGAGGGTGAGTATTTAAGTTTATTTTTTTTAAGTGGGTCATTTTTTTTTGTAATAGACTCGTATCTAAGCCGAGGGGACGTTTTTCAGCACATTTTTTGTGCTGAAAAACTCGGCTTATACACGAGTATATATGGTAACTTTTTTTTACTTTATACAAACTGGAACTTGAACCATTGATGCTCTGATCGATGGTTCAAGTCTGACACTGCACTAAAATACTAATTGTATACAGTCAGACTGCAGAAGTCATCAGGCAGCTCCGGGGCACTTAGCAGACCTCAGTGCTGCCCTGAGGAGGATCGGATCCGGTAAGCAGCACATGGGATCTGATCCCTATGGGGAAGCCCCATACACGCTGCAGTCATGCTTGACCGTAGCATGTAAGGAGTTAACACTGACTGGAGAAAGATCCGTTTGCAGGCGTTAGAGCGCACTGTCAGTTACCGTTGCTCCGCTCATGAGCCGCTGCCAGAAGCTGGACGTAATAGCACGTCCAGGTGCACGAAGTACCTTCCTGCACAGACGTTCTATTACGTCCGGGTCCAGGAAGGGAATAAAATCTTAAATTAGAACCCCCTTTTTTTTTGTAGATTCTGATTTTCCAGGTAAAAGTATGTTTATTCAATCTACAAATCAAGTTATTTTCATTGAAAGATGCATTTGCATTTACATTGCATGTGTGTCTACACTGCATTTCCATCGCATTTGCATCCTGTTCACATCGCAATTTGTGACACTATATTCTTGTAAACTTAATGTCAACTGAATATCAGTGTAATGTAGTCAGTGTATGTTAACACAATGTATCAACACAGCATCTAGATGAGCATAGAGAAATCACACTGTCTGCCACTTGTCTGGACAGTTTGAGAAAATATTAGCATAACACCCACCTCCTGCTCCAGCCCCAGATCCTCCTCTCTGACAGAACACAGATTACAATGGTCAGATACAGGGGGTGATATCTCCACTACCATGGGGCCTAGAAATAGTGTGGCGCCAGCACGCAGCAGACCTGGGCAAGAACCGTTGCCCAAAGGTGCATGAGGGGCCCGCAGGGATCAATTGTATCAGTGTTGCTCCTCTTGTTAGCCTGCCTCTATGCTGCGCTCGTCGTGCACCCTGCTGTACATCATGTGAGCCGGCTTCCGAGCTGGCAAATACAGTGGGCATATGCTGAAGAAAGAAGGTGGCTGCTGGTGCCGCATCAAAGTAGTGAGAAAAGGCAAGTAATTTTTTCCCCCCAGAGACTAATGTGGAAGTCAGTGTGACTATATTGGCTTGTGTATGTGTGTAATATATATCCTGCTTCTGGTGATGTATCTACATAGAAATCTTGGTTTTGGTGCTCTATCTATGCAGTAATCTGGGTTTTGGTAATGTCCCCATGTAAGTAAACATATTACATGGTTTACTTATGTAACAAGTATTGTTACTCTACCGTTTTTGTGCGGCAATCTATTAGATTGGTGTGGGAGGGCACTAAATTTGCTAGTCTTCACCATGTGGGAAGGGGCACTGCTGTCCCTGTATATCTCTGCACTTCATGCCGGGACATGAGTTCACTGAAAAGGGGCCCACTAAGGCTCGGTCACCAGGGGCCTACTTAAACCAGGAGCTGGCCCTGACTAGAAAGATGAATGTAAAACTCCACATGGGTGAAGGGGTGAAAGGTCCTCTTTAAACAGGAAGTCTGGGAGGGGCAGCTTTAGCCAATCACAGCACAAGAACATGTGCAACAACCAGAAACTGATCAGCTAGGCAGGAACTGCAGGATCATATTATAAAAAAAAAAAAAAACTATAGTATAGCAGACCTCAATCTTACCCTCTGGGAAAATCAAAATGGGCAGTTTCTCCTTATCAAACACGTGTTCTCGCAGCCTATTGAAAGAATGAAAGTTTTAATGAACCCAGTTGAAGCTGTGAAATGTGACAATGCAAGAGTAAAAGGTGTTACCAATACAAAAAAATATATCTACATCTACATATCTACATCTACATATCTACATAAAATGGAAAAAGTTCAAGTCCGCACAGTAAAGTGACTCCTGAGAAGGAGGGGTGCAAAAATCCTGGTGTTTAAGTAGATGGTTATCATTTAGTAATCAGTATTCGGTAAGACATGACGGGGAAGTGATCCTGTTACCTCACCAGATCTCCAGTAATAGATTCCGGATCTGTCTGGATTATGAGGCGGGAAAATTGTCCTTCTATGAGATGTGTGATCCCATCGGACACTTACACACCTTCACCACCACCTTCACCGAGCCCCTTCATGCTGTATTATCTATATATATTGGTTTTATAAAGATATTGGGGGAGTAGCAGATGTGAGAATCTGTCATATACAGTTTCTCACACTTGGATAAGAACACAGTGCCACTGAATAAATCCACGTATTGATAAAAATACTCATAAAATTTGTGATGTTTGACTGATAAATCTTCAGTTTTGTAACAATTATTGTTTAGTAAACTAGGATTTTTTGTAGGAAAGTTCTTATTAGGTAAAATTTTACAGGAGGTTTTTAGTGTTTGTCTGCCGCTTTATAGTTCTTAATGTTGCATTCTGCTAAGGTGCCACATGGGGGAGACAGCACACACTCCACAGACACTATACAGTCTCTACACTCACCGGCCACTTTATTAGGTACACCATGCTAGTAACGGGTTGGACCCCCTTTTGCCTTCAGAACTGCCTCAATTCTTCGTGGCATAGATACAACAAGGTGCTGGAAGCTCCTCAGAGATTTTGATATATACACACACATATACATATATATATACATATACATATATATATATACATATACATATACATATATACATATACATATACATATACATATATATACATATACATATAGATACATATACATATATACACACATACATACATATATACACACATACATACATATATACACACATACATACATACACACATACATACATATACATATATATATATACATATATATATACATATACATATATATACATATATAATCACACTCGGAGATACCCCCTTTAGCAATTAGAGGATGAAGAGGATTGCCCCCACCCCCCTCCCTGGAGTGGTAACCTAGTCACATACATTGCTCAGATGAGACCTTGGCCCATTCTTCTACACATGCAGGGGCACATTTACTTAGAAATTGCACTAAAAGTGCTCTTTCTATGTACTATGCGGCGATTCACCAAGATCGTGCACCAGAAATCATGAATAAGTCCCTTCCTCGCACTGGCCCGATAGAGTTCACCCTCTTTTTTGTCTTGCACCTTTAATATAGAGCATGCAACACAATTAGCTTGTTAAATACAGCACTTAGTCCAAATCAGCCGGATTGACCGATGGCACACCTTCTAACTTGTGTTGCAGGGAGACCAGCGCAGCTGCGCCACAAAATCTCAGACAGCGCAGACACTTCTTAAATACCCGTGCAAGCCGTTTTAGCCAAGAAGGTGGTGCACCATGCGACTAAAATGAGGGGCAAAGCCCTTAGTAAATGTGCCCCACAATCTTCACATCCTAAAGTTTCTGTGGGTTCCTAGAACCTAGAGTTCCTTCCATAGATTTTCTACTGGATTCAGGTCAGGTAATGATTGGGCCATTCTAGTCGCTTTGTTTTCTTTCACTGAAAACAATTGAGTTTCCTTGATGGTGTTTGGAGTCATTGGGGCACACTTACTTACCCGTTCCGTCGCGATCCCCACTGTGCGTTGTCCAATAAGGATTTGGATCTTCCGGGACTGAAATAGCTTGTGCACCCGATTTCCTGCATCTGTCGCTTCCCCCGCCAAGATCCGCCGGAGTTCAACCTTCTTCTTCTCCGTGCATGTGAGTGCTGATCTTGTGACACAATTTCATTTTTAAATTCCGTGGTTTGTCCGAATCAGTCGGGTTGTCCGACGTACACGCCCCCCGATTTGTGTCGCATGCAAGCCAGCGCCGATGCGCCACAATCCGATCACGTGCGCCAAAAACTTGGGGCAATTCAGGGCAAAACACACTAGAACATACAGTGAATTCAGCAATGGAGTCTTGTGTGTCAAGTGTGCACACAGGCCATGGAAATTGAGAACGATGTACCTGCCGATTCCAGGACTTTCAGTACTTCTCCACAGGTGGTCCTTGACTCTTAGACAACTCTGCTGATAATTCTTTTCCCTCCGACTGAAATCTTCCGAATAGCATCTAGTTGTGGTTGGTTTACGATGAAATGATGTTCTTTCCACTACTGGATTGTGGCCTAAACAGCCCTTAATGGGCTGTTGATCCCCCAGGGATCAATAACATATTATCATATATATATATATATATTGGTACTAATTTCACCTGCTATATACTAGGGCTGGCACATTTCGTATTTAAGATCAAATTTGGTTTAATATTTTTTTTGAGATTAGTACTGCTAGTTAACGTTTCCTGGCAAATATGGGAACGGGACATGGAAAAACAAAGCAAAAGTAACAATATACCTTTTTGTCACCAGATGGCGATCACGCATCTCAGAACGTTCAAACCACACATGTGGACATGCCCTTGCCATAGCCCTCTGGATAACACCCATAAGTCCTCCGTGAACCTGTCCAACCTGAAAGAGCACATGCATTTTGTATACAAAGAATGAGTAAAATGGAAAAAAAAAAACACACACACACACAAAGTTTGCTATTGTCATTCATACTGGTTCTTGTCGGAGTTATAAAATCTACATATAGTTTAAATAAACCACATGGTTTATACTACCCACGGTAAAAATATTATTAAAGTTTCCATTGTTTCACCAAGCACAGATGTTACAATTTTATGAGAGGTATTTGCACACACACACAGTAACATTGTAAGAAAATATGTTTTCCACAACCACAAACCACAACTTAACTGACCTATACAGTTCGACCATATGGCTATGACCATACGACAATAATTAAGAAAATGACCATAGCAGAGTTTTATCTTCTGGAAACAGTTTTCTGGGCTAAACAAAGAACCCCTAGGTTGCCAGGTCACCAAGTTCTACCCCGTTAAACTTCTAGCACTCTTCAGTGGGGTATAAAAAAAAAAAAAAATGACTCTTCTCACCTCATTTTTACATGAGAGGAGTCATTTTTTGTGGTTATGGGGGGGGGGGTTTGTCATTTCAGAAACATGCTGTTGGTGTCATTTTAAAGTTAAGAATTTCATCTTGCAGATGCAGATCAAGATCCAGTTACTGCCTATTTTTCACAGAACATACTGTAATCTGAAAGATGAGTATCTTATCTTTAATATGACACAAAAAGCATGTTTCAAGGTGCTACGGAACCAAAGATGGAGTGTCACTTCAGACGATCCTATCTCCCCTGGTGCAAGTAGTCCCCTGCTTTAAAGAGTCAATTTCAGCAAGCAGGGTGGGTTAAAACCATACAGAACATTATCAATGACACAAACAGCCCTCTAATATGCGGGCTATGAGAACAAAGACGGAAGACATACAATCTGATACTCACCATAGCATAGCAGCCATCATTAGCTAAAATTATAATATCAATTGGAGATGTGTGATTGGCCACACAGATTCCCCCTTTTTTGGGTCTGTTTTCTCTGTGAAAATAAAAAGTCCACAGTTATAAAGATTTCACACTGGTTCAAGAACTATCATTTTTCTTTTTCTTTAAAATACCTAAAAAATCTTGTTTCACTGTGCTTCAGGCAGAGACCACAAGCACGGTGGACCCATCAAAAGCAGAACTATTTTTATTAAAAATAAACCTGAATCAAAAGAGAATTACTTCATCAGTCTCATAAGGAATGGCAGTAATAAATGACCTCCTATACATATATAATGACCTCCTGAGACCTATAGAATGCCTTTTATATACACGAGATCTAATGTGTTTCTCTACCACCCATGATGTGATATCTTACCAGAGAAAAATACTTCTGTTTCCACTTACCTTGCGCTTTTCTAGCCCATCCTAACTTACATTCATTTGACATTTTAATCTTGCTAGAGCAAAATCAAAAGAGGCACTGAGAGGCTTTGGATCATTTAGAAATTCAACTATATGGGAGGGGGTTAGAATAAGCAGTGGCTTACAGCATCTCTAGTAAACTATTCAAGTGAAAATTGGAGAAATAAAATCAATAAAATGTAAACATATTGGATACAAATGTAAAATATTTTGTTATTCGTTTTCAGCGAGTCAAAACAAAAATCAAAATTTTTAATGTAAAGGGAACCTGTCATCAGGAACCCTTTCACTGGCTGACCCTTGTCCCCATAGTATACACACCGGCAAAAAGTTTTTATTGTAAAACTGGCTTCTTCCGAAAAAAAGATAAGTTGAATAAAAATTTCCCTTTCTGTAAGCAGAGCTGTGCCTCTAGTCCCATGGGAGTGGCCAGTGACGAGTGGAGCATACATGTATGATGTCCTGAGGTGGGGGGAGGGGGGGTTTTTTTTTTTTTTTTTTTTAATTCGAAATTGATATATGAATGGAGCATTTTCCGGAGGGTTGGGAGGGAAACAACTTGTCAGTGGCCACTCCCATGGGACTAGGAACAATGGGGGTCATTTACTAAGGGCCCGATTCGCGTTTTCCCGACGTGTTACCCGAATATTTCCGATTTGCACCGATTTTCCCTGTATTGCCCCGGGATTTTGGCGCACGCGATCGGATTGTGGCGCATCGGCGCTGGCATGCACACAACAGAAATCGGGGGGCATGGCCGAACGAAAACCCGACGGAATCGGAAAAACCGCCGCATTTAAAAAACAAAAAGTGTCGCGGAGCTTGCACTTAACCTTCACCAGGAATAGGCCGGTGTACTTGAGTGCATTTCAGTGGACTTCAGCGCTGGTGGACGTTGGAGGAACTACCTTAGTGAATCCTGTCCGGACCCGAATCCACCGCAGAGAACGCGCCGCTGGATCGCGAATGGACTGGGTAAGTAAATCTGCCCCAATGTGTACATGATTTTCCATTAGGGCATGGGGGAGCCAGAAAAAGGGCTCCTGGTGACAGGTTCCCTTTAAAGCGGATTTAAAGGATTTGGCCAAATAGACTGTAAGAATTGACATTTCTATTGTCCTCGTTCCTATTGTTTCATCCAGTAACGTTATTGCTCTGTAAGGTCCTATTTAATTTGTATATGTATCCCATAATCTGTACAGCGCTGCGGAGTATGATGGCGCTATATAAATAAAGATTTATTATTGGTCAATGAGTTAGGAGCTTCATCATTTATACTCACTTATTATGGTACTGAATGGCACTGGAGAGTGCTCGGGCGCAAATTCGACAGCACACCAAATGGACCTTCTCACTGAACCAGTTTTTAATCCTGTAATTATAATGCAAACATAAAAGTAATTCACTGTGCCATGTTAATTGTATAGATACTACATTATAAATACAAGTTGCAGCTGGATATTTTAGCTTGCCTGCATTTATTGTAAGTTGTAAAATAATAAGGATTACAATAATAATTGCCACAAGCCGAAAATGAGATTTTCAAATACCATTCATTTTGGACTATAAAATGCACTTTTTAGTGAGAAAAAGTCCTGCTAAAAAGTGCTTGCATCTTCCAGTCCTAAGGTCAGGATGACCCAGCACTGCCAGACACTCCTGACTTTTGTCCTGGAGATTGGGTGAAGCTCTGACAAAGTGCTATCT
Organism: Engystomops pustulosus; assembly: GCA_019512145.1. Taxonomy (NCBI): domain Eukaryota; kingdom Metazoa; phylum Chordata; class Amphibia; order Anura; family Leptodactylidae; genus Engystomops; species Engystomops pustulosus. The sequence continues at coordinate 114,329,321 of CM033641.1, forward strand.
ATACCCAATCTCAGAGATGGCGGAGCCTCTGCACTGCCCTCTCCCTCTCGCTGCATAACCCAAGTATTACCTGCAGGACCTTACATTGATGTCAAAACCATTTGATTGATCACATGCTTCATCAGTGAAAAGGTCCCTGAATAGTACCAGGGGTGGTAATAGAAGGAAATGTTACTACCCCTGGGACTTAGTATGTACAAGAGGTTTGTGAGAATGGATATATGTAGCAGACGGATGGATGTAGCAGGGCTGTGTGTGTGTGTGAGTGTATGGATGGATGTAGTAAGGCTGTGTGTGTGTTTGAATGGATGGATGTAGCAGAGTTGCTGTGCTTGGATATGTGCGAGGCCAGCATGGACATTTTGATTGGTGTCAGATATAATTTTTTTTTTTATGACTAAATCTAGGTTGCGCTTATAGTAAGGAGTATCTTGTAGTTTGAAAAATACATAAAAAATACCAATCTCACTATTCATCATATTCACCATTAATTTTTTATACTATCTCACATATGTACTCAGTTATTGCTTTTGAAGATTACAGGTTTACCTGCCATTTGGCAGCTGCCCAACAATTGTGGCTCCCACAACCAGCCAGCTGATCCCAATGGTAGCCAAGGTAACCCTGGAAGAAAATAAACCAGGTGCAGGTTTTTAAACAGCAGATAATGGATAAGACAATGCACGAGACAAAACAAACCCCACTGCTTGACAAAAAAAAGCTACAAAAATATCAATAATTACGTAAAAATGCTTCCCTCTAAGAGTGGTGGCACATGTGGTCTTTCAAACCCGTTTTTAGGCCATTTTAAGCAGTCCAAGAAAAATAAACAAAAACTGTAAAAACGGAAACGCTGTCAAAAAAACGCATGTATTTTCAAAAACGCATGCGGTTTTTAACGGACTGCTTAAAAATGGACTAAAAACCGGTTCAAAACGCTAAGGTGCGAGATTAAACAAACAGTTTTTTATTTAAAATAAATAAATAAATAGTAGTAACCACTTAATAACTAAAATGTTTACACCCCAGAGATCAATAAGAATCTAGATTTCAATCTTGTACTTTTATGGCATATAAAAAAAACTATAGCAAAAATGTTCTACAAAATTCATGCTGCCAATATATCAGTATAATATGTTGTCCTAATTTTCTGAAATCAATAACACCCAGCCCCATAAAAACTCAAAGCTCAATAATAAACTTTAATTTGGTCTTTTAAACTCATTTGATTATAACATATGCTACATTAGAGCAGATTTTACTCCTATAAACTACTAGCCCCCTCAGGCAAGGTATGTAAAGTTCTTTCTAGTATTCCCTCTTATGTAAATTCTTGCTTGTTTTCCTATTAAAAGAAAAACTTCTCCAAGGGCATGTGAAAAATGAGCAGAGAAGAGTCATATTTTGCCTGAGAAGAGCCAAGTTTAGGGGCTGCATAAGGTGTGTCAATTAGATGCCCCTATATTTGGCTCTTACAGTATCATATGAAAGATATGAATTTCAGACATGCAGTTAAAGTAATAGGTGGGAATAGGATTTTTATCTCCAGCAGTTCAGTGACTTACAGAGCCACAAGCCTGATGAAATTTGATAGTTAAGGTTCTTATCTTTAATATGACAACAGCATGGTTCTAGGTACTATAGAACCGGGGGCATCTGAAGTGACACTCGCTCTGCAGCCACATAGTGTAATCAGGTACACATTTAAAATATATCAAAAGCTTCATCACATTAAACTCCCAAAAAAGTGTAAAAAACTAAGCTTCCTTCCAAGCACATCAAGCTCTTGCACAATTCAGTGCGTTGCCTTCCTGGCCTTTTTTACACTTATTCTTTGGGAGTATGATGTAATTATAAATGTGTACCAGATTAGACCACGTGGCAATCTTTATCTTGTATGGTGTAACAGTTTTCGGATAATATCTGATCCGGAACTGAGGGATCTACGGCAGTTACCCTGAAAGGAATACTTATTTGTGGGACCACCGATATCCGGCAACTCTTTTGTGGAATGTGGTTTCTACTTTGGATGAAAGAGGTTCTGTGTGTTAACTGAACACCATTCAGACAGAATGTACAAACATATAAGCTATTTGTTGTAGACTTGATTCCGGAGTTTGTGGGACAGACCATCACCAGAGAGGCTGGCAGCTTACTATTGGTTTTAACTGGTAGCATACTAGTTGATGTCTTTGTGTGACAAACATGACTCTTCTCTGCTCATTTTTACATTACATTGGAGATTTTTTTTTTAACGGAAAAAAGGTTTCACATAAATGTGGGAATTCTAAATCTGGTATCCTTTTCCTAAGCCAAGGAAGGGCTCCTGAGGTTCGTTACTCCTTATGCACCTGAAGCCTGAAAGGCACTGTTGACCCCGGAGCACTTGCAGGTCATTAGCATACTTTTACTTTTTTTTTTTTTAAGAAAAAGAAAAACATAAAAATCTGTTCCAAGACCTGAACCTTCACAAGGGTGCGAAGAGGATTCAGTCAGTGATCCTGCTTTATAAGGATGAATCAGATAGTAGATCACAAATTCCCAATTCTTATTTACTGTGCTATAGAAAACAGGTCTAAGGAGTCTCCAGTAAGCCCTGACTTATAGCAGACATGACAACAGGAGGAGGGATGCAAAGGTAATCACTGGTGAAAGGAACAAGGGTTCACTTAATTTTAGTTTTCAGTGGTAGGATCACATTCATAAAGTGTTACTGTTTGTAGCATAGGTATTAAAGGAAACCTACCATTTGTTTTTATGCATTGTGAACCAAACATAACTTAAGAATGCTATAGCTACACTGATACAGAAACATATCTTGCTCAAAAAACAATTATAAAATTTAGGACCTTGGACACATTACTTCCACATACACAGGAGCTGCCTGAACTGTCCAGACAGGACTAATCAACCTGAGCAGCATGTCTCATACACAACAGCTGTAAGCGCATCCTATTCACTGTGCAGAGTTGTCACCTGCAGTTTATTGGATTTACCAGCACATGGTAAAACTTGCCTGACAGGTTAAGAGAAAAAAAAAAAAAAAAAAGGCTCAGCGTATACATTAATCGGACATGTAACGCAAAGTGAAATCAGCCTTCTTTTCAGAAAAGCATCTCAGCTAAACACCACAAATCCGATATTCAGTAGAATAAACAAGCAACTACTTACCGTAGCGGCAGCAGAATGCAATAGCGTACAAATACACCCAACACCCAAATAAGAGTCACACGGTGACTGAGATATTGGAAGTTGTAGTTTGTCCTTGTCAGCAGGTTCCACGATATGAGCTCTTCTGAGGAGAACCTTTGGGTTACTTCATCTTCTACAATCGCTTCAAAGCCTTTTTTGGAGAAGTAAAACACGTCTGACAACTCAAAATCACCACTCTGTAAGCACTGGCTCCTGCTCTGCCTCAGGCCCACAATCTCTTCCTCCATCGGCGACTGATCTCTCTGAATTATACCTTTGTAAAACAAAACAAAAAAAAACAATTCTACACTTCTTCATTACTTTGTAATTACAATGACTTACTAGCTATGCTGCAACCATCAGAACAATCACATTTCTGATGGTCATCAGAGCCACCATTGGGACACAAAGAGAGGTACATGAAGCTCAACATTACTTGGCCACCAAGTATCTGACAGTCACTGCTTGTTACATTTATAAAGGTCTCTGAGTAGTCAAAGGGCAACTCAGGTTCCCAGCATTATCACCATTTATTCATAAACCATTATTTATTCTATTTTGCTATAACATGGAGGCAAAAGAGGGAAGGCTGCAGGTTTGGAGGTGGGGGGAAGACTGATGTATTTTGTTAGAGGATGGACAGGAAAGTCTTGGAGAAGGGTTGTGAGAGGTGACAATAAGAAGAGAGGTCTACTGAAAATCAGAGATCAAGTGTAGAAACTTTCGGCATGGTATTTTCTAACATTTCAGATGAATTAAGATACAGAAAGCCAACTAGTATTTCATCCAAACTATCGTTAGGATGAACAAAATAAATGGAATGGTCCTGAGATGCTGCACTAAGATATTGTACACATTGGAGCACAATTACTAAGCTCCTTGCCCCAGTTTTTTCTTTCACGTGCAAACTGCTTGCACACGTATTTAAGAAGTGTCCACACCAGGTATGTGTATTGGCTGCACTATTCTACATGCAATACAAAATTCTGCACGGAAGGGGGCATTCCGTGCCCAATCGATCCCATGTGCCACATTTAACATGCAAAGTCCAACAGAAATGTGTTGCACGCCCCATGTTAAAGGTGCACCAACAAAAATTGGTGCACCCTGTCGGGACAATGTGGAGGGCGCCAGATTAATGTAGTTTGCACTCTTAAGTAAATGTGGGCACAGTCACCAAATACAAAATGATACCTATATGAATGCCAGTGTGCCACGAATATGTTTTGCATTTTCTTTACATTCTTTAAATCTTTCCAAAGATCTTTGTTTATAAATTAGTTCATATAAGGAAAGGGGCAGTGACCTTTGACTTTCTCTGGTGGTACGTCACTGTGTGCTGTATGAAAAGGGGGTTACCACTCGCCACCCTCATCTACTGTGCACTAACAAAAACTTTAGTCATATCTTTTGAACAAATGGATTACAAAAAAAAAATTGAAAAGAGACACAAGAACAATTGCAAGCATTTTGTGCCTGGTGAAAGAACTTATGGAAAACATAAAGCCATTCATATTTACCCAAGAACAAGATGGACCCTAATCACTTGTCTCAATAGGTTATCAGATATATCCTGGTGGTCACTACGGTCCCATGTAGCATCGCCCAGTGAAAGACCAACAACCCATGCAATATATATATGGTTGCAATGATTTTTAATTTAAAATTATACAAATAAATGTACAGTATTTGCAAATAATGGAAATTTACATGGCTGTGGGCTTTACCTGTGTTGCGACCCCATCTCTGATCTGCAGTAGATTTCAGTTGAGCATGGAAAATGGACACTGCTACCCAAGAAGCAGTCCTAAAAGCTGGATTCAAGTGTGAAATCTAGACAAAGTGGGTCTGAACATTTACAAAATCCTTGGTCATGGCAGAGAGAGGTGTTTTGTGTGCGCTCCTCCTTAGTGCCTACCAAAAGTGGCCAAAGGAACGCCAACAAGAATGGACAGTGCTTTGCCGCTTGCAATCGGCACATGATTAAATTGTGCTGCCGTTTGGTGACAGGTACCACAGGAGACCACAGGAGTCTTATGTTTGTGTCAGCAGTTTACTAAGTGCAAAAGAGGTGGCCTTTAGCGGGCAAACAAAGGTTTTGGGTTTTTTTTAACTTTTTTTCAACTAGACACAAGTTGACCTTGAATTGGTGCCTTATTTAAACATGGAACACAGCAGACGCCCTTGATGCATGTAAAACTTTAAAGAATGTCATACTTAATTCTGAATTCTGTGTCTACCAGATCGTTTTTTTACCTTATGTGACAACTTTGCTGTAGTACCATGTTCTGCTGCACCCTAAACCAGGTTTTTGGTTGTCTGCCAAATGCAGCAAGCTATTGTTCTTTTCATACCAGACACTCTAACATTCATTCTCCCACATACTGAATTTCAATTTGTTTAGGGCTAAGGGAAACTGCTGTGTGTGTGTGTATTTGTGTAGGCCAAACATACCCTTCTGTTTAACATCCAGAAAGCTGGCACAATCTACTTCATAAAATACAATGCTGTTTTACCTGTTGAAGTATGAAACACTCTCACTAAAAACTATAATACATGTTGCTACTAAAGAATGAAAATTCCAAAGGCTATGAACAGCAACAGAGGAAACAGTAGAAACAAAAACTCACAACACACCTGTCATAACATGCATAACATTACCAGCAGAAATATGCATCTAACCCATCCCTATATTTAGTAAGCATTACTATGTGGAAAAAAAATTATAACATAAAATCACGCAAGCAGAAATGTTAATATTAAAAAAAAATCATAAAAAAGTAATAAAAACAGCAAATCGTTATAATAGCCCCCACCCCCCCCCCCACCCTCCCGTGTTACGTAACATGTTGTAAACTTTACTAAAAAAGGTAACTCCCCACAAGGAGTACACTGCACTTGTGTGACTGGATTACAGGATCATGAAGTATTAGTGGCATTCTAGTAATATCGATGACAAATCCTTAACCTTGGGGACTTATTCTGGCTATTCTCCCAACCATGAAGTATCACGGATGAATCTCACGGCCAGATTGTCTTCAGATCCGTGCAGTGCGAAATTCTCCAACCGGTGGCTCCCCTAAAAATACCAAGTCACTTACAGTATGAAAGTCTCCGTGGATAACAACACTGGCGCTGCCTAAATAAATATACCCTCAAACACCAACTGACGGCAACGCTCCCCCAAGTATAAAAACACCATCCCTTCCTATATAAGTTGTTATGAAATGATACGCATACACAGCACCAATCCAATATACAACACCCCCAATTTATTATACAGACCCCTAACATTTATTTAATGATGCCAAAGTAATCTATGGTATCCTATAACTAATATATCCCACCCTGTTATGTTACATTGATTTTACATACATGGCAACCTGACCAATGTGAATATATAGCACCCCCTAATTTACAGCCCACCCCAGCTTAGTAATATACTGTATCCGTATACAGCCCAGCTAGAGTATACTGCATCCGTTATAGCGATAGAGCCCCCCCCAGCCTAGTTACTTTCTATAATACGTATCCCATATACAGCCCCCAACCCAGCCAGTAAATACTGGGATACCATATACAGCCCCCCAGCTTAGTAATATATGTACCAAATATACAGCCCCCCAGTTACGGACGCAAAGATTGAGGTAGCCATTAGAACAGGACAATAGAGTAGGTAATATACGGTAGCACAGAGACAAAAACAATCAGGTGGGCTCTTCTTCCAAAAGAAGCTGAGTATTAATATGTAATGATTAAAATATACAAGCCCTCCTCCAGCTTAGAGTACGTAATATTACTGCTAGCCATATACCGCCCCTGTTTGTAATTATACTGTTATTCCACATTTCCAGGCCATTGCAAGCTTAGTAATATGACGGTCCTGTACAGCCCCCCCCCCCAGCAGAACCCCCCCCAGCAGGAATCTTGGGGGACCAACAATAGTAAAATATGAGACATATAGAGCTACCGAGACAGAGAGAGGACAGGAGACAGACAGAGAGACAGAAGAGAGCGCAGAACAGAGAGACAAGACGAGAGAGAGACAGGGGAAGAGCAAGAGAGATAACAGAGAGACAGAGATCAGAGACATAGAGACCGACAGAGAAGGAGACAGAGAAGGACAGACAGAAGAGACAGAGACAACAGGACACGAGACAGAGACAGCCAGACAGAGACAGACAAGAGACGAGAGACAGAGAGAGACTTTGAGAGCGACAGATGGAACAAGGCAAGACAGAGAGAGACAGACAAGAGAGACAGAGAGAGTAGAGGACAAGAGACACAGAGAGAGAGACAGAGTACAGAGCGACAGAGAGATACAGAGAGAGACAAGGGGTGAGAGCGATGACAAGAGAGAGGAGACACAGGACCGAGACAGGAGACATACAGAGACAGAGAGATAGGAGACATAGAGAGAGAACAGTATGATAGACGTAGGACACCAGGAGAGGGAGAGAGAAAACAGAAGAACAAAGAGGGAGGAGATGAGGAGACAAAGAAGACCAAGAGAGACTAAGGAGTGAGAGAGAGGACACAGAGAGCGAGAGAGCACAGAGAGAGAGAGATAACACACGAAGAGAGAGAGACACAGAGAGAGAGCGATAGAGAGAAACACAGAGAAAACGCATACGACGAGATAGGGAGGGAGAGAGAGAGAGACACAGAAGCAGGAAAGACAGAGATGACAGACAGAAGAAAGACAGAGAGACAGACAGGAGAAGACAAGCTGAGAGACAACAGAGAGATCAGACAGAGCGAACAGACAGCGAGACAGCAGAGAGAGACAGGAGAATAGAGACACAGGAGGACCAGAAGGGAAGAGATAGAGACACAGAGAGACAGAGAGAAGAGGAGAGACACAGAGAGACAGAGGAGAGAGAGAGGCCACGGAGAGACAGAGTAGGAGAGAGACGACACGAGTAGAGAGAGAGACAAACAAGAAGACACAAGAGAGAGAGAACCAGAAGGGGAGGAACAGAGAGAGAGAGACACAGAGAGACAGAGACACAGAGAGAGCGGATACACAGAAATGAGAAGGACACAGATGAGAGCGAGACACAAGTAGCTAGAGAGACACAGAGAGAAGAGGAGACACAGAGAGCAGAGAGAGAGCAGAGAGAGAGACAGACACAGCATGAGAGGACACGACAGAGAGAAGACTATGAGAGACACAGCGAGTGTACTAGACAGAGAGACGACAAGAGAGACAGGACAGAGAGAAAGAGAGAGAGAGACAGGAAGAGAGACAGATAAAGACAGAGAGAGACAGAGAAGAGGAGAGACGCAGAGAGGCGTGGGAGAAAGATGAGAGAAAGAGAGGACAGAGAGAGGGAGACTGAGACAGAGAGAGAGAGAGACAGAGATGAGAGAGATAAGCAGAGATGCGAGGATCGGAGACAAGGACGAGAGAGACAGGGAGAAAGAGAGGATGACAGAGAGCCAGAGATCGCGACAGAGACAGGAAAGACAGCGACAGAGAGAGAAGGAGAGAGCGCTGAGAGAGAGAGGAGAGAGAGACACACAGGAGATGGAGACACAACAGAGAGAGATCGAGAGAGATAAAACAAACATAAGGAATCTACAATAGATCAGGATTGAGACAGACACCTAAGAAAGATAGAGAACAGATTATAGATAGAGGATAGAGACACAGAGGACAAAGATAGAGACAAAGAGAGATTACAGGCAGAAATAGACACATAGATTAACATAATTACATTGAAAACATATATATATACATATATACATATCAGGAGGGGGCCCCCTTAAGGACACGCCGACCCTTACAGAAAACCCATAGTTACAGACGGAGACCCAGCACTCTTACTGATCCATCAGTGAACATCGTGTGAAGCTATATGGAGTTGCTTTACGAGAGTCCCCTCGCCAGAACGCAGAGCGATACAGTCTGTACTATATCTGCCATTCTTGCTTAAGGATGGAATCAGTCTGTAGTAATGAAGCTTATTTGTATAATTCTTGGTCCAATACATCCCAAAATAAAATTTTTGTATACTCTCCAATTGCACTGGGGCAAAAGAAACGATAAATTACCTCTAGGAATGCATTCCAGTCTAACAAAGATACAGACTTTTCGATTCCGAGTATGTTTCTATCCATACAAAGTTCAACTGACTACATGAGATACAAACACCTCCACACTATCTTGTAAGGTGTAACCACGGGGAGCCTTCTATCCGTATCCATAAGCATATAATAGTACTCTAGGCGAGATATTATTACAATATAACATAAATTTAATATATAATATCACCACCCACCGAGGAATTGGTGTAAGGATAAGAATAATCTGGGTCGTCATAATACACATATATCACACCCCGCACAGTAGGTTATAAAAATTTTCTGTGCCGCCATATTCATAATATATAGGAGCACACCCCACCCCAGTTTTTTTCATTTAAGATGATACTTCTGGCCCCAATATGAATTACCATGTTAAACCCCCTTCCCCACGTTTAAATGGAATCTGCGTGGCGACGGAGCCACATTTTTTAACCCACACAGAGATAGAGTATATACGCTGGCGACCGCCAGAGTATGACAAACAGGCTCGGCCCCCACCACAAAATATGGATAATCAAGCACCCCACCCCCCCTCCCTCCCAGTATAAAACAATTCTGGCCCCATATAAATATATACAGTACCCCCCCCCCAGTGTTTAAAACAATTCTGGGCCCACTAAAATATATTACAGTACCCCCCCCCCCCCACCCAGTATAAAACCAATTCTGGCCCTAAAGAACAGATATAACATAGTGACCTGCAAAAAAAAACTAATTCTGGTCTGGCCTAAAAGCCCCTAAATATAGCAGTACCACACCCTACCCCCCCCCCCTCACCGTGTAAAACAATTCTGGCCATGTAATGGATACAACCCCCACACACACACAGTATAAACAATTAGGCCACATATAATTAACAGTCACCCCCCCCCCCAGCCCCCACGGATGATAGCGACACCTCCCCAACTCCCCCTTATTAGCCACATAAAATAAATGACAGTACAGGAAAAATAATAAAATCATACTTACCTGCAGACAGCTGCTCCCTAAGCGTGCGGAAAGGCGGTGCGTCGCTCCGCATATAAATCGCGCCTGTGTCTTAAAGAGACAGGCGCGATTTATTTAGCGCCCGAATCGCCCACTTTAGAGCGGCGAATTTCGCCGCCCTTTACAGGGATCCGCATTCTGCCGCCTGAGGCGAGATTTTCATCTCGCCTCATGGCAGATGCGGCCCTGTGAAGAGGGCTCACGGGCCGAGTCCTCTTCATACAAGGGTGGGGGTTGTTGCATATTGCAGCAAACCCCCACCGTCAATAACCGGGGTTGTGCTTGCACGGATCACGGCTATTAACTCCTCCATTTAAAAGACGGCAGTGTGTGGGCGCCACCGAACGTCATCAGGGGAAGGCGTTCGGTTTCCATGACAGCCTTGGGTCTTCGTCAGACCCGAGGATGCATGGTTACTGCAGATTCGTTACAATGAGCCAGTGGCTCATTGTAACGTATACTGTGCAGAAATGCCATATACTGCAATATAGTTGTAATGTACCCTAGAGGGTCTAAAAAAAACTGTAAAAAAAAAAAAAAAAAATGTTAAACACCTAAAAGTTCAAATCACCCCCCGTTCCCTAGAACTGACATAAAACATAATAAACAGTAAAAGTCACAGACACAATAGGTATCGCCGCGTCCCAAAAACTATCAAAATATAAAAACGGTTATCGCGGGCGGTGAACCCCATAACGGAAAATGGTGCCCAAATGTCCAAAGTGCGACTTTTACACTATTTTACTTCACATTAAAAAAAGGAATAAAAAGTGACCAAAATGTTGCACAGTCCTCAAAATGATAGCAATGAAAACATCGGCTCATTTCGCAAAAAATTACTTCTAACATTTCTGTACCCCAAAGTATGAAAAAGTTATTAGCGTCAGAAGATGGCAAAGTTTTTATTTCTTTTTTTGTACACATTCGTTAAATTTTTGAAAATGTATTAAAAAACAATAAAACCTATATAAATTTAGTATCACCGCGATCGTACCAAACCAAAGAATAAAGTAGAGATGTTATTTGGAGCACAGAGTGAAAGACGTAAAAACTGAGCCCACGTGACGTGAACTTAATTTTTTCCCACATTTGGAATTTTTTTTCCAGCTTACCAATACACGGCATGGAATAATAAATAATGTGACGAAGAAGTAAAGTATGTTATAAAATAAGCACTCACACAGCTCTGTACATGAAAGAAGAGAGAAAAAATGAAGAAAAAGTTATGGATTTTTGAAAGGGGGAGAGCAAGAAAATGAGGCGAAAAAAACTTTGTCCTAAAGTGTAAGGCTAATTCAACCACACACGTGCCCGACGTACCGTAGCACGGTGGGCACACGTCAGCGCTCCGACCCCCCACCCCTCTCCATAGCGATGTATGGTGCACGACATGTCCCATCTTTCTCCTGGGTACGGAACGGTGCCGCACCGTACTGCCCCATACTGCGCCGTGCGCCCATTGCCGGCGCCCATATATACGTCCCCCAATGGCCGTCTGAATGCAGCCTAACATTGAGTTTTGTAATTGCCATTGCGGCTTTCTAATTATGATGAAGAGGTTTTTGCTAAATAATGTATACATACATATACACACACATAAACAAATATATAATAGATACATACACATTTATACATACATAAATACTTTACACCCACACATAATATATATGAGAAACTTTAAATGTTGATCTATGAGGATTACATTATTTCTGATAACAACCAAGGCAATCATACATTGTTCTCTAATGTTGTTCTCCAGTCTATGTGCATTAGTTTCCTTGCTATCCTCACCATTTTAACCTGGCTCTGAACTAGTGATGTGTTTGCGAACGGGTTGGCTCCCTGCAGTGAGCCAATTGCTCACTTAAACAGGTTTAGCAAGTTAAAAAATTAATTAAAAGTGGTGTGGAGTGGGGTGACTGACTGGACTGAGGCTTCTTATTATATATTTAATAGAGAGCTATTCAGGAACCAGTATTAATGATCCAACTTACTAATAAGAGCCGGACCTCCCATCACTACTCTGCAATAGCTTTGTCTCGTCATTCTTATTTCTCCAGTGATTCTGTAGAATTGTTTAGAGATATGGTTTCACAGAAGAGAGGTGCTGCTGCTCCCTGCTCACACAGGAAGGAGAAGGGGAGGTCATGTGACAGTGCTCTGTGTGTCTAGCCGATGGAGTTCAGTGCTGAGGAAGATTTTTGACAAGTAGCTTCAGAACTGAAAATGCCATAACTCTGGAAAGAAAAAGGGCAGGAAACACAATATGGGCATTGTTCTACACTCACCGGCCACTTTATTAGGTACACCATGCTAGTAACTGGTTGGACCCCCTTTGTCCTTCAGAACTGCCTCAATTCTCGTGGCATAGATTCAACAAGGTGCTGGAGCATTCCTCAGAGATTTTGGTCCATATTGACATGATGGCATCACACAGTTGCCGCAGATTTGTCGGCGCACATCCATGATGCGAATCTCCCGTTCCACCACATCCCAAAGATGCTCTATTGGATTAGATCTGGTGACTTGGAGGCCATTTGAGTACAGTGAAATCATTGTCATGTTCAAGAAACCAGTCTGAGATGATTTCAGCTTTATGACATGGCGCATTATCCTGTGAAAGTAGCCAAGATGTGGGTACATTGTGGTCATAAAGGGATGGACATGATAGCCAAACAATACTCAGGTAGGCTGTGGCGTTGTGCAACAATGCTCAATTGGTACCAAGGGGCCCAAAGAGTGCCAAGAAAATATTCTCCCACACCATGACACCACCACCACCACAACACCTGAACCGTTGATACAAGGCAGGAGGATCCATGCTTTCATGTTGTTGATGCCAAATTTGACCCTACCATCCAAATGTCGCAGGCAGAATTCGAGACTCATCAGACCAGGCAACGTTTTTCCAATCTTACTGTCCAATTTCGATGAGCTTGTGCAAATTGTAGCTCAGTCTCGTTTCTGTTTCTAGCTGAAAGGAGTGGCAACCGGTGTGGGTCTTCGCTGCTGTAGCCACTCTGCCTCAAGGTCAACGTATGTGGCATTCAGAGTGCTCTTCTGCCTACCTTGGTTGTAACAAGGTGGCGATTTGAGACACTGTTGCCTTTCTATCAGCTCGAACCCGGTCTGCCCATTTCCTCTGACCTCTGGCATCAACAAGGCATTTCGCCCACAGAACTGCCGCTCACGGATGTTTTTATTTTTGGACCACTCTCTGTAAACCCTAGAGAGGTTGTGCGTGAAAAATCCCAGAAGATCAGCAGTTCCTTTCTGAAATACTCAGACCAGCCCTCTGGCACCAACAACCATGCCACATTTAAAAGGCACTCAATCACCTTTCTTTTCCCATACTGATGCTGGTTTGAACGCAGAGATGATTGTCTTGACCATGTCTACATGCCTAAATGCACTGAGTTGCCGCCATGTGAGTGGCTGACTGATTAGAAATTAAGTGATAACGAGCAGTTGGACAGGTGTACCTAATAAAGTGGCCGGTGAGTGTATTTGTTTTAAAATGAGGAATCACATATGACAATTAGGTAAAAAATCATCATAACTTCACAGTTACGCTTTAAGATAAAATATCTGAATACAGCCTAGATGACTTCAGGAACCTAAAATATGTAGAAATCGTCCCTACTAAAGATCTTTTCACAAAAAAAAACTAACTGCTTCTCAGAACAAGTGTCCCCATGGTTGATGCACATACTTTTTTATGAGGTGTGCTACCAACAACAATCATTTTTGGACCAGCACAAAAGTTCATGAGCTGATCACATGGCCTTTTACCAACAATCCTGTAAACATGAATTGGCCAGATTATTGTGCAATTACTACCTGCTAATATTTTCCCCACTAGGGAAAATATCTCTACATTATAGTAATTGCACCATTAAAAAGGAACAGTGTTGGAAGTGTTCTCCTTTCACTTATATTAACTACGGTAAGTCAGTTTGTTCTTTATGGATTTTTTCATACTGTGTATGTGAACCCTTTTTTGAACAGTACACATTACAGACTTCTGTTGGTATTCAGATGCTCAGTTGTGACGTCATGCCAACAGCACGTGCCCACTATAACCAATAGCTACAACCAATGCCGGCACAGAACGTCAAGGTTGAGCACCAACAGAGAGAAGCTTACAAATCTGCATTAGATTAGACTTTGACCTTTGTATTCACATTCACCAGAAGCGGAGATGCAATATAACCTTACATAGATAACATCCTGTATATAAGGGACATATGATGTTATACCACACATAACATTAAATGACACAAACAAGTAACTTCCAAGCACTTTCTATTAATTGCGACAGAATAGTCTTGGATACTTTTTGATGTGCCCAGTAATTCAGAGCATTTCTGCACTCACCATATAATGTTCTAATCATATAAAAACTGGTGCTATAGTAAATTAACCCCTTAAGGACCAGGCCCTTTTTCGTTTTTATTTTTCACTCCTTCAAAAATCTATAACTTTTTTATTTTTCCATATAAAGAGCTGTGTTATGGGCTTATTTTCTGCATAACATATGCACTTCATAGTGATGGTATAAATATCCATGCCGTGTAGTGGGGCGAAGCGGGAAAAAAATTCAAATAAAACACATTTGCGCCATTTCTTGTGGGGCTTGGTTTTACAGCTTCACGGTGGCGCCCCCGAATGACAAAGTCAATTCATTCTTGGGTCAATACGATCACAGGGATACCAAATTGTATAGGGTTTTATAATTGTTTTCAACATTTACAAAAATTAAAAAAATTCTTCATTTTGCTCGTGGTCTTCTTTGCACTATAACTTTTTCAATTTAGTGTACGGAGCTGGTGGTGGTCATTTTTGCGACATTCTGATGAACAGTTTTCATGCTTCTATTTTGAGGAACTGTGCGACCTTTGATTACTTTTATAGAATTTTTCAAATGGCAAAAATTGCCATTGCGACTCCGGGGCTATTTTTCCGTTACGAAGTTAAACGCAGTGAAAAAACCGTTTATTATATTTTGATAGATCAGGCATTTTGACACAGTGATACCTAAGTGTGTATGATTTTTATGTTGATTATATTTAATGAGTTATGGAAAGGGGAGATAGGGTTGAGATTTGATTTTTATGGTTTTTTTAATTTTTTGTTAATATTTTTTTTTACTATTTTTCAGACTCTTTAGGGTACTTTAACCCTAGGTTGTCTGTTTGATCCTACCATATACTGCCATGCTACAGTATGGTAGTATATGGGGATTTTGCACACCATCTATTATAATGTGCAAATCGCACATTGTAATAGATAGCCTAAAACATGATAACCTCGGATCTTTGTGTGACCTGAGGCTGTCATGACAACGGATCGCCGCTCCCCGGTGACGTCACGGGGAGCAACGATCGGAGCCAAGATGGCGGCGACCACGCCCCGCCGGCAGCTTTGCAGGCGGCGATCAAAGGGTTAACACCCGCGATCGGTGCTAGCGACGGGCGTTTGCTTCATTATGAAGCAAACACCCGGTGAGTATGAAGAGGACTCAGCCCGTGAGCCCTCTTCATACTCCCCCATGCGCAGCAAGAAGTAAGGGTACGTCTTATTGCGCTATGGGGTTAAATACACTCATAATAAAGGGTAGTCCCTCATATCCAAAATACCCTCATACCCAAAGAGCAAATTAGAAACTGTAAGTGAGAACCTAGTCCATATATATCTTACCATTGGATGCAGCCATGCGAAGTTTTTTTTGTTCTTCAAAACCTTTTTGAATTCTTAAAGTGGCCCACTAGAAGGAAATAGACATATCATAGTCAGGAACGTTAGTCCTTCCCATTATAAAACCACTTGAAAAGTAAGGAAACATTAGTAAAATCAGTTATTAAGAATGTTACTAAGATTAAGGCCGCATACACACTACCCTATGGAGGACCTATGTACAACTGGAAGCTTGTGGCCGTACACATGTCCCCCATAGAAGGCAATGGCCGCACGGAGAGATGTAGTGCCATACACGTGCGGCACCATACCGCTCCGTACACGGGGAATAGATAGCACATGATTTATCTTTCCCCATGTTTGCGGCCTGTACGTCGTACATTTCTATGGAGAACGGAGGGGTCACCCGGCAGGCATACGTTTTGTAAATTTAGCCTAAATGTTGATCTCTTGCCGATCTGTTCCAACTTTGGCTGGGTATTTGAGATGGGGTTGTGGATTTACCAATAGGACAAGTGCCTCCAAAGTGCTGTATGTTGAAGGGAACCTGTCATCAGGAGCTCTTTTTCTGGCTCCCCCATGTCCTCATAGAGAATAGTGTGCACATTGCCAAAGAGTTTTTATATTCAAACTGGCTTTTTCCGATTAAAAGAAAAGTTAGGTGAAAGTTTGCCTTTCTCTCTGCAATGTAGTGTCCCATGAGAGTCGTCAGTGACAATCGGTTTACCTCACTCTCCGTCATTCGTCTATTTTAAATGAAAAAAAAAAAAAACGCCCATATCTCTTCTATTTGAAATAGACGCATGACGGAGCAGTGCAGGAGAAACCTCTCCTCACTGGCCACTCCCAGGGGACACTGCGCTGCAGAGAGAAAGGTAAACCTTCATCTACCTTTTCTTTTTAGCGGAAAAAGCCAGTTTTATTATAAAAACACTTTGGCAATGTGCACATTATTCTCTATGGGGACAGGGGGGGGGGGAGCCAAAAAAAAAGGTTTTTTTTCATGCCCATCATCATCATTGGGAAAAAAAAAACAGCAAACAAATGTCTTCGGTTTTTATTTTTTTGGCCCCATAGACTTCTATTGTCAGAAAAAAAAATATAGGACATGCTATAAAGTTTTTTTCAAAGTATAAGTGGAAAGAAAGCAAACTTGAAAAAGCACATGTAATGCAACATTGAAAGCCATTGAAAGCCAGGAAGAGAAAAAAACCTGATGTGTGAAAATGCCCTTATGCCAAGTTAATGCAAATATTAACAATAATGTAATTGGGCAAATCACCTTTCCTCAGTTGTTGTAATGCATTTCAAAACGCAATAAAAACGCAACCAAAAGGCAACATGTAACGCGTGTTACACACATGTGGCTTTGCGTATGTTGCGCAGAAACGCATACGTCAAGATGCGCGTGTCAAAAGACATGCGCTTTCAAATGTTTCTGGGCGTTTAACAACTTTGAAAGAGGTTTTCTTCATTGCCGTTTCACCGCAACCAAAACACCACTTTTGAAAGAACCCTCAGGGTGCCTTCACAAATTCATTTTTTCAGATGCAGTAGTGGAGTGAAAAAAAGAGGAGTTCCTATAAATTATATGTTCTCACCCATTATCATCCACACTTTTGGCTTCAAAAACTGCATCAGAAACACTGAACACGTGAACGCAACTTAAAAGAAATCAACCACAAAGGTTAGAAATACACACTGGGAGCGTAGGAGAGGGAGGTGAATATAATCCTCTCGCTTGACGTCAACTCCGCTCCCAGCATGGAGTTGTGCAAAATTAGCAGCCCAGAGTGCTGGACATCTTGTCCCCATGCTCCGGGCTGCTTTTTACAACTCTCTTTTCTAGGTGAACCCGGCATGTCAAGGCTAGAGCCTTTAACGCTATATGTGTTAGTGTCCTATCCATTTTTAACTGATAGCACACTGAAAGATTTATTTTAGTAGATCCCAAGCACATGATCCATGTTTGATTGGTTGGTTATAGAAGGAAATTTTAAAAAAACTTACTACCTCTCTTTGTGGTTCAGTCTTTCCCATAAAAGTTCATACAGGTCCATGGAAACTTGAAAAATATGGATGCCAAAGAGCTGTCATCAGCTTTGTAGATGGGTTTTATAGAGAACACAATCATGTGACCCTTCAAGTGGTTGGGACAAGCTAGTGCCATCATTTCCAAGCCTTACATTTTTTTGAAGAAGAAGAAGAGCAAAAGTGGATGATGCGTAGACTGCTTTTGCAGGCATAGTGCTCGGCAATGGGTTGATGCACATCTATTGTTTATATGCAATAAACAGCAGACACAGGTAGCCTTAGGGTGCGGTCACATGTTCCGCTAGCGCTGCGTTTGGGTGGGCATGCTTTTCTATGGAAACTCAAGCGATAGGTAACCAGAACCCAGTGTCTTGCATTGTTTTAATGCAAGACGCTAGGTTCTGGTTACCAATTGCATGCATTTCCATAGAAACACATAAGCGATCGGGCCGAGGCCCGTCTCCATGCTTTTACTAACACAACGCTAGCGGTACATGTAACAGCACCCTTAAGCCCATTGACCCTGAGCGAGTTTAGTCTGGACTGGACGTATAATCACTAGACTGAAGAATTCATTTCAGTGATTCTAGATTCAGTTGATAAATATCGCAAGTGCACAAAAGTTTTTCAAACCAAACTAATGAATGAGCATCTGCCATTAGACCACATTTGTAAGTATTCTCCAAACTGAATACTCCCTGCAACATAATGATATATCATGCCATGTAGCTGCCTCCTCACAAGTCTACAGTCCTGTCCTAAAACAGGATTACAATGCAGAGCATTTTTTTTGTGAGGTAGCAGGGACTCCATGGACATGATGCCAGGAGTCCGGTCCCATGAAGCAATAAGCGTGAAAAATAAGCTGTCATACAGTCCGGATTTTAGATATTGAAAACCCTTGTGATAAGGGGAGAACACTACAAGTTATGGTCATCACTAAATAACAGTGTAGACAGATCTTTAAAGGGACTGTCACATAGGCAGTTTTGGTCAGATTTTTACAGTTCTATTTATTTTTTACATTTGATTCTTTAAAGATTGCATTAAAATGTTATTCCCTTTAGACAGATCGCTTCACCCTAATCATCCACCTGTTCCACCTCGGAGCCAATTCCACGGGGTCAGAAGCCAGGGCTCCAGGCAGAGAAGTTACAACATATCTGTGAAGTCTGGGGCTGTGTTGCAATGAGTATTAAAAGCTGATGAGAACAAACAGTCTGCTTACCTCCAGCATTTTCACCAGGATCTTCATGTAGACCTGGGAAATGCCCAGAGACATGCCAAACATGGAGGGCAGCATGATGAAGGCGATGATGAAGAGGAGCCATACTGAGAACACGTTGTATGCCAGGCTTCGGAAGTCTTCCATGGCTCAGCTGAGCTGTCATCTGTCTCCCGTCCTGTGCAGGAAGCGCTGAGCTCCAGGGGAGGACGGCTCCGACTTCCTAGACTCCCCAGTCACACCCCGGCTCCTCCTCCCTCCCTGTCGGACATAGTACAAGCCGGGGCCGCGCTCTTTGCCCTGACCGCAAGGTGAATCATTCACTTCACAGAGCAGCATAGGGCAGAATTCCCACATAGCAGAGAGCTAGAGATGCGTTATTACTGAGAGGGGGCTGAACAATACATTTGTAAACATGTATATACAGCATAGTTTCACCAAAATAAATACGTCCTCTGTACAATAGATGTCAGGGAAGTTTCTCCCACAACCATAGACAAAATCTCGAAAATAAGGCGAGATTAACTACTTTTTTTTGGTAAAAACTATCAATTTTTTATTTAAAAAATTCATAAAAACAACAAATTTCAGTGCATTACAAAGATAAAAATGGTCCCAAGATTAGATAGGGATAGGAACTTTACAACAATAAGGTCTAAGATGTTAAGTTTGTCTCTTTAAATCTTCTATGTTCCCACTACTGAATCACTCAATATCTATCTCTATGTCCAAGTAATTCTTATCAGTATATATACCAAGTTATTGTTCAGGGGAACATATTATATATAATGTGGCAGGGGCATTGGACCCAGGACTTTATACTGTGTTCCCATAACTTTATAATGACCCCTTCCCAATTATGGCCGCCATACATGCTAGAATACTCTGCCCAATGTATGTCCCCCACTGTGGCCCACAATTTCTAATACACCTACTCATGTGGTCCCCTTGGTTCTAGATGCACCACCTTTAGTGGCCGCGTTCACATGCAGGGTTTGTGTTGCGTTTGGAAACACAACATAAGTGCTGCCAGCGAAGCGCTGGTCCGATCGCAGATTCTTTTCTATATAAAAACACTTGCGATTGGGAAAACCCCTCCATCACTACATATACGTTTCCAAACGCAACACAAACATTGTGAATGCGACCTGACACATAAAATGGCCCCTTGTTGTGGCTTCCACACTTTACATTGGTCCCCACTCACTATGGCTGCACACAGTATAAACTCACCGGCCACTTTATTAGGTACACCATGCTAGTAACGGGTTGGACCCCCTTTTGCCTTCAGAACTGCCTCAATTCTTCGTGGCATAGATTCAACAAGGTGCTGGAAGCATTCCTCAGAGATTTTGGTCCATATTGACATGATGGCATCACACAGTTGCCGCAGATTTGTCGGCTGCACATCCATGATGCGAATCTCCCGTTCCACCACATCCCAAAGATGCTCTATTGGATTGAGATCTGGTGACTGTGGAGGCCATTTGAGTACAGTGAACTCATTGTCTGAGATGATTCCAGCTTTATGACATGGCGCATTATCCTGCTGAAAGTAGCCATCAGATGTTGGGTACATTGTGGTCATAAAGGGATGGACATGGTCAGCAACAATACTCAGGTAGGCTGTGGCGTTGCAACGATGCTCAATTGGTACCAAGGGGCCCAAAGGGTGCCAAGAAAAATATTCCCCACACCATGACACTACCACCACCAGCCTGAACCGTTGATACAAGGCAGGATGGATCCATGCTTTCATGTTGTTGACGCCAAATTCTGACCCTACCATCCGAATGTCGCAGCAGAAATCGAGACTCATCAGACCAGGCAACGTTTTCCAATCTTCTCTGTCCAATTTCGATGACTTGTGCAAATTGTAGCCTCAGTTTCCTGTTCTTAGCTGAAAGGAGTGACACCCGTGTGGTCTTCTGCTGCTGTAGCCCATCTGCCTCAAGGTTCGACGTACAGTGCGTTGAGAGATGCTCTTCTGCCTACCTTGGTTGTAACGGGTGGCGATTTAGTCACTGTGCCTTTCTATCAGCTCGAACCAGTCTGCCCTTCTCCTCTGACCTTGGCATCAACAAGGCATTTCCCCCCACAGAACTGCCGCTCACTGGATGATTTTTCTTTTTTCGGACCATTCTCTGTAAACCCTAGAGATGGTTGTGCGTGAAAATCCCAGTAGACAGCCTTTCTGAAATACTCAGACCAGCCCTTCTGGCATCAACAACCATGCCAACGTTTCAAAGGCACTCAATCACCTTCTTTTCCCATACTGATGCTCGGTTTGAACTGCAGGAGATTGTCTTGACCAGGTCCTACATGCCTAAATGCACTGAGTTGCCGCCATGTGATTGGCTGATGAGAAATTAAGTGTATACGAGCAGTGGACAGGTGTACCTAATAAAGTGGCCGGTGAGTGTATATACCTTACAGCATACGATGCCAAACACTATTGAAATGTCTGTTTTAGGCTAACATATTGTAACAGTCAGACAAGAATAGGTCAAATTAAAAAAAAAAAGTATTAGTATTTTGTCACGGTTACACCCGCGATCCTCGGTACGGATTGAGGGTGTACCCGTGCCTGCTGCCCCGGTCCCCGCTCCCCCAGCTCTCACTTACCTCTCCTGGCTCTGCCTGCACTCTTGCCTCCCAGCGTGTGGGCCGACTGCTGTTTGCATGTAGTCGCGTGCTCCTGCCACTGAGGGGGCGCGCGCAGACTTCTCCCAGCTTAAAGGGCCAGCGTCCTCCTTATTGCTCTGGCATTCCTGGCTCAGCTATAATAGCCGGCGACTCCCACATCCTCTGCGCGATCTTCAGTTCATTCTTCTGAGGAGAAGCCTTCTTGAGCGTTTCCAGACGCCTCTGAGTTCCCGTGTTCCGGTTTCCTGTGTCCCGTTGTCCTGCTGTGCCTTCGCCGTGGTCCTGCGGCCTTTCCGTGGTCCTCTCCTGCCTTCCCGTGCCTGCCTGCCTTCCGTGTCCTGCCTGCCTGCTTCCCGTGGTCCTGCCTGCCTGCCTTCCTGTGGTCCTGCCTGCCTGCCTTCCCGTGGTCTGCCTGCCTTCCGTGGTCCTGCCTGCCTGCCCGTGGTCCTGCCTGCCTGCCGTGGTCCTGCCTGCCTGCCTTGTGTCCTGCCTGCCTCTTCCCGTGGTCCTGCCTGCCTTCCTGTGGTCCTGCCTGCCTTCCCGTGGTCCCCGTGTCCCTACCTTGGCTGCCACCGTGGGCCTGTTCGCACCCGTGGAGCGACCTGGTGACTCCCGCCGCAGCAAGACCATCCCGCTTTGCGCGGGCTCTGGCGAGACCAGAGTTCACTTAGACTCCGCTCCTGGGTGCGGCTAAGGTTGTTTATCTCCCGCGGTGGTCCAGGGGTCCACTTACTTAGTCCTAAGGGACTATTCCCCATAGACTGTACATATTTTTTTCATTTAAAAGTAAAGATTCAGACCATAAAAATAATTAAATAAGAATCCTGCTCCCCTCCCCCAGGAAAAAAGTAAAAGTCATGTTGCTTGTGTCTGGACCTAAAGAGGAAAAGGCCCTAGGCCTAAACTAGTTAAATAGGGTTCTAATTATTATTATAAAGGAAAACCAAATGGATTGGTGGTAGGTGCAATATTTATTCACAAAAATTGCTGGAACATGGCGCAGCCTCAATATACTGTTTCTCAGGCAATCACAGTATAAATGACCTTCTTAATAGAGAGGGAACAGAATGTTATAGTGGGACTGGAAGTCAAGTTTGATGAAGTCATGAAATTTCAGTTGATAATGTTACTTCAATTCTGGTAATAACGTTGATTTGAAAAGTAACGTTAATTCCAACAATTTATGTGAAATCTGGTAAATTATATCCAATCTGGTACGTAATGTAAGTATCGTCAAGTCTGATAAGTAACATGAAATTCTATTATGTAACGTCAATTCTGTCAAGTAGGATCAGGTCTTCAGGTCTTCTAAGTAACAATGATCTTGTAAGTAGTGTCAAGTCGATCAGTAATTTATGTCCGGTAAGCAACACACAAGTCTGGTAGTAGTATCAAGACACATAAGTAATGTATTGTAAGTAGCGTCAAGTCAAGCAAGAATTATCATGTCCGATAAGCAACGTCCAGTCTGATAGTAGTGTCAAGATTGATAATTAACATCTTGTCTGGTAAGTAGCTTCAAGTCTGGTAAGTAGCGTCAGGTCTGGTAAGTAGCGTCAGGTCTGGTAAGTATTGTCATGTCCGATAAGCAACGTCCAGTCTGATAGTAGGTAGTGTCAAGACTGATTAACATCTTGTCTGGTAAGTAGCGTCGTCAAGTGAGCGTAGTCTGGTAAGTAGCGTCAAGTCTGGTAAGTAGCTTCAAGCTCTGTAAGTAGCTTCAATTCGGTAAGTAGCTTCAAGTCTGGTGACGTCAGTCTGGTAAGTAGCTTCAAGTCTGGTGACGTCAAGTCTGGTAAGTAGCGTCTGGTAAGTAGCGTCGTGAGTGGTAGGTAGCGTCTGGTAAGTAGATTCAAGTCTGGTGACGTCAAGTCTGGTAAGTAGCGTCTGTTAGTAGCGGTCGTGAGTGGTAGTAGCGTCTGGTAAGTAGCATCAAGTAAAAAAAGTATTGTCATGTCCGATAAGCAACATCCAGTCTAATAGTAGTGTCAAGACTGATAATTAATATCTTGTCTGGTAAGCTACGTTCAATCTGGTAATAACAAGCATCAATGTCTGTCCAGTAGCATGTCAAGTCCTGTATTGTGTCAGTGATAAGTAGCATCAGGTCTGGTACGTAGCAGTCCTGGTGTAGCGTCCAGTCTGGTAAATAACAATGCATCAATGTCATGTCCTAAGCAATGTCAAGTCCTGTATTAGTGTCAGTACTCATAAGTAGGCATCAGTCTGGTACGTAGCGTCCAGTCTGGTAGTAGGCCGTCCAGTCTGGTAAGTCCGTCCAGTCTGGTAAATGACATCATTCTAGTAAAAACGATGTGTCAAGTAATGTTATGTCCATTAAGTAATGTCAAGTTTTGTATTATGCAAGACTGATAAGTAGTGTTAAGCCTGGCAAGTAACATCAAGTTTGATGAGATATGTCAAGGATGGTAAGTAGTGTTTTCTGGTAAGTGACAAACATGTTATGTGTGATCATGTCAAGTAAAAGCTTGCACCAAAGTGCACACTAGCAGAAGTTATCATCTTGACAGCCGATAAAATTATGGAAGTGGTGTGGAGAATAGGACTTGATCATAACGCCCCGTCCCACATCCTTCTAGGTACTTTTCTGGTATATCCTTCTGCCTGGATGCTGAGTTCACATCAGGTTAATTTTTGTTGCCTCATCTGAATAGTTGGTAACTTCTTGGTGAGACCAATCATCAATCTGTTACTTTTGAAATTTAATGTAATTTTTCCTGAAAGATACAATGATGATGTACATTAAAATGAAGAGGATGAAATCTTTAATATGCCAGTACTTATAGATAGGAAGAGAGGTTTTACTTCTCACTGGAGATGGCTACAGCCACTTAATCACAATTGGAGTTTATCTTCTTTTCCAAGTCATGGATCATAATCATGTTAAAGTGTATTTGGTTTGAGACATTCCAGACTAGAAACAGAGATAGAGACTGCATAAGAACACGTAATGTATACCTACCAATATACTGACTGCCAATACAGGGCAAGGTACAGCTATATATACAGCTAATATTATACTTTAATAGTGACCGTGGTATCTATGGGATTCTAACTTAAAAATTTTGTCGCAAGTCATGCACTTACATACACTGGGAGGAAGATGGTGAACTCCAGCAGACCTGATCAGCGAAGCGATACATTCAGCAAATCGGGTGCACAATGTTCTTGAATTATCGTCGGAAAATGCACTTTCGGGATCTCCTCCGGACTGGCTAAGTAAATGTGCCCCATGTCTCACACACAACATAATGTTCACAGCGAAATATAAGACATCAATATTTTTGCCGTGTTACGTTGCTGACCCTCATGCTCTATGGGGAGGGTAGCAGGGCTATAGAGCAGACATTAAAAGATGCTATATACATTAGATGCACAGTACTTGTTACTTACTCCATGGTGACCCTGTGCTCTTTAATGTCCACTGTTTAGCTTGGTTTGGCACCACACAGCACTGAAAAGAAACAAGAAGACCTCTATGGCTGCAGTCGTATATATATACTCAACATTCCTTGGTGATGATCTAACAATGTTAATCCTTTTTTTCATTAAACTTTATTAACCCACCTACAAGCCTTACACTACAGGCCTGATCATTCTGATGTGCTCTGTAACTCAGATAACCCAGTTTTCCTTATCGATCTCTAGATAACCTCCTGTATGTAACATCATCACCATCTAGTGTATAGTTTGGGTATTAACTAGGTGTACTGTAGCTCATTTCAACGAAATGGGGAGATACGCATACCTCCCAATATTTTACGGAATAGAAAGAGGGACAAAATAATTTACCATTAACAATCATTTGCAATCATTAACCACTTAGCACTCAGTGCTGTACTATATGGGCGCTGAGCTATGCCGTTCGGCTCTGCACCGAGCTGAGCCGGTATCGGGAGTTGCACGATGTCAGCGGTAATCTACCGCTGACATCCCCGAGGAACACCTGCGGTCGGAGTGAACTCTGATCGCTGGTGTCTAACCCATTAAATGCGACGGTGAGCGTGACCGCGGCATGTAACTCGACTGACATGTGTCACTTTAAGTGCTCATAACTTTGAAACGCTTTAACATATACAGTTGATTTAGACAGGGGCGTCGCTAGGTCAAAAGATCCGGGTCTCGTGCCCCGGTTCTTTTGCCCGGTGGCCCGGGCATCTTCCTCTCTCTCTTCGCGATCCATGTCCTCAGGACATGTGATGATGTCCCGATCACATGACCTGCAGGGGGAAGCAGTGCACGGAGCTGCAGGAGTGAGGTGAGAGAAGAACATAGGGAGGGCTGTATGGGGCACATTACAGGGGGATCTGTGTGGGCACAATACAGGGGGATCTTGTTGGAGCACATTCAGGGGGATCTGTGTGGGCACATTACAGGGGGCTGTGTGGGGGGCACATTACAAGGAGAATCTGTGTGGGCACATTACAGGGGGATCTGTATGGGGCACATTACAGGGGATCTGTATGGGGCACATTACAGGGGATTGTATAGGCACATTACAGGGGGATCTGTGTGGAAGACATTACTTGAAGACTGTGTGGAAAACTTATTGGGGGCTGTGTGGAAGACATTACTGGGGGCTGTTGTGGAAGACATTACTGGGGGCTGTGTGGAAGACAGTACTGGGGGACATTACTGGATGGACTGTGTGGGGAATTACTGGGGCTGTGTGGAGACATTACCTTGGGGGAATGTGTGAAAGACATTACTGGGAGCTGTGGGGAAGACATTACTGGGGCTGTGTGGAAAGACATTCTGGAGGTGTGTGGAAGACATTACTGGGGGCTTTGTGGAAGACATTACTGGGGGCTGGTGGACGACTTTACTTTCCGGGAATGAGTGGTGTGACATTAATTTTGAACCTGTTTTTGTTAAGATAATTGGGAAAACGGATAAAAAGGAAGTGTTTTCAAAAATGCATGCATTTTTTAACGGACTGAAAACGCATGACTAAAAACGGGTTCAAAAGCGTCACGTGTTGCCACCACCCTAATAGTGAAGTGGACATGTCACCACAGTCACTGGATGTAAGTCAGGATTTCTCCAGTGTTCTTCTGTAGATGTATAGCCCTCAATAAAGTTGTTATTGACACACAAACATATGAGGGGGTTATTTACAAGAGGGGTGCCTTACTGAAGGTCTGATACAAATGCATTGGGGCCCGTGCCCCTGGATTTAGAGATAGTGTTTTTGTGACACATTGACTCATTCTGGCTGAGAAATATAGCAATATGTTTAGTATTTATTATGAAATAAACAGAAATTTGGCAAAATTTAGAAATTTTTTTTTCAAATTCCAACTTTTCTACTTTTTGGCAGTTTAGTCATATCATCAAACATTTCCTTCTAACATTAATATGTCTGCTTATAATTTGCATAATTTTTCAAACATCCTTTATTAGGATGTTAGGAGGCAAATAACATTTAGGTGCAATTTTTCACAGAAAATTATCAAACCTATTTTTGAGGGCCAGTTTAGTTAGAAGTGGACTTTATAAGCAGAAAGCCCACACAAATGACACCATTTAGAAACTGCACCCCTCAAAATATTCAAAACAACCTTGGGAAGTTTGTTCACTCTATGAAGGGTGAAAATAAATGTAATTTTATCTTACCAATTTCATTGAACACAAATTTGCACCTTCACATGGGTTAAAAAGGAAATGAGACACAAAACCGACTATGCCCTCATATAACATATATCAATGACAGCTCACAATAATATAGAATCAAACATAACCAAAAACAAGCTAGAAAATTTTTTTGAAAATTCTATACAATACAGGCAATCTCCTGGTTACATACAAGATAGGGTCTGTAGGTTTGTTCTTACGTTGAATTGTAAGTAAGACGGACTGTAATACTTTATATTGAAACCCAGCCAAATTTTTGGGTGTCTGTCACAATTGTATTTTAAAAATGTTGGGTTGTCATAAGAACCAGATTAACACAGGGGCTAAGCTTATTGCAGACTGTTAAGGAGGTCGCACTGGTTTCGGACGCCATCTTGACACTGTCCGCCATCTTAGATACAGCGGCCATGTTCCCTGACCATTGTCAAGTTAATGTCATCATTCAAACTCTATTTTTTAACCTGTTTGCTTGCCTATAATCTAATACCTTTGACATTTAATGAGAAGCCAGTCTGTCCTTGATTAAGTGTGATTCTGGAGCACTATCTTTTCTTCTCAGCATTAGTAATAACAATATCTGTGTACAAGTGTCTCTGCGAACGAGCACAATTAATTAATTGTTTTTCCCAGAATGTGCTGATGACCAATAGGTTTGGAGTATACTATTCCGCCCCTTTAATGACTCTTCTGGTCTGTTATATATTATGCATTTTGATTATTAAAGGTGAAGTAGAAGATCTTGACTAAGAGATTGAGTATGTCTTGGTCTTTATGTTCAATCATGAAAGGGTTAATTAGGACTCACCTTGACAAAAGTCAAGAGGGCTGTTGGGGCCCTGCATAAAAATCCCTAACACAGACATAATTTTAACTGTTATCTGTTATTGTACCTAGGACTAAAGTACAGTAATTTCACAAAATCCAAGGTCCGTTTGTAACTAGGGTCGTTATGTCAGTCGGGGTGTTAAGTAGGGGACCGCCTGTACATATTAGCATTCACAAATATTAACATATACAGCTCCCAAAGGGAGTTTGGGAAATGCACAAAAATACCAGGAACAAGGTGCCCAGATGAATGGGACCACACGAGTACCAACTGCCCCTTTACAGGAATATAACTATATATACTGCCCCCTATGTACAGGAATACTAACTACTATAACTGCCCCCTATGTACAGGAATAATACTTATACTGCCCGCCTATGTAACAGGAATATAACTACTATAATACTGCCCCTATGTCAAAATATAACTACTATAATACTGCCCCTATGTACAGTAATATAATTACTATCATACTGCCCCCTATGTAAAGGAATATAACTACTATAATACTGCCCCCTATGTACAGAATATAACTACTATAATACTGCCCCCTATACAAGATATAACTACTATAATACTGCCCCTATGTACAGGAATATAACTACTATAATACTCCCCCTATGTACAAGAATATAACTACTATATACTGCCCCCTATGTCACAAGAATATAACTACTATAAAGACTGCCCCTATGTACAAGAATATAACTACTATAATACTGCCTCCTATGTACAAGAATTAACTACTATATACTGCCCCCTATGTACAAGAATATAACTACTATAATACTGCCTCACTATGTACAGAATATAACTACTATACTGCCCCCTATGTACAAGAATATAACTACTATAATACTGCCCCATGTACAAGAATATAACTACTATAATACTGCCCCCTATATACAAGAATATAACAACTACAATACTGCCCCCTATATACAAAACTATAACTACTATAATACTGCCCCCTATGTACAAGAATATAACTACTATAATACTGCCCCTATGTACAAGAATATAACAACTATAATACTGCCCCCTATATACAAGAATATAACAACTACAATATCTGCCCCTATATAACAAAACTATAACTTATAATATTGCCCCCTATTTACAAAATATCACTACTATAATACTGCCCATTATATCAAGAATATCACTACTAAATAACTGCCTCCTATGTCACAAGAATATAATACTAAATTACTGCCCCCTATGTACAAGAATACTACTACATCGGAATAACATTTGACATTTTACCAGCTGGCGCCGAAGGACTTTTTTTTCATTTTTGCTCCTATTAATCACTTGGGACCAGACCAAGCTTCATTTTCCTGACACGAGCACAGAGCTAATTTCCGACGGACCATTACGCGAGCGGTTGAGCATACTTCCTATTCCTCTTTTTAATAACTACTATAATTGCCCCCTATGTACAAGAATATGACTAAATATAATACTGCCCCCTATGTAGAAGGTTATAAATACTATAAATACTGCCCACTATATACAGGAATAGAACTACTAGATTGGCCAGCCAGGCCCCCCCCCCCCCCAGTATACAGCCAGCCCCTGATATATAGCCAGAAAGTTCTTCCCCCGCATATATGCCAGTCACCCCCCCATACACAGTCTACAGCCAACCAGTTCTCCCAGTTAACAGCCAGCCGTTCCCCAGTATACAGCCAGCCCCCACTGTATACAGCCAACCAGTCCCCTGTATATTGGCACCAGCCGCCACCAGTATACAGCCAGCGCCCCCTGTATATAGCCAAAACCTCCCTCCCCCCAGTATCACCTGACCCCCAGATATATACCCAGAAAGCCCCACCAGTATACAGCCTGCCCCTGTATATAGCATAAAGCCCCCTCCCCCCGCAGTATGGCCGCCAGCTCTCCAGTTTGTAAGCCAGTCCCTCCCCAGAAAATAGCCAGCTTGCGCTCCTCCCCCCCAGTATACAGCCTGCCGGCCCCCTCACTGTATACAGCCAGCCCCTTGTATACAGCCAGTCAGCCCCCGCCCTTGTATACGCCACCCCTTGTATACAGCCAGCCCCTTGTATACAGCCAGCCAGGCCAGTCGGGAAAAACAAACAAACCATGAACTCCACCTTTCCAGCATTCCCCCGAAGCAGGGAAAAATCCCGGTGGGTCATATGGCCAGTCCACCCCTGCCACAGGGGGGCAACTTGGAAGGGAAAGAGCTTTTTTTTTGTTTTTTGAGGACAAATATGGATGAAAAAGTTTTCATGTGTCAGGATGGACAATAGAGAAAACCAGCTTGCGGCGGAGAAAACACAGCAAACCTACAGCAACCCACCCAAAATAAATTAAGATAATCCCCCCTGTAAGAGCAATGTACCACATGCACCACTCCTATCTGGAGTAGTTTAGCGATTTATTGCGTTCTTCTGATAATTCTCAGTTGATAAATGTGGTGCTGCACCTCTGTGGTTGTATTTTTTCGCCATTGCGTAACTTAGTGTCGCCTTTTATCTTGCTTAAAAAGACAAGCAGCATTTCCATGTTATCGACAACTTATCAAATGCAGAGTTTTCCAAATCCAAATGCTTTCTTCAAGGTGCCCACTGACATCATATGAGCCTAGAATACAGCAGTGAATGCAGTCTACTGCTGCTCTGTCATGAAGGTTAGATTTTGGGTCATTGTCCCAAGTTTTATAGTTCTTCCTTATGTATAGTGGCAGGACATTGGCATTATGGATTGGGGAATTAGGTGAATTGACCTCTCGGCTGCTCTAGAAGCTAATGATTCACATTTCAGCTGCTGCAGAACACAATATACCACCTTAGTTTATGCAAAACTTCATAATACACATATAAGCTATTGTATAGAGTCGCACTAGGGGGAGTTGAATAATGGTTAAAAGGGGAAAAACTGAAATTTCAAATCACTTGCTTTTCCTAGAACAACGCATAAAAATAAGGCAGTCCTGACTTAAGAAGGCCTGACTTATAGACAATTCGGATCTCTCTACCCCTGTGACCCTCTGGTGAAGCTCTCTGGATGCTGGTAAATTTACATTACGTCAAGCTGCAATGATCAGTTGTAAAGGTGTCCGCAAATGATGCTTTAATTGTTCAGCCTTGTTCCGCGTGGCAACAAGACTATTTTGAAATCATTTTGTCACAGGGATAAAAGAAAATGCCTTGCTCTAAAAATACAGTACTTAAAATATACCAGTTCTCGATATAGTATACGTCTGGTATAAGCCAACCTCGGGTAAGAAGCGGAGGAACCTGTTTTATCACAAAAACATGGGAAAAATTAATAACTCGAAAAATAGCTGGGTGGATATGCACTGGTCACAGGCCTTCCCCTCACTCATAATGCTCAGACAGCTCCCCCAGAATGAAATGCCAGCAGCCTCCCCCAGAATGGAATGCCCAGCAGCCTCCCCCAGTAATGGATTTCCCAGCAGCCTCCCCCGTAAAGAAATGCCGCATCGCCTTCCCCCCAGTAATAAATGCCCTACGCAGCCTCCCCCAGTAATGAAATCCCCAGCAGCCTCCCCAGTAATGGAATTCCCAGCAGCCCCCCATTAATGTACTTCCCAGCAGGCAGCCTCCACGCCCAGTATATGAAATGACCGCAGCATCCTCCCCAGTAATGATAAATGCCCAGCAGCTCCCCTGTCGCTAATAAATGCCCACTTAGCCCTCCTGTCAACTAATGAACTGCCCACAGTTCCCCCCCACCCCGTAAGTGAATTCCCAGTCAGGCTCCCCTCATAATGAATGCCCACCAGTACCTTTCTCCACTAAATGAAATGCCCTAACGCCTTCCCCCAGTAAATTAAATGGCCCAGCAGCCCCCCAGTAAAGAATGCCAGCAGTCCTCTCCTCACTAATTGAAATGCCCACAGCCTCCCCAGTAAAGCAATGCACCAGCAGCCTTTCCTCCTCACTAATGAAAGCCCAGAGCACCTCTGAAAAATAGTCTGTGTCCTAGAGGCCAAAATAGGTCTGAAGGGGGTAATAAATAAATAAAATGTGCTAGTACCTGTTCATCCCCATAATGTCCATAATCAAATCCAATCTAAGCAAAATAAACGTGTAGAACACCTATATGAAAAAAAAATCCAAATGTATTATTGCTGATACTTTTGGCCATTTTGTCACCACCTAAAAATTGAACAACAAAAGTGATCAAAAAAAAGTTCTATCAATAAAAAAAACATCAGGAATTTTTCTTATGTAAAGCATTATTTTTAAAGGTACATACTAAGAAACTTAACAACTAAAATACTTTTATTATCTCCCTAAAGTCAAATAATTAAGAGTGTTTGGGCCACACAGTGAAAAGCTGTAAATTCAAAGTGCACGAGAAAATGCTGCAATTGTGTTTTAAAGTCAATTCATATTTCATCAGCATTTGAATTTTCTCTTTTCCTCCAGCTTGTCTATGCCAAAACCAAGTGGTGGTGATATTACAGGCCAAGACCTTCACCACTGTGTGTGAATTGTGTTTTCAAATGAGAGTGCACGTGGAACTAAGGTCATGAATGTGAGGTTGATATGGCGTCAGTTCTCCGGTATGGCGCACTATAACACTTTGGTGCCCAGCAGAGTCACTGTGTCGTGCCGTGTCGTACTATCCATGACTGCGATGGTGGACAAGAGTCAACTGGGGAGAGCCTTCCTTGTTTTGGCTTAGCCGTTTTACTTTTATTGTGTGAATTCAGTTTTGATGGTTTCAGGAGAAGGTGGCAGCCAGCAGTCGAGCCCGTACAACAGAGGGATGCTACAGGTTCCACCATGGCAGGGGAGAGCACCAGAAGCGCTATGTCTGGGTTTGATCTTTTGGCGCCCCTCGCCTTCCAGGCATATGAGCTCCAGGCTCAACTCGGTGAGTAGAGAGGCTGCAGCCGGCAGTTGTAGTTACACCCATCACCTCATAGGAGAGAGGGAAAGGCATTCCCCTGACCGTGCCCATCGCTCTGGGTCATCATGGAGGGTTGTTTTCCTATGATTGTGTGTCCCAATAAATGTGTTCTCAGAGGTTTTTCATCCCGCATTGAGCAGATATATCGTTCCATATAGTGGGATAATAGTACCAGGTATTCATGATTGTTTTGGTAATCTTAATCACATTGTTTATGTGTGTGCATCCTTTCCATTATTACATCTGCCAAAAAATGATTACAATATTAAAAGTAATAAACCGCATCGCATCTTCCTCGGGTCTCCGTTAAGGCTACACTTCTATGAGGCCTCGACGGCCCATGTCAGGAGCGGGACCGTATCCTCTCTGTAGCCCGTAGGAACATGTCCTATCTTTCATACGTTTAATACGGTGACGTTGTGCTGTATATGCTTATGGAGAGTGGGCTGGGGTGAGACTGCGCTCATCCCTGCTGCCTTCCGCAGCGCGCAATGATGGCCCCGCGTACTACGGGCATACATCGAGTGAATGCTACTAAATCGATCGCTCGGAAAGAAAAACTGCAGCAACATCAAAAAAGTCCTTGCAGACTCAAGTCACGCACCCACTGACTGTATGGTCGAGCGCGATAAATCAAGAAAAAAGCCCAAAGGAAAATAATGGGTCTTTTATGCAATTGGGTGGAAATCATTTGTCTTGATTAAGACACCTGGGTCTGGTCCTAAGTACCAGTTGACGTGACTGTACACTGGTATAACACTGTGTAACAGAGGTCACATTTTTCTAGAACAGTAAAATACTCCTTTTTATTCCATTTTTGAGGAATATTTTTAGCTGAGGAGTATGAAATATTCAGTGACAACTAATATCAACTCCTAAGGTGTATATAAATGTTAATAGATGGATATTTATCAAGAAAATTAACTTGCATTATGCCATTGTTTTCTGCACTCAAATAGTAGCAACTTGAGCTCCATTTCTGGTAATCTAGTCATCACTGCCTTAAACAAACTTTTTATCTGCCTCAGCTGTGACCAGAGTACAGTGGCAATACTAAGTGACATGACTGCTGGTCCGGTAAGTAAATCTTTAACCAGCATTAGTCTGCAGCAATCGGCTGAAGAGAAGTTGTTGTTGAGGAGTAACGACTGCTTGTGCAGCATCTATAATGTGTACAGGCGTAAATGTGACCTCTGCTTGTTAAAATATGATTATAAACGACTTTATACAGTATAATGTTCTTCTGTTTTTGTTTTCACAGGAAGGATTTCTCTTGGGGTCATAAAGGGAGAAGCAAGAGAAGCAAATAACATCAACGATTCTCAGATGTGAGTACAAGTGGTACACTATTGGTATGTTGTTAGGTTATGGTCTATCTCATGTTTTCAGTGACGTGTTTGTCATCATCCCTCCTCTGCATCTTTTTTTTTTTTTTTGTCAGTTCGGTAGTGAAAAGGCAACCATGCATGGTGTAATAATAGGAGAAGAGTACAGGGAACCTCTCCTAATAGCATTTCTACATAGAAAAAGTTTATAGAAATAGAACTGTGAATTTTTATAGAAAAATGTGAGAATGAGGTGACGACGTTAACACCTGCACCGATATATGGTCACTGGGTGGGTCTACAACTTTACTCAAAGGTCCTGGTATTGCAAACACTGTCTTCAGGTGGATCAGTACATCCAGCTGAACCAGCTCTTAGACCAATGTCTTTCTGCAGTTGAACAAAGAACCCAGGCGAGCCCACGGGTCCAGGTTTGGCGCACACGTGCTTGAGGATGCCTCTGGGAGGAGGGTATCTCTTCCTCCATGAGGATCTAAAGCAGAGGCGACATTCGTGCCAGCCGGATGGGATTACACGCAGTTAGTGATATATGATGCAAGATATTCTTGCTATGATTTCCTGGGTAAAGCAGTCATCCCATACTATAAATCGTAAATTATTTGAAATATAAAGGATTCCACACATCCACATTGGACACTAAATAAATCCATTATGCAACTACCATGCACCATAATTATAGGTGGTATTGTTATAAAGGACTTCCTCTGACACCTTATTATCACTATGAAGCAGCCAATGGTTTCTCTTTTACCTCTTTTCATATTGTCGACACTTTTATGGGTTAATAGTTGGCGAACTTTGGGCCACTAGTAGTCCTAAGAATATTGATTTGTGAGTCAAAAGGGCATGGTGGGTTCCCTGTAAGATGGATGTGTTTACTTGCTCTTTTTAATGGTTTTATTTTATGTATTTATTTGATTCTGCAATATCCAAAGAAAATAACCGTTTTTATGATTGTGCGGTTATGTAAAACACTGTGCTTTATTATTTGTTTCAAAGTAGGGAATAAGTTTTAGATCACTGTATAAATAAGATTAGTTTTTTTTTTTTTTTTTAGTTTGTTTTTTTTTGCGATTGTCACAAATCAGACTTCTTTCCAAAACAGTGGTATGGATCGAGCTGACAGCTTGACCTGCTGGAGGGAGGATGGTTGAGCGCTCTCAACCGCCCCTCTCCATAGTGAGGGGCATGGCGGCCCGGCCATCAGACGACGAAATTGATAGAGCATACTCTATCCCATGCACAGGGGAACATGGCTATGGAACGTATATAACTTTTGGATGGATATAAGTCCCCACAAACGAATGTGTGGTCTATGTGGGCCATCCCATGCGTATCATAGTGCGGGTGGTGGAGCTGTACTGGAGTATCAAGACAATAGAAAGAGCTGCCCCAAACATACATGATGCATGAATAGAACTGCCCCATAATTTTGCAGCCTTGACAGTCCGCCCATGAAATCTATGGATCCCATAGAAAGATTAGCAGTGGAAAACGCTTTCATCACATGTCTAATAAGCGCGTCTTGTGTACACATAGGCTGAGGCCTCCTGCACACAAATGGGCCACGGACAACGGAATTTGTATCCTGTGTCAGCTGTGAGTCCGTAATGTGTGAGGTTTAGAAATAATTGCGTTCATCAAATGTCCAGACCCAAAAATAAGTGTTCATGTGCATGAGCTAAGCAATTGCTGTACTGAATCTTCAAAGGCGCCATGTAAGGGACAATCACTTTAAGTGGACCAGTTCCTGCAGATTGTATTTTGTGAGTTTTTTGAGCTACAGGAAAGATTCGACTTGTCTAATAGTATATAATATTACAGTTTACCCGTGAGTGGGGGAGCTGAACAAGCTGGCATTACAGAAGCTACTCGCTGGCCAAGATAAAAGGTAACTAACCTACAGTCAGTCATTGACTATTCTATACAAGTGTATACATTTCAATCAGTCCAAGTGTATAGATCCTATTAAAAACCATTTCTGTTTGTCTTATTTATTATTTGGGTTTGGGGAGCTTGTTTTTTACGTGACCTGTCACAGGAATGTTGTTTTAGACTGTGACGCGTTCTAATAGCCTATGTTATGCTAAATTTAAAATTGCAAAGGGAGGAGAAGCAGCTGCCTCCTGGGTAGCCGCTATCTCTCTGCACCTCCGCTCCTCCACACCATCCCTCTCATTCTCTGCTGCTCAATGCACATGCATAGGTAGTGGGGTGGAGAAGACTGAGACACTGGCACAAATGTGCACCTGCCCGCTTCTACCCTGGGGCCAACGGACCGTTTTGGCAGCTCGGTGGCAGTGCTGTGTAATCTTGTGTGCACTATATAAATAAAGAATTATTATTAATGATCAGAATAAAGGGAAATTTTTAAATCAGCACAGCAGAGGCTATTTGGAAACCTTGGACACTTACTATATATGACATTCAAGGTGACGTTCCTTTAAAGAATGAAGCTCAGTTCATGTGAAACAAAAAGCTGTGTGTCTGAAGTTAGGATCTTTTAGAAAAAGTCAAAGAATTTACTATATAACGTATTTTTTCCGGACTATAAGGCGACATAACAGCTGGATTCCTTGGAAATCCAAGTGCGCCTTATAGTCGCTTGCGCCCTATAGGAGGGGGGGGGGGGGGGGGGGGGGCAGCAGGAACCCTACTTACATAGGTCCCCGATACGGGGACAGCCAGATTCAGCGGGAATTGCCAGACACGGGCAAGAACAACTTCTGCGCGCTGTCGTGTCTGCAGGTTCCCGCTGGAGTCTGACTGTCTCCGGTAGCGGGAGACTATGTAATAGCCATTCTCCACCTTCCCCGCTTTCCGCGCTTGTCTCGGGTCGTCTCGTCCCGTCGGGTCCTCCGCTCTGCCCCCGGACCTCCGCACACCCCCGGGACCCTGCGCATTATAGTCCGATGTCCTTATATTAATATACATATATAAGGCTCATCGGACCTGATGCGTCTTATTATTCCGGTGCGTCCTAATGGAGCCTGAAAATGCGGTAATGTTATGTACTCTGCATGAACCCTCTCTGGTGTGCTGCAGGCGTCATAACCTTGGTTACTATGACACATGTTTTGTAATTGTTAATGCTTTCCTTTTGTGGTTGCCAGGTGTATTGGATGGTATAATTTCGCCATAACTCTGAACAGACCATGAGTTTCAGGGAGAGGATTTTACATCGTAACCTTCAGGACTCACCTGTCTAATCAGAGCTTGTTTTCTTGTTGAGTCACATCACAGTCCAATAACCAGAAACAGAATCAGCCATCTCCTAGAGGTAAAGCATTAAATAAACCCCCAAGATGAGTAAGTATATCGATATTACATATTATTATATTATATATAAAAATAAAAGCTGGACGCCATATATAAGAGCATTTCTAATCTAAATAATAAGGATGGTCAGTCCCATACCATGTGTTCAAGGCCTGAGGGCATCTCCAAACGAGTAGTTTCATGTGGGTTAGTGTTTGTCATCATTTGTTTTTGTGCCAGGACTGGATAGAATCTACATATGAGAAGGTTATTAGCGCTTATTTACATGACGTTTATGATTTAGTTTTTTAGTTGACCGCAACCACCATACTACATGGACTTACTGGGTCGGTATGTTACAGGTTGGCAGAATTGACGTGCGAGTCAGAAAACAAGTAAAGTCGTTAACTTTTCATGCTGTGGATTTCTGATGGAAAGCCATATCTATGGGCAAAAAACAAAGCAGGACTCCACATTCACAAAAGGAAATGCAACACAACACAAATCATACAAAATGCCCATGTATTTCATGCAGATTAAGGCCCAGTTTGATCTGTTAGGTGCATATATTTTGCCTTAACAGGGATGGTGGAAACACACAGGATAACACATCTTCAACCTGCTCTCACAGTGCAAACTTCATGCCAGAAGGCTCGCTTCAACAGTCACATCATATGGTTGTCGCTCAAACTGCACTCTACAGGTTCCTGGGGGTTTATGATGAAGTTAATTATGTAAGGACTCTGTCTGCCAGCCAAACATCAGTGCCACATCTGTGTTACATGTTGATGCTGCTGTTCAGCAGGACAAGGATCCTTCAATAATTCCATACCATTTGCAAAGCCGATAAATCAGAATAAAAATCCAATAAACATGGTAGAACAATAACAGTCTGTCCCTTTACACTGCCAGCGTTTTAACTGTATTTTACTGTACATTGATTAATCAGTAATAACGTTTACCATGTTTTATTGTATATTTTTTTTCTGATTTATCGGCTTTGCGTATGAAGATTGGTGTTTAGTCCTCCTTGGTGGGTGAACTGGTTATGCCCTTTTCTGACCCAGTTCACCCCGTTTGAACTTTTTTGTGGTTTATAATATTCCTACAAGGCAAGATTCCTGTCCTGTGCGCTGTACTCCGGTCTACAGGTACTAGGACCAGGCATTGCAGGTAAGTGTCAATGGATCAAGCAATAAATAAACCTGCAGTGGTGGATTAAAGGAGTTGCCGTGAGGTATATTATTTGCGCAGCTTCAGGGTGAGCAAATGAGCCGGGGGGGGGGGGGGAGAACTTCTGCTTGCCTTTTTTTTCCATGACCTCACACAAGAACCATCCCCCACACATAAGCGTGGTAGTTCTCTTCAGGTTTACAAAGAAACTGCTGCATGAAAAAACAAAGTTTGTTTTATCAGGGTGACTATCTTATTATAACCTGAGTCTTTTCAGAAAGTGCCTCTTATCATTTCCAACTTGGGGTTGTCTGAACAACCCTGGATACAGCACGTTTAACGGATCATGTGTGTCATCTGGATTTAACCAGTAGTAACAAATACACAGGAGGTAGTGGAAATACCACAAACTATCAGGGTTAATGACTTGAATCCTTCCATAAAGGACCAATCTGCATCAAGTGTACAGTGCTTATGGCTTTTACACATTTAAGTGTTGGATGCATAACATGGTATGCCATTCTCCTTACTTATTGGATCATCTGT
This sequence comes from Engystomops pustulosus, assembly GCA_019512145.1. Lineage (NCBI taxonomy): Eukaryota > Metazoa > Chordata > Amphibia > Anura > Leptodactylidae > Engystomops > Engystomops pustulosus. The sequence continues at coordinate 114,368,907 of CM033641.1, forward strand.
TTGTGCAGATCTGAGTTTTTAATAAAGATGGAAGTTTGAAGTGAAGTAAATACAATTAGGCGCTAGTGGACAAAGTCTGCAGACAACTGAAGGTATGGTAAAAGTATGAATAGCTTTTTCTGCATGTTTTAACTATGCACAGCTTTCTGCATTTATAATGCAAAGAGAAGCAGGAGCTTCCAACTCTGCACATTCTAATGTGGAGCTGACATGTAGTATTATATGAAATGAGGATGTAAAGTAAAAAAAAAAAAACACAGTGGTTATATCTACTTATGTGTACTGTTACCTAAGTTATTAATCTCGGAAGGAGCCAAGGTGTTCTTTCCCTTGAGTGTGGTCCAGTTGCCCCCAAATGACATTGAAGGCCTCTACAGGATGAAGGACTGTATGCAATGAGCCCATAGGTCTTAATACAGCCTTGAGCCCTCAGGCTCATTTGCATGGGGTGGTTTATCTCATTACAAACACTGTCGTAAAACCTTAAAGGAAATCTTCAATTTGTTTTCATGTATTATAAACCAACCTACCTGGAATTGCTGTAGTACCCTGAGCAGAACATAACTTGTTTAAACATCCTGATCGATTGGTTTTGTTCAAAAAACAATTAATAAAATCAGGACCCTTGGAAAGCTGGGTACAGACGTGGCTCTGTACATAAACCTTGGGGGGTAATTTATTAATGGGTTTTGTGTTTTTTTTGGCGTAAAGTTGCAAGAAAAAGGTCAAAGAGGGTTTTTGCGACTTCATTGCTCAATAGTCGCAACAGACGTATTCCCACTACTTCACTATACTTGGCCATCATAATATAACAACTAATGCAACGCTAGATTCATGACTTGCACACTTTTAAAAAAGTCATAAAGTCACTCCATCCCCCTCGGTTGTATGTTGCTGCGACTTGTGGTGCATTTTGAAAGAAAAAATCCCAGACACATATAGAGCACTACAGCACATTTATTAACGAGGACTGTCACCAGATTACGCAGTTACTAATAAACAAAATGCCATGCTGATAAGGGTTACTAGTCCTCCCCATATCCTATAGCCTAGGGACTATCCTTCGATACCTCAGGGCAATCAACGCTCTGTGTCTGATGGGAATCCATTTCAGCAGCCACATGAGCCCAGAAAACTTATTATCACTAATTTTATAATAGTGTTTTTCAGCCAAAACCACTGGATTCAGGGCTAAGACCATTCTAATTAGTCATCATTGTGCTACAGCATTCTTCAGGTATGGTTTGTTCAAATGAAATGGTAGATTTCCATCTCAATCCTTCCAGGACTTATTTAGTAAGTACAGTGACATTTTGATATATCTGGATGAAAAGAATTTCTAGGCCTTTTGAAGTACAAATGCATACACCAGATCTCACTATGTGACATCTAGATGGGAGGGTGATTGTTACTGCAGCCTCCAGACTCCTGCTTAATCACATGTGCTCTTTTACCAGCAAGTGCGCCCATCATGGAGATATAGGCAGAGTGCATTCCACATGGTAATGTACATTATTCTACTGAAGAGGTTAATAAAGATGACTAGACAATATGTATCCTGACTGATAATTTTATGCTACCTTCCAGTGATGGCAGTCCATCCCATTGGATAGTTAGGTCAGTAGTAATCTGGCATAACGATTGGCCGGTTGTGGTCTATACACAGAGCCCCTAGGTCTGCCGCATTCTGCCGTTTTTAGTGATAAAATGTAAGTTATGGTCCATCAGGTCTATGTATCCTTGAAATCACCTTCTGCTTGACCAACAAAGTAGGACATACTGTTATTATAGGGAATTGATGTACTGGATTTTCTTCATTTCAGTCCTCCATCATTTGACATAACTTTTTCTATGTGTAGTGAAAACTTTGCAATTGTTGTAGTCGAGAGTGAAAGTTCTTGTATAAAACCGTTACATAGCAAGGTTAACCAGCTGAAGAGAGCAAATGCTCAGAAGCGTCAGTCTACGCAAAGAAGGTTAGTTAGAGGAAATCTACATACCCATGGAAGCTCCAGAGGAGAATCTCTCAGGGAACTCCACTGGTATTAGTGTTTGGTGCTTCTTTTGTCTTATAAAGGGCTTTATATAAAGATAGCAGATTAATTGGAAGTGCAATTGGGTGGGGGGCATCACATTGCTTCTGAGTTTTTTGGGGCTATGGTATTTACACAGCCTTTCCCAATTCAGTTCCTTAAGTTGCCAGCTTAGGATGGGAAACCTCATAGAGCCTTTGTAAGTCTGGAGACTCTATCATATTAGGCGTTGCAACGATGCTCAATTGGTACCAAGGGGCCCAAAGAGTGCCGAGAAAATATTCCCCACACTATGACACCACCACCACCAGCCTGAACCGTTGATACAAGGCAGGATGGATCCATGCTTTCATGTTGTTGACGCCAAATTCTGGCCCTACCATCCGAATGTCGCAGCAGAAATCGAGACTCATCAGACATGGCAACGTTTTTCCAATCTTCTACTGTCCAATTTCGATGAGCTTGTGCAAATTGTAGCCTCAGTTTCCTGTTCTTAGCTGAAAGGAGTGACACCCGGTGTGGTCTTCTGCTGCTGTAGCCCATCTGCCTCAAAGTTCACCAAACCGACTATGCCCTCATATACAATATATCAATACAGCTCACAATAATATAGAATCAAACATAACCAAAAACAAGCTAGAAATTTTTTTGAAAATTACTATAATATACAGGCAATCCCTTGGTTACATACAAGATTAGGGTCTGAGGTTTGTTCTTACGTTGAATTGTAAGTAAGACGGAACTGTAATACTTTAAATTGAAAACCCAGCCAAATTTTTGGGGGTGTCTGTCACAATTGTATTTAAAAATGTTGGGTTGTCATAAGAACCAGATTAACCTAGAGGCTACTCATTGCAGACTGTTAAGGAGGTCGCACTGGTTTCGGACGCCATCTTGACACTGTCCGCCATCTTAGATACAGCGGCCATGTTCCCTGACCATTGTCAAGTTAATGTCATCATTCAAACTTCATTTTTTAACCTGTTTGCTTGCCTATAACTAATACCTTTGACATTTAATGAGAAGCCAGTCTGTCCTTGATTAGTGTGATTCTGGAGCACTTATCTTTTCTTCTCAGCATTAGTAAAACAATATCTGTGTACAAGGTCTCTGGAACTGAGCACAATTAATTAATTGTTTTTCCCAGAATGTGCTGATGACAATAGGTTTGGAGTATACTATTCACGCCCCTTTAAGACTCTTCTGGTCTGTTTATATATTATGCATTTTGATTATTAAAGGTGAAGAATCTTGACTAAGAGATTGACGTATGTCTGGTCTTTATGTTCAATCATGAAAGGGTTAATTAGGACTCACCTTACAAAAGTCAAGAGGGCTGTTGGGGCCCTGCATAAAAATCCCTAACACAGACATAATTTATAACTGTTATGCTGTTATTGTACCTAGGACTAAGTACAGTAATTTCACAAAATCCAGAGGTCCGTTTTAACTAGGGGTCGTATGTCAGTCGGGGTGTTAAGTAGGGGACCGCCTGTACATTATTAGCATTCACAATATTACACATATACAGCTCCCAAAGGGAGTTTGGGAAATGCACAACAAATACCAGGGGAACAAGGTGCCCAGATGAAATGGGACCACACGAGTACCCAACTGCCCCATTGTACAGGAATATAACTACTATATACTGCCCCCTATGTACAGGAATATAACTATCTATATACTGCCCCCTATGTACAGGAATAATACTTAATACTGCCGCTAATGTACAGGAATATAACTACTATAATACTGCCCCTATGTACAGAAATATAACTACTATAATACTGCCCCTATGTACAGTAATATAACTACTATAATACTGCCCCCTATGTAAAGGAATATAACTACTATAATACTGCCCCCTATGTACAGGAATATAACTACTATAATACTGCCCCCTATGACAAGAATATAACTACTATAATACTGCCCCTATGTACAGGAATATAACTACTATAATACTCCCCCTATGTACAAGAATATAACTACTATAATACTGCCCCCTATGTACAAGAATATAACTACTATAATACTGCCCCTATGTACAAGAATATAACTACTATAATACTGCCTCCTATGTACAAGAATATAACTACTATATACTGCCCCCTATGTACAGGAATATAACTACTATAATACTGCCTCCTATGTACAGAATATATACTGCCTCCTATATACAAGAATATAACTACTATAATACTGCCCCCAATGTACAAGAATATAACTACTATAATACTGCCCCCTATATACAAGATATAACAACTACAATACTGCCCCCTATATCAAAACTATAACTACTATAATACTGCCCCTCTATGTACAAGAATATAACTACTATAATCTGCCCCTATGTACAAGAATATAACAACTATATACTGCCCCCTATATACAAGAAATAACAACTACAATACTGCCCCCTATATACAAAACTATAACTACTATAATATTGCCCCCTATGTACAAAAATATCACTACTATAATACTGCCCATTATATACAAGAATATCACTACTAAAATACTGCCTCCTATGTACAAGAATATAACTACTAAATTACTGCCCCCTATGTACAAGAATACTACTACTTCGGAATAACATTTGACATTTTACCAGCTGGCGCCGAAGGACTTTTTTTTCTATTTTTTGCTCCTATTATCACTGGGACCAGACCAAGCTTCATTTTCCTGACCGGCACAGAGCTAATTTTCCGAACGCATTACCGAGCGGTTGAGCATACTTCCTATTCCTCTTTTTAATAACTACTATAATTGCCCCCTATGTACAAGAATATGACAATATAATACTGCCCCCTATGTAGAAGGTATAAATACTATAATACTGCCACTATATACAGGAATAGAACTACTAATATGGCCAGCAAGCCCCCCCCCCCCCAGTATACAGCCAGCCCCTGAGTATATAGCCAGAAAGCTTCTTCCCCCGCATATAGCCAGTCACCCCCCCATACACAGTCTACAGCCAACCAGTTCTCCCAGTTATACAGCCAGCCCGTTCCCCAGTATACAGCCAGCCCCCACTGTATACAGCCAACCAGTCCCCCTGTATATTGGCCACCAGCCCCACCAGTATACAGCCAGCGCCCCCTGTATATAGCCAAACCCCCTCCCCCCAGTATACACCTGACCCCCCAGATATATACCCAGAAAGCCCCACCAGTATACAGCCTGCCCCTGTATATAGCCATAAAGCCCCCTCCCCCCGCAGTTATGGCCAGCCAGCTCTCCAGTTTGTAACCAGTCCCTCCCCAGAAAATAGCCAGCTTGCGCTCCTCCCCCCCAGTATACAGCCTGCCGGCCCCCTCACTGTATACAGCCAGCCCCTTGTATACAGCCAGTCAGCCCCCGCCCTTGTATACGCCACCCCTTGTATACACCAGCCCCTTGTATACAGCCAGCCAGCCAGTCGGGAAAAACAAACAAACCATGAACTCACCTTTCCAGCATTCCCCCGAAGCAGGGAAAAATCCCGGTGGGTCATATGGCCAGTCCACCCCTGCCACAGGGGGCACTTGGAAGGGAAAGAGCTTTTTTTTTTGTTTTTTGAGGACAAATATGGATGAAAAAGTTTTCATGTTCAGGATGGACAATAGAGAAAACCAGCTTGCGGCGGAGAAAACACACAAACTACAGCAACCCACCCAAAATAAATTAAGATAATCCCCCTGTAGAGCAATGTACCACATGCACCACTCCTATCTGGAGTAGTTTAGCGATTTATTGCGTTCTTCTGATAATTCTCAGTTGATAATGTGGTGCTGCACCTCTGTGGTTGTATTTTTTCCGCCATTGCGTAACTTAGTGTCGCGCTTTTATCTTGCTTAAAAAGACAAGCAGCATTTCCATTGTTATCGACAAACTTATCAAATGCAGAGTTTTCCAAATCCAAATGCTTTCTTCCAAGTGTGCCCACTGACATCATATGAGCCTAGAATACAGCAGTGAATGCAGTCTACTGCTGCTCTGTCATGAAGGTTAGATTTTGGGTCATTGTCCCAAGTTTTATAGTTCTTCCTTATGTATAGTGGCAGGACATTGGCATTATGGATTGGGGAATTAGGTGAATTGACCTCTCGGCTGCTCTAGAACTAATGATTCACATTTCAGCCTGCTGCAGAACACAATATACCACCTTAGTTTATGCAAAACTTCATAATACACATATAAGCTATTGTATAGAGTCACTAGGGGGGTTGAATAATGGTTAAACAGGGGAAAAACTGAAATTTCAAATCACTTGCTTTTCCTAGAACACGCATAAAAATAAAGGCAGTCTGATTTAAGAAGGCCTGACTTATAGACAATTCGGATCTCTCTACCCACTGTGACCTCTGGTGAAGCTCTCTGGATGCTGGTAATTTACATTGTCCACAGCTGCAATGATCAGTTGTAAAGGTGTCGCAATGATGCTTTATTGTTAAGCCTTGTTCCCGTGGCAACCCAGAATTTTGAAAATCATTTTGTCACAGGGATAAAAGAAAATGCCTTGCTTCTAAAAATACAGTTACTTAAATATACCAGTTTCGATATATATACTCGGTATAAGCCAACCTCGGGTAAAGCGGAGGAACCTTTTTATCACAAAAAACATGGGAAAAATTAATAACTCGAAAATAAGCCTAGGGTGGAATATGCACTGGTCACAGCCTCCCCTCACTCATAATGCTCAACAGCCTGCCCCAGTAATGAAATGCCCAGCAGCCTCCCCCAGTAATGGAATGCCCAGCAGCCTCCCCCAGTAATGGAATTCCCAGCAGCCTCCCCCAGTAAAGAAATGCCCAGCACAGCCTCCCCCAGTAATTAATGCCCAGCAGCCTCCCCCAGTAATGAAATGCCCAGCACCTCCCCCAGTAATGGAATTCCCAGCAGCCCCCCCATTAATGTATTCCCAGCAGCGCCTCCCCCCATAATGAAATGCCCAGCACCTCCCCAGTAATGAAAGCCCAGCAGCCTCCCCCGTCGCTAATAAATGCCCAGTTAGCCCTTCCTGTCACTAATGAAATGCCCACATCCCCCCCCCCCCGTAGAATTCCCACAGGCCTCCCTCATAATGAATGCCCAGTAGCCTTTCCCACTAATGAAATGCCCAACAGCCCTTCCCCCAGTAATAAATGCCCAGCAGCCCCCCCAGTAAAGAAATGCCAGCATCCTCTCCTCACTAATGAAATGCCCACAGCCTCCCCCAGTAAAGCAATGCCCAGCAGCCTTCTCCACTAATGAAATGCCAGAGCCCTCTGAAAAATTAGTCTGTGTCCTAGAGGCCAAAATAGGTCCTGAAGGGGGTAATAATAAATAAAATGTGCTATGTTACCTCTTCATCCCATAATGTCCAAATCTATCAAAAGAATAAAACGTGTAGAACACCTCTATGAAAAAAAAATCCAAATGTTCATTGCTGATACTTTGCCATTTTGTCACCCTAAAATTTGAAAACAAAAAGTGATCAAAAAAATTCTATCAATAAAAAACATCGGAATTTTTCTTATGTAAAGCATTATTTTTAAAGGTACAGTACTAAGAACTTAACAAAACTAAATACTTTTATTATCTCCCTAAAAGTCAAATAATAGAGTGTTTGGGCCACACAGTGAAAAGCTGTAAATTCAAAGTGCACGAGAAAATGCTGCAATTGTGTTTATAAGTCAATCAATTTCATCAAGCATTTGAATTTTCTCCAGCTTTCTATGCAAAACAAGTGGTGTATATTACAAGGCCAAGACCTTCACCACTGTGTGTGAATTGTGTTTCAAATGAGAGTGCTACGTGTGAACTAAGGTCATGAATGTGAGGTGATATGGCGTCAGTTCTCCGGTAGGCGCACTATAACACTTTGCCCAGCAGAGTCACTGTGTCTTGCCGTGTCGTACTATCCATGCTGCGATTGGTGTGACAAGATCACTGGGGAGACCTTCCTGTTTTGGCTTAGCCGTATTTTTACTTTTCTTGTGTGAATTCAGTTTGATGGTTTCAGGAGAAGGTGCAGCCAGCAGTCCGCGCCCGTACACAGAGGGATGCTACAGGTTGCACCATGGCAGGGAGAGCACCAAGGCGCTCATGTCTGGGTTTGTCTTTGGCGCCCCTCGCTTCCAGCATATGAGCTCCGGCTCAGACTCGGTAGTAGAGGTAGGCTGCGCTGGCAGGGTAGTTACCCCATCACCTATAGGAAGAGAGGGCAAGGCATTCCCTGACCGTGCCCATCGCTCTGGGCTCATCTGGAGGGGTTTTTTCCACTATGATTGTGTCCCAAAGGTGTTCTCAGAGGTTTCACCCGCATTGAGCAATATATCGTTCCCAGTATAGTGGGGATAATAGTACCAGGTATTCATGATCTGTTTTGTATCTTGAATACATTGTTTTTGTGTGTGGCATCCTTCCATTATTTCACATCTGCCAAAAAATGATTACAATATTAAAAGTAATAAACCCGCATCTCTCATTCTTCCTAGGGTCTCCAGTTAAGGCTACACTTCTATGCTAGGGCTCACGGCCCATGTCAGGAGCGGTACCGTACCTCTCTGTAGCCGTAGGACATGTCCTATCTTTCTACGTAATACGGTGACGTGTGCTGTATAGCTTATGGAGAGGGGCTGGGGTGAGTGCGCTCACCCCTGCTCCTTCCGCAGCGCCAATGTATGCCCGCGTACTACGGGCATAACATCGAGTGAATGCTACCTAAATCTGACTCGGAAGAAAACTGCAGCAACATCAAAAGAAGTCCTTGCCAGACTCAAGTCCGCACCCACTGACTTAGGTCGCGCGAATCAAGCTAAAAAAGCCCAAAGAAAATAATGGGTCTTTATGCAATTGGTGGAAATCATTGTCTTGATTAAGAAACCTGGGTCTGGTCCTAAGTACAGTGCGTGACATGTACACTGGTATATACACTGTGTAAACCAGAGGTCACATTTTTCTAGAACAGTGAAAATACTCCTTTTACCATTTTTGAGGAATATTTTTAGCTGAGGAGTATGAAATATTCAGTGACACAACTAATATCAACTCCTAGGTGTATATAATGTTAATAGATGGATATTTATCAAGAAATTAACTTGCATTTGCCATGTTTTCTGCACTCAAATAGCATTGAAGCCATTCTGGTAATCTAGCATCATGCACTTAAACAAACTTTTTATCTGCCTAGCTGTGACCAGAGTATCAGTGGCAATACTAATGACTACGCTGCTCGTCAAGTAATCTTTACCAGGACATGAGTCTGCAGCAATCGGCTGAGAGAGGAAGTTGTTTTGAGGAGTAGACTGCTTGTGCAAGCATCTATATGCTTGTACAGGCGTAAATGTGACCTCTGCTTGTAACATATGATTATACGACTTTATACAGTATAATGTTCTTCTTTGTTTGTTTCACAGGAAGGATTTCTCTTGGGGTCATAAAGGGAGAAGCAAAAGCTAACATCAACAGATTCTCAGATTAGTGAGTACAAGTGGTTACACTATTGGTATGTTGTTATAGGTTATGGTGCTATCTCATGTTGTTTCAGTGACGTTTGTCATCATGCACATCCTCTGATCTTTTTTTTTTTTTTTGTCATTTAGTTGAAAGGCAAAATGCATGGTTGTAATAAATAGGAGAAAGAGTACAGGGAACCTTCCTAATATGCACTTTCTAATAGAAAAAGTTTTATAGAAATAGAACATTGTTTATATAGAAAAATGTGAGAATGAGTGCGAGTTTAACCCTGCACAATAATGGTACTGGGTTGGGTCTACACACTTTACTCAAAGGTCCTGGTATTGCACATAGTCTTCAGGTGGGATCAGTGACATCCAGCTAGCTCTTAGACCAATGCTTTCTGCAGTGTGAAACAAGAACCAGGCGAGCCCCGGGTCCAGGTTCTGGCGCACACCGTGCTTGAGGATGCCCTGCGGGGAGGGTATCCTCTTCCTCCATGAGGATCAAAGCAGAGGCGACATTCGGCCAGCGGATGGGATTACACGCAGTTTAGTGATATATGATGCAAGGATATTCTTGCATATGATTTCCTGGGTAACCAGCACCCATACTATAATCGAATTATTTGAAATATAAATGGTCCACACAATCCACATTGGAGACTAAATACCATTATCAACTCATGCACCATACATTATAGCGTGGTAAAAGGGACTTCTCTGAACCTTATACACTATGAAGCCAGCCAAGTGGTTTTCTCTTTTCTTTTCATTATTGTCTGACACTTTTAGGGTTATGTGGGACACTTGGGCACTAGTAGTCCATAGAGACATATTGATTGTGAGTCAAAGGGCAATGGTGGGTTCCCTGTAAGATGTGTTTCTACTGCTCTGTTTTAATATGGTTTTTATTTTTATGTATTTATTTGATTCTGCGATATCCAGAAATATACACGTTTTTATATCTGTGCGGTTAGTAAAACACTGTGCTTCTATTATTTGTATTCTAAAGTAAGGGAAATAAGTTAGATCACTGTTAAATAGATTGTTTTTTTTTTTTTTTTTGTTTTTTTTTTCTTGCGATTGTCACAAATCAGACTTCTTTCCAAACAGTGTATGCGAGCGAGCCGACAGCTGCGTGCTGAGAGGAGGATGGTTGAGCGCTCTTCAACCCGCCCCTCTCCATAGGGGGGCATGGCGCCCGGCCACAGACGAAAATGAATGAGCATACTCTATCCCATGCACAGGACATGGCTATGGAACGTATATAACTTTTGGATGGATATAAGTCCCCACAAACGAATGTGTGTCATTGGTGCATCCCATGTATCATAGCGGGTTGAGCTGTACTGGAGTATCAAGACAATAGAAAGAGACTGCCCCAAACACATACATGAGCATGAATAGAAACTGCCCCATAATTTGCAGCCTGGACAGTCAGCCCATGAAATCTATGGAGCCCATAGAAAGATTAGCAGTGAAACACGCTTTCACATGTCTAATAAGCGCGTTTGTGTACACATAGGCAAGGCCTCCTGCACACAAATGGGCCACGGACAACAGGACTTGTATCCTGTCAGCTGTGAGTCCTTAATGTGTGGGTTTAGAATAATTGCGTTCATGCATGCTACCAGACGTCCAAAAATAAGTGTTCATGTGCATGAGGCCTAGCATTGCTGTACTAAAATCTTCAAAGCGCTCATGTAAGCGGACAATCACTTTAGTGACCAGTTTCCTGCAGATTGTAATTTTGTGAGTTTTCTTGAGCTACAGGAATTCTGCTTGTCTAATAGTATAAATATTTACAGGTTTACGTGAGTGGGGGAGCTGAACAAGCTGGCATTACAGAAGCTACTCGCTGGCAAAAAAAGGTAACTAACCTACAGTCAGTCATTGACTATTCTATACAAGTGTATAACATTCACTCAGTCCAAGTGTATAGATACTATTAAAACCATTTCTGTTTGTCTTATTTATTTATTTTTGGGGGAGCTTGTTTTTTAAAGTGACCTGTCACAGGAATGTTGTTTTAGCTGTGAACCGTTCTTAATAGCCTATGTTATGCTACATTTAAAATTGCCCAAGGGGAAGAAGCAGCTGCCATCCTGTGTATGCCTTATCTCTCATGCACTTCTTCCTCTCCTCCACACCATCCCTCTCCATTCTTCTGCCTGCTCAATCACATGATAGGTAGTGGGGTGGAGAACTGAGACACTGGCACAAATGTGCACTGCCCGCTTCTACACCTGGGGCACGGACCGTTTGGGCAGCTCGTGGCAGTGCTGTGTAATCTGTGTGCACTATATAAATAAGAATTATTATTAATGATTCAGAATAAAGAAATTTTTAAAATCAGCACAGCATAGGCTATTGGAACCTGGACACTTACTAAATGACATTCAAGGTGACAGGTTCCATTTAAGAATGAACTCAGTTCATGTGAAAAAAAACTGTGTGTCTGAGAGTTAGGTCTTTTAGAAAAAGTCAAGATGATTTACGTGTATAGACGTATTTTCCGGACTATAAGGCGACATAAAGCCTTGGATTTCCTTGGAAATCCAAAGTGCGCCTTATAGTCCTTGCGCCTATAGAGGGGCAGCGGACCCTACTTACATAGGTCCCCGCTACGGGAGACAGCAGATCTCCAGCGGGAACTGCAGACCACGGGCAGAACAACTTCTGCCGCTGTCTGTCTGCAGTTCCCGCTGGAGATCTGCTGTCTCCGGTAGCGGGGACCTATGTATTAGCCATTCTCCACCTTCCCCGCTTTCCGCGTTGTCTCGCGTCGGTCTCGTCCCGTCGGGTCTCCGCTCTGCCCCCGGACCTCCGCACACCCCGGGACCCTGCGCCTTATAGTCCGATGTGCCTTATATTGAATTATTACATATAAGGCTCATCGGACTGATGGCCTTTATATTCCGGTGCGCCTAATGGCACGAAAATGCGGTAATGTTATGTACTACTGCATGAACGCCTCTCTGTGTGCTGCATGGGTCAAACCTTAGGTTACTATGACACATGTTTTGTAATTGTTAATGCTTTCCTTTTGCTGGTTGCAGGTGTATTGGATGGTATAAAATTTCGCCATAACTCTGAACAGACCATGAGTTTCAGGGAGAGGATTTTACATCGTAACCTTCAGACTCACCTGTCTAACAGAGCTTGTTTTCTTGTGGGTCAACATCACAGTCAATACAGAAACAGAATCACCCATCTCCTAGAGGTAAACATTACATAAACCCCCAAGATGAGTAAGTATATCATATTACATATTATTATATTTATAAAAAATAAAAAGCTGGACGCCATATATAAGAGCATTTCTAATCTAACTGAATAAGACTGGTCAGCTAGCCCATACCATGTTGTTCAAGGCCTGAGGCATCTCCAAAGAGTAGTTTCATGTGTGTTAGTGTTTGTCATCATTTGTTTGTTTGTGCCAGGACTAGGATAGAATCTACATATGGAAGGTATTAGCGCTTATTTACATGACTGTTTATGATTAGTTTTTTACTGACCGCAAAACACCTATACTAAATGGACTTACGTGGTCTGGTTGTTACTTTGTGCAGAAATTGACGTGCGAATCAGAAACAGTAAATCGTAACTTTTCGCTGCTGTTTCTGTGGGAAAGCCATCTATGGGCAAAAAACAAAGCAGGAAACTCCACATACAAAAGGAAATGCAACAACACAAATCCATACAAAATGCCCATGTATTTCATGCAGATAAGCCAGTTTGATCTGTTAGGTGCATCATATTTGCCTTAACAGGAGTGGTGGAACACACAGATAACACATCTTCAAACCTGCTCTCACAGTGCAAACTTCACTGCCAGAAGGCTCGCTTCAACAGTCACATCATATTGTGTCGTCAAAACTGCACTCTACAGGATTCCTGGGGTTATGATGAATATTGATGTAAGGACTCTGTCTGCCAGCCAAACACAGTGCCACATCTGTGTTACATGTTGATGCTGCTGTTCAGCAGGACAAGACTCCTTGCATCATAATCACTACATTCAAAGCCGATAAATCAGAATAAAAATCAATAAAACATGGTAGACAATAAAGTCTGTCCCTTTACACTGCCAGCAGTTTTAACTGTATTTTTGTACATTGATTATCAGTAATAAGTTTACCATGTTTTATTGTATATTTTTATTCTGATTTATCGGCTTTTGGCGTATGAAGTCATTGGTGTTTAGTCCTCCTTGGTGGGAACTGGTTATGCCCTTTTCTGACCAGTTTCACCCCGTTGAACTTTTTTGTGGTTTATAATATCACTACAAGGCAAATTCCTGTCCTGTGCGCTGTACTCGGTCTACAGTGACATGACCAGCAGCATGCAGGTCAGTTTCAATGGAACAAGCATAAAACTGCAGTGGTGGATTACAGGAGTTGTCTGAGGTATATTTTGCGCAGCTTCAGGTGGCAGAATGAGCGGGGGGGGGGGGGGGGGGGAGATACTTCTGCTTGCCTTTTTTTTCCATGACCTCACACAAGAACCATCCCCACAACCATAAGCAGTGTAGTTCTCTTCATTTACAAAGAAACTGCTGATGAAAACAGTTTGTTTTATCAGGTGACTATCTTATTATATAACCTTAGTCTTTTCAGAAAGTGGCTCTTATCATTTCCAACTTGGGGTTGTCTGAACCCCTGGATACAGCACGTTTAATCGGATCATGTGTGTCATCTGGATTTAACCAGTAGTACAAATCACAGGTAGGTAGTGGAATAGCCACAAACTATAGGGTTATGACTTAATCCTTCATAAAGGACAATCTGCAATCAATGTACAGTGCTTATGGCTTTTTACACCATTTAAGTGTTGATGCATAACATGGTATTGCATTCTCCTTACTTATTGGATCATCTGTTTGTGGCAGATCTGAGTTTTTTAATAAGATGGAAGTTTGAAGTGAAGTAAATAAATAACGGCGTGTGCACAAGTCCTGCAACAAACTGAAGGTATGTAAAAGTATGAATAGCTTTTTCTGTGTTTTACTATGCCACTTTCTCATTTATAATGCAAAGAGAAGCAGGAGCTTCCACCTCTGCACATTCTGACTGTGGAGTCTGACATGTAGTTATTATATGAAATGAGGAGTAGTAAAAACGTGGTTAATTCTACTTATGTGTACGTGTACACCTAAGTTATTAATGGCTCGGAAGACCAAGGTGTTCTTCCCTTGCTGTGTGTCCAGTTAAGCCCCCAAATGACATTGAAGGCCTCTACAGGATGAAGGACTGTATTCAAATGAGCCCCATAGGTCTTAATACAGCCTGGCCCATCAGGCTCAATTTGCATGGGGTTGTTTATCTCATTACAACACTGTGTAAACTTAAAGGAAATCTTCAAATGTTGTTTTCATGTATTAAAACAACATACCTGCGAATTGCTGGTAGCTACACCTGAGCAGAACATAACTGTTTAACTCCTGATCTGATTGGTTTTGTTCAAAAAACAATTATAAAATCAGGACCTTGGGAAAGCTGGGTACAGACGGCTCTGTCATAAACACATTGGGGGTAATTATTATGGTTTTGACTGTTTTTTTGGCGAATAAAAGTTGCAAGAAAAGAGTCAAAGAGGGTTTTTGTCGACTTCATGCTCAATAAGTCGCAACAGGACGTATTCCACTACTTTCACTATACTAGGCATAAATATAACAACTAATGCAACGCTAGATTCATGACTTGCACCTTTTTAAACAAAAGTCATAAAGTCACTCCATCCCCTCTGGTTGTATTTGCTCGACTTGTGGTGCATTTTGAAAGAAAAAATCCCAGACACATATAGAGCACTACAGCACATTTATTAAAGAGGACCTGTCACCAGATTACCAGGTTACTAAGTAAACAAAATGCCATGCTGATAAGGGTACTAGTCCCCCCATATCCTAGCCTTAGGGACTATCCTTCGAATACCTCAGGGCATATCAACGCTCTAGGTCTGATGGGAATCCATTCAAGCCACAGGAGCCCAGAATAACTTATTATCATCTAATTTATAATAGTGTTTTTCAGCAAAACCATGGATTCAGGCTAAGCCCATACTAATTCTCATCCATTGTGCTACAGCATTCTTCAGTATGTGTTGTTCAAATGAAATGGTAGCTTTCCATCTAATCCTTCCAGGACTTATTTAGTAAGTACAGTGACATTTTGATATATCTGACGAAAAGAATTTCTAGGCTTGTATGAAGTACAATGCATACACCAGAACTGCACTATGTGACTCTAATGGGAGGGTGATTGTTACTGCAGCCTCCAGACTCCTGCATTAATCACATGTGCTCTTTTACCAGCAAGTGACGCCCATCATGGAGATATAGGCAGAGATTCATTCCACATGAATGTACATTATTCTAGCTGAAGAGGTTAAAAGATACTAGAACAATATTATCCTGACTGATAATATTTATATGCTACCTAGTTCCAGTGATGGCAGTCATCCCATTGGATATAAGGTCCAGTATAAGTCTGGCATAACGATTGGCCGTGTGGGCTTACAGAGCCCCCTAGGTCTGCCTCATTCTGGTTTTTAGTGTAAAATGTTAAAGTTATGGTGCCATTCCAGGTCTATATCCTTGAAATCACCTTCTGCTTGACAACAAAGTAGGAACTGTTATTATAGGGAATTGTGTACTGGATTTCTTCATTTCAGTACCTACATCATTTGCTAACTTTTTCTATGTTGGAAAACTTGCATTGTGTAGCAGAGAGTGAAAGTTTGTAAAAACGTTACAAGCAGAACCAGCTGAAGAGAGCAAATGCTCAGAAGCGTCAGCTACGCAAAGAAGTAGTTAGAGGAAATCTACATACCCATGAAGCTCCAGAGGAAGAGTTCTCAGGGAACTCACTGGTATTAGTTGTTTCTGCTTCTTTTGCTTTATAAAGGGCTTTTAAAGAGCAATTAATTGGAAGTCAATGGGGTGGGGGGCATCACATTGCTTCTGGTTTTGGGGCTATGGTATTTACACAGCCTTTCCCAATTTCAGTTCCGTTAAGTTGCCAGCTTCAGGATGGACAAACCTCATAGACCTTTGTAAGTCTGGAGACTCTATCATATTAAATTTGCACCTTCACAATGGGTTAAAAAGGAAAATGAGACACCAAAATCGACTATGCCCTCATATACAATATATCAATACAGCTCCCAATAATATAGAATCAACAATACCAAAAACAAAGAGCTAGAAAATTTTTTTGAAAAAATATACATATACAGGCAATCTCCTTGGTTACATACAAGATAGGGTCTGTAGGTTTGTTCTTACGTTGAATTTGTAAGTAAGACGGAACTGTATACTTTATAATTGAAAACCCAGCCAAAATTTTTCACAATTGTATTTTAAAAATGTTGGGTTGTCATAAGAACCAGGATTAACACTAAAGCTTCATTGCAGACTGTTAAGGAGGTCGCACTGGTTTCGGACGCCATCTTGACTACTGTCCGCCATCTTAGATACAGCGGCCATGTTCCCTGACCATTGTCAAGTTAATGTCATCATTCAAACTTCATTTTATGTAACCTGTTTGCTTGCCTATAAGCTAATACCCTTTGACATTTAATGAAAAGCCAGTCTGTCCTTGATTATAGTGTGATTCTGGAGTCCACTTATCTTATTCTTCTCAGCATTAGTATAAACAATATCTGTGTACAAGGTCTCTGAGAACTGAGCACAATTAATTAATTGTTTTTCCCAGAATGTGCTGATGACCAATAGGTTTGGAGTATACTATTCACGCCCCTTTAATGACTCTTCTGTCTGTTATATATTATGCATTTTGATTATTAAAGGGTAGAAGATCTTGACTAAGAGATTGACGTATGTCTTGGTCTTTATGTTCAATCATGAAAGGGTTAATTAGGACTCACCTTACAAAAGTCAAGAGGGCTGTTGGGGCCCTGCATAAAAATCCCTAACACAGACATAATTTATAACTGTTATAGCTGTTTATTGTAGCCTAGGACTAAAGTACAGTAATTTACCAAAATCCAGAGGTCCGTTTGTAACTAGGGGTCGTATGTCAGTCGGGTGTTAAGTAGGGGACCGCCTGTACATTATTAGCATTACAAATATTACACATATACAGCTCCCAAAAGGGAGTTTGGGAAATGCACAAAATACCAGGGGAACAAGGTGTCCCAGATGAAAATGGGACCACACAGAGTACCAACTGCCCCCTATGTACAGGAATATAACTACTATAATACTGCCCCCTATGTACAGGAATATAACTACTATAATACTGCCCCCTATGTACAGGAATAATTACTATAATACTGCCCCCTATGTACAGGAATATAACTACTATAATACTGCCCCTATGTACAGAAATATAACTACTATAATACTGCCCCTATGTACAGAAATATAACTACTATAATACTGCCCCCTATGTACAAGAATATAACTACTATAATACTGCCCCCTATGTACAGGAATATAACTACTATAATACTGCCCCCTATACAAGAATATAACTACTATAATACTGCCCCTATGTACAGGAATATAACTACTATAATACTCCCCCTATGTACAAGAATATAACTACTATATACTGCCCCCTATGTACAAGAATATAACTACTATAAGCTGCCCCTATGTACAAGAATATAACTACTATAATACTGCCTCTATGTACAAGAATCTAACTACTATATACTGCCCCCCTATGTACAAGAATATAACTACTATAATACTGCCTCACTATGTACAGAATATAACTACTATACTATGCCCCCTATGTACAAGAATATAACTACTATAATACTGCCCCCAATGTACAAGAATATAACTACTTAATACTGCCCCCTATATACAAGATATAACAACTACAATACTGCCCCCTATATCAAAACTATAACTACTATAATACTGCCCCTCTATGTACAAGAATATAACTACTATAATACTGCCCCTATGTACAAGAATATAACAACTATAATACTGCCCCCTATATACAAGAATATAACAACTACAATACTGCCCCCTATATACAAAACTATAACTACTATAATATTGCCCCCTATGTACAAAAATATCACTACTATAATACTGCCCATTATATACAAGAATATCACTACTAAATACTGCTTCCTATGTACAAGAATATAACTACTAAATTACTGCCCCCTATGTACAAGAATACTACTACTTCGGAATAAACATTTGACATTTTACCAGCTGGCGCCGAAGGACTTTTTTTTCTATTTTTTGCTCCTATTAATCACTTGGGACCAGACCAAGCTTCATTTTGCTGACCGAGCACAGAGCTAATTTTCCGAAGCGACATACCGAGCGGTTGAGCATACTTCCTTTTTATAACTACTATAATACTGCCCCCTATGTACAAGAATATGACTAATATAATACTGCCCCCTATGTAGAAGAGTATAAATACTATAATACTGCCCACTATATACAGGAATATAACTACTATATATTGCCAGCCAGCCCCCCCCCAGTATACAGCCAGCCCCTGAGTATATAGCCAGAAAGCCCCTTCCCCCCGCAGTATATGGCCAGTCACCCCCCCATACACAGTCTACAGCCAACCAGTTCTCCCAGTATACAGCCAGCCCGTTCCCCCAGTATACAGCCAGCCCCCACTGTATACAGCCAACCAGTCCCCCTGTATATTACCAGCCAGCCCCACCAGTATACAGCCAGCCCCCCTGTATATAGCCAAACAGCCCCTCCCCCCAGTATACAGCCTGCCCCCCCAGATATATACCCAGAAAGCCCCACCAGTATACAGCCTGCCCCTGTATATAGCCATAAAGCCCCCTCCCCCCGCAGTATATGGCCAGCCAGCTCTCCAGTTTGTAGCCAGTCCCTCCCCAGAAAATAGCCAGCTTGCGCTCCCCCCCAGTATACAGCCTGCCGGCCCCCTCACTGTATACAGCCAGCCCCTTGTATACAGCCAGTCAGCCCCGCCCCTTGTATACAGCCACCCCTTGTATACAGCCAGCCCCTTGTATACAGCCAGCCAGCCAGTCGGGAAAAACAAACAAACCATGAACTCACCTTTCCAGCATTCCCCCGAAGCAGGGAAAAATCCCGGTGGGTCATATGGCCAGTCCACCCCTGGCCACAGGGGGGCACTTGGAAGGGAAAGAGCTTTTTTTATTGTTTTTTGAGGACAAATATGGATGAAAAAGTTTTCATGTGTCAGGATGACAATAGAGAAAACCAAGCTTGCGGCGGAGAAACAACAACCCTACAGCAACCCACCCAAAATAAATTAAGATAAATCCCCCTGTAGTAGCAATGTACCCACATGCACCACCTCCTATGTGGAGTAGTTTAGCGATTTATTGCGTTCTTCTGATAATTCTCAGTTGATAAATGTGGTGCTGCACACTCTGTGGTGTATTTTTTCCGCCATTGCGTAACTTTAGTGTCGCGCTTTTATCTTGCTTAAAAAGACAAGCAGCATTTCCATTGTTATCGCAACTTATCAAATGCAGAGTTTTCCAAATCCAAATGCTTCTTTCTCAAGTGTGCCCACTGACATCATATGAGCCCTAGAATACAGCAGTGAATGCAGTCTACTGCTGCTCTGTCATGAAGGTTAGATTTTGGGTCATTGTCCCAAGTTTTATAGTTCTTCCCTTATGTATAGTGGCAGGACATTGGCATTATGGATTGGGGAATTAGGTGAATTGACCTCTCGGCTGCTCTAGAAACTCATGATTCACATTTCAGCTGCTGCAGAACCCAATACTACACACCTTAGTTTATGCAAAACTTCATAATACACATATAAGCTATTGTATAGAGTTCACTAGGGGGGTTGAATAATGGTTAAAAAGGGAAAAAACTGAAATTTCAAATCACCTGCTTTTCCTAGAACACGCATAAAAATAAAGGCAGTCTCTGATTTAAGAAGACCTGACTTATAGACAATTCCTAGTTACAGCCGGATCTCTCTACCCACCGTGACCTCTGGTGAAGCTCTCTGGATGCTGGTAATTTACATTAGTCCAAAGCTGCAATGATCAGTTGTAAGGTGTCTGCAATGATGCTTTATTGTTAAGCCTTGTTCCCGTGGCAACCCAGAATTTTGAAAATCATATTTTCACAGGGATAAAAGAAATGCCTTGCTTCTAAAAATACAGTTACTTAAATATACCAGTTCCGATATATATACCGATATATATACTCGGGTATAAGCCAACCCTAATATAAGCGGAGGAACCTATTTTTATCACAAAAACATGGGAAAAATTAATAACTCGAAAATAAGCCTAGGGTGGGAAATGCACTGGTCACAGCCTCCCCTTACTCATAATGCTCGGCAGCCTCCCCCAGTAATGAAATAGCCAGCAGCCTCCCCCAGTAATGGAATGCCCAGCAGCCTCCCCCAGTAATGGAATTCCCAGCAGCCTCCCCCAGTAAAGAAATGCCCAGCAGCCTCCTCCAATAATGAAATGCCCAGCAGCCTCCCCCAGTAATGAAATGCTCGGCAGCCTTCCCCAGTAATGAAATGCCCAGCAGCCTCCCCCAGTAATGAAATGCCCAGCAGCCTTCCCCAGTAATGCAATGCCCAGCAGCCTCCCCCAGTAATGTAATTCCCAGCAGCCTCCCCAGTAATGAAATGCCCAGCAGCCTCCCCCAGTAATGAAATGCTCAGCAGCCTCCCCTCGCTAATAAAATGCCCAGTAGCCTCCTGTCACTAATGAAATGCCCAACAGCTTCCCCCCCGTAATGAATTCCCAGCAGCCTCCCCTCATTAATGAAATGCCCAGTAGCCTTTCCTCACTAATGAAATGCCCAACAGCCTCCCCCAGTAATTAAATGCCCAGCAGCCTCCCCCAGTAAAGAAATGCCCAGCAGCCGTTCCTCACTAATGAAATGCCCAACAGCCTCCCCCAGTAAAGAAATGCCCAGCAGCCTCTCCTCACTAATGAAATGCCCAACAGCCTCCCCCAGTAAAGCAATGCCCAGCAGCCTCTCCTCACTAATGAAATGCCCAGCAGCCTCTGAAAAATTAGTCTGTGTCCTAGAGGCCAAAATAGGTCCTGAAGGGGGTAATAAATAAATAAAATGTGCTAGGTACCTCTTCATCCCATAATGTCCAATCTATCAAAATATAAACGTGTAGAACACCTCTATGAAAAAAAAAATCCAAATGTCATAATTGCTGATACTTTGCCATTTTGTCACCCATAAAAATTTGAACAAAAAAGTGATCAAAAAAATTCTATCAATAAAAAACATCAGGGAATTTTTCTTATGTAAAGCATTATTTTTAAAGGTACAGTACTAAGACTTAACAAAACTAAATACTTTTATTATCTCCCTAAAAGTCAAATAATTAAGTGAAAGCCGTAAATTCAAAGTGCATGATAAAATGCTGCAATTGTGTTTATAAGTCAATTTCACAGCATTTGGAATTTTCTCCAACTTTCTATGCAAAACAAGTGGTGTATATTACAGGCCAAGACCTTCACCACTGTGTGTGAATTGTGTTTCAAATGAAGTGCTCCGTGTGAACTAGGTCATGAATGTGAGGTGAGATGTCATGGCGTCAGTTCTCCGGTAGGCGCACTATACACTTTGCCCAGCAGAGGTCACTGTGTCTTGCCGTGTCGTACTATCCATGCTGCGATGTGTGACAAGAGTCACTGGGGAGACTTCCTGTTTTCGGGCTAGCGCGGTATTACTTTTCTGGTGTGAATTCAGTTTGATGGTTTCAGGAGAAGGTGCAGCCAGCAGTCCGCGCCCGTACACAGCGGGATGCTACAGGTTGCACCATGGCAGGGGAGAGCACCAGAGCGCTCATGTCTGGGTTTGTCTTTGGCGCCCTCGCCTTCCAGCATATGAGCTCCGGCTCAGACTCGGTGAGTAGAGGAGGCTGCGCTGCCAGGTAGTTACCCATCACCTCATAGGAAGAGAGGGCAAGGCATTCCCCTGACCCGTGCCCATCGCTCTGGGCTCATCATGGAGGGGTTTTTCCACTATGATTGTGTGCCCACAAGTGTTCTCAGAGGTTTCACCCGCATTGAGCAGATATGTCTTCCCAGTATAGTGGGGATAATAGTACCAGGTATGTAGGGCTTATTCATGATCTGTTTTGTATCTGAATACATTGTTTATGTGTATGGCATCCTTTCCATTATTTCACATCTGCAAAAAATGATTTAACAATAGTTAAAAGTAATAAAGGCCACAACGCCTGGTCCCACAGGATCATCAGTCGTGATGTGGTTTTTTCTTCATATCAGTTTAAAAACCCACAACTTGTGGCCTATTCGCTCCACAAGCGCATGGAATGACAGACCTGGGGTCATGGCTGCAGCAAACACCCACAATTGGTGCTGGCAATTCTTTAAATGCCACTGGCAAATCATATAACTTGTATGTAACTGGGGGAATCTATAAGAGACCCAGTTACAAGGTGAAACAACCCCCTTTTTTGGCTGATGTTTGATCATAGCTTGACTAGGTCTAATCAGACCCAGCAGCTCTGATTTACCCCTACAGACCCGGCTATTACCCTGCTCCTCATTGCACTGCGCTGCTTCAGTGCTGTGCTGTGAGGATCAGAGAAGGAACAAGCGGTAATAAACCGCATCTCCATTCTTCCTAGGGTCTCCAGTTAAGGCTACACTTCTATGGGCTCACGGCCATGTACAGGAGCGGTACCGTACCTCTCTGTAGCCCGTAGGACATGTCCTATCTTTCTACGTAATACGGTGACGTGTGCTGTATATGCTTATGGAGAGGGGCTGGGGTGAGCTGCGCTCATCCCCTGCTCCTCTCCGCAGCGCCAATGTATGCCCGCCGTACTACGGTACGGTGGGCATACATTGAGTGAATGCTACCTAAATCTGACTCGGAAGAAAACTGCAGCAACATCAAAAGAGGTCCTTGCAGACTCAAGTCCCGCACCCACTGACTTTAGGTCGCGATCAAGCTAAAAAAAAGCCCAAAGAAAATAATGGGTCTTTATGCAATTGGTGGAAATCATTGTCTTGATTAAGAAACCTGGGGTCATGGGTCCTAAGTACAGTTGCGTGACATGTACACTGGATATACACTTGTAACCAGAGGTCACATTTTTCTAGAACAGTAGAAAATACTCCTTTTACCATTTTTGAGGAATATTTTTAGCTGAGGAGTATGAAATATTCAGTGACACAACTAAATATCAACTCCTAGGTGTATATAATGTTAATAGATGGATATTTATCAAGAAATTAACTTGCATTATTGCCAGTGTTTTCTGCACTCAAATAGCAATTTGAGCCAATTCTGGTAATCTAGCATCATGCATTAAACAAACTTTTTATCTGCCTAGCTGTGACCAGAGTATCAGTGGCCAATACTAAATGACACTGCTCCGGTCAAGTAATCTTTTACCAGGGACATGAGCTGCAGCAATCGGCTGAGAGAGGAGAGTTGTTTTGAGGAGTAAGACTGCTTGTGCAAGCATCTATGATGCTTGTACAGGCGTAAATGTGACCTCTGCTTGTAACATATGATTATACGACTTTATACAGTATAATGTTCTTCTGTTTTGTGTTCACAGGAAGGATTTCTCCTTGGGGTCATAAAGGGAGAAGCAAAAGATAACATCACAGATTCTCAGATTAGTGATGTACAAGTGGTTTACACTATTGGTATGTTGTTATAGGTTATGGCTATCTCATGTTGTTTCAGTGACGTTTTGTCATCATGCACATCCTCTGATCTTTTTTTTTTTTTTTTGTCAGTTAGTTGAAAGGCAAAATTGCATGGTTGTAATAAATAGGAGAAAGAGTACAGGGAACCTTCCTAATATGCACTTTCTAATAGAAAAAGTTTTATAGAAGATAGAACATTGTTTATAGAAAATGTGAGAATGAGTGCGAGTTTAACCTGCACAGATAATGGTACTGGGTTGGGTCTACACACTTTTACTCAAAGGTCCTGGTATTGCACAGAGTCTTCAGGTGGGATCAGTGACATCCAGCTGCATTAGACCAATGCTTTCTGCAGTGGAACAAAGAACCCAGGCGAGCCCCGGGTCCAGGATCTGGCGCACACCGTGCTTGAGGATGCCCTGCGGGGAGGGGTATCCTCTTCCTCCATGAGGATCTAAAGCAGAGGCGACATTCGGCCAGGGATGGGATTACACGCAGTTTAGTGATATATGATGCAAGGATATTCTTGCATATGATTTCCTGGGTAACAGCAGCCCCATACTATAATCGTAATTATTTGAAATATAAATGGTCCAGCACAATCCACAATTGGAGACTAAAATCCATTATGCAACTACATGCACCATAATTATAGCGTGGTAAAAGGGACTTCCTGCACCTTATATCACTATGAAGCCAGCCAAGTGGTTTTCTCTTTTCTTTTATTATTGCTGACACTTTGTAGGGTATTTGGGACACTTGGGCACTAGTAGTCCATAGAGACATATGTGATTTAGTGAGTCAAAGGGCAATGGTGGGTTCCCTGTAAGATGTGTAGTTTCTACTTGCTCTGTTTAAATTGGTTTTATTTTTATGTATTTTATTTGATTCTGCAGATATCCAAAGAAATATACCGTTTTATCATCTGTGCCGGTTAGTAAACACTGTGCTTCTATTATTTGTATTCTAAAGTAAGGGGAATAAAGTTAGATCACTGTTAAATAGATTGTTTTTTTTTTTTTTTTTATTGTTTGTTTTTTCTGGCATTGTCACACAAATCAGACTTCTTTCCTAAACTCAGTGTATGCGAGCGAGCATACAGCTGCGTGCTGGAGAGGAGGAGGGTTGAGCGCTCTTCAACCCGCCCCTCTCCATAGTGAGGCATGGCGCCCGGCCACAGACACAGAAAATGATAGAGCATACTCTATCCCATGCACAGGACAGTGGCTATGGGAACGTATATAAACTTTTGGATGGATATAAGTCCCCACAAACGAATGTGTGGTCTATTGTGTGCATCCCATGTATCATAGGCGGGTGAGCTGTACTGGAGTATCAAAGACAATAGAAAGAGACTGCCCAAACACATACATGAGCATGAATAGGAACTGCCCCATAATTTGCAGCCTGGACAGTCAGCCCATGAAATCTATGGAGCCCATAGAAAGATTAGCAGTGGAAACAACGGCTTTCACATGTCTAATAAGCGCGTTTGTGTACACATAGGCTAAGGCCTCCTGCACACAAATGGGCCACGGACAACAGGACTTGTATCCTGTGCAGCCTGTGAGTCCTTAATGTGTGAGGTTTAGAAATAATTGCGTTCATGGCTACCAGACGTCCAAAATAAGTGTTCATGTGCATGAGGCCTAGCATTGCTGTACTAAAATCTTCAAAAGCTGCTCATGTAAGCGGACAATCACTTTAAGTGACCAGTTACCTGCAGATTGTAAATTTTGTGAGTTTCTTTGAGCTACAGGAATTCTGCTTGTCTAATAGTATATGAATATTTACAGGTTTTACAGTGGAGTGGGGGAGCTGAACAAGCTGGCATTACAGAAGCTACTCGCTGGCAAAGAAAAGGTAACTAACCTACAGTCAGTCATTGACTATTCTATACAAGTGTATAACATTTCATCAGTCCAAAGTGTATAGATACTATTAAACCATTTCTGTTTGTCTTATTTATTTATTTTTTGGGGGAGCTTGTTTTTTAAAGTGAACCTGTCACCAGGAATGTTGTTTTTAGCTGGTGACCGGTTCTAATAGCCTATGTTATGCTAAATTTAAAATTGCCCAAGGGGGAAGAAGCAGCTGCATCCTGTGTATGCCTGTATCTCCTCATGCACTCTTCCTCTCCTCCACACCATCCCTCTCCATCTTCTGCCTGCTCAATGCACATGATAGGTAGTGGGGTGGGAGACTGAGACACTGGCACAAATGTGCACCTGCCCCGCTTCTACCTGGGGACACGGACCGATTTGGCAGCTCTGTGCAGTGCTGTGTAATCTGTGTGCACTATATAAATAAAGAATTATTATTAATGATTCAGAATAACAGAAATTTTTAAAATCAGCACAGCATAGGCTATTGGAACCTGACACTTACTAATAATGACATTCCAGGTGACAGGTTCCATTTAAGAATGAACTGCAGTTCATGTGAAAAAAAACTTGTGTCTGAAGTTAGGCTTCTTAGAAAAAGTCAAGATGATTTACGGTATATACCGTATTTTCCGGACTATAAGGCGCACATAAAAGCCTTGGATTTCCTTGGAAATCCAAAGTGCGCCTTATAGTCCGGTGCGCCCTATAGGAGGGCAGCGGACCCTACTTACATAGGTCCCCGCTACCGGAGACAGCAGATCTCCAGCGGGAACTGCAGACCACGCGGACAAACGAACAACTTCTGCCGCTGTCGTCTCAGTTCCCGCTGGAGATCTGCTGTCTCCGGTAGCGGGGACCTATGTATATATGCCATTCTCCACCTTCCCCGCTTCCGCGCTTGTCTCCGTCGCGTCTCGTCCCGTCGGGTCTCCGCTCTGCCCCCGGACCTCCGCCACACCCCGGGACCCTGCGCCTTATAGTCCGATGTGCCTTATATATGGAATTATTACATATATAAGGCTCATCGGACTGATGCGCCTTATATTCCGGTGCGCCTAATGGCACGGAAAATGCGGTAAATGTTATGTACTCTGCATGAACGCCTCTCTGTGTGCTGCATGGTCAAACCTTAGGTTACTATGACACATGTTTTTGTAATTGTTAATGCATTTCCTTTTGCTGGTTGCAGGATGTTATTGGATGGTATAAATTTCGCCATAACTCTGAACAGACCATGAGTTTCAGGGAGAGGATTTTACATCGT
Source organism: Engystomops pustulosus (assembly GCA_019512145.1). Lineage (NCBI taxonomy): Eukaryota > Metazoa > Chordata > Amphibia > Anura > Leptodactylidae > Engystomops > Engystomops pustulosus. The sequence goes on from CM033641.1 coordinate 114,396,166, forward strand.
AACCTTCAGACTCACCTGTCTAATCCAGAGCTTGTTTTCTTGTTGGTCACATCACAGTCAATAACAGAAACAGAATCTACCCATCTCCTAGAGTACACATTACATAAACCCCAAGATGAGTAAGTATATCTATATTACTATATTATTATATTATATAAAAAATAAAAGCTGGAAGCCATATATAAGAGCATTTCTAATCTAACTGAATAACGAATGGTCAGCTCCCATACCATGTGTTCAAGGCCTGAGGCATCTCCAAAAGAGTAGTTTCATGTGGTTAGTGTTTGTCATCATTTGTTTTTGTGCCAGGACTAGGATAGAATCTACATATGGAAGGTATTAGCGCTTATTTACATGACTGTTTATGATTAGTTTTTTTACTGACCGCAAACACCTATACTAAATGGACTTACGTGGTCTGGTGTGTTACATGTTGCAGAAATTGACGTGCGATGCAGAAACAAGTAAATCGTAACTTTTCTGCTGTGGATTTCTGTGGGAAAGCCAGTCTATGGGCAAAAAACAAATGCAGGAAATCCACATACAAAAGGAAATGCAACCAACACAAATCCATACAAAATGCCCATGTATTTCATGCAGATTAAGGCCCAGTTTAGATCTGTTAGGTGCATCATATTTGCCTTAACCAGGAGTGGTGGAACACACAGGATAGACACATCTTCAACCTGCTCTCACAGTGCAAACTTCACTGCCAGAAGGCTCGCTTCACAGTCACAGTCATATGGTGTCGTCAAACTGCACTCTACAGGATTCCTGGGGTTATGATGAATTATGATGTAAGGACTCTGTCTGCCAGCCAAACAGCAGTGCCACATCTGTGTTACATGTTGATGCTGCTGTTCAGCCAGGACAAGGAATCCTTGCATCATAATTCACTACAATGCAAAGCCGATAAATCAGAATAAAAATACAATAAAACATGGTAGACAATAAAGTCTGTCCCTTTACACTGCCAGCAGTTTTACTGTATTTTATGTTACATTGATTATCAGTAATAAAGTTTACCATGTTTTATTGTATATTTTTATTCTGATTTATCGGCTTTGCGTATGAAGTATTAGGTGTTTAGTCTCCTTGGTGGTGACTGGTTATGGCCCTTTTCTGACCAGTTTCACCCCGTGAACTTTTTTGTGGTTTATAATTCACTACAATGCAAAGATTCCTGTCCTGTGCGCTGTACTCGGTCTACAGGACCTGACCAGCATGCAGGTCAGTTTCAATGGAACAAGCATAAACTGCAGTGGTGGATTACAGGAGTTGTCTGGAGGTATATTTTGCCAGCTTCAGGGCAGAAATGGGCGGGGGGGGGGGGGGAGATACTTCTGCTTGCCTTTTTTTTCCATGACCTCACACAAGAACCATCCCACACCATAAGCAGTGTAGTCTCTTCAATTTACAAGAACTGCTGCATGAAAATGTTTGTTTTATCAGGGTGACTATCTTATTATAACCTTAGTCTTTTTCAGAAAGTGCCTCTTATCATTTCCAACTTGGGGTTGTCTGAACAACCTGGATACAGCACGTTAATCGGATCATGTGTGTCATCTGGATTTAACCATGTAGTAACAAATCACAGGTAGGTAGTGGAATAGCCACAAACTATAGGGTTATGACTGATCCTTCATAAAGGACAATCTGCAATCAATGTACAGTGCTTTATGGCTTTTACACATTTAAGTGTTGATGCATAACATGGTATTGCCATTCTCTTACTTATTGGATCATCTGTTTGTGCAGATCTGAGTTTTTTAATAAAGATGGAAGTTTGAAGGAAGTAAATAAAATAACGGCTGTGTGCACAAGTCTGCAAGACAAACTGAAGGTATGTAAAAGTATGAATAGCTTTTTCTGTGTTTTACTATGCCACAGTTCTCATTTATAACATGCAAAGAGAAGCAGGAGCTTCCCAACTCTGCACATTCTACTGTGAGTCTGACATGTAGTTATTATATGAAATGAGGATTGTAAAAACGTGGTTATATCTAGCTTATGTGTACTGTACACTAAGTTATTAATGACTCGGAAGACCAAAGGTGTTCTTCCCTTGCTGTGTGTCCAGTTATGCCCCCAAATGACATTGAAGGGCATCTACAGGATGAAGGACTGTATTCAAATGAGCCCCATAGGTCTTAATACAGCCTTGAGCCCCTCAGGCTCATTTGCATGGGGGTTTATCTCATTACAACACTGTCGTAAAACTTAAAGGAAATCTTCCATTTGTTTTCATGTATTATAAACCAAACTTACCTTGAGAATGCTGTAGCTACACTGAGCAGAAACATATCTTGTTTAATCCCTGATCTGATTGGTTTTGTTCAAAAAACAATTATAAAATTCAGGACCTTGGGAAAGCTGGGTACAGACTGGCTGCTGTACATAAACACATTGGGGGGAGATTTATTATTGGTTTTGCTGGTTTTTTTGGCGCATAAAAGTTGCAAAAAAGAGCAAAGAGGGTTTTTGCGACTTCATTGCTCAATAGTCGCACAGGACTATTCCCACTACTTCACTATACTGGCATAAATATACAACTAATGCAACGCTAGATTCATGACTTGCACCTTTTTAAAAAAAGTCATAAAGTCACTCCATCCCCCTACTGGTGTATGTGCTGCGACTTGTGGTGCATTTTGAAAGAAAAATCCCAGACACATATAGAGCATAAGCACATTTATTAAAGAGGACCTGTCACCAGATTACCAGGTTACTAAGTAAACAATGCCTGCTGATAAAGGGTTACTAGTCCTCCCCATATCCCTAGCCTTAGGGACTATCTTCTAATACTCAGGCATATAAAGCTCTATGTACTGATGGGAAATCCATTCAGCAGCCACAGGAGCACCAGAACTTTATTATCATAATTTTATAATAGTTTTTTCAGCAAAACCACTTGGATCAGGGCTGAAACAAGATCTAATTCTTCATCATTGTAGCTACAGCATTCTTAAGGTATGTTTGGTTCAAATGAAATGGTAGATTTCCACTAATCCTTCCAGGACTTTATTTAGTAAGTACAGTGAACATTTTGATATACTGAAGATGAAAAGAATTTCTAGGCTTTATGAAGTACAATGCATACACCAGATACTGCACTATGTGACATCTAGGATGGGAGGTGATTGTACTGCAGCCTCCAGACTCCTGCATTAATCACATGTGCTCTTTACCATGCAAGTGAGCACCATCATGGAGATATAGGCAGAGATGCATTCACACATGGAATGTACATTATTCTAGCTGAAGAGGTTAAAGATTACTAAGACAATATTATCCTGACTGATAATATTTATGCTACCTCCAGTGATGGCAGTCCATCCCCTTGGATAGTAAGGTCAGTAGTAAGTCTGGCATAACGATTGGCCGGTGTGGGCTTAACAAGAGCCCCCTAGGTCTGCCTCTTCTGCCGTTTTTATGTAAAAATGTAAAGTTATGGTGCCATTCCAGGTCTATTATCCTTGAAGCACCCTTCTGCTTGACCAACAAAGTAGGAAATCTGTATTATAGGGAAATTGTGTACTGGATTTTCTTCATTTCAGTCCTACATCATTTGCAATAACTTTTTCTATGTTTAGAAAACTTGCAGTCGTGTAGCAGAGAGTGAAAGTTCTGTAGAAAACCTGTTACAGCAAGTTAACCAGCTGAAGAAGCAAATTGCTCAGAAGCGTCAGCTACGCAAAGAAGGTAAAGTTAGAGGAAATCTACATACCCATGAAGCTCCAGAGGAAGATTCCTCAGGGAACTCAACTGTATTAGTTGTTTTGCGTCTTCTTTTGTCTTTATAAAGGGCTTTTAAAAAGATGCAGATTAATTGGAAGTGCAATTGGGTGGGGGGCATCACCATTGCTTCTGAGTTTTGGGGGCTATGGCTATTACACAGCCTGTTCCCAATGTCATGTTCCTTTAAGTTGCCAGCTTCAGGGATGGAAACCTCATAGATCCTTTGTAAGTCTGGGATCTATCATAATATCACGTTAAGAGTAGAAATCATGAGGTTTGTGTGAACAGAGCCTCATTCTGATTCGCATTTGCTCTGAAAACAAATATTTTACTTTTCTATTTCAGGAGAGGAAACTTCTGTATGTGGAGAAGAAAATGTATTCCTGTGTCAAGCTTTGCGCAAGTTCTTCCCTCATTCTGCTGTTCTACAGTCATCTTCCCTTGGTGTGAATGGGGAGACTATACCACACTTCTGTGATGTCAACCATAACCTTTATGACCTAAAAAATCTTACATTAATCATTCAACCAAGTGACCTCTCTAAAGCCGTTATGCAGAAAGCTGGCAAACGAAAAAGACCACCTCAAAAAAAACGGCCAAGTTTGCTGAGAATGAAGACCAGAGGAGCCGCACAGCAGAGCAACAGCACATATGACAGACTGGTGCTCAATAGTGGAACAGAAACCGAAGATTCTGAGCCCATGGACTGCACAGGTTCACACTCACCTACATTCTAGACAGATTGTAATAGATGTAAAATCCTCACATATTTCTGTAAAAAAAATATATTTTGTAGTACGGGTATCACATTTATTCTGTTTTTAGAACCCATATATACTAAAATGATTGGTATTTGTGGTGTTGACAGTTTTTTTTTTTATCCACCATGGACAGGTTAGAGGGTTTTCCATGTCTATGATAATTCTTTTTTTTTTTTTTTACTTGCCTCTGAGAAGAGGCCGGTGGCAACTGTTGGACTATGTAGTAAATGTGACTGAGCCAATTCATGTCCTCAGTAGTCATACGTCAAGTTATTAATCCAGCACCAAGACTAGAGAAGGGCTAGAGAAGGTGTTTATTCCACCTTCAGTGGTGGTCTCAGCTATTGTCAGCTGAAACGTTGCTGGAATAAAGGTGGAATAAACTCCAAGTTTGTTTACACTATAAAGTGGAGTGCTGCTGTTTTTCTTTATTTGGATCTATGCTGGACTCTGACTGGTGAGAGTTTTGGATAGCACCCATTACCTGCTGATATATAATATATATATTTTTTTTTTAAGTTGAGGCTACATTGCCATTTTCAATAAAAACTAAATATTGGCAAAAAAAAACACCTTTATTAACAAAACACTTTCTTCAAACTTCACAGATCTTTGGGTCTTTGAGATAGGCAGGGTCCTTATATGTGACAGGCATAAAACCTAGAAGACAAATATAATTTCTAATTGATGTAGTCATCAACATAATAAAAATATAAACATGGAATCACCTTACCCATAATAGTTGCCCTTTTAATGGCTTTGGATATTGCCTTTTGTTTTGTACCACATAACCCTGTGGAGGAAATAATATATTAGTAAAGCTGTGTCCATGGTACTCCATCAGCAACATACTGGGTCTATGATTCATAAACTCTATATACAAAAAAGTTCTGATAGACGAACCTCACTGAAACCCTTCGCCTTAAAAATATAGCTTTTATTGTATGTATGATTAAAAATCCTTATTATTGTTAAACTAACAAACAATTAAAAATCTTAAATACCGGTGATGTTTGTCATTTGTTTCGCACAATGGGGGAGATTTAACAATGTGTCTCAAGTTCCGCCAGTCTCTTGCTGGAAAACAATAGTCTTTTGCTGCGCCATCACTGTGATGAAGATTTATGGTGCAGGAACTGTCAGTTCCTACTTTTAGTTTGTCTAAACCAGTGATGGCAAACGTTTTAGACGCCGAGTGCTTAAACTGCAACCAAAACCCACATATTTTTCCCGAAGTGCCGATGCGACAATTTAAGCAGTAACTTATTACTCCCTGCTCTGTCACACGTTTAAATTGTATAGGCACCCAAGGACACCAATACAGTAGAAAGAAGGTGAAGAAGTTTTGATTATCATTGTAGTTTACTTCTAGGGGCCTGGGACAGCAAGAAGCCTTGAGTCCTGTCTGGTCAACTCTATGCTGGCGTGATGGCATGGGTACCCATAGAGAGGGCTCTGAGTGCCACCTCTGGCACACGTGCCATAGTTTCGCCACCACTGGTCTAAACTGTGCGGCAGAATTTTTGGCGCACAGACGATTATCTGCAAACCATGCCCCTTTAATCAGACAATTCGATAGTTTTTAAAAAAAAAAAAAAAGGTCTAAAAGCCTTGATAATTGCTGTTCAAGGCATTTTAGACTGTTTTAAGTGCAAAACCAACAGAATTGTGGCGCAAGTGCGTTTATAAATCCACCCCCCCAAAAAAAAAAGAAATGTGTTATGAGGGAAAGTGCAAGATTTATTAGTAGATAGATATTCTATTATCATGCACAACTACCAGAGGTTGCTAGTTCTCATATCGTGGGTATAGTAACATTATCAGAACTAATGACACTTTTAGATAATTTATATCGATTGTCCCACTTTTGAGTACATCAGTGGCACTTGGCTGCGTCTGAGTGTTGCTCACTCCTCTCATGTTGTCTCGAATAAGTTACTCCCAGATAAATATCATACACTGTTCCCTCATTTACACTATTTCATACACTTGTGTTTGACATGACAAGTGTGTACTTGGTCATGTTTGGTTCTTGTTTTAGGCTTGGATTACATGGACTGGAGTTACTTCAGTTTATCTGCTGGCTAACCCACAGAAATTGCCATTGTACTGCCAGTATGGAGTCCACATATTGTCAAGTCATATTCAAATTCTGTAATACAAAAGTATGAAAATCCTAGCAGAAATAAACTGAAGCCACTAAGGGCCAGTTCCCAGCTGTATTTCGGACTCAGTTTTGCAGTCTAAAATTACAGCCTGTTTAGATCTGTAACTACCACCAGGATGAAGGATTGTGAACCAAGCACCCTGAAATACTGGTGTGTGCCCAGTGGTAGGATGCGAGTGCTTACTGGTCCTCTAATACCTTGCGACAGGGTGACAAGTGTTAGGGGTGGATGGAGATCGCAATTTGATGAAACGTTGAAACGTCCTGCAACAATAATGCAAGTCACGACAGATTTATGTCATGACATATTGTAAGTCAGGACAGATCCGCCACTCTCTAACACCACCATTCCGCATTTGGTGGTCTTGGAGAGGTACGCGTGATCTGTCCAGGAGGTACCGTCGCACAATCACTAGCCAGCGTCCATTTTTCCTTCCTTTACTTATTGTGACCCCCCCCCCCCTCTCCCTACTGCACTTGTAAATAAGTTGTCATAGAAGTAGGAGTAGTGTGGGGGATATAATAGTACACGTGTGTTTGGAGGGGGGTAGTGGTACACGCAATTTGACAACTTGCTACTAAAATTATAAAACTTCTAAAATTTGTAAAAAAATAAGCAAACTAAAAAAACTATTCTATTATGGAAATAGAAAGAAGACAAATTGCAAGGGTTTTCTACAAAAAAAAACATTGGAAAGTTAGAAAATTGTGATTTTTTTTTTTTGTCTGATACTTTGAATTTTTACCCCCAAAAAACCCAACCGATCAGCAAAATTATACTACTAATATAAACTACAATGTGTCATGCGAAAAAAAAAAAAAATCTCAAAATTAGTTTAACTTGTCAAAGTGTTAAAGTTATTACGACTCGAAGAGACACTGGTCAGATTTTAAAAAAATGGGCTGAGGCTTAACGTGAAAACTTGCCCTTAACCCCTTAGCACTCCATGGCGGATATATCCCTGTTTTCGTGGGGGGCCGATTGCTGCTATGGAAGTTCTGGGGTTCGATCTGGTCCCCAGCACTGCCTGCAGGCACTGCTAGTAAGATGGCATTGATGACATCTTACTGGCACAGTGTCAGCCTATGCCAGTGATGGGCAACCTTTTGAGCTAGGTGTGTCAAAATTCGCCAAAAAAACGAGCATAACTCGGGTGCTGTGTCACCTTTAGGAAAAAACGAATTTTGTAATACCCCTAGCGGCCTCCCTTTACTACTAAAATACCCCTAGCGGCCTCCCTTTACTACTAAAATACCCCTAGCGGCCTCCCTTTACTACTAAAATACCCCTAGCGGCCTCCCTTTAAATATAATATAATAATAAACTTATATACTTACCCAGTGATGTCTTCTTCCCTTTAGCTTTACTGCAGGCGGCTCGGCTCCTCCAGGTTGCACCGCCCGCCTCGGGTCACGTGACTGACGTGACCTGACGTCAGGTCGCCTCAGTCACGTGACGAGCAACGCGCATTGCAGCCTGGAGGAGCCGGAGGAGTTGCAGAAGGTGGGCGGACCAACGCGGCGCCGGACAGGTAAGCAGGGGGCAGAAACACAGGGACGGGGGTGGGACATTACCACAGGGGCAGCACATTACACAGGGACATTAACACAGGGGGAGCACATTGCACAGGGACAGAAACACAAGGACGGGGGCGGGACATTAACATAGGGGTAGCACATTACACTGGGGCAGCACATTACACAGGGAGGGGGGCGGACAGCGGGCGCTGGGCGGCCGCGTGTCAACAAAAATGACTACGTGTGTCAGTGCTGACACGCGTGTCATAGGTTTGCCATCACTGGCCTATGCATATGCATAGGCTGACTGATAATACCCTGCAATACATGAGTACTGCAGAGTACTATCATGAACAAGCAATCAGATGATTGCTTGTTCATGTCCCATGGTGGAAAACTGAAAAAGTAAAAAAAAAAAAAGTGTTATTCAATAAAAAATAAAGTAATAAAATCAATAAAAATGTCCATATGCCCCATAACATATAAAGAGACATACAACCCAAAAGTCTAAATCATAACAAAAAAACCCACATATAAAGTATCACCGTGTCCGTAACAAGTGATCAAAAAAACATATGTACTCCAGAATGATACTGGTGCAAAGTACAACATGTCCCGGAAAAAACAAGCCACAAACCAGCTCTGTAGCCAAAAAAGTAAAAAGGTTATGCCACTTGGAAGACGGCAATGCAAAAATGATTAATTTTTCCCTATATTACGGTTTTATTTGACAAAAGTAGTAACATCTAAGAAAATATATTCATGTCTGGTATCCCCGTAATCGTATCGACCCATAGAATAAAGATAACATGATTATTAGGCTAAACGGTGAACACGAGAAAAAAAAAAGTCAAAAATCCAGTACAGAATTGATGCTTTTCTACTCCTGCCCTCAAAAACGAGTTCCTAAATTTTCAACAATAGGTGATACCAGGGGGCGTGGCTTAGGCATGGCGGAGTAAGGACGCTCTCTGCAGGAGCTCCGTTCTTGAAGGCGCCATTATCGGTCCCCTAGCAGGATCCCCCCGACATACCGGCATGTCCAACAGGAGGGGAAGAAGCACTCCGACTCCTGGAGAAGCCCGCGACGCGGCACCGGAGTGGAGTCTGGAGCGATTCAGGCACCAGCCACGTGCAGTGTCCATCTCGCCGGCCGGATCCAACATGGCGCCCGCTCCACCTGCAGCACGTCACCGGACCGGGGGAGCCGGCAGGGGAGCTAGGAGTGGCGCGGACTCAGCGCAGGGAGTCGGCAATCCCCCTGCAGGTCAGGAGACAGCGGAGGAGCACAGGTACCGGGGACCGGGGGCAGGAGCGCAGGGACCTGGCTTACTGTCAGGAACTGACATGGCGCCAGTCCCTGTAAGCTACTGCCCTCCAGACACCATTACTGGGAGACAGGGGCATAATGACCCATCCACCCCACAGGAGAGCCCACACTCCTCACAAGTTGGGGAAGATGCCCAACCACCAAGCCCTGGATGGATAAGCCAGCAGGCAAGCCCCAGGAGCCATGCTACCTCCTCCCCTAGGCGAACACAGAGGAACGATTCACTCTGAACTGCAGCTCCTTAGAGAATTGATTCAGGCCCTCCCTACACGACAGGACTTGGATTATGTGCTTCAGAGAGTAGAGGCCTCTCACCAGCAGGCTCTTGAAGGCATTAGAGAGGATATTGAAGCGCTCGCTACCCGTACTGGGAACACTGAGAATGCAACTGCCTCCTTGGAGGATAGAGTCTCTGCCCTGGAACAAGAGGCCAGTAGCTCCAGACAACATCTACAACGTCTGTCCCTCCTCTTAGATGATCAAGAGAACAGAGGCAGAAGGAATAATATCCGCATTAAGGGCCTACCCGAGAATCTTCCTCATGACAATCTCCCAGAGAGGGTAACGTCCATCTTCAACAAACTGCTAGGCCGTCCACCTGACACGGAACTACTCATAGATCGTATTCATAGAGTATCTAGGATGTCAACTGCGGATCTTCCCGTACCCAGAGACATACTTTGCCGTCTCCACTATTTCACGGATAAAGACAAAATTATCCGAGCTGCTTGGTCCGAAGGCACATTCCGGATTGATGGTTCAGAGATCAATGTCTATCCAGATATCTCCACCCGCACACTCAGCATGAGACGCATGCTACAACCGCTGATACAACGTGTCAAGGAATTGGGAGCCACCTACCGCTGGGGACACCCCTTCCACTTAATAATCAGATATAATGGGGACAATTTTTTCCTAAGAAAACCGGAAGATTTGCCAGACCTTTTTCTCTTCCTGAACATGGCTCCAGTTGAAGTTCCTAACTGGCTGTGTCTAGACCAAATTAGACCTGGAGCCGGACCTCCTGGAAGAAGGAGAGATTCTCGGAGAAGAAGACGCTCCTCATTTTCAGGGTCAAATGCGCTCCCCGCCCAAGAACCGGTGGAAGGAGATACACGGATGGGCCCGGACTTATCGATTGCCCTCCCTTCAGAGGCCTGAGAGTCTCTCCCGCTGCAATGGACTGTCCTGGGAGCAAGATCGACCCCCATTGTCACTGCAGACTGACTTTGCCCTGACCCTGAAGGGTTCCAGATATCGCCACACTAGGTCTATGGCATCAGATCTATAAAGGTTCTTTTCTTTCTTTTTATATCGTTATTTGGGACTGTTAATGTTGGTCTCTCCATGGCTATCAGTGATGATTATTGTCATGTAAATTGCTAGTTCTCATATATCTAATGTTACCATGCAATGCTCCTTGTTGTTGTTTTTTAAGCCTGTGCCTCCCCCTCTAGCCGGCCATATAATACACTGGTTTTTACGGCCGTTGCTATGACGGGGATGATGTTACTGGACCATGATGTATACTTTATTGACATTTACTGCCTTCTAGTTCGCAAGCTCCGCCTACGCTTTTCTACGCTTCCCACTCACACCAGTTACTGGTGTTCCCTCGTGCGTACACTTTTGAGTTAGGGGAACTCTCCATTCCCCCTCATACTCACTCTTTTCTGTCTGTGCCTATTCCCACCCAGGCTTTGCCTCTCCTTCTGTTCTACATAGTTTCCTGTCTCTTCCCCCCCCCCTTTTTTTTCTTTTTCTTCTCCTCTTCTTATTGCTTTCCCCTAACCTCCTTCCCTCATGTCTCGCCCAGGAGGCTCCGTGGGCTCACTGACTGTGGGCTCCCTAAACGTGAAGGGGCTTCACAGCCCTGAAAAGAGATCTATTCTCTTTAATCTACTCAAACGCAGAAAGATTCAGATCGCTTTTATCCAAGAAACCCACCTCACTGAATCCAGGCCATACAATTTTAAACACAGGTGGTTCCCGCACGCGTATCATAGCTATACTGACGATGCGAGATCCAGGGGAACAGCCATCCTTGTATCAAGCTCACTTCAGTGGACGTTCATAGACACCCGCAGCGATGATGAGGGACGCGTTGTCATGTTAAAGGGTAAAATAGTGGACACCCTATTCACCTTTGCATCTCTTTACCTACCGAACACAGGGCAAGCGCAAGCTATCAGTTCATTCCTTGACATGATAGATGAGTTTGCGGAAGGCACTGTAGTAATTGGGGGAGACTTTAATGTGGCGCTCGATCCTCTGATGGACACGTCTACTGGTACCTCAGCAGTCACACATGCCAGTCTACGTAGAATAAAAGGCCTTCTACATGAACATCAGTTGATAGACTCTTGGAGACTATTCCATCCCTCCGACAAAGACTTTACGTTTTACTCAGCAGCTCACGACAACTATTCCAGACTGGACTACCTGTTCGTACGACATAGTGACTTAGGCCTACTGCAACAGGCTACTATAGATAACATTACTTTCTCCGACCATACGTTGACTTCTATTACCATCTCACTTCCAAACTCTTCAGATTTCCAGTGGCAATGGAGACTCAATGCCTCCCTGCTGGAAGACCCTCTAGTTTTAGAGGACATTAAGAGTTCGATAACTACCCACTTTGCTAGAACTGTGGCAGAGGACATAGACCCATGTATAGCTTGGGAGGGACATAAGTTCAATGTCCGTAGTGTGTTAATCACACATGGTAGCCAGCGTAAAAGAGAGAGGGCCCAGGCCATTGTCTCCTTATTGGACAGAATTAAGACATTAGAGCTTTCTCACAAGAGATCGCCTACCTCTGATGTTAGAGTTGCCCTCCTGACAGCTAGAGAATCCCTGCGAACGTTACTGATAGACAAGGCTAAGAGTACCCTTGCAAAATGCAAACGGCATTTTTATGAATACAGCAATAAATGCGGCAGAACCCTCGCCAGGGCGTTGAGAGAGCAAAGAGCCCACACTTATGTTCCCAAAATCTCTTCCCCAACTGGTAGAGTTCTACACCTCAGTCGAGACATAGCAGCAACCTTTAGGGACTATTACCAATCCTTATACAACTTAGAACAGCCGGCATCCCCACAACTCAGAGAAGAACTTCGACGCAAAATACGTTCCTATATAGCGGAGTCCGGTCTGCCTTCCTTGACGGCTGAAGAAGCAGAGACTCTTGAGACACCCATAACAGGAATTGAATTCGCTACTGCCCTTCGGGAAACGCGAATTCAGGGGGTAAAGCCCCTGGTCCAGACGGCTTCTCGTTACCTTACTATAAGACCTTTGCGGAACAGCTTGAACCACATTGGACGAAGGCATTTAATGCCGTGGCCTCTGGATCCTCTCTCCCTAGAGAGGCACTACATGCTACCATCACTGTCATAGCGAAGCCGGGGAAGGACATAACCTCATGCTCCAGCTATCGACCGATTTCACTGCTGAACCAGGACCTCAAGCTGTTTTCAAAGGTCCTTGCAACGAGACTGGCCCCGTTGTTAATGCGAACCGTCCATTCAGATCAAGCGGGATTTATTCTAGGGAGAGAGGCCAGGGACAATACCACGAAAGCTATAAATCTCATACATAAAGCACATTTGAAGAAAATCCCTCTCATGCTTCTTTCTACAGATGCTGAGAAGGCATTTGATAGAGTTAACTGGGCCTTTATGTCTGAAGTACTATGCTATTTCGGAATACGCAACCGTATGCTTGCTTGTGTGCTGTCCCTATACTCCTCCCCTTCGGCGGCAATCCGCGTGAATGATATCTTGTCAGATAGCTTTCGTATCCAGAATGGTACACGACAGGGATGCCCGCTCTCTCCATTATTGTTCGTTCTGTCGATAGAACCCTTTTTGCGCAGAATTCGCGATAACTTAGACGTCTCGGGCATCACAACTAGCGGCTCCACGCATAAAATAGCAGCTTATGCAGACGACCTCCTTTTCTTTCTCTCCAACCCGCAGGTATCTCTACCTAACCTTATGAAGGAAATACGCAACTTTTCGCTGCTCTCCAATTTTAAAATTAATTGGGGTAAATCTGAAGCACTCAATGTATCGCTTCCCACCCCTTTGCAGGAGACGCTTCAAGCCTCCTTTGGTTTCAAATGGGCCGCAGACAGCATCAAGTACCTGGGAATTAACCTTCCGGCAGTACTATCCAAGCTGTATCTGCTTAATTTCCCGCCCATAATTCAAAACATCCAGAGGGATTGCTCTAGATGGTCCAAGGGACTTTTCTCGTGGTTTGGGAAATGCGCCATTTTCAAAATGAATGTCCTTCCACACCTCCTATATTTATTCCAGGCCATTCCAATCCACTTGGCCACAGCCTTCTTTCGCTCTTTGAACGCCCTACAGCATGGCTTTGTTTGGGCAGGCAAACCAGCGAGAATCAGCCGCGCAACCTTATTTAGACCTAAAAGAATGGGCGGTCTGGGACTCCCTGATCTTCGGAATTACTATAATGCAGCACATATGGCGAGGGTTCTTGACTGGTGCTGCAATCAGAATTCTAAACCCTGGGCCCAGCTAGAGCAGTCCTTCACTCAAACGCCCCTACAGGTCTTACCTTGGCTAGAACCTTCTAAGACCTTACCTTTGAAACGCCACCCTACTATTGGCCCTATTTTGTCAATATGTCAGTCTAAGTCAGTTCGAGAGAGATTGCTGCCACTGAAATCTCCTCTTACCCCGATCCTTGGTAACCCTGACTTCCTGCCTGGTTGTGAAGAAATAGTTTTTCAACAATGGAGGAGGTCTGGGAAGTTCAGAGCGGAACACTTCATTAAGGACACGGCCTGGGCCACAACCCAGGAACTGACTGCGCAAACAGACCCCTGCCCCCTGGACATTTGGAGAGCTGGACAGCTTAGACACTACTTGACATCCTTACCCCCATGCGAACAATACGCAACGGAGAAAACCTCTTTTGAGTGCCTTTGTGCCAATACAACTGGCCTGAGACATACACTATCTTTGTCCTACTCATGTCTACTTTCAATCCCAAATGACCCAGGCCCTCCTTACCTCCTGCGTTGGGAGGAAGATCTAGACATATCATTGACGGACGAACAAAAAGACAGGATCTATGAACTCTGTCACTACGCAATGATCAGTTCTCGCTACCAGGAAGCGGGTTACAAATTATTGGCAAGATGGTGCAGGGTACCCACTAGGCTACACACGATTTTCCCTCAAGTCTCTGATATCTGCTGGAGATGTGGCGAGGAGGAGGGCTCTTTCCTACATATGTTCTGGTCCTGCAGAGTTTTATCACAGTTCTGGCTCGATCTGGGAAATGTAATATCCCGCTTATGCGGAGAGTCAATCGTGTTGGAACCAGCCCTTTTCCTCCTCCACCATTGTGATATGTCAGTTCAGCGATACAAGAAATCTCTGGTTCGCTTCCTCATCATTGCTGCGAGGGCCTGCATCCCACTTTTATGGAAGCAAACGGTACCACCGACGATGGCTATGTGGACAGCGAAGGTGAACGATCTGATGTATATGGAAGATCTCACCTCCTCGGTGCATGGTGCACATCATAAGTTTCTCAAAACATGGCAACCCTGGATCCAATTTAAGCTATCTCCCGAATATAGGGAGCTACTGTAAAGCATTGCGTGACCCTCATCCCTCCTGGTCGAGACAACCCTGCCCCTGTCCCTTTCCCTTTCCCCTTACTCCCTTCCCTTATCACCTCTCTCTTCCTCCAATACCCTTATTGAATGTTCCCCCCGCACCTTTGCCGGCCTCTCCCGGCAAAATGCAGAACTTTTTTCTTTATTCCTTTCCTTTTCTACTTCTTATTCTTTGTGCCCCTGGCAGGCCACTATGGGGCCACGGGGGCCTACTGTTCTAACTCTCCTCTCGCTGGAGAATAACAGAAGGACGGACAGGCAGATTCAATGCGATTGCACAATTTTTGATGCTGAACCTCACAATAAAGTGCAGAAACTTCTCTCATTATTGTATCCCACAGTTACTACTCATCCTTTGGCATTTAGCTTCTAGATTTTCTTCTGCTTGACAGCTTCTGCTCTGTAAACATTATGTGAACTCATGTTGTTGTAATCTGCTCTGTTGTTCGTCAAATAAAGAAAATTATAAAAAAAAAAAAAATAGGTGATACCAACCCCAAAGTGGCAACACGGGAAAAAGCATCTCATCCCGCAAAAAAATGCAGTCACATGTCCCCAATAACGAAAAAGTGAAAATTTTATAGCCTACAAAAGGAGGCAATGAGAAAACTAAAATCCTGACAGCTGCAGGGCGCTCCTTCCCTTCTGCGCCTTGCTGTGCACCCATAAAACAAGTAACGTCCACATGTGGGGGGGGTCTCTGTACTTGGGAGAAATTTCAGAACAAATTTTATGGTGGGTTTTCTATTTTTATCTTTTGGAAATGTGTAAATTTTAGGGCTAAATGAACGTATAACCGGCACAATTTGACTATTCTAAATTTCATCTCTATTTTGATTCAATTAGTATGAAGACCTCAAGGGGTTAACAATCTTCCTAAAAGCAGTTTGATAGTTTGAGCGGTGCAGATTTAAAAATGGGTTGATTATATAGGGTGTTTTTAAGCTAAATATGTAAAATTTCATTCAAAACTGTATTTATCCCCAAAAGATAAATTTGAATTTCAAAAAAAGTGAAATTTTTCAAAAAATTCATCATTTTTTCTTTTTTTGGAAAATAAACGCAAAACTTATCAGCCAACATTTACCACTAAAATGAAGTACAACATGTGGGGGAAAAAAAACAAAAACCACAATCTCAGAATCGCTTCGATAAGTTACAGTGTTCAAAAGTTATAACCAAATAAAGAGACGCAGGCCAGAATCCAAAGAATGGGGCTGAGCCTTAAGTAGTAAAATGGCTGCGTCCTTAAGGGGTTAAGCTTCCTATGCCCTTGTTTTTAAGAAAAAAAAAAGAATTTCAATTATACAAATGAGCCTGAGGGGCTCCAGGCTCCATTAACACCTATAGAGCCCAAAGCCCCTCAGGCTCATTTGTACAATTTTAAAAGCCTTTCAAAAATAAAACAAACAAAAAAAAAAAAAAAAAACAGGCTGTTGATATCACTTCCATTGTCACAGTTCCAATCAAGCGAATGGAGCCGAGGTGCAATACTATACATTGCCACAATTCAAGGGACTTGGCAAGGTAGAAAGAGGATTATTTTGACCTAATGCCATTGTAAAAATACCTGTTATGTGCCTTCCATAGATGCGACCAGTGTGAGGTGAAACAAACTGAGACAGGAGCTATAGGAGATACAAGAATGGAAACAGACTTCAAAACTCATCATAAATTACCCAAATGTGTTCATGTCTGATCATTTCATAAGCAAGAGTAAAGGGGCATCTTCCTAAGGTCCAGTTCACATCTCCTTTAGGTCTTCAGTTATTGCGATCCAAAACCAGATATGTTCAAAGTACTGCGGCAAATGTCTATACAGAGGTAAGTTGTAATGGAAAGACTTGCCCTTGTTCTGAGTGTTCAAGCAAATGGAGATGCGAACTGGGCCAAACAGTAGAGGAGCAACAAAGGAGCATGGCTGCATAGGTTGCAATGGCTTTAACCATACACTACCATTTTATAGTAACTGGCAGGTAACATGAGCTAATGGGGGTATACAGCAGAGGTTGGAACTACTACGGTGGCATAGAGAACAAAATCCAGTATTATTTATTATCATTGGCCCCTCTCTGCTGCCAATGCATAAAACCTAGACTAACATCTGATTCATTCATAATATATATTCCTCTTTTTATGACAATTAAAAATATGTATAAGTCTTGGATATCCCTCCACACTGTATCGATTTGTGGGCAAGTGGCCTAACATTTCAACTGATACAGACCTGTGTATTCTTGTAATCTACTTGGATGCCACACAAAATACACCTTTTTGGAGGCTCTTTAAAAGGATTTTCCATTTGTTGCGGCTGTAATTATAAAAAAAAAGTGGCAATGAATCTTTAATAAAACCAAAGCAATTAGAAGTAAAACACGTAATAATAACAGTCGTCTAATAGATCAGTTAATATGTCAGTCTTTTGATTGCTTCAAATAGCATCTGCTTGCACCACTTCCATTTAGGAATTTTCAATTTACGCCTCAAATAAGGGAAGCAATAAAGGAAGTGGTGCAAAATGGACATTAGCAAAAGCCATTAAAAGTCCACTGAAATCTATGACATTATAATTTCCTTTACTATTATTTTAGCGATATAACTTGATAGCATAGGTGTGATAACAAGTGTGAACTGGGCTTTAGAAAGCTATATGATGTATATTTTACTGGTGGTTACCTTTCAGTTACTCAGTTGTGTCATGTAACCATTAACAAGAGTATCCAACTGCACTATATAAATATATATCTCATCGGCTATCGATGCCCCCTGAGGGCATAAATAAGTGACTGGCGGGGCCACTAGCACCACGAGGGGTGTGCATACATTAAAATATGAGGTGCTCTGGTGACATTTAGAGTTATAATAAAAAAAGTAACTGAGGAACTTCTTACTTGGACACATCTACCATCAGTAAACTGATGGTAGATGTCCTGACTTAACAGTGAAACCATCATAGGAATGTTTTGGAAAAACATACATACATAAAGCTGCGTTCACACGTGCAGTCTGAATAGCGTTTCAACAGAAACCCATGTGGTTGGTAATGAACGTCCACAGTTTTGCATTGTTTACATTCACTTTTAACTGATTACATCGGGCCAAGCCTCTCCCCGTTCCATCTTGATTGCGTTTTGAAACGCAATACAGGCGGAGCATGTGAACGCGGCCTAAGGGTCTGTTTGCTTCTCACATGATACCGCTAAGGATCAGAAGGAATACTGCCACTAGCAATATGACCAACTTTATCACAATGTCATCATGAACCTCTAACAGGCCAGAGAGCATATATATTATACAGTCCACGTATACCACAGAGAATTGTTAGCATTACCAGATCTTCAAGTGCTGCTTGGTGACTGTCGGGGGTTGCTAGGAAAATAAATATATAGGTTAATACATATTCCTCACATACACAACAGAACACTTCATTGTTGTGTGTATCCATTTCTATGCTTGTGCCCCATGCATGTCAGTGCCTCTCACCTGTGCTGTGTACAGAGGCCGTGTAGAGCGTTGGCAGCGTGTGCCGCCTGAGCACAGCACCCCGGAGCAGCCTGACCGCCAGCATCCTGCAGCACTCTATCCTGTGACCTGCAGAAGGAGAGGAAGCGCTCGCACGCCTTGTCCTGTCACCTCACGGGCCCGGCTCACAACACTGCAACCTGCACTACAGTTCCGTGTCCTCAAAGTGAACGCAGCTCAGGCCAAAGGAAGAGAGCGACTTATACAGCCGAGTAAGTCTCCATAAACACGAGGGTTACACGGAGAAACTTTCAGTGTCGTTTATTTTATAGAATTAATAACTTCCCAAATGAAAAATGGTCGCATCCTAGTATTGTACGTCATCTGTACCCGCCGGGAGCATGCGCAGTGCTATTAAAGAAGGATTCAAATACACTGGTGATACAACCGGGTGGGCCTCGGGTAGACACCTGCCGCACGTATTCATATCGTATTCTGCGGAAACGTTAGGTAGGTCCAAACTTCGTAGAGATGTTTCTCACTGCGTGCATCCAAATGCATTTCTATACATATACGTTTCAGGCAGTGATTCTTGTGTGAAGATCACTGGTGCCTCTGACATCTACCATGATGAGAGTGATAGTAGTTGTCTACCACACCTAACCATTCAGTCGTCTAGGTTACCACTGGAAATCTACTATCAATCCATCATGATAAACCAGGGACTTGCTCATAGATCCAGGCACTGTGATTGTGATAATCTTCTGTTATTTGTTATACTATTTCCTTTTCAAATAATATTTTAAAATTCTGCTGCAGCTTTGAAAGCTGTTTGTCTTATCCTTCTCCAGTCATGGATTATACCACTACACAAAAAACAAAGCTGTCTGCTGCGATTCACATTATCTCTTTACTATATGCAGAAAAATTCTGATCTGTGGCATTACTGGATCTTGATTCACCCCACCATTTCGATATTGTGAACCATATCCTATGGATATATCTATGTTTTGGGTGGGGAGTACTCCAGAAGACATCAAAGAAGACCTGGGACCCTAAATCAACTACAGTTCTGTATTGACCTGTGGTTTAGGGCTTCAAACCAACCTGTGTGAGGGCTTTACATGGGCACAATAATAAAATAAAAAATTTAAAAAACCACATTTATACTCCCCTAGATGTGAATCAGTTTAATCACTCAACCGGTAGATCTGCAGCTGGGACCCTGGCTTCATTGCATAATCACTGTACCTGTACTATGCCGCTTCACTTTCCACAGAATAAGGTATAATATTTTTTTTTTTTTTTTGTTTTTTTTTAATGTGCCCAAGTAAAAAATAAGGACCTGTGGGTGGTATTGATTCTCAAATTGCCCTGATGGGTTCCCTTAAGAGGCAATTGTAGATACAGACAGGCCCAGGTTACGTACAGGATAGGTTCTGTAGGTTTGTTCTTAAGTTGAATTTGTATGTAAGTCGGAACTGTATACTTTATAATTGTAACCCCAGTTAAAAAATTCTTGGTCTCTGTGACATTTGGATTGAAAAAATGTTGGATTGTCATAAGAACCAGGATGAAAAATAAATCTTTATTGCAGACACATTTGGTAAGTGTTATAGCTGTTTATTGTAGCCTAAGGCTAAAGTACAGTAAATTACTAACCTCCAGAGGTCCGTTTGCAACTAGGGGTCGTCTGTAAGTTGGGTGCTCTTAAGTAGGGGACCGCCTGTACCGTGAAAAAAAAGCTCAAAGTTAGGAACCATCAGTACATTTCAAGGCACATGCTGCTTTAGGATTGTTTCAATGCATAACTTATTCTTTTAATCTTTAGACTCCTGTGATACAAGTTATGGAACAAGAAAACTCTGCAGAATACTTCAAGAAGCAATAAACTTTTTTATTTTTCCTCTAAGTAAACCCTCATACCAAAAATAGGAACCAGTATCTGCAAATGTATCTTGTTTGTAAAACAAAATATGAGGGAATTTCCAAACATGGGGAACTGAAGAATCTCAAAATAATTGAAGAAGGTTTGCAGTTTGGATCCTATGTTTTTAGCTAGAAGCCAATCGGATTATATTTTCGGACGTATTATCCAAGTAATAGCATGGGCTTATTCACATTCCGATGATGGAAAGTGGTGGACTCAAGGTTCAGAGGCGACCACCAGTAAGGAAACGCAGTCTCTCTTCAGTGCATTCACTGTACACCCCAGTGAAGAAGAAGCCTAGTGGAAAAGAGGAAATGAAGATAACATCCGAATCCCATAACCATGCGGATTGTCCTACAGAGGTGAATGTAAAACCTGTAATATTCAGTCATTATCTATACTAAGTTATCCACTGTGTCTTACACTATGGCTGTAGCTCAGTACTAAAGAAGGATTGTCTGTTTGTCTTTTATAAATGTTGCTTATTGAATAATTCATACAATATACTGTGTATAACAATTTGTCACCTAACACTAAACTGTCACATAGAAATTATCTTTACATGTTTTGTGTTTTTCTCATATTTTACTGAAAATGAATTGCAGAATCTGATTCTTTCCCTTTATTCTTCTCCACAAATTTTTGTAACGTTAGAAATGTTAAACGTCTCCTACTGTACATGTTATGGAAAATAGATATTTATAGCTATCTTCCTGATCTTTAGGAAAATGGCAGCGATGATGACCTGTTTGGAGAATATGACAGCTTTGCTGAGGACCCATCTTTACTTGCACAGATGGATTATTTAGAGGAAAAGTGTAAGCAGGAGGCTACAAACACTGCACTTGAACATCAATTTGTGACCCCAACCATCCCTTCTATATCAAAGCATCTGGCTGAGGATGACTTTGAGGATTTTCCCTGTTCACAGCTTTTTTATGAAGAAGCAAAACAAGATTCTGGTACTGCAACAAATCACAACCGAACAAATGATTTGTGTAACATTGAAGTGGGTGACGTGTGCACATCCATGGTCTCCCATAAATATCCAAAAGATGAGAAAAGGAAAAGTCTGCGGGACAGTCTCAAGTACACACTGGCTGGAAATGCTAAAGCACATACACCTCAGATCTCTAGGACTATGCAAATAAAAGAAACTATTATTATGGAGGAACTTGATGTTGCACAGAAGACTGTAGAGACCTCTTCTGAAATTGACTTGGGTCCCTTTTATGGTTTACCAAGCAAAGTGGCTGATCTTATTGAACAGTATAAAGGCATAAAGAATCTTTATGGTAACTAAACCTTTCCTTGTCCTATCACTTTTATAGCTATGAGCCCTATCTAGACTAGGGATTTCCAAAAATAATACTATATGGGGACTCCTGAAAATAATGGTGGTTTTCAATGCTTTTACTAGTAAATGCTCAGACAAGGCCTGTTTTTTGCTGCTTGTTTTTTTTCTATTAAAGGACATCTGGCTTGCTGGCGTGTTCCCCCTCTGTCAGGATCCACTCTGCTTTTAAGCTTCTTATGCCCTTGTTTTTTAAATAAAGGCTTTTACGATTATGCAAATTAGTCTGAGGAGCTCCAGGCTCCATTAACTGCCATGGAGCCCAGAGCCCCTGAGTCATATTTGCATGATTTTAAAAGTCTTTAAAAAAAAAAACCAAAAAAAAACAGGGCATAAGAAGCTAAAGGAAGAGCAGATCCTGCCAGAGAGAACATACCAGTATGCAAGTGTGCTTGGTTTACAATCCTGATGGTAGACATCCTCGTTGTATGTAAACATGACTTATACCACAATTTGAGTGATTTGAAGGGCTTTACACATTTTTGTCCCCTGGGTGGTAGAAGATTTGTGTGCATGCTAAATTCTGTCAATAATGAATGTGCCCCACTCATCACCTCTTGTAATGTAGTTATTGGCTTGGTAACTGGTATAAAATTTTTCATTTTTATTTTTCAGACTGGCAGCACACATGCCTAACTTTGGAGTCCCTACGACAGAGGAAAAACCTGATTTACTCCCTACCAACAAGTGGTGGTAAAACACTTGTTGCAGAAATTGTTATTCTTCAGGAACTATTGTGCCGAAAAAGGGATGTGCTAATGATCTTGCCATATGTGGCAATTGTACAGGAAAAAGTGAGATTTATTTATTTTCCCAGCTCTTCGAAGGCATTTGACACAGTGCCGCATGAATAGTTGGTACATAAAATAAGACTGCTGGGACTAGGGGAAAATCTGTTTTTGGGTAAGCGATTGCCTCAGTGATAGAAAACAGAGGGTCACAATTAATGGTACATTCCCAGTTTGGGTTGATGTTGCCAATGGGGTGCCGCAGGGGTCCATATTGACCCCCTCCCCTTATTTTTTTTAATATTTTTATTAATGACCTTCTAAAGCGTTTACACTGTCACTGGGGGGTTGGTGTCCGAGCCAGATAGCTGCTAATAAAGCAAATAAAATGGGATGTATCAAGAGAGTGATTGTCACTGTAAGGACATAGCTGGGAAGAAAAATTGATCAGCGACATCTCAGCAATCACTTAAGGCATGTCATTCAGCATGGTGTACTTGATGACAGACGCCTGTTGTACAGAACCTATCCAGTCCAATATACCTCCCAAAACAATAAACCCCCATCCTTCTCCATAGGAATATATGGTGCTGTATTCTGGAGAAAGAAAGGGCATGTCCTATCTCTCTACGGGGTATGGTGGAGCACGTCGGAGCTGTGCGCTCATTGCCGTCCATGGGGGACGTATATCAGCCGTATTTACGTCCCCCATACAGCAGTTTGAATGTAGCCTAACCGTGTTGTTTCTCTAGAACAGTTAACAGCTAAAGAAACCAAAACTATGAAAAGGAAACTTTCCTACAAAGATTTTTTTTTTTGTTTTGGTAGATTACATTATTTACTGGCCTGCTTCAAGAAGTTTCTGAAATGTACTTTTATTTCAAAGGTCCG
Organism: Engystomops pustulosus; assembly: GCA_019512145.1. NCBI lineage: Eukaryota > Metazoa > Chordata > Amphibia > Anura > Leptodactylidae > Engystomops > Engystomops pustulosus. The sequence continues at coordinate 114,419,707 of CM033641.1, forward strand.
TGGTTTGTCTGCCTTTGGAGTGGAGCTGGAGTTCTTGATAGAAGAATATGCAGGCAGCAAAGGAAGATTCCCACCAATAAAACGGAGAACAAAAAAATCTCTGTACATTGCAACTATTGAAAAAGGTCACAGTCTGGTAAACTCCTTGATCGAAACGGAACGAATCAGTGATCTGGGCCTTGTTGTTGTTGATGAGGTAAGTCATTTCTCCTAAGTATGTGTACAAGTGCATTCTTTTACCACTGCTAGAACTGATGGTGTCCTATATATAGTTTACTTTATCGTACCCTTAATCCTTCAGTGGAAATGTATAGAAAACCTCTCCTTCTTATATTTCTTGTTGACACTTAAATGGCCACTAAGTTAAAGGACACCTGTCATCAGGTCTCTGTCACCTCTAACTGTTGGAGCAGCTCACATGGATCCATCCCAGCCTTTATCTAGTCATTAATCATTATAAAATCATCTTTTCTTTATTATGTAAATGAGGCAGGTCACATGGTCAGAGACAGTGATGTCACCCCTGTTACGCCTCCCCTCTCCTCCCCCTGCTCATGTCTGTGTGTAATGTATAGTAAAGCATTGCTAGTGTGTGTGCTGTATCTGCTGACATGCTGCATCCTCCTAAGACACAGACATCAGATACACAAGTACCTGACATCTTCTGCTATAACATGGCTGCATCCTGGAGCTGTTGTATCTCTCCTATACACATACACACAGGCTGCAGGGGGCGCCAGCACCAGGAAGCCCTTAGAGAAGCCATTACACCATTGTACCTCACATCATTATAAAGGCTGCAGGGTTGCTAGCACCAGGAGTGCCACATCATTATACAGGCTGTCAGTCAAGCACTGGGGGTGTGGCTGTGCCTTCCACTCATGAATAAGCTGGACAGCTTGAATATGCTAATGGAACATTGGACATTTCACAGGTCATTTGCATATAGCTTTAGGACCTCATTGCTTAAGTTTACAGGCATGTAGAGGGACAATGAAGGGATAGAGACAATGCTTTCTAATGGCAGTTTATGAAAATAAATTTAGTTTAGGGGGGTTATTTTGCATGACGGGTTCTCTTTTAAAAACAAACGGCAATTGGTACTATCATTGACTATAGGTAACTTCCTTTCCCACCTGTTTTGGCTCATCTTATTCCTATCATCCATGACTAGGCCTGCGTTATTGATGGAGCCTCTAACACAGACATCAACATAGCCTTGTTCGCTACTATTTCTGTAGCACTATCAATAATAATTATATCCATTTTATTATAGTATTCTCCCAGACTTGGCCAGATTTCATAAACTGTACATTGGCTCAAGAGGAGGGCTCCCTGCATCATAGTGAAAATGGCCTGTACTATGATCCTGTTTCCATTACAGGCGATAGAATGTAGTAATGTAATTCACTGCAGCATCAAGTCTATGAAATAGCCCACCACATGGTCCTTACCATAAATACGAACATGTGAAGACTTTATACCTGAGATTTATAGGAATGGCTGTTACAGATGTGACAAGATCTGATAATGGCTTTGTCCACTAAGTCCTACAGTATACAGCCCAACCTTGCGTGTCCCCTCTCAAAAGAGACAGTTCTTTTCACCTTCACAACCCCTTCCCGCTAGAATCGTTATTATATAGCCTGTCAATCAACTTTATATAGCCTGTCACTCTGTTCAATAAAACCCAATCCCACCAGTTGTTCTCCATGGACTGCCCATTTGCCCTAAATAAAATTGCACCAGTGCCACAAATGATGCAGTTCTCAATGTGAAAAAGTTGCAGTTCATGTTAATGAGGTCCCAAGTTGGGATCCAGTTGAATTTGTAGCTGGCTTATGCATGGGCTGTGGAGTCCAACACCTTGGGTGCGAGCATATAGAAGCAGATGAAATTATGTCCTAGCCACTGAAACAATGGCTAGCACATGTTATTTTTGTATGCATGAGTCAAATAAGGAGGGAAGATGAGAAGAGCCAAAATTAGTTAGGATGCACTTTGTGCCGATAAGATATATTACAAAGTTTCTTGTATTTGCTGGTATTGTTCATGTTTACAAAGTTGGTTGAAAAGTTATTGACCTTTCGAGATACTCCTCATACTTTTAGTCTAAATACTTCTAGGCGACGTTGATATCTTTAGGCTGAATTAATTGTATTCCTTCCTCTCTGTTAGTTGCATATGCTTAGTGAAGGAAGCCGGGGTGCAGTCTTGGAGATGGCTCTGTCTAAGGTTCTTTATACAAGTGGTAAGTGTTTTTTTTTTTCCCGATTATTTGAGAAACTACAACCTTTGACGCTAGACCAGCTTTCTGGGAGCTGAGAGATTTGCACACAAAGAGTTTATAGTTGTGCATTATGATGTTATTTTATGGACATTTTACCCAGTGAGGATTTGTTTCTATGTTATTATTTATCGGGGACTTTATAAGGTACATGTAACTTTTATTCAACTGTTTGAGGCGAGACAACAAAAAATGTGTTTTGTTTTTTTTTATATCATTTATCCTCCCACATTACAATAAGTAATGATCACTCAAAGCTGACTAGTGTAAAAAGCGCTCCTGCTACAGCCTGATGGCCAGATTATTTCCGTAATTTTCATTCACACAGATTGTGGCAGTTTAATCCTTCCAGTGCTATGATCAATACTGAAGCACTAAAGAAGGTAAAAGTGACTGCATTTCCCCTCCTACCCTGATATGTATTTCTGCTCATTTACAGAGACCACACAAATCATTGGAATGAGTGCAACCTTAAACAATGTGAATGAGCTACAACAATTCCTGAAAGCAGATTATTATACAGATAACTTTAGACCCGTAAGTGTTTACTTTTTTTTTTTTTCATATTGTTGATTTGGTAGGGAGTGTTATAGTTGGGTTTATATAGGTTTGTCTTGTATGATGATTCTTGTTGGTTTGTAATATTATATTGGTAAATGTATTTACAAGCTAATTTATCAGCATGTATATTAGATTAATTTCTTGTATCTGTCCTCATTCTTAGCAGGTGTTTTATATTGTAATTTCCTCACCAATACACACAACCTAGTTTCATAGAAAGGAGTGTGAAAGTGAAGAAAATTCAGAATGTATGCTGATAATGTTCATAGTCCACTTTGAAGGAAATCAAAAATCAATGATGACCTTTTAATCAGTTTAATTAGAGGTCAAGGTGATAATGGTTAAAGGGGTATTCCAGGAATCGGCATAATTCATATACAAGTGGGCACACAAAATATAAGCTAATGTGTAATTAGTTGTTATTTAAAATTTTGCTCCCCTTAGCAGAAAATTCTGTAGACATAGACTGTGATGAAGAATTAAAATGCTACCGGCCCTTTAATCAGTCTGTTAATTTCCTCTGTGCGGTCCGTTGCAGGACAGAAGATGGCTGCTGGTCACATGTCCTGTACCTGCTTGGGCAGGTCATGTGATCACCATTACGTTTGGCTGTAGTCGGTTGGTTGCAGTGCATTCAGTATGGCCAGTGTTGTGGTGATGGAAGACACATCATTACTATGGTAACAGAGCAAGAAAACCTGTTAGATCATCACTGGGAGCAGAGCATAAGTGGTAGGAGGAATTACTGAGAACTAAAGGATCATGGAACTTGTAGTTTCCAGTGGCGGCCATCTTAGTAATAACTCCACCTACTTTAGAGAGGCCATAAATTTAGTAAATCATAAAATCAAATTATTTAAGCTCCGTTTTGTGACTAATGACATTGAGTATTGTTATATTCATTTATTTATATCATCATGGGTTTTTGTGTCAAACGTTCATATTCCCGGAATACCCCTTTAAAGGGAATCTAACAGTCTTGTTATTACAATACTTTATACAGATATACATTTTATTTGAAACTCCAGTTCTGCTGTAGCCCCCACCAAAATATTATATTAAAGGGAACCTGTCACCAGAGTGCTATTCTTATCATGGGACAGGTTGCTTTAGACAAAGTACTGTATATGCCAAATATGTTTTTTTTTAAAAAAAATCTGTGTTATATGGTGTTTGATCTAAAATATGTGAAACTTTACCTGGTTCACTGCCAGATGCTTCAGGCTGAGTCCAGAGAGGAAAATTTCAAATGTCAAATTCCGTCTTCTCTAAAATAAACTGCTCTGTTAGTTTTTTTTTTTTTTTTTTTTTTTCCTGCCCCCCACCCCCAGATGATGTGGGAGGGGGTGGGGCAGGAACCAGCAGAGTAGTGAATATATTAGCGCAGATGGAAGCTGTCATTTGAATTTTTCTCTCTGAGACTCATCAGAGGGATCTGGCAGGGAGCCAGGTAAAGTTTCACATATTTTATATTGTTTAATATACCACATTGTTTAATTATATACAGGTTGAGTTAAAACTAAAGGATCATGGAACTTGTAGTTTCCAGTGGCGGCCATCTTAGTAATAACTCCACCTACTTTAGAGAGGCCATAAATTTAGTAAATCATAAAATCAAATTATTTAAGCTCCGTTTTGTGACTAATGACATTGAGTATTGTTATATTCATTTATTTATATCATCATGGGTTTTTGTGTCAAACGTTCATATTCCCGGAATACCCCTTTAAAGGGAATCTAACAGTCTTGTTATTACAATACTTTATACAGACATACGTTTTATTTGAAACTCCAGTTCTGCTGTAGCCCCCACCAAAATATTATATTAAAGGGAACCTGTCACCAGAGTGCTATTCTTATCATGGGACAGGTTGCTTTAGACAAAGTACTGTATATGCCAAATATGTTTTTTTTTAAAAAAAATCTGTGTTATATGGTGTTTGATCTAAAATATGTGAAACTTTACCTGGTTCACTGCCAGATGCTTCAGGCTGAGTCCAGAGAGGAAAATTTCAAATGTCAAATTCCGTCTTCTCTAAAATAAACTGCTCTGTTAGTTTTTTTTTTTTTTTTTTTTTCCTGCCCCCCACCCCCAGATGATGTGGGAGGGGGTGGGGCAGGAACCAGCAGAGTAGTGAATATATTAGCGCAGATGGAAGCTGTCATTTGAATTTTTCTCTCTGAGACTCATCAGAGGGATCTGGCAGGGAGCCAGGTAAAGTTTCACATATTTTATATTGTTTAATATACCACATTGTTTAATTATATACAGGTTGAGTTAAAGGAGTATGTTAAATTAAGAGACAGCATATATGAAGTTGACAATAAAGAAGAAAACAACTTCACGTTATCACGGGTGCTAAACTACAAGGTAAGTCAAATTTGTACATGTAGTTACGGGGCTCGGCCACATGGCATTTGCAGGTTTTTTTTTCTAAAACTCATTTACATCCACTATTGAGAATAAATGATGTGACTGTTAATCTACATCTCTTCCATACAACTTAATTATTTTACCCCAGTCTATTGCTGTCCATTGCCATGAGGCTGATGTAAAATATTAGAAAAAAAGTAATCTGTTTCAGAATGTGGTTTTCATGGATGAAAATGAAAACTGGAGATACATTCCAATTTAAAGGAAATCTACCACCAGGATGAAGTATTGTAAACCAAGCACACTGACATACTGGTGTGTGTGCCCCCTGTGACGGGATCTGCTCTCTTTTTACGAAAAAAAAGCTGTTAATGGAGCCTGAAACCCCTCATTTGCATAATTTAATAGCCATTTTTCTTAAAAACAATGGCATAAGATGCTTAAAGAGAACCTGTCAGGCAAATTAACCCCTAAACTAAATATATTTTCATAAACAGCCTGTATAATGGTGTAAAGGCTCCTCAATGTGTTTCCAGGTGCTGGCGGACACGCCCCCTGCAGCCTGTGTGTGTGAGATACCCCTATACACATGACTGATAGCCTGTATAATAATGTGAGGTGTAATGGCTCCTCCATGTGCTTCCTGGTGCTGCCGGCCAAGCCCCCTGCAGCCTGTGTGTGTATAGGAGGGATACAACAGTTTCAGGCAGCCATGTTATAGCAGAACACGTCTGGTACATGTGTAGCTGATGTCTGTGTCTCACACATGTGAATGGGAGGGAGAGCATGTCAACAGATAAAGCAGACACTAGCAATGCTTTACTATACATTACACACAGACATGAGGAGAGGGGAGGGGTGACATCACTGCCTCTGACTATGTGACCAGCCTTATTTACATAATAAAAAGAGGATTTTGCAATGATTAACGTATGAATTGACTAGATAAAGGCTGGGACCAGGCTCTACCTGTTGGAGAAGCTCACAAGGATTTTGTGAGCTTCTCCAACAGGTAGAGGTGAGAGAAATAGTGACAGAGACCTGATGACAGGTGTCCTTTTAGAAGAGCAGATCCTGCCAGACTGGGCACACACCAGTATGTCAGTGTGCTTGGTTTACAATACTTCATCTTGGTGGTAGCGATCAAAGTGCTGCTCCACATACACCCTTTGGATCATCTTGGTGGCAGATGTCCTTTAACGATTTTCCATAATATTTGGCGGTTTAACTTGCTGTTTTGTTAGGTTGCACACAAAGATTTTCTGAGAATCCCACTGTCAATCCTTCTCTGCATAATAATTATTTGTACTTGGACATTTGGAATAATTTCTAAACATGTACAATCTATAATTTGCATATGTAGGCATATGTTTTACTATACATTTCTATTTTGTTTATATTGAAGTATTCCAGTAACATGCTTAGAATGGATCCTGATCACATCATTGCTTTGGTGACTGAGGTGATTCCGAATCACTCCTGTTTAGTCTTCTGCCCCACCAAAAAGAATTGTGAAAATGTTGCAGAAATGATTTGCAAATACCTCAACAAGTAAGATTTTTTTTTTTCTTGTTATTATTGTATAAAGTAGGTTGTTGATGGCGTTGTTTACCATTATCAATAGTTTTTATTGTTTTGCATTTTGGTGCACACCTACTATAATGCTATAGCTAATTCATTCATTAGTTTTTTGCTTTTTTTTGAATAATTTCTTCAAATTCTGCTTATGCATTGAAGGGCATACTTGGGTCACAGAGAAGCAGAAAAGAAGCAGCTGATTGAAGACTTGAGGAATACTGGAAATGGAACCATATGTTCAGTTTTGAAGCGAACTGTTCCTTTTGGGATTGCTTATCACCACAGTGGACTGACCAGCGATGAGAGGAAATTGGTGGAAGAGGCCTATTCTTCTGGAGTCTTGTGTCTTCTTACTTGCACTTCTACCTTGGCAGCAGGGGTTAATTTACCTGCCAGAAGGTCAGTGTTCGCTTACACTGGCTGTGGCTGATTACCCTTCATATTACCTTTTCCTTCTTAATTATTGGTTTGGACTGAGAGAGGGAAGAATAGTTCTGACCCCAAGCCCACCCCCCAACCCGAAACTTTGCAATCCCATAAAAACTTTTTAAATATATATATAAAATATATACTCAAACAGTCAGGGGTCCTATTTTTTTGATTGGTTGGGTTCCCAGCAGTCATTGCCCTTACTGATCACATTGTTATCCCCTATCCAGTTCATAGGGGTACATCCCCTTTAAATCTGTCCTGTTTTTTTCAATTAAATAAAAAAAAGTCACTGAGGTTGTAGGGGGAGTGTTACTGTAGACAACCCTTTCTTGAGTTTGATAACCGGTACAACCATGGTTCTGGTTTCATTTTATAGATGAGATCCTCCTATTGGATGGAGATGGACTGCATCTCCTGTTGCGTAGTACACAGGACCACTGATTCTCATCTTTTACTATAATACTACAATGCTTCTAGCTGATATAGAGCCCAAGGTAGACTTGTCTGAAGAGACTCTTTTCCTTCTATTCGCCTGGCTCAACATTGTCATGTGTGTACCATCTTCTATTGTCCATTTCAGGGTTATTTTGAGGGCACCATATGTAGCTAAGGATTTTCTCAAGAGAGCCCAGTATAAACAGATGGTTGGCAGGGCTGGTCGAGCTGGCATTGACAGTGCTGGGGAAAGTATTCTCATCATACAAGAAAAGGACAAAGAAATGGTAAAATATATTTCACTACTGTGTATGTCAAGCCTATTTTGTTTTTAGCCCAATTTTTATTTCATATAAACTGGTGGTTGTAGAGGTAATAATAAAAAAAAAAAAAAAAAAAAAAAAAAAAACCATTCTAGTATGGGCTTGGGTAAGTGGTAAGTAAGCTAAGCAAATGAGACTACCTCAAATACCTATAAGATAAATGTAGTAATTCCAGCACAGGCTCCCACAAGGTCTATCTTTATTTGTGCATCAGCAAAGGTACATCCCATAAAAGTACATGGATGGAATGATCAATTTCCATCCATGTACCTTTATGGGATGTACCTTTGCTGATGCACAAATAAAGATTTCCTTTTAGACCTTGTGGGAGCCTGCGCTGGAATTACTACATTTATCCTATGCTTTGCCCCAGCCTTGGGCGTTCTGGGATGCAGCTCTGAGGTCAATGAACAGGTGGAGTAAGTAGAGCTGACTCCGTTCATTGTTCTACAAATACCTATAACGTTAAGCTACTAAGTTGAGAGTAAGAACTAATACTCAGCAAGGAATTGAATGTCAACTTCTCAGTTTGCTTTACACAAGACTTGGATATTGAGTACCCTATCAGTTAACACAACAGTGTAGACAGTCCAAGAGTACAATTTTTTTTGGGATGATGGTGTTCTGTATGTTCAAATGAAATGAATTGTGAGCCACAAGAATATTTGGAGAAGGAGCCCGGAGTTCCTGTTTTCTCCCTACAAGATCTGATGCCATAGCCTGAAAGGACTCCCTAGCTGTCCATTTTTTTTTTTTTTTAAATCACTGGCTTGTGTGTCATATTATTCTTTCCTTTATTTCTAGGTCCGTGAACTGGTCAGTAAACCACCAGAGAACTGTTACAGCAATCTAATGCACGACTGTGGAAAGGGATTCCAAAGTTTGCTACTTTCATTAATTGGCCTAAAGGTAAAATAATCATACACAAAAAGCAATCTATAGTACTATAGTGATCATTTGATATGATCATTTCAGATCCAAAGAATTATGTGGGTGCATACTTCAAGGTTGACCTATTTCTTCAATTTCACACTTACAGAGATGTGGTACGGGAAGCATCAATCCAATTATTATTATTATTCACCCAGGGTAAAAATACAAGTGATGTTTAAAGAGAACCCGTCATGCAAAATAACCCCCCTAAACTAAATATATTTTCATAAACTGCCATTAGAGAGCATTGCCTCTATCCCTTCATTGTCCCTCTACATGCCTGTAAACCTAAGCAATGAGGTCCTAAAGCTGTATGCAAATGACCTGTGAAATGTCCAATGAGTCATTAGCATATTCAAGCTGTCCACTCTATTCATGAGTGGGAGGCACAGCCACACCCCCACTGCCTGACTGACAGCCTGTATAATGATGTGAGGCTGTATAATGATGTGCTTCCTGGTGCTGGTGGCCACGCCCCCTGCAGCCTGTGTGTGCATGTGTGTGTGTGTACAGGAGAGATACAGCAGCTCCAGGCAGCAGCCATGTTACAGCAGAACATGTCAGATTCATGTGTAGCTGATGTCTGTGTCCCTCACCTGTATATTAGGAGGATGCAGCATGTCAGCAGATGCAGCACACACTCTAGCCATACTTTACTATACATTACACACAGACATGAGCAGGGGGAGGAGAGGGGAGGGGTAACAGGGGTGACATCACTGTCTCTGACCATGTGACCAGCCTCCTTTATATGATAAAGAATAGATGATTTTACAATGAATAATGTATGAAATAACTAGATAAAGGCTGGGATGGGATCCTTGTGAGCTGCTCCAACAGGCAGAGGTGACAGGACAAGTGACACAGACCTGATGACAGGTGTCCTTTAAGCTCCTCTTTGGTGCCATTTTCATGCTTGAAATAAAACATTTCTTCAAATTTTGTTTTATTTACCAAATACCGTATATACTCCTGAAAAATGTGCTGAAAAACGTCCCCTTGGCTTATACACGAGTCAATGGACTTTAAAAAAATAATAAACTTATATACTCACCCGCCGATGGCCCCGATGCGCAGCGCTGCTCCCCTGATGTCATCGCGGCTCCTCTTCTGGCTTCTACGCCCATCTTCTGTAACATCGTGCTGGGCGCCGCCATGTTTTTCTCCCGGGCGGCGCCTAGCATGACGACAGCAGCGGCGCGTCATACTATGCGCCTGCCGCCTTGGAGAGGACTATGGCGGCGCCCTGCACGATCTTGCAGAACACAGAGGACCCGCGCGGACATAGGGGGAGCAGTGCTGCGCATCGGAGCCACCGGAGGGTGAGTATATAAGTTTTTTTTTTGTTTTGTTTTTTAACTCTGGGCTGGCTGTATACTACTGGGGGCAGGCTGGGCTGGCTATATACTAAGGGGGGGGTCTGTGACCAATGCATTTCCCACTCTCGGCTTATACTCGAGTCAATAGGTTTTCCCAGTTTTGGTGGGATAATTAGGGGTCTCGGCTTATACTTGGGTCGGCTTATACCCGAGTATATACAGTAATATGCCCCATGCATCTACTGCATAGGTTGCACAGATGAGCAGGGGCACAGATAATTAACCAGATCTAAGCAATTATTGGTGAGACTTGAGTGAGAATCTATTCATAACACTAGATAGTGGGTGGGAAAACAAGAGATAAATTTATCGCATTGGAAGAATCCCGGAACCCTTTCCTTGCTGGCCTGCCTTCACCCAAATTCTCATTATGTAGTATAGTTTTTCCAGGATGAGCAGTAGCCATTGGTCAGAACCACATCTAATGGATGGCATGCTTGACTGTTTTTGCTGTTACATTTTGGAGATTTGTGTCCGCCCAGCTATTACCTTTGGTATCACATCTCCCCATTTGTGTCAAAGGGAAACTGGGGCTCCAGATACGTGCAGACAGCTTACCTGACCTGTTCCCAAAAGGCCATAACTCTTGGGCCTTGCCACAAATAGTGATACAAATATGCTTCCTGTCCATTACACTTAAAACTTTAAAGTTCCTACACATACCCAATCAGTGTCCCCTTAAGTAGTCAAGTCTGCCCGCTAAATCTTGTGGAAAGACAAATATCCGTATGTATCCACCATAGCTTTCAATATTATTGAGCAAGTTAAAAATGTTCACTTATATTTTTACCATGGTTTACTAAATGTTTGAATTGCTGCTTCCCATGCCATTGCTCTGTAAAAATGGTCATCTTATGCTTACTAATAGGCCTACTGCGGAATTAAAAAAAACATCTTCCTTCTTTAGTGGATAGTGAATATGTAGTGTTGCAGGAAAATGGCTGTAATGGTCCCTTTACACCATGAGATTCTCTGCCATAGAATATATATGCAGGTAAATCAACTGTTATTTCCTTTTATTTTTACTCTCTGATTACAGGCAGTCCCCTGGTTACGTAAAAGATGGGTTGCATAGGTTTGTTCTTAAAGGGAACCTGTCACCAGGAGACCCATTTTTAGCACTCCCCCAGTCACCACAGAGCATAGTACATACACTGCCAAAGTGTTTTTGTATAAAAAATTGGTTTTACAGAAAAAAAGATATGTTATATTGACTAGGCAGTTGCCAAAAAGGAGGGACTGGAAAGGAGCAGTTCCCCCCACCCTTGGGAAACATGTGTCCATTTCAAATATATGAATAACTCCCCACACTCAGGATTGGCTGTAGAGGAGCAGGGGGCGTCGCTAAGCCAAGTGATGGGTGTTTTCATATATTTGAAAAGGTCACATGGAGTAGCTGTTCCCCAAGGGTGAGGGGGAAACTGCTCCTTTCCAGACCCTCCCATTTGGCAACTGCCTAGTCACACAGCACATGCTAATGAAAGGTACAATATAACATATCTTTTTTTCTGTAAAAGCTATTTTTAATACAAAAACACTTTGGCAGTGTATGTACTATGCTCTGTGGGGACTGGGGGAGTGCTAAAAATGGGTCTCCTGATGACAGGTTCCCTTTAAGTAAAGAAAGTTGGGGGTGGAGTGCAGAAAGTAGACTAGAAGTGGGCCCTGCATGAAAAATAGATGGAGGACACTATGGAAAGGTGATAAGGAGGCACAGGATTGTGTATGGATGAGGAACAGTATACAGAAGGGAGGACAGTACATGGAATTGATGGGTGACAGTAGAATAGATTGGGGAACTGTAAATAGAATAGATGGGGAGGAAGTATATAGCATAGATGGGGGGAACTGTATATAGATCAGACGGCAATATATAGAATAGGTGGGGACAATATATAGAATAGATGTGGGCACTTTATAGAATAAATTAGGAGACAGTATATAAAATGGATGGGGGGACAGTATATAGAACAGATTGGGGACTGTATATAGAACAGCTGGCGGGCTGTATATAGAATAGATGGTGGACAATATATAGAATAGATGGGGAGGCAGTATATAGATCAAATGGGGGGCAGTATACGGAACAGATGGGGAGGCAGTATATAGAATAGATGGGGGACTGAATATAGATCAGATGGGGCAGTATATAGAATAGATGGAAGGACAGTATATAGAATAGATGGGGGCAGTATATAGAAAAGGGGGGGGGACAGTATACGGAACAGATGTGGGTACAGTATATAGAACAGATGGGACAGTATAAAGAGCATTTGGGGGACTGTATATAGAGTAGATGGTGAACAGTATAAAGAATAGATTGGGAGGCAGTATATAGGACAGATGGGGGACAGTATATAGAACAGATGGGGGGACATTATATAGAGTAAATGGGGAGGCAATATATAGAATATATGGGGCAGCAATATATATTATTTGTAAAGCGTTACTGAATTTGATGTGCTATATAAATAAAGATTATTATTATTATAGATGGAGACAATTTAGAGAATAGATGGGAGGCATCATATAGATCAAATGGCGGACAGTATACGTATGTAAGTCGAAACTGTATATTTTATCATTGTAGTTCTAGACAAAAATTATTTTTTGCCCCAGTGACAATTGGAGTTCCAAATTTATTGCTGTAATGGGACCAAGGATTATTAATAAAGCTTTATTACATACATCTTACAGCTGATCATTGTAGTCTGGGACTATAGTAAAGCATCCAGAGAGCTTCACCAGAGGTCACAGTTGGCAGAGAGGTCTGTATGTAACTAGGGGTCGTCTGTAAGTCTGGTGTCCTTAAGTAGGGAACCGCCTGTATTTGGGCAGAATAAGAAGTGAATAAGATATGTTCCTAACTTCTAGATTGTGTGTATCACCTACAAAAATGTACATCAAAATTTATCATAAAAATGCATCACTAATGGATTTGCATATATTTTTAGGAATATGAAACAAATATTTAATTTTAATATACATAATTTTTGTAGCGGCAGTCTTTTTTTTTTTTTTTTTTGTGGTTATATGTATGTCTATGACAGGTCTACATATAATTGACCTCCTAGAATTCAGTTAAATATTTTCTTTGCTGAATAATTCTTATGTAACCCAAATGGTGTATTTAGTTCCCCCTATTTTTTTTTTTTTTTTTTCTTTCTAGTTGCTCATATTGGTTTGACTTTAGATTGATTGTGTGTGTGTACGTTGGGAGATATTCTGAAGGTTTATTAGCGGACAATACATGGGTCAGTGCCCAAAATTGCAATTGGTCATCTTTCAATGTCCAATGTCGCCCCTTTTAATTCTGCCAAAGAAAAGTATCCTGGGTTGGTTTTACCTATTAATTTGTTTTAGTTTTCCACAATGCTGCTCTAGATCCATCATATGATTAAAACTGTTCATGCCAAATAAACCTCATTGGGCACATGCATCATAAGTCTGGCTTTGAGACTTTTCTTGGCTTTCCTTCTAGTCAAATGTATCTTAACGTTTTTTTCTTTATTGACATATTGTGTATTTGCGACTTTTTACGAAAAGTCTCTAAAAGATTCAAACCGTTCCCCAGCTAATTTCTACGCCTAGTCAGGGGCAGCCATAGATTTGCCCAAAAAAGTCGCAACTTTCACAGGAAACTAGACAATGGTGAACTTTAAAAGGAGAAAGTTTTAGGCGCAAAGAAAGTTGCAAATGAGCACAAGAACCATGAAAAGTCTCAAAAATTAAAGAAAAGAGCAAGCCAAAAATTTAATACATGTACCCCAATGCCTTGTAATGGATCCATGCAGCATTGTATACGATTACATTCAGAACATAGAATGGAGCCTCCTCCATAAGTAGAGACAGGTTTCCTGTTTGGGAGAATGGCAGACCAAGCTACCAGAAGTGTGTTACTGTACAATGACTGTACTGTAATTCATTTTTATTTTTAAAGATTGCAAAAACAGCAGAAGAGATCTATCAATTTGCATGTTATACATTATTCAGCGTCCAACAAAAACATCTGAGTAAAGAAAAATCCTTATGGGATATAACAAAAGAATCTATGGAGTATCTCACAAGCAAAGGTCTCGTATACACCAAGCATTGCCCTGAAACTCAGCAGCTGATATTTGAGGTGTCACGGCTGGGGCAGGCAACTTACAAAGGTGAGTTGTGGCTAAAGCATAAACATTACAACAGTATACATGGCTTATTTATCATATTATACTCATGTGTATCTTATTCTATAGGGTCAATTGATTTATCCTACTGTGACATGCTATATAATGATCTAAGAAAGGGGCTTGAGGGACTAGTACTACAGAGCTATCTTCATCTTCTTTACCATGTGACTCCCTATGATATGGTGACTCAGTGCAGCCCAGACTGGATGATTTACTTCAGGCAGGTAAAAAAAATGACGCAAGTGCGTTTTATTGTCTTGTCCTCCACTTTTTTCCAGCTTACAAATACATTGCACAGAAAATTAAATGGTATCACTAAGAAGTACTATTTGTATGGCAGATAATCTACTACAGTCTGTAAGCAGAAAAAGTTGGGTACCAATTACACAACCGCCTGTAAACCAAGGACATCTACCACCAGGGTCATAGATTGTCACCCAAGAACACTGAGATACTGGTGTGTGCCCCCTCTTGCCACTCTCCTTTAAGCTTTCTATCCCCTTGTTTTAAAGAAAAAAAGGCTTTAAACAATATGCAAATGAGCCTGAGGGGCTTCTAGGCTCCATTAACATATATGGAGCCTAGGGCCCCTCAGGCTCATTTGCATAATTACTTTTGGCTTTATTTTTCACTTCCATGAGCAAGGAAAGTTTATGGCATAATGCCCACACTAAACTGGCTTGCAATTTACTAAAATTTAACAGGTAACCCAGTAGTCTGGGTAAAAGGCTAATACCAAAAAGGTGTATCCAATATGCTAGAGTGAACACAAATATCACAATCTCCTTTGATCAAGCACAAATTTAATTATATTGATATACAAAACCCATACCCAGAGACCAGTAGGCAGCGTGTCACCCCAAATGTATGTTTCAGCCCTCCGCCCTTCAATCATGGGGGGGGGGGACAAAAAAAAGTTGGCTTTGGAAAGCAGGATATAAAAAAATTGAAAATGGCCTGATTTTGACCCTATAATCATGGAAATCTGAAAGATATAAATGCTTGAGAAAAAAAAGTGATATAATTTGGTTTAAATGAATCACTACAGAAATGTATATATTCCTTATAAAAATGACTTACTAATGTACTTTCAAAATATATTTTTTAGTTCAATTTACTTGACCCAGTTGATCAGAAAGTGGCTGGAAATGTTGGAGTGCCAGAAAGTTTTCTTGCAAGAAAAGTATCTGGTCAAAGTGTGAAGAAGGTAATGTACAGAGAAGGAAACTGAGAATTCATAAATGAAGGATAAAGAGTAAAGCAAAGTTGTTGTGTGACTTTGGGACCCTTAAAGGGGGTGTCCGAGAGTTATGAAAAAACAAAAGGTGGCCGGGAGGGGCTGCCTAAAAAAAAAAAAAGATGTACTTGCCCTCCGGGTGTCCCATGCTGCTGTCGCTCTGGTCCACGTGCCATGCAAACAAACATGGCCACCAGTGCAGTGCTGGATTTAGCTTCCGGCTGGCCACGCCCACCCATCCCTATTCACAGCACTGTGTACGCGGGTCGGATGGTTGTCGGGTCCAGCCAGAAGCTGAATCCAGCACTGCTTCGGCGGCCATGTTTGTTTACATGGTGCGCGGACCAGAGCGACCGCAGAACTGGACATGAGGAGGGCGTCGGAAGGTAAGTACATATTATTTTTTTATTTTTTAAGCGGCCCCCTCCCGGCCACCTTTTGTTTTTTAATAACTCCCGGACAACCCCTTAAACCAAAAATCTGGTGGTGGTTAATTATTAATGAGAATCTGTCAGCAGTAATTGACTTAATAAATCACTACCACTATGTTGTCAAGCTTTTTAATCTCTTCCAGATCACGTTTCTATCATGGCCCAGTGTTGTCATCCAAAAAATCAGTGTTGTAGTTATATGTAAATTGGAGGTGAACAATGAGGTGGAGAGTTTTGCATACCTCAATGAAAAAGTTAATCACGGCTTAGGGGGGGGGGGCACGCTAAAGGAAGGAAAGTTTGACGTCAGTGGACTCTCCACCTACATGACTTTATCCAACTAGTTTATATCTCCATTCAAAGTAGATTTTCTGGAAGATGCCACTGTTAGGTCATGAAAGACGCATGATCTAAAAGGTGTTTAGATGCTGGACAACATACTGTTAGTAGTTTATTTGGTCATTTTCTGCTGACATGTTCCCTTTAAATCTTTTGCGATGCAGGACGTAATAGTACAGCACGGACCAAGGTAAGTTCCTCACCCATGCAGTACTATGATGTTCTGGAATCGCTTGTTCCAGCCAGCCTTTGGGGGGAAAAAAAATAAGTTTTAAAACTATAGTTATTTAATAAATAAAGAGGGCATTTCACCACCTCACTTGTATGGAGATGAGCAGTAGGGACAGCTACACAGATTCTGGAGCAACCTTTTGTGTTTGGTCAGAGGAGGGGCTGGAGGCGTGTGTTATGCTAATCTTCTCTAATACACAGGGTGTTAATAGGAGATGAGTGGCCACCCTAACTCTCTTGCCTCCCACATTGCTGTACAGTTTCTGAAAGAAATGGCATGTTATATAAACCAGGGCCTGCCGCAGGATAGAGAATTTTGCGTAGCAATCATTTTAATCAGGTTCACCCGGGCAGGAAGGGAGAGATAGTTTTGACAATGCCCAGTGCTCTGTCAAATCAAGGTCAATAGAGAGAGACCATTTTTAGGAGTTAATTTTTATTTATGTCTTTATTTAAGTGTATTTGTGTGTGTGTGTGTGTGTATATGCCTTTTAAGTAGAAGTTACCGTAAATGTTTTTTCCAGGAATGAGTATTGAAATTGTAGAATTTACTATTATCATCTGGACATTTTCTCATAAAAAATCTTCTATTTTAGAGTGCAGAAGAAAGAGTGGTGAACCGCCTCTATTTATCCTTCAT
Organism: Engystomops pustulosus; assembly: GCA_019512145.1. Lineage (NCBI taxonomy): Eukaryota > Metazoa > Chordata > Amphibia > Anura > Leptodactylidae > Engystomops > Engystomops pustulosus. The sequence continues at coordinate 114,437,059 of CM033641.1, forward strand.
TCTACATGCTCTCGTGAAGGAGCTTGATATATGGACTGTGTCTTCAAAATTCAACATGCCAAGAGGGTTTATTCAGAATCTTCTTGGCTCTTCTGCATCGTTCTGTTCCTGTGTATTGCATTTCTGTGAGGTAACTTCACAAGAGAACCACTTCTAAATGCTTCCAAATGAGGTGGAAATAATGTAACGTGTACATTACAGGAGTTTTCTAGCTTTTATTGATGACCCCTTCACTTGAATGAAGGCTGAGTCGCAATAATGAGGCGAGACCATTCGCTATGGTAAGAAGTCTTATAGGTGATAAAGTATCCTAATTCCTCAAACGGGCGGTTTGCTCTTAAGTTGAATTTGTATGCAAGTCGAAACTGTATACTTTCTATACTTTCTGTGAAAAATGGTAAATAAAAAAATATATATTAAAAATTCAAATCATACCCTTTCCCTAGAAGTCATGTAAAATGCACGCTCTATTAAAATATAATAAGTGTTTTTGACTGCGTTTAACCCCAAAATGGAAAATGGTGGCCAAAGTCGAAAAGGACACTTTTTTTTTTTTTTTTTTGCTATTTTTAAAAATATAAAAAATTCTGTAAAAAGTGATCAAAAGGTCGCACAGGCCTAAAAATAGAAGCAATGAAAACGCCATCAAAAACCAAAGAATTACACCACCCACACCTCCGTACACCAAAGTATGAAAACATTATAAAACCTATGCAAATTTGGTATCCCTTTGATCGTACCGACCCAAAGAATAAAGTAGACATGTCATTGGGGGTGCACAATGAAAGCTGTAAAATCCAAGCCCACAAAACGTTGCAAAGCTTTTTTTTTTTTTTTACCAATTTCGCTGCATTTGCAATTTTTTTTTCTCGCTTCCCAGTACATGGCGTGAAATACTACATACCATCACTATGAAGTGCAATTTGTTACGTAGAAAACAAGCCCTCACACAGATCTCTACATGGAAAAATAAAGTTATAGATTTTTAAAGGTAAAGAATGAAAAATGCAAAAACAAAAAAGGGCCAGGTCATTGAGGGGTTAAAAAACTTGTGTTCATGGGAATACCCCTTTAACAACATTGTGTTTTTAGGTGCCATGGTACAAAAGTTATAGCTGCTTGAAGTTGTCCCATCCTACAGCTTGAAAGCAGAATGTAGAAAAAGCTGCAGGGTGGCAGAGTTTGTAGAAATACATGCACACTTTGCATCTATAGCTGAAACTGGGGAAGGGTGACTGATTGATGCTGTACATGTTTTTGTTATAGTTTTAATGTTTTTTGTTTATAGAAAAACTATCTTAAGAATCTAAAGTCTCACATGTCATAAAAAAAGTTGAAGTAAAATGTGTATGAATTGTAAAGCTTTTCCAAATATGTTTTTTTTAAGAGCAGAGCAGAACTGCAAAATATGTCCTGGACATTCCAGTACCAATGACCCTTGGTCTCGAAATGGTTAAAAGGGAAAAAAATAGCATCAGAATTCCCAATTACTCCTCAAAAACATGAAAAGGTTATTCTTTAAAGTGAACCAAGGAAAGGTTCCATTAGCCTATGCTGTGTCAATTATTAAAAATGCCTTTGTCAGCATTCTGAATCCTTTCCGTAGGTTTATATTTGTTTAATTCTCATTACCTGGCTCCCTGCAAGCAACATGTAGTGAGTCCACACCCTGTGTATTCCTGTGTCGGCCTCTTCTCCTCCACACTTGTGCAGCTCCCTCATCCCTCCTCACTGCTTGTCATGTGCTTTGAGCAGTCGGGGAGGGAGGAAGAATGCATGAGGAGACACAGGCTAAAGCTGCCTCTTTCCGCGGACTCACACTTGCTGCTGACAGGGAGCCAGGTGATGGGCATTGAACTTATAAAAACTACTGAAATAATTCAAAACGCACAAAAAAGCCATTTTTAAAAATCTGCATAGCAAAGGTTATTGGAACCTGTCACCAGCTAAAATGATATTTCTGGTGACTGGTTCAATTGAGTTGAATCTATTCAATGGCACAATTTTGGGGTGTAAGGAACTTAAAGGGAAACTGTCAGCAGAAATTGACCTAATAAACCACTACCATTATTTTGTCAAGCAGTAGAACACCTTCTAGATCATGTTTCTTTCATGACCTAGCGTGGAGGCATCATCCAGAAAATCAACTTTGAAGTGAGATGTAAATTGGTTGTATAAAGTCAAGGAGGCGGAGATTCTAACACTAAAGCTGTGCTCTCTTCCTCTGGATGCCCCCTTCACTGTAATTGATGGTCCTGCATTCAGAGATCTCACTAACCAGATCTCCTGAAGTCGTATGCATGATGTCAATCAGAGGAGTAGGCATTCAGAGCTCCTTAACTTAAACTCTCCCCCTCCTTTACTTTATACAACCAAGTTACATCTCACTTCATTTTCTAGCTGATTGTCACACTGGACAATGAAAGATTCAAAAACTAGAAGGTATAACTCAGTTTGATAGTATACTGGTAGTGGTTTATTTGGCCACTTGTTGATGACAGGTTCCCTTTAATCTCTAAACTGTGAGCCCTCATGCAGCTACAGGAAAGGTTTAAAATGTATGGCTTCTGGTTGTTGAGAGTGGAAAAATAAAATGGCAAAAAGTACTTGGACATTTAGGTCTGAAACAGACTGGTTGCTAAGGGTTAATTACCATATACTTTTGGAGAAGTCAAGTTGGTTTCCAAAGGGATGTTCCTCCTTTTATTTTAATTTACAAAAACTCTTGTGTTTTATTACAGGAGCTGGATGAATTCTGGGCCTATAAAGCCCTTCTTCTGGATGTCACCAAGAAACTTAGTTATTGTGTGAAATCAGAGCTTATCCCCTTGATGGAAGTGGCTGGTGTTTTGGAGGTTAGAAAAGTTTTTGTTTATTAAATGTTTATTACAAATGGTGCAAGATGCTAAACAGATTCTCAAAGTTCAACCAAAAAAAAAAAGACTTGTAGCTATTGGGGCAGTTTTATCAGAAGTGATTTTGGGGTTTAGCGGAGAAGGATACGATCGCTGTTGGAAAGTTCCCCATATCTGTTCTGGATTTCTCGGCTTGGTCCGTCCTGTTAACCGCCATTGAGTCCCAAACAAGTCAATGGACCACAGGACAGAACTCTTTTCTGTCCTCCATTTACTTCTATGGGACATCAGGATCAATATCCTGGAGGTCCCCATGCTGTGAAGCATTTAGGTGGGAACCTTGTTTATGCACTGTTTTACCTGTTATGGGGGGGTCCAACAAAGACTCCCCACTCTAATTTATTAAAGGGATAAAAGTAATAAATGACATTTAAAGGTATCCTATGAAATGCTAAACAGACAGATTTATTAAAGTGTCTGATGCTGGATGATAAATCTGGCTTGGTGTGACACTGTCTAGTTGTACTTTACACCTTCTATTAGTTGGCTTAGTTTGTGACACTCTTAAATTAAATTTACCAACAAAATAAAGCATGATAAACCAGCGAAATTTACTCCTAGATTGAGGAACCTTGACTGTAGTAATCTTCTCATATTTGTTATGGCTTTGCTTCCTTCTAAAATCAACTTTTTAAAAATATGCTAATGAACTTGAAGGCTCTGGCAGGTGTTTCCAGAGCCACTCATGCTGTAGATTCACAGGCTGTTGCAATGAGAAGAACATTTCTCACACTCTTCTCATTATAACAGTGAAGCTACAGCACAGAGAGGCTCCATCATCAGCATAATTTTAAGTTTATTTAGGAAAGGTGGTGGCCATGGATAGCAAATATAAGAAGATTACCACAGTCACTGTGCCTGGATCTATGAGTAAGTGTCCCTACTTTATGATGCTTGATTTTGATTTCCTTTAATGCAACATGCTTTTAAGGATGTGCCCCTTTTGTCATACCAGCTACAGAAGTGTCTAAAATCTGACATGCGTCCATTCACACATCTGTAGATGGTGACCGTGAGCTTGCCGCATAAATGGCAGACTGCTCAGGACCACCATAGATGCACAATTCCTGTTCATAATGCAGGTGAGCGAACTGTATCTCACCGCACTGTGTTTGAGCTGTGTCTGGATTTGCGGCCACTGAGCTCCCTATGAGGCCTAAAACCCTTGATACACAAGGTGCAAGGTGTTTTAGCTGCAGATTATGACTAGAAATCTGTTGTAATTCGTACTTAGCACTTGGATCCAAAGGAAAGCTAAAACATTGTCCAAACTGTCCATGGATCAACCTCTTTTCATTTTCTACAGTTAGGTTTTTTTAAAATTTATTCTTAATTTTTTTTCACAATTCTGCTTTCTTAGTCTATTCTGCCATGATAGACTAATATGTGTGTGTGTGTGTGTATATATTTTAGTACCATTTGCAATAAATCTTGATAATAATTAATATCTGGGTTATTTTTTTTTCCTCTATAGGCCCGAGCCAAACAACTTTATAATGCAGGTTACACTACTCTTGCTCATTTGGCTAATGCTGACCCACAAATGATGGTGAAAACTATAGAACATTTGTCTAAACGTCAGGCAAACCAAATCATCTGCTCAGCCAAGGTGAGGAATATACAATTAGAAGTCTTTTTACTGTCGCTCTGTGACTTTTCTGGTATTTAAGTTGTAACTATGTTATCTGTCAAGCTTGAGTGCAGTAGTTTCCTTAATACATCAACTTTTATGCTCTTCCTTTCTAGATGTTATTAACTGAAAAGCCGAAGCCTCTACAAGAAGAGGTGGAAGAACTGTTCGCCTTCCATCTGATATACCAGCTGTAATCATGACAACGGAAAACTCTAAAAGAATGATTAAAACCTAAAAGGGTTTTCCTAGATTCTTCTTTTTTTTTTTTTTTTTTTTTTTCTTTTTTCTCTTCCAAAAGAGCAATGCACTTTTCCGCAGGCTTTGCCTAGTGTTGCTTAGCTGAATAGGACTGAGATGCACCAGTACCCTTGGAAAACAACCCATGGACTATGTGGCAGGGATCTAGAAGAAATTTTGTTTTTTTTTTTTTTTTACTGGATTATCCCTTAATGAAATCTGCCAGGTTTCTTCTCTGCCTCATGATGGACAGCATAGAGTAGAGGAAGATGTTGTGCTTCAAGTATAGATTTTTATTAGTCAATAGTTTAATGGAAATTTCTTCCACATGGATGTATCCTGCTTGTGAGTCTATAACGTGTGCTCTTGGTGCGCGTGCTGGTAATTGAGTAGGACTTGGCAGCACTTAAGTGTTGATATGAAAAAATAAAAATCGGTAATAGATGGGGAAATGCTGAGCACACGGCCAAATAGTTATTTTTCTTCCGAAATATAGGGTAGTCAGAGACCTGCAGATCATCCAAATTTTAGATGTAAATGAACTGTAAAAAAATATAAATAATATGTACACTATTTTTATAAACAACTGATACTGTATATTTCTATTTTCAGTGCACTTTGTGTGGGTATTATTAAGTCATAAGGAAAATCAGTTATAGTGCCCTCATATATATTATAATTACTGGTAAACATCTGTTATGTATATTGGAAATGGTGAAAATGCGTGTATGCATTAGCCTCTTATGGCACATAGCCAATTTTCTTCTCCTGTAAATAAATTCACTGAGCCAATTACAGTTTACATTTGTTACATTCTTAAACAGACCTTGCAACCTCCTTGGTGTCATATTATGTTTCCTTGGGGTTAGTGGACAGCTCAAGGCCAGGTTAGTTCATAGCAACGTTCAGTCATAGGATTTGCAAGCTGCTAGAGGTGCATTAGCAAAACAAAACGGACACCGATTTATTTTTTTTCAAATAAGATCACAGACGGAAGAAGACCGTGAGAGAATTATCCAATAGACTGTTGTAGCTCAGAGCAGAAAGTGATATCACGAGTAATAAGGGAAAAAAGAAGAGGGGGAACGGAAGCGCTCGTGCACACACAACCCGGAGGTACACACTAACATTTAACACCAAAAAAAGGGAAAATACTATATTGACTACAATAATACGAGCATGAGTAAAATAGCAAACAAACACATAGATCAAATCCCGACAGCCCACGAGGTGGGAAATGCATTGGTAACAGCCCCCTCCCGCCCCAGTATATAGCCTGCCCCCTGGAGCGTATTATATAGCCTGCTGCCCCCCTGAGTTAAAAAAAAAAATAACACGGTACTCACATTCTGAGCACCCCCCAAAGGTCCTATTTTTTTTCTTCGGATCCTCTTTGGGTCCTTTGGTTCGTTCTGCTCCTCTTTGGGTCTCCGTGGTCTGCTGGCACACAGAATGACATCAGCCACTTGCCGACGTCATTGTGAGCTGCCGGCATCGCGAGGGTACTCGAAAAGGATTGGAAGGACCCGAAGAAACACCGGAGCATTGGAAGCAAGAAGATGACCTACGAGGGGCGTCAGAAAGGCGAGTACAGTGTTTATTAATTTTTATAGACTTCAGTATAAGCCGAGTCAGGGTTTTTCAGCACAAATTTTGTGCTGAAAAGCTCTGCTTATACTGGCGTATATAAGGTAATTGATATCATTTTTTTCTATTTTAACATGTGTAACTACTAATGTCATCATCTTTATCATAATATCATAAACAAGTTAAATGATAGTGGCCCCAGCACTGAATCTTGGCTGGCCGTGTCTTATCATTTGATGGTCAGGAGGATCAAGGACTGACAGATCACTATCATCAAGATCGGTTACTATCCTGAAGATCGGGTAAAGCAGTGGCAAAAAACAAGGCTGATCCTGGTTTGGACATCAAAAACTGCATCTGAAAAACCGAATGTGTGAATACACACCCTACATCTTTTGATCAAGAGAAAGTTTTATTGGTTGATTCTCACTTTTTCATGTTTTATGTGATTATTACATGGGATGGAACTTCAGGGGACTTTTGTTCTTTTTTTTTTTTTAATCATTTTTTTTTTTTTTTTTATTACTTTTTTTTTTACTTTTTTTTTCACAGTTTTATATTGTCCCAGTGTGGACATTTGATCACTTTTTCATTGTAATATACTGCGAAACTAATGTATTGAGCATATTACATAGTCAGCCTACGCTTTCTGCATAGGCTGACAGCTGCACTGTTAGATCTTGCAGACTGCCAACAGGCTGCTACTGAAGGCAGCCCTAGAGTCCTTATCGGACTTCAGGGTTGCCATGGCAATGATCGGCACCTCCAGGCCCTGTACGGAGGGTGCCGATCGTCGCACCTATGCACTATAGATGCCGCGGTCACTTGGGTTAAACAGACGGATCCCGCGGCGATCGCCCGGGCCATTGCTGTGACGTAATTCTATGTCAAGGTGCGGGAGCTACCTGCATCCTATGATTACGTCAGGGTGCAGGAAGGGGTTAAGTGAGTTTAGTGTCATGGTACAGATAAACTGTATACAACCCTTTAGGTGGCTGCAGCTATCCACAATAACCGTATATATAATATAATCAAATATTCTTAGCTGCTTTGAAACAATGAAAATACATTTTTGGAAAAGCCATAATAACTATGGCAGCCTGGTAACCACTTAAAAGTAAATAGAGTAACCTCTGTGTACAACTAGGGCTCCACATTTGTTTTGTTTTTTCTAGTGCAGATCTTGCATATGGTACTGCCTACTGTTCCTGTTCAGGGGGTTGTTCCAAGTTTCTTATCCCCTATCCACAGCTTAGGGAATAACAAGCTGATCAATGAGGGTACAGCTGCTGGGATCCCCAGCAATACAGAGTATGGGGTCCTGCATTACAAGAGATGCATGTTCATGTGAGAAAAATCTGACCAGACAGGAAGATCTGCCGAACCATAGTCAGGGCTGAGTTTATGGTCATATCCAAGGACAACCAAAATACACAACATCCAGACAGACCGGTTAGAATAATATCTGGGATGTAATGACCTGCAGGAAAGGTCATCACTAACTGTTGCTCCATTTAGTTTCCTAGTCACCTGGAGAATGTTTGGCCAGCCCTCCAATGCCACCTTTAAAGGAAACCTACTATTTGATTTGATGCATTATGAAGCAAACATACCTTGAGAATGCTGTAGCTACACTGATGCAGGATCATATATTGGTTAATCGCTGTGCTGAGTGGTTTTGCTGAAAAAACAATTATAACATTCAGGTCCTTTGGAAAGCTGGGTCAGGCTGGCTGACACATTGCCCACGAGCTAAGGATTACAAATGAAGGTTAGTCAAGACATGACTAATCAACCTGAGCTGGATTACTCATACACAGCATCTGGGGGATGGTGCAGCAAATGATTATTCTGTCTGGCAGGGAGAACAGTGATTGCATCATCCTCTCCTGTAGGAAAAAAAAACTCACCTGCTAGGACAAGCGCTGTAGGAGCCATAGAAGCTTCATTATCATCATGTTATATCTGTTATCAGCAAAACCACTCAGCACCCCTGTGCCAAGATATGATCCTGCATCAGTGTAGCTACAGCATTCTGAAGGTATGTTTCCTTCATAATTCATCAAATCAAATGGTAGGTTTCCTTTAAAAGGTGGAGTTCCCTTGGTTTGATAGGTAATAGTTGTTTTTTCTATCCTTTGCTACTATCTATTGCCAAAAGGTAGTGGTACCACCTCAGGTATACCATGCCTACTACAGTAGGGTTAAAATGTGATATTTATGTTATATTGAAACATCTTCCCTGCAGAATCCCTGGCAGTGATTGGTTGATATGTTGGAAGTCCCCAGAACTGCAAGTCTATAAATTCTCTCAGAATTATTATTATTCTTCATCTTTTGATTTTTGCATCTAGAATGCACACTGAAAGCAGCAGAACCAACATAGATCAAGGCTGATCCTGGTTTGGACATCAAAAACTGCATCTGATAAACCGAATGTGTGAATACACACCCTACATCTTTTGATCAAGAGAAACTGGGTTGGAACTGAATGCTGGAATTTGGGGAGAAAACATATTTGGGCATAGGCCTCATCCATAGAATACACCCATTTAGCCATGCTAGAAACTATATTTTTTTTCGTTTTTTATTATTATTATTATTTTTTGTATTATGATAAAACAAAAACAGTAACTGCAACATCAGCGCAGGAAGGGATACAAACGCAGAAGATCCGTGTAGGTGTAAGTATATGTAATAATGTACCTCTGCAGTACCAAACTGATACTATATCTATAAAACTAGAAACTTTTTTTTTGTATTTTTTCAGTTTTTTAGATTTTAAATATTTTTTTTTAAATTTTATGATAAAACAAAAAACAGTAACTGAAACATCAGCGCAGGAAGGGATACACAATTTCGATGAGCTTGTGCAAATTGTAGCCTCAGTTTCCTGTTCTTGGCTGAAAGGAGTGGCACCCGGTGTGGTCTTCTGCTGCTGTAGCCCATTTGGACAGGTGTACCTAATAAAGTGGCCGGTGAGTGTATATCCCTAACTGCTAGTGTTAATAACACGACGCTAGCGCACAGGCGGCGGGGCTCAGGGCTATTGCATTTGGGTTTCCAGAGAAATGCATGCGACTGGGTACGCATGCATTTCCCACCCCCTGTGCGCTAGCGGAATGTGTGAACGCGCCCTCAGGGGACTTTGATACATGGCTCTGAATCAGACCCGGGAACCAGCTCTCCCCTCCCTCTTGAACTGGGATTGGTCAGGCTAGATTCGCTGACCAATAACAGTGATCGTCTGGAAGGGACGGCTGTGATTGGTCCCTGGCCCGATGTCAGTGACGATCAGCTGTCGTCATGGACTTGTCACCATAGTGACGCTATCAATCTATGATGATATAGATAGTCTTTTTGCGTGAAGTACCCGCTGAAAAAGACGCTCTATATCGCCTTGCGTTGCTAACGTGTTAAGGCCACCTACAAACAGTACATTGTGCACAGATAATCCACAGTGTAATGCAATAGGATTACAACCCTCAGGCTGGTGCCAGGCGTGACGCTTTGTTTCTATGGTTTGTTTCTATGGCAACGCCCTGCAATCGTGAACGGCAGCCGGGTTTGCGTAATTTAATGCAAAACACGGCGGGCTGTTCATGATCGCAGGGTTTCATAGAACGCCGATTTGCAAAGGGGCTGCGGGCCCGCCCCGGCCAGGTGGCGAGCGGGCATTGTCTGAGTTTGCGGTTTTCAAACGCAAAACAAAGCGTACGTGTGGACCAGCCTGAGGGTTGTAATCTCTATTGCATTACACTGTCGGATATTTCTTGCACCCAAGTAATGTTGTAGGTTCGGCCTTAGACGGTTAGCAACGCAAAGGGATATAGTTGCTTTTTCAGCGGGGTAATTCACCAAAAAGGACATCTAATCATCAAGATTGAAAGCGTCACAATGGTGACAAGCCAGACAAAGCGGTGCATGTTGGCACCGGCCTCAGGCTGGCGTTACATTGTGTTTTGGCCTGCATTTACAATGCACTTACAACAGCTGAGGAGAGGTGATCTGCCTAAACTTACATTAGTGTTAATATTTGCCATTTACAAAACGCAATGTTAAACATAGTGTAACAAATGGAAACCGTAATGTAATTAGGCTCTCCTAGCTGGTGTAATGATTCAAAAAACTCAACGTTGCTAACCCCTTATCACCGACACTGTTTTCAGCTCAATGACCAGACTCTGTACGTTTCAAATCTGACAGGTTCTCACGATAATTGGTTATAAACTTTGGAACGCTTTAGACTATCCAGTGATTTTGAGAATGTTTCGCGTGATTGAACAAATTAGTATAAAATTGTAAGTGATGAGGTGTTTTGCGTTCGTTTTGATGAAAAAAAACAGTTGGATGAAAATTTGCAATAAAGTTTGTAAAGAATTCTTCATTGTCCAAGTTTGAAACGTTCTGGTTTTCAGACAAGATGTTAAAACTACCCAAACAAGTTGATAATTAACATTTATCAGAAATTCTGCTTTATTGTCTGCGATGAATATTTTATGCTTACGGTCATTTTCTTAGGATTTTTTTTTGGTGATGAAAACATATGAGGCTTATTTTTTATGGGATGAGTACCAATGTATAGATAATTTATTTTGGGAAGTCTTAAAGCTTATTATGACGATTTTTTAACTATTTCAAGGGGGACACAAACAAAAATCACCCAATTTTATGTTTGGATTGTTAGCATTGTTGTCCCCCACTAAGTAACGTAACAAGAATTATTATTATTTAGTCTTGGGTTTCATACGATTGGCGGTGTTACCTCATTATATAGTTTTTTAGTTTTTGCTTCAATTTCCTGAGCAAAACCTAATATTGGAGGAAATCGCATGTTTTTACTATTGACAACTTTTAGCTTTTAGGGCCATAACTTTCTGTATTTTTCTGTTGTCAGATTGGTGAGGCTTATTTGGCCGAAAACAGTGTTTGTTCCAGTCGTATTATATTAGGGAACGTAACATTTTTTTTGATCACTTTTTAGAACATTATTGTGATGGTTGTTTGATGTGAAAAAGTTGTATATTATGGGAGTTTTTCGAGTTTTTTTTAAAGTTTAGTTCAACGACGCGGATTTCAATATTGATTTAGTTTAGCTGTAAAGATTAATAAGACGCCTGGTGGGTAACCGTGGTGTATGGGGGGGGTGGGTATTGTTGATACCAAAAGATTATGTAAGTGTTTTGTGTTTATTACTTTATTTGCATTTATTGTTACTGGGAAGGGGGAATTAGGGACTTTTATTTGATTTATTTATATATTATAAACGATTAATTTTTTTTTTTTTTAACTTTTTTACATTTTCTACGTCTTGGAATTGAATAAGTGATCATCCGATCGGCTATTCAAAGCCACTTTACACTGCATAACTGTATTGCAGAGGATAGGTAAGTAACTGAAGAATGCTGATGACCATTGATCAGTTATTTCACAGCAGGGTCATGACAGAAGGACAGAAACAACAGGCGGGGAGAGAACGACACTGCGATACTGGGTCATCGGCCGGGACACGCGGGCAGTGGATGGTCAGCCTAGGAGGAATCGTTTCATCTTCTAAACGTTCTTCTTTTTCTCTTTAATAATTTTTGGATCCCCCCGGTAAGTGCACACCGGGGGGGTCCGATTCCAAGGGGGACACACGTGACACACCGAGGTCTGCTTGGCCGCTGGGGTGTAAGGGGTTAAACACCCGGGATCTGAGGTTTTCCGATCCCGGCGGTTGTTAGTGCCGGGTCCTGGGATGTGTCACAGCGACAACGGCACCAGCGAGACCCGTGTGTCCCGAAATCTTCTTTGACGCGCCAGCCGTTAAAAGGCGTACACGTAAAAGAAGTACCCTTATACAATGACCCTGATTTAAAAAGCCAATACGGCGGTCATTAAGGTTAAGCGAAATGCTGACGTGATTTTTCTCCCTGCGTTTGTGCATTTTAATCAAATGTGTTTTGCAACAACGCATTCACTTTGAAGAAAACACAATAAAAACGCCCTCAAACACGCAGACAAAAAAAACGGTGGGAGAAAATGCCAAGGACACTTTAACCTAAAACCCAGTTGAAAAGGTAATATTACAAATATGATCGTGTTTCATAGATGAACAAAAACGGCAGGCTGGTGACAACCGGACTCAGGGTGATGGCAGAGTGCCGTGTTTGAACAGTTTTCAGCAGTCAGTAATAAAAAGGCAGGCATTTTTGACCAGTGTGAATTATAAGAATTATGTGGTGCATTCAGTCAAAACTGTCAAAAACGGAGGCTTTTTCAAAAAATAGATTCATGTGTTTTTCAATACAACAGGAGTTGTTTTAACTAATGTTTAAAAAAACGGGCCATAAACGAGTTCTAAACGCCACATTTGCCATCACCCTTAGTGCGCGTTCACACATTGTGTTTTGACCTGCGTTTTCATTGCGTTTAAAACGCATATACGACAGCTGAGGAGATGTGATTTGCCTAATTACATCACTGTTAAAATTTCCGTTTACAAAACGTATCGTAAGCGTGATGTTAACGCATGCATTAACAACGCTTTAATGTATGCATTTTGTTAACGTGTGTGTTAACAAACGTAAACGATAATGTAATTAGGCAAATTACCGCTCATCAGCTGTTGTAAATGCGTTTTAAATGCAACGAAAACGCAACGTGTGATGCCACACATGGCGTTTTAAACAGTTTTTGGTCCGTTTTTAAGCAATCCATTAAAAAGTGCATGCGTTAAAAGACCCATCCGGTTTTTAAAAACGCATCCATTTTTGACAGGTTTTCCGAATTTGCGCAATAAAAAACGGATGCGTTTTCAAAAAAAGCATGCGTTTTTTAACAGAGTGCTTAAAAACGGACCAAAAATGGTTTCAAAACGCTATGTGTGGCATCACCCTTAGGCTGCGTTCACGTGCACTTCTATTGCGCGGCGGAATTTATCCTGATCACCCATACATTTACATAAAAATGCTTGTGATTACTGTTAACAGTTCAAAACATGTGGTGCTCATTTCCTTGTGCAACCGTTTCAGTGTAAACGCTTATGCGATTGGAAACTCCTCCTCCTCAAGCGCAGCACGTGAACGCAGCCTCAATGGTTTAGAGTGGTGACACACATGGCATTTTAGGCCGTTTTTAGTAGTGTGTTTTCAGATCGGAAAAAAAGTGTGCGTTTTTGACCAATTTGAATTAAGATAAATGGTCAAACCTGTCAAAAACACATGCATTTTCAAATAACGCATGCGGTTTTTGCGATCTGAACTAATAACAGCCTAAAAATGCCACGTGTGTCACCACCCTTAGCTACCCCCCTCCAGCATGTAAAACAATCCTGCAGTCATGGGGCTAGGTGTGCATATAGTCTTAAGATTTCCATCTAGGCACCACTATACAGTCATAGATATCGGCTGGGTGCAGCTATATTTGTAATAAAGTGTTTATTCAGCCATCTTTCTCCCTCCTGTGTCTTTCCTATTTTCGCATAGATGTTGTTGCATTGATGCTATATGTTACTATGTAATATCTGTTATATAGATAATGCCCCGTGTGTCCTCTGCTCCCCCAGTGTGACCTGTGACACTGCAGCTCCTGTGTAGGGTGGGGCTGGCTCTTCACCTCTTCCACACCCAGTCCCATGCTCTACCTGCACACACTGCCATTTGCTTGTTTGTGAGCAGAGTATGAGGAAGTCCAGAATGTGCTATGACTACAGACACTGAGGTAATATGCAGCCCAAGCAGAAAGCAAACTCATTGTGGTTGTAGCTTCCTCTGTGTAACATGTTCCAGGGAGGAAAACTTCTCTTCCCGCTCGCAGGCTGGACGGCCTGAGTGTAGCTTATTCTTGTGACGTAGTTACTTACCTCAGAGCTCTCCACAGGACCTGACTAATGAATATCCCATGCTACCTTGTCTTCCTCGCTGCTGTACATGTGCGGGCCGGCAGCAGCAATGCTCAGGAGCCTCCTGTGGAGCTGCATCTCCTGCTGAAGACCATCAGTAAGACACCTCTAAACCCAAGCTTCCTGTCTGTAACCATTGATGGCAGCCTGGCCTCAGAGCCCAAGTACATTGCTTTCCTGGGGTAAGTGGCTTGTTACACTTACTATACTAGTTATGTTCACCTGCAGTATAATATTGGCCACTTCAGGAGGCAGAGCAGCACGCTGTATTGTCATTGTGTATTGTATTGTCATTTTTATATTTTGTTATCGTGGATCATTTTGCAAAAGTGACAGCAGGAAGTAGTGAATAAATATGTTACTGAGTTTTTTACTTTTGGTTAAACTTGCTAAGTTCTCAGGGGGAAAGTTCTTATTAGATGCTAATTCAATTGTGATAACTAATATGACTAGAGCCATAATTTAAAGGGGTGTGCTCATCTGAGCATTCAGATTGATTGCAAATAGTTAATCTACCATATGTATACATTACTTTGATTGCATGTTATTAAAAAATGTTCCTGTGTTAATATAACTTTTCATAAACACATCCATGTTGTCCTTTGGTCGTCCTTGGATACGATCCATCTCTGCACTTTTCCAGCAGTGGCCACACATGCTCTATTCAGTCTTCCCTGACCACATGGATTCAGCGTTTATTACCACAGGACACCCGTGGGACATGCAGTAACTCCCGGCTATTTCATTTGCAAAAACAATTTGTATTGAGGCAGCTGTTTTCCGTTACTAAGGGACACCATGGCTACATTTATGGGAAATTATCTTCACACGTGTTAATTTTTTTTAAATAACATCCAGATGGAGAAATGCATGTATACACTCACCGGCCACTTTATTAGGTACACCATGCTAGTAACGGGTTGGACCCCCTTCAGAACTGCCTCAATTTATTTGGTCCATATTGACATGATGGCATCACACAGTTGGCGCAGATTTGTCGGCTGCACATCCATGATGCGAATCTCCCGTTCCACCACATCCAAAAGATGCTATTGGATTGAGATCTGGTGACTGTGGAGGCCATTTGAGTACAGTGAACTCATTGTCATGTTCAAGAAACCAGTCTGAGATGATTCCAGCTTTATGACATGGCGCATTGATCCGTGAAGTAGCCATCAGATGTTGGGTACATTGTGGTCATAAAGGGATGGACATGGTCAGACAACAATACTCGGTAGGCTGTGGCGTTGCAACGATGCTCTATTGGTACCAAGGGCCCAAAGAGTGCCAAGAAAAATTCCCCACACCATGATACCACCACCACCAGGAACCGTTGATACAAGGCAGGATGGATCCAGCTTTCCATGTTGTTGACGGCAATTCTGACCCTACCATCAGAATGTCGTAGCAGAAATCGAGACTCATCAGACAGGCAACGTTTTTCCAATCTTCTACTGTCCAATTTGATGAGCTTGTGCAAATTGTAGCCTCAGTTTCCGTTCTTAGCTGAAAGGAGTGGCACCCGGTTGGTTCTTCGGCTGTGAGCATCTGCCTCAAAGTTGACGTACTGTGCATTCAGAGATGCTTTTGCCTACTGGTTGTAACAGGTGGTGTGATGAGTCACTGTTGCCTTTCATAAGCTCGAACCAGTTGCCCATTCTCCTTGACCTCTGGAATCAACAAGGCATTTCCGCCCACAGAACTGCCGCTCACTGGATGTTTTTTCTTTTTCGGACCATCTCTGTAAAACCTAGAGATGGTTGTGCGTGAAAATCCCAGTAGATCAGCAGTTTCTGAAATACTCAGACCAGCCCTTCTGGCACCAACACTGCCACGTTCAAAGGCATCAATCACCTTTCTTCCCCATATGCTGCTCGATTTGAACTGCAGGAGATGTCTTGACCATGTCTAACATGCCTAAATGCCCAGTTGCCGCCATGTGATTGGGTGATTAGAATTAATGTGTAACGAGCAGTTGGACAGGGTGTACCTAATAAAGTGGCCGGTGAGTGTAAAGTAGATGAATTAAATTAAATGTGAATGCCCAGATGAGAATACCCCTTTAAAGGAAACCTACCTTTTGATTTGATGCATTATGAAGCAAACATACCTTAAGAATGCTGTAGCTACAGTCATGGCCAAAAGTTTTGAGAATGACACAAATATTATATTTTCACATGGTCTGTTGCCCTCTGGTTTTTATGTGGTGTTTGTCGAGTTTTATACAATACAGAAATACAAGTGCAATCATATTATGAGTAACAAAGCTTTATTGACAGTTAGAATGAGTTTAATGCAGCAAGTCAATATTTGCAAGCGTTGACCTCTTCTTCAGGACCTCTGAATTTCTCCCTGGCATGCTCTCAATCAACTTCTCGACCAAAATCCTGACTGATAGCCATCCATTTTGCACAATCAATGCATGCATTTTGTCACGATTTGTTGGTTTTTGTTGTCCACCCGTCTTGATGATTGACACAAGATCTCAAGGGATTAAGATCTGGGGAGTTTCCAGGCCATGGACCCAAAATCTTATGTTTTGTTCCCTGAGCCATTTAGTTATCACCTTTGCTTTATGGCAAGGTGTCCATCATGCTGGAAAAGGCTTGTGATCACCAAACTGCTTGGAGGTTGGGAGAAGAGAGTTGCTCTGGAGGACATACTGGTACCATTCTTTATTCATGGATGTGTTTTTAATCAAGATGTGAGAGAGCCGATTCCCTTGGCTGGAAGCACCCCACACATGAATGGTTGCAGGATGCTTTACGTTGGCTGGTGGTATCTCCACCTTGTCTTCTCCAAACAAGCTGTTTTCCAGATGTTCCAAACAATCGGAAAGGGGATTCATCGGAGAAAATGACTTTACCCCAGTCCTCAGCAGTCCACTTTTACCCCAGTCCTTTTGCAGAATATCTGTCCCTGGAGAGAAATGGCTTCCTTGCTACCCTCCTTGACACCAGGCCTTGCTCCAAGAGTCTCTGCCTTACAGTGCATGCAGATGCACTCACACCTGCCTGCTGCCATCCCTGAGCAAGCTCTGCACTGCTGGTAGCCCGATCCCAAAGCTGAAACACTTTTTAAGAGACTGTCCTGGCATTGTTGGCCTTCGGGCGCCCTGGAGCCTTTTTGAACAATGGAACCTCTCTTCTTGAATTCTAGCATCTTCTAGCTGCAATCTTTAGCTGCGATACTCTTCCCTGTTAGGCCAGTTTTGTGCAATGCATTGATGAGAAGTGTTTCTTTAGAGATAACCATGGTTAACAGAAGAGAAACAATGATGCCAAGCACCAGCCTCCTTATAACCTTAAGAACGCAGTGTTTTTCGCTCATTTCCGCTCTCCATCTTCAAAAACCATAACTTTTTCATTTTTCCGTGTACAGAGCGTTGTGAGGGCTTATTTTGTGCGTAACAAATTTTACTTCCTGTGATGTTATTCATTATAAATGCCGTGTACTGGGAAGCAGGAAAAAATTCAAATGTGGAAAAATTGAAAAAAACACACGTGTCATGTTCTTGTGGGCTCAGTTTTGCGACTTCACTCTGCGCTCCAAATAACACTCGGCTTTATTCTTTGGTTCGGTACGATCGCGGGTGATACCAAAATTTACAAGGTTTTATTGTGTTTTATTACATTTCAAAAATTAAACGAATTTGTAAAAAAAAGAAATAAATTTTTGCCATCTTTGACGCTAATAACTTTTTCATACTTCTGTGCACAGAGCTGTGTTATTGTCATTTTCTGCAAAATGAGCCATCCTTTTCATTGCTATCTTTTGAGGACTGTGAAACATTTTGATCACTTTTCATACATTTTTTTTTTTTTTTAATTTTGTATTTATACAAACATTCACTGTACATAGATACGGCTCGCAGGCCATTAGTTACATATAACACAAGATCATCTGTTAAGGATCTGACTGCAGATCATAAACAAACAGGTGTAATTGCATACACAGAAAATTCGTATACAGTATTCCTTCTTTGGTCTGCTGGATCTTCCCAGAGCCCCCCCTGGCCACGTATTTGGTCGCGAGGATTGCGGATCTAATCTGTTGGCTCTTCCTACTTCTTCAGCCTAGGCTTTACCCTAGAGTTGCGCTACCTACTGCCTTTACCTGTGATGAATGCACTGTACTGGTCCCTGTGCCAGGCGTCCAGACTCTACTCCTCTTTCCACGGCGTCGTCCGCCCTTACTTCTCCGGCCCCCTAAACCAGTAGGCCCCAGTTACCAAGTGTACCCTTAAGCTGTTTCAGCAAGTACCACTGTGTTAGAGTAAATGGCTGGACGATATTATCCCGGTCCTGGGGAGAAACACGATGGCTAAAAGCCCCCATCTCCTAAACAACTTCCCGTTAGTTTAGATTTGGCCTCTCTGCTTCCAGCTTTCCAGATGAAAGAGTTGGGTCATTTGTTCATCACCTTTGATAACGGGGGATCCCGGGTTCCAACCAGTGCTGCAATAAACATTTCTTTGCCACTAAACAACCACATGAACAGTTTTGGCAGCACCCCGATGTGGGTTGGTTTGGTTTCATCTTCCTGTCTAATGTCGTAATGAAATAAGTACGTAATGGGATCCAGCGTATCTCTTTTCCCACACAAGTACCTAGGCCCCTGCATCTCTGTCAGAACGCCTTCGACTGCGGGCATTCCCAGATCCATGGTACAGGTCAGTAACCTGGTCTTGACACTTGGGACATTCCACTTTGCGCTCTGGGAAGTGGGGATGGGGGTGGGTTAAAGGCAAGATTGCTTGTGCATAATGCGGAATTGAGTGTCCCTCCATCTTTCGTTAAAACATTGTTCCTGACCGCCTGCCAGCCCTTAAGAATCTTTCCCCTATGTCCTCCCACCCCAAGTTGTCTGCCCCAACTGTTGAAGGTGAGTTCCTTACTTCCTAGTTTTTACGAAGAAAGCGATATAGGATGGAGATTCCCCCCCGTTGATAGGAAATTTCAACAATGCGGTCAAAGTCATTGTCTGTCCTCAACAACGTCATGTCCCTGTTTTTTTTCTAGAAAAAATCTTTTACCTGCGCAAATTGTATTGTTTGATCTCCCCTCAGCTCGTATTTTTGTATGATTTCCTGTTTCGTCATCCATCTGTGTTCCTGCATATGTAGTAGCTCCTTTACTGTATGCAATCTTTTCCTCCATTCTACGAAAAGTCTACTTTGGCGACCTTGGGGGAAACCAGGAGGTTCACAATGGAGGTATTTGAAACCCTCACGAGAGATGAAAGACCTTTCTGATGCCTCCAAGACGCTAAGGTGTCTCTAGGATAATAGGTATTTGATCCCAGGTGATATGAGCCTATCGGGGCAGCAGCAAGGGACGGAGGTCCAGGGGGCGCAACAGTCTGATTCTAACTTTGTGTCCGAATAATAGCTACTGTCTTTCAGCAAATCTAGTATATGCCGCATCATGCAGGCCAAGTTGTAACATCTTATGTCCGGCAAGTTCATTCCTCCCTGTTCCTTAGTCATGGTGAGTTTTGCAAACCCAATCCGCAGTCTTTTACCCCGCCATAGAAAATGTGAAATCTCCTTATTTAGGCTAAGGACGTTCTTATGTTTTAGTAACAGCGGAATTGTTTGCATGGGATATAGTAGTTTGGAGATGCTCATCATCTTGACCAGATGATTCCTCCCCAATAGTGAGACAGAGGCAGTCTGCCACCGCTGCAGTTCCTGTGTATCTTACTGAAAAGGGGGGTAGTTTAAGCGGTACAAGGGTCGGGTGTCTTGCCTATCTTTATTCCTAGGTAGGTGATCCAAGAGGCTGCTACCGGGATACCCCCATGTCAGACTCTCATTGTGCCCTGCTGGTTTGTTCCCCCCAAAAGAGGGTCTCACATTTTCCTATTTATACGGTATCCTGAGAATTCCACGTCACAAGTCAGAGAACACTGTAGAAGCTCTGGAAGGTGGGCGCGGGTTTGCCATAAACAGTATATGTTCATCTGCGAACAATTGCTGTCCTTACGATGACATGCCCGCCTCTATCCTTCAAAAAGTTAGGTTCCAGTCAGTAACCTCGCCATAGGTTCCAGAGCGATGTTAAAAAGAAGCGGCGAAATGGGGCAGCCTTGACGCGTCCCTTTCTGTAGTGGAAAGGGCTTGGATAGGAAGCTTGGGTGTGTATCCTAGCCACGCCATTTTGATAAAGCTCCCCCAGATACTATTTAAAGGGCCCCTCAAAGCCCATAAACACAAGCAACCTGCCTAGCACTTCCAGCGGACTTATCAAACGCCTTTTCTGCGTCAGGTGACCGGAGCGGTGCCAGCGCTCCTGGAGGTAATTCTAGAGTTCAGTCCAACGCCACCAGAACCCTAAGTACATTAGTGACCGCCGAGCTCCCTGGGTAAAGCCTACCTGGTTTGGCGTTATTAGTGAGGGCAGATCGCGGCAACCTATTTGCAAACATTTTGATGCTAGTTTTAAATCAGCATTTATCAATGATATTGGTGGTATGAGGCCGGGTCTTCTGGATTTTTCCCCTCCTTGGTATTAGTTGATGTATGCTGTGTTAAGGGCATTGAAGAGGGTGTTCCCTGTTCCAATTTGGTAATTTCATACATTTTATGTCATGTAAAAGGTGGAAAAGTCGCATTTTGGACATTTGGGCGACATTGCTCCTCTCGAGGTCCCGCCAAGAACCGTTTTTAAGTTTGATAGATCAGGAATTTGGGACGCGGCGATGCCTAAGTGTTTGTGATTTTTACTGTTATTATGTTTTGTATCAGTTTAGGGATAGGGAAGATTTGAATTTGATATTTTATACATTTTTAAATTTTTAACCTTTTTTTTTTTTTTTTCTATTTCTTAGACCTCTAGGGACATTAACCTAGATGGTCAGATCGTTTCCTACCATATACTGCAATACAGCGTGAAGTGACCACAACTCTCAGCAGAAAAAATCAAAAGGCTGACTTCCCTTTACTGAGGAGCATTTGTGGAAAGAGGAGGAAGTGATTGTGGTACATTTTGGCAACAAAAGCAAGTTTCAATGTGTGTTGAAGGAAGTGTCATGGTTTGAAATGTTTTCTTTAGTAGGAGTTGACCTTTCATAAGGGCATGGCTGAGTAAATACAAGTGGTATCAGAACCTTCTTTAACAACACGTGGTCTTCCTTGTGTTCTTCACTCAACCAGCCAGCAATTTTCGTGGCGGCAATGCCTGCGTCACACAGCAAAATATGTAACAGTCCTTGAAACACACTGTGTGCTGACTCATGGTGTTGTGCCATGGCACATACAGGGACACAGAGTAAGGATTGCAAGAAAGAAGACTGAGTAGTAAGCAGAGGTTTTTTTTTTTTCAGCAGATTTTTTTGTAAAGAAAACCTCAGCTTATTAACAGGGTATATACGTACTTCTGTATGAGAGCATATTCATTTTCATGAGGCATATACCTTGTCAATAAGTGATAAAGTGTTGTATCTTGCTGGATGACAGTAACTGCTCCTGTACAGAAACAGTCCAACTTTCCTGCAATGACAATATAGGTAATGTGGATATGGGGCATGGATGCCAATGGATGACTGATAGTGTTTTAATTTTATTTGTAACGGGATCAGTCAATGAGAAAATTTTTATGTTTCAGATCCCAGAAATTATAACCTTAACAAAGGGGCTTCTCCGGCTATTTTAAGGTTTGGAGGAACAAATCAGACTTCCTGTTCTTTGATCCAACCAGAAATTCTTCAGTTGAGGAAAAAATCCTGAGCCGGCCAGGCAGGAAGCAAGGTGAACTTTACTCTATTTTTCAATTTATTTAACACCAGTGTTGAAATTTTAAAAACATTCAATTATTTTTTTTGTATATTTAGTTTTCTGTATGTTTTTTTTTTTATCTTTTTTTGCTTGGTTTTATGGGCTTTTAGATTTTGAAAAAAGTGGGCCATTGAAACAATCATTGAAAGATGTATTTATTATGTGCCTAAATGGAAGTTTGTTCTATAAATTCACAAACTGAGCAAAAAACAACTTGATGGTCTTGGGGATAAGGAACATATATAAACATTGAGAAAGTTTTAAAGGACCTACCTCTCGAGACATTATGCGATCCGGACGTAAAGGACTTTTTTTTTGGTTTCGGGTATTTGGTCTGTAAAAAATGTATCAGTAAGAAGAGGTGGCAAAATTCAGCCAAATATCAAGAGCAGAGAGTCGCTGGATTTTCAATTTAGACCACTGTTCCAAATGGCTTGAATCTGAAATTGAACTTTTTTTATATTTTTATAAAATATGTTGCATAAATAATATCCATTACATTTTCACATTCATACTTGTCACTCCATGCATTGTAGATAATTTGGTGTCTATTTATTACACAATTAGATATTCACGTTTCACAATACTAGCACCAGTTATATGTATAGATGTTTAGGGTACTTTTATTGAGTTAGGATTAAGAATAAGGGGACACTGAGGCTTCCGCTTGCACAATGGATCAAAGAAATAGTAATCAATACAAAGTCATGGTCCTGTATTGGATCATAAACAGAAAACAAGAATGCAGGCTGTGTTTCCTTTACCCTGAAAAAAATAGCCGATTTCCTATGTAAAAGCATTGGAGGAAAATTGTCCTTCTGGAACATGTCATATCATGCTAAATAAACGGAGTGAAAACTATGGGGCATTTATTAAGCACTGGTTTACCTGTTCCCCCTTCCTGGACCATATGCCAGAGGTTTCAGCTATTATGTATCCCAATTGTTTGCGTTAGATGTAAATTGTCATGTGGTCTCGGCAAAGCAGCGTTAAGTTCAGGTAGGCTTAAAGGAAACACTACCATTTAGAATGGCGGGGTAAGCTGTAGTACACCGAGCACAGTCAGGGTGAGCTGGTGCGGTCTTACTTTTCATTGTGTATAAAACCGCAGTATTGGGTTTTAACACTTTTTAAATTTAGGCAGAAGGGCTTCGCGCTGCGCGGACCGTGCGCGCGCAACATCTCCGTATTTCCTATGTAGGGTGCGCACGATCGGGCGCACGCAGCACCGAAGCCTCTCCTGCTGTAAATTTAAAAAGTGTTAAACCGCAATACTGCAGTTATAAACTAAATGAAGAAGTAAGTACCGGCACCAGACTCACTGAGCTGGTGCTCGGTACTTACAGTTACCCCTGCCATTTAAATGGTAGGTTTCCTATCGTAGGTAAAATAGGAGCCTTGCTGAATTATTCTGCCTTTGGATAGAAACACCATAAATACATTTATTAGAATTATGCTATTGTTCTAATTGATCTCCATGAATGGAGATCCTTTTGAACACACTGCTTAAATGTACACAAATAATTCTATCTTTCAAAGATGTGTGTTTAAGGGAAGTTAGTCCACTCCTCTGAACAGCAGAAGCTTTGGGCTCTGTGGCCTGCTCAGAACAAGCCATTCTCAAGGAGGAGTTTTATGAAAACTAACAAAATGCCACAATACAAGTAAGGGAAGTTGTACTACTTTTCTAGAAAATAATATAATAGTTTAACATAAATATAGTTATTAAATAAAAATAAGAAGTTAGATCAACCACTAATCTAACGTTATCAAATATCTACTATAGGTTGGTTATGAGTGAGTTTTTTCTTCTACCTCCACTATTCCTACTGTAAGATGGGCCGTCCAGCCGTCTACTTTCATAGTGGTGTGTGTGTGAGTGGCTGTAGAAGAAAGATAATAAGATAATTATGGAAAATGAAAAATTATTAATTTATCAGAATGGTAGGGCTATAGAACAAAAGTTGACGGTGCAGAATCAGGGGAGCAGCAGCAAAAGAATTAAAGCTGGGGAATTGGTGAAAAGGGGCCAAAATACAATTTAAGTTAAACTGAAAATGGGTTCGTTTTGGAGTTTAATAAAAACTGTGTCTGCGCCTTTGTGCTGGCTATTTTGTTCTCAAACAAACTCCTCAAATTTGTAATGACGGTTGAAAAATGTAATACAAGTATATGGTTGTTTAAATCTAATCGGTTACGGACCGGGGCCCTTTTCTGTGTTTTTCATTTCCATTTTTCACTCCACCTTCAAAAATCTAAACTTTTTATTAGACTTAAAGAGCTTGTGGCGAATTGTTTTGGTAACAAATTGCACTTCTTAGTGATTGCATTGAATATCCCGTGCCAGTACTGAGAGAGTGATTGCTTGAATATCCCGTGCCAGGTACGGGAAGTGGAAAAATTCCAAATGCAGTGAAAATGTGTTTGTGAAATAACGATTTGCGCCATTTTCGTTGGGCTTGGATATACGTCTTTCACTGAGCGCCCCAAATCACATGTTACTTTTCTTTGGGTTGGACGATACGGGGGATTACCAAATTTGTATAGGTTTTATAAGTGTTTCATACATTACAAAAATTAAAACCTCCTGTACAAAAATGTTTTTTTTTCTTTATGTTTCCATCTTCTGTGCTACTAAACTTTTTCAACTTTGGGTACAGAGATGTGGGGTGGTGTGTAATTTTTTGCGACATTTGATAATAGTTTATGATATATTTAGGACTGTCACCTTTGATCATTTTATAGATTTTTTAAAATTATTTTTCAAAATGGCAAAAAGTGCTTAGGGCGCTATTTCCTTTACGGGGTTAAACACATTGAAAAAAAAAACCGTTACCGTATTTTGCACCTTATATAAGCCGCACCGGACTATAAGCGCCTTAGTCCGATGCGCCTATATATGTATAATTACATAATAAGCGCAGTCGGACTATAGCGCGGGGTCCGGGGGGTGGCGGAGGTCGGGGGTGGCGGAGACACGCCGAGACGCGACGGGGACGCTGGGAAGGTGAGGGGGATGGTGGAGTGGAGGGCAGAGGACCATACTTACATAGGTCCCGCTACCGGAAAGCAGATCTCCAGCGGGAATGCAGACCACGCGGCAGAAGTGGTTCATGCCGGTGTCTGCAGTTCACGCTGGAGATCTCGGTCTCCAGTAGCGGGGACCTATGTAAGTAGGTGCGCTGCCCTGTGCCTGTGCCATAGATAGGGCGCACCGGATATAAGGCGCACTTGGATTTCAAGGAAATCCAAGGCTTTAAAGTGCGCCTATAGTCGGAAAAATACGATTGGGCATTTTCAACTCGGCGGTACCTAATGTGTTTATTGATTTTACTGTTTATTGATATTATGTCAGTTCTAGGCACAGGGGGGTGATTGAATTTTAGGGTTTTTATTATAATTTTTTTTTTTTTTTCTTTTATATTTTTAGACTCCTAGGGAATTTAACCTAGGTGTATGATCGACCTATTCATATACTGCCATACTGCAGTATGGACGTATATGGGTATTTTCTCCTCAGTCTACAATGTGCTATCCGCACATTGTAATGAGGGGTTAAACGAAATAGCCTCGGGTCTTTTGGAAGACCCGGGGCTACATGGAGACGGATCGCCGCTACCGATGACGCACGGGGGGGAAGCGTCGTCCTAGACAAGGGATTGGCGGCCCCATGCACACGCCACTGTTGGGATGCTGGCATCTTTGCAGGCAGCGATCGCTGTGATAAGTCTTTGCGCAATATGCATAAAACTTATCGGCTATGGAAGGGGGCTCAGACCGGTGAGCCTCTCCATGCAGCGCAACCGACCGCCGCCGTGAATACACAGCGGGCGTTTCGTGAACAGTTAATTATGCACCTACTTCCTCCTAAATTCGTTATGTATTGAGACTGAAACATCAGACAGACCAATGAGAAACCAACATAATAATCTCACTGAAACCTATTTCATGACGATGGTAGAATCGCCTTGCTCTAGCTGCCAAAAGATGTCACCTGTTTATGTGGCGATGGTAGAACTGCTGTATGCTCATTCACGTATGTAAACCAGTATATGAGGTTTCCCATTAGCCTAGAAGTGCTACTGGGGGCTATGGTGCAAGGTGCTCAGGCTGCAATTGCTTATACAAATCCCCTTCACTGATACTGCTACACTAAGATTCCCCTGCAGAAGAGTCTGTGAGTAGTGTAGGTGGGTGAATAAAACGGCCGTGATGATTTTTAGTTCCTGGAATAATAAATCTCCCCTAATGTTTGTTGCAGGTGAGCGTTTTTGGGGCCGGAAACACTTTGTGTAGAAGGGACCCCCAAACCTACCAATTTTGCTATTGTGTTTTTCAGCATTTCTCCTGTTACATTTCCAATTACCCATTCTTTTTTCTACGAGCTTATAACTACAAATTGTTGTTATCTATATTGTATTCTCCTTTTTTTTCAATATAAGATACTAATTGCTTCCTCAGAGGAATAAATTGTTGCCCAATTTGTA
Organism: Engystomops pustulosus; assembly: GCA_019512145.1. NCBI lineage: Eukaryota > Metazoa > Chordata > Amphibia > Anura > Leptodactylidae > Engystomops > Engystomops pustulosus. Next base: position 114,463,580 of record CM033641.1, read on the forward strand.
CACAATATTACATGTGAGTTTGAACCAGTGATTTGTAGAGGGCAAAAACTAGTTTAATCATGAGCATCTACCTTGTACTGGTCCATTACATTTATCATCCACCAATACCCCCCAGTCTCTCTACTCTGCTGAAGTTTACAAAGTAATTGATGACGTTCAGAGATAAAATTCTTACTTTGTTTTCAATGGCACAAGTGCCACCCTTATCTACTTCATCAAGCCATCTCCTCCAGCTTCCACAAATCTTTCTGAAATTTTAATTGTCGCCCAGTATATAATACTTTTACAGAGCTTCGAAACCTCTGCAATTATTAAACTTTATGTGTTAAAAACCTCGATGACTGGGTGCACAACCTTTTTGGTCCGAGCCACGTACAATGCAAATTCCCCTCCAGAACCCAAAGACTGATAATGCCTGTATTTTGTAACAATGAACCCCAGAGGCATACATTACAGTGCCAACACAGACTATATAAATGAGGAAAATTGTCTGAATTATGCAGCAAGGAACTAATTGTGAAAACTGACTGCACCCAAGGGCTCTGATAGACCCCATTACTGTGCACTACCTGTAGCCAGCAGTTATACATACTTATTGCTGAATACAGGAATATAAACTACTATACATAATTTTACGACAAAAGAGAAAATACAACGACCAGCTCACCGATACATTCCATATTCTAACATTCTAAGGCAGCTTCAGCCTAGATGAGGAAAGCAGAAAGGCAGAAGCGTGTGAAAACCATTTCTCCCCACTTTCTCCCCAGGGCGAGACACAGCCCTAGTAAACAGAAATGGCAGCAAGCTTAAAGACGTTGCCTGCATTACCGGGGCTCCCCACAACAACTATTTTAAGAACAGTGGGGTGGGGGGTCCAGATTGGTTATAATAAATTTGGATCCTTCTTTTCTTTTAAAACAAACCAGCGGAGAATGTGTCTTTTTTCACAAGAATCTTTCTCTTCATCCACGCTTTATAACATCCCCATATCAATTGAAAGAGTGTTAGATCTCGCTGGAAATTCCCTCTAGTAAGTGCAGTAAGGCTTGCATAAGCAAACGCACATGGAAAGAAAAAGGATCCTCCCATCTTGGGATTGGGTAGTTAAGAGTAGTGTAGGTAAGAGTAAGAAATTTGGCTTCATTAATCCAATATTTAATGTATTTTGATCTGTAGTTTAGTTATTAGCAAGTAGAAGGTAAACCTCACTGCTTTTTTCCTGTATTCTCCTGTCTTCTTTCCTCCTACATTTTCCCCCTTTTTTAGCAGTTTCGTGTGTGGTGTAGGATGTGTATGCTATAATGTGGTATGTTATAATTTAAAGGTTTTAATCGACGAATTCTTGAGATTGTCAACGTGGCGAATAGAGGGGGGGATTAATCCTGAAAGGACTAACAAATACTTTACTGAATATCTATACAGAAACATGAAAATTATGGACCAACTCAATACAAGCGCGCTGCAAGTTATGCCGATTTGTACAACCTAAGTAAGCAAAGGAGCCATACTAAAGAATTCATTTAATTTGCATGTAAATTATGCAGCTATGCATTCCATGAAGCTGTGCCTTTTCTCCCTCCTAACACCTGTCTTGTACAGGCCCGTGGCCTGTTTTTATTTTATTTATTTGTTGCATACCATGTGGCCTGGGAGTTGTCGCCGCCTTACCGCTCATTCTAAACACCTGCCTAGGCCCACAATATAGGCGTAAGTAGCACTACCCTCTTGCCTTTGGCAGTCATGGCGTCTGCCCTGCTCAGGCCGTGCATTCCACAATTTGTGCATGGGCCCAATAACGTAATGGTATGTGGCTCTAGCTGATAAAAAACATCAAACATCATGTCCGTTAAACCACTATCATAGTTAAATCATAAGCCCGGTATCTTACCAAAATAAACTCTCAAATTAATTCCATAATGAAAAGTTTGACTGATGTTACGATACCAAACAACCAATATACTTGTAGGCCATTTTACTACCCATAGTAATAGGAATAACCACAGTACTGATGTTTATACTGTAAGGGTGAAGTAACAGTAAAGTGAAAGTTAGAAAAAAATTTAATCATAACATTTTAGGCCACCTCAAAATGGTCACAATAACATGTTGACATAAAAAATAGCTGCTTTTGATGAATAGTACGTTTGACATGTAGAACTTTCTTTCAATACAAAAAACCCCACGATTTTTTATGGGCCATTTGTATAGCGTATTTCGTAGACTATATAAATCGGTTAAAAATGGTTGTAAATACAGATATAAAGAAGAGTACAATTTTATTTAATACATGGATGAGTTAGCTCTAAAAGGCACTGGTACTTAATTATAAGAGTTCCAAGTAAGCATACACTTGCAAGTGTGGAGCTACACTGTGGAGACAGGCTTTACTTCCGACCAAAGTTGTTGGTATCCCAATTACAGGTACGGGAAAAAATTATCGCAATATGAGACATAATAAAATAAAATGAATAACAATAGTTGAATGGGAAATGAGCTCATAAACACTTCTCTTCTATACCAGGGAAGTATCTGGAGCATGAAGCTCCATAAATGGTGGGGCAAGTCGCAATAGAATGATCTCAATACTTTGATGGCAAAAATAATGAATAACTGGTGATGCACTTCTATTAACGCACAACTGAGCCTAAGAACCAGGACGCAAAAACAAGGATGGTTACAAGTCTTGTTAATATTAGTCGATTAAATGCAGTGGATTACAAATGGCTTGATAGCGATATATAGGAACATGTACTGTCAGAGAAAGCATTCAACAAGTTAGTTGAAACAACATCATGAGGTAAAACGAGTAGTAAGCAGCCATTAACCGAGAATGAGGTACCCCTTACGTGTAAGGGGAGATGCTACACAAACGAAATTCAAAGTATTCATTAAAAATTGAAAGTTTTTATTGATAACAAAAAGACAAAAAATTGTAAATATAAGGAGCGGGCCATGGGAGATGGCTCGGTTGTAACGTATAAAATAGTACAATACAATGTTGTCTAAGATACATGGGGAAACAGTGGTATGGCACAGATGCAGGAGGCGGATAACACACGGGGCAGACAAGAGAGTGGGTCTATTGAGTCAATGGCTAATCACAGGGTATTGTTTTTGTGCTGTCACCACAGATGGTTCATGTGAGCGACCCAGGAACCAATCCTTAAAAATCTCCTAAAAGGGTTGCAACTGGTATATATGTGCGTTTTTAAAGGTTCTTACCAATAATAATGGTGCCGAATCCGCTGCCGAGTTTAGACCGTGGCCCACGAAGCGCGTGTCGGCTCTGAGGAGCCTTCGTCTGACCCCGCCAGACGAAGGCTCTCTGAGCGAAACGCGCTGGGGAGGGCGGGCTCTACTCGGCAGCGAGTTGGCACCACTGTTTATTGGTAAACCTTTAAAAACATACATATATTACCAGTTTCTAACCCTTTTTAGAGATTTTTAAGGATTGTCCTGGGTCTCTCACGTGACCCATCCTGTGGTGACAGCACAAAATCAATACCTGTGATTAGCCCCTATACCAAATAGACCCACTCTCTGTCTGCCGTGTTATCTCCTCCTGCATCTTGCCATACACTGTTCCCCATGTACTTATGACAACATGTGTATTGGTACATATTATATCGTTACACCGCAGCCATCCCAGTGGCCGGCTCCTTATATTCAAATTTTGTCTTTGTTTATCAATAAAAAAACTTTAATTTTTATTGAACACTTTGAATTTGTGTGTCCATCCCCTTCAAGTAGGGGTACCTGTGTTATCCTGTTTGGACTACAAACAAGTTTAATGGCGTTACGTGAGTGGGCCCAGGCATAAGGTAACCCCTAAGGCACACCTCATAATAACTTTACATAATTAGTGGACCCTCATCTTTTCCTTGTAGCTCACATTGTTTTCATTAATCAAGACTGGTACTTCTTCTTCCAACACAACACGCAACTATTTGGTATAGCATTCATTGTAAGTAGCAAGACATCAGGTACGGATATAAATGACTTAGGAAAAATCAGGGGGATGAATCGGTGGACTTGTGATACCAGAACAACCTATTAAACAGATTTCCTACACAGTAAAAATTGTATATGGTTGAGGAATACAAAGAAAAGCAAGTTTTAAAAGTCGTGAAAGATTTGAATCCAAAGGAGAAATTCTTGAGATGGCAGTCAAGTCTTCTTTAATATTTCCTAACAGAAAAAAAAGGATACTGGTGTTACCATGAAAGTTCTTTTCAATTATACAACAACGCTCGTCCTGCCAGAGAAAATACATATTCTGCGGCAACTTTAAAGAACAACCTACCAGTTGATTTGATGCAGTAGACGCATACATACTACTTGAGCTTTTGTACTACTCAAGATGCAGGGATTCATATCTTGGTTAATCCCTGTGCTGAGTGTTTTCGTTGATAAAACAGATATAAACATATGATACTGAAGCTCTGTCATTACTATGGCTGAATCGCGTTTCTCCTAGATGTGAGATTATTCTTGAAGGAAAGGATGATGTAATCCGTGGGTTGTGTTTGAAGCAGACTATCATTGCTGACACGAACCTCAGCTGGCTGTGTAGATGATCCACTCAGGTGATTAGGCATGTCTGACTGACACCTCCATTGTAATTACACGCTCCACTGTGTAAGGTGGTTTTTATGTCGCCAGTCTGACGCTTTTCCCAGGTCCTGAATGTTCTGTTTAATTGTTTTTTCACAGCAAAACCACTCAGCTCAGGGTAGTTAAAGGGTTGTCCAAGTTTGTAAAAAAAACTATATTGTTGGCCAGGAGCGGGCTGCCTAAAACAATAAAGATGTACTTTCCTTCCGTGCTCCGGTACCAAGCGGATAACATTCAGCTTCCGGCGGTACCGCACACCTTCCGGCCCCCATACACACATTCTGTGTAAGGGACTGGATAGGCGTACCGGAAAACACGCTGCCGGAAAGATGAAGCATGGCACCGGAGGGCACCGGAGTAAGTACATCTTTATTTGTTTAGGCAGTCCCTCCCGCAACCATTAGTTTTTTTTTTTTTTTTACAAAACTCGGACAACCCCTTTCCAAGTATGATCTGCCTCATGTGTAGCAACTCATTTCAAGGTATGTTTTGTTTCATAATGCATCAAAAATCAAATGGTAGGTTTCGTTTTAATTCTCAATGAGGCATGGTGCGCAGCTGACCTACATACATACTATCATAAAACCTACGTAAATATATTGGAGCACCAACAAATCATGAATGGAAGCATTAATCCTTAAATGCGTAATTTGTATATATATATTATTGGTTTGTTTTAATTTCGGTGAGATATTAACACATTACCCATAGTTCCTGCTTAAAGGGTATTTCCATATGGACCATTTCACATTTAATTAATTTACCAGTATAAATTTTCTCATCAATTAGAAGTACCTGTGTGAAGATAAGTTCATAACACTAGTCTATCGTCCTTTAGAAAAGAGGAACCACTAATGCTGCGTGATGGTAAGAAAGAAACAAATAGGTTTTCATATAAATCTCTGGGAGTTACTGCTGGTTTCACCATCCGTCTCATGGCAGTGAACGCTGAATCCAGTGGTCTGGCAGGAGTTCTAAAGAGCATTTATGCCCATTTGCTACAAAAAGCGGAGTGGTCTATCCAATGACCGCGCATTTGTTTTTACATGTCTAAGTTTATTGGAAATTCTCTCACACAGGACAAAAAAATAATACTATGCAAATCTATGAACGTCCATCCTTGGCTGTTGCTCCTCTATAGCCATCCCAAGTGCCTAGTCAACAGAGCACTTGATTTGAAAAGGTACTATATAACCATATCTTTTTTTACTTTATTTAAGCAATTTTTTTTACAAACTCTTGTGGCAGTGTTATGTACTATATATCTGTGGGGACTGGTGGAGTGCAAAAAATGGTCTCCTGATACCAGTTCCTTTAAGGCTGAAAGGGACAGATTTTCATTCTGATGTTTAGAATTGCGGCAGGCAATTAGTGTTGTACCTGTGTGCAGAGACACCATAAAGGGAATCTGTCAGCCCCAATTCTAAATCAGCACATTGAAACTAATGCATTACCCTTTTAAAAGAAATAGAGTAAATAAAATCAAAACCTTTATATAAAACACACAACACACCAACTATACCAGAAGTGAAAGACATAAAAATCGTCCAATCATGCCAAGGTACACAATGATATTAAACGCAAAGTTATCTATTGGCTATGTAAATTGTTCAACTAACACCCCCCCTACAACCAGAACATAAACGGATACATTAGACCTTAACCCTGTTGAAATCTAGTATAGCGGAGCTCTGTGTGATCTAAAAGCCCTGGTTTAATACCTAATACTGCGGAAAAAAATTAAAGCTGAACAGCGCAAAAAATTACCTGATGTTACAGTCAGAGTAGTGCAACCGTAGCAAATACAAAAAACCAGGGCAAGATGACAGAGCTATGGCTTGTAGTGGACTGACCCCAAGCATTAATGTTTCTCGCTATGACTCTATCAGCGGAAGATTATATATGAATAATGTCATATCAGTGGGCAACCTCAGACTGGGACAGATGTTACAGTTTTCAAAAAGAAACCAGGCACGGTGGAATCTATTTGAAGGAAACTTTGAGCCAATGTGGCACATAGACTTTTTACATCTGATATTAATCCACATGCTGATAGGTAACCATCTTTGATTCAATTTTTTTTTTTTTGGCTGAAAAAGAACCTACTCCATTTCGAATCTATCATAATCCCTACCCTATGATAGAAAGATGTATAAAAGCTATTTTCAAAAACGTTGCATTAAGATCAAGATAAACTGTTTGGCATAGTGTACAGTGACACAGTTGGTTAAAAACCAAACAAAGAATAATAAAAATATGAAATCATACCGTCTTTCAAGCACCAGTGAAAGGATGAGCATTTGGGTCTTGTGTTACATTGAGTCGCCTTGAACTCTTGGTCAATTCTGTAATAGTTTATAATCCCTTAGATGTATTTGCTTCCATTGATATATTATCGTGCATCTTTGTTGCATGTTTGAACTACAGGCAGTCCGGGTTACATGTACAAGATAGGGTCGGAGGATGTGTTGCTGAAGGAAGGTGTATGAGGTCGAAACTGTATAGTAGTATATTTAATTCTAGACAAATTTGGTTCTTGGTCATGAAAGTAGCCATCAGATGTTGGGTACATTGTGGTCATAAAGGGATGAACATGGTCAGCAACAATACTCAGGTAGGCTGTGGCGTTGCAACGATGCTCTATTGGTACCAAGGGGCCCAAAGAGTGCCATGAGGAAGGAGATTGTTTGACCATGTATTCATGCCAAATTCACTGAGTTGCCGCCATTGATGGCCTGTGATTAGGGGAAATTAAATGTAACGAGCCAGTGGGACAGGTGTACCAAATAAAGTGGGCCGGTGAGTGTATACCCTAATGCTAGGGTTACAAAACGACGTCTAGCGATCTTTGGGGCAGGGCTCAGGGCGATTGCAGTTGCGTTTCCAGAGAAATGATGCGACTGGGTGATCAATCGCATGCGGAATGTGTGAACCGCCCCAGGGGACTTGGGAATGGTCTGCGATCAGACCGGGAACCGCTCTCCCTCCCTCTGACTGGGATTGGTAGGCTGGATTCGCTGACCAATAACGTGATTGTCTGGAAGGGAACGCTGTGATTGGTCCGGCGATGTCAGTGACGATCAGCTGTCGTTATGGAATTGTCACCATGGTGACGCTTTCAATCTATGATGATATAGATATCTTTTTGCGGAAGTACCCGCTGAAAAAAGACGATCTATTCGCCTTGCGTGCTAACGTGTTAAGGCCACACAAACAGTACATTGTGCACAGTATAATCACAGGTAATGCCAATGGTACAACCCTCAGGCTGGTGACCACAGTGCGCAGTCTGTTCTATCGGTGTTTCTGGAAACGCTGCATCGTGAACGAGCCGCCGGTGTTTGCGTTAATTTAAGCAAACACCGGCGGCTTGTTCCGATCGCAGGCGTTTCCATAGAACGCGATGCAACGGGCTGGGGCCCCCCGGTAGGCGCGGGCCTTGTCTGCGTTTCGGTTTTTTCAAACGCAAACAAAGGTCACGTGTGGCACAGTGAGGGTTGTAATCCTCTTGCATACACTGTGGATTATCGGTGATCACAATGTATGTTTGTAGGTGGCCTTAGCACGTTAGCAAAGCAAGGCGATTAGATTGTTCTTTTCGCGGGTTACTTCACGCAAAAAGACTATATATAATCAAGATTGAAAGCGTCACCATGGTGACAAGTCCATGACAAAGCGGTGCATGTGGACCGGCCTCAGCACCGCGCGTACATGTTGTGTTTTGGCTGCATTACAATGCATACAACAGCTGAGGAGAGGTGATTTGCCTAATTACATTAGGTTAATATTTGATTTACAAACGCAATGTTAACATAGTGTTAACAATGGAAACAGTAATGTAATAGGCTTCCTCAGCTGTTGTAATGCATGCAAAATCAACGTTTGCTTAACCCCTATCACGCACTAGTTTTCAGCCAAGACCAGACGATTTTCAAATCTGACATGTCTCACGATAATGGTTATAACTTTGGAACGTTAGAGATATCCAGGTGATTTTGGAATGTTTCTCGGGACAATAGTTTATAAATTTAAGTGATGAGTTTGCGTTTCGTTTGAAAAAAAGTGAAAAATTTGGACAAACGTTTGTAAAAATCTTCATTTTCCAAGTTTGAAATGTTCTGGTTTTCAGCAAGAGTAAAAACTAACCAAAAAGTTTGATAATTAACATTTACAGCATATCGCTTATGTTGCGATGATATTTAATTTCCGGTCATTTTCTAAGATTTTTTTGGTGATGCAACATATGAGGGCTTATTTTTATGGGATGAGATACAATGTATAGATAATTTATTTGGGAGTCTAAAGCTTATTCATGAGATTTTAACTATTCAAGGGGGACACAAACAAAATCATCATTTATTTGGACTGGTAGCATTTTTTTCCCCCACTCACCGTAACGTAAAATAATATTGTTATCTTTATTCTTGGTTCACTATACGATTGCGGTGTACCTACAATTATATGTTTTTCTTATTTTGCTCAATTTCCTGAGCACAACCAATTTGGAGAAAAATCGCATTGTTTTTACTTTGACAACTTTTTAGGGCCATAACTTCTGTATTTTTCTGTTGTCCGATCTGGTTGAGGGCTTATTTTTGCGAAAAACAGTTGTTCTTCAGTCGTATTTATTAGGGAACGAACATGTTTTTTTGATCACTTTTTAGAACATTATTTGTGATGGATGTTGATGAAAAATTGTATATATGGGAAGTTTTTCGAGTTTTTTACGTAGTTCACCGAGCGGATTCAATATTGATTTAGATTTATTGTACAGATTAATACGGACGCGGTGATACCAAATATGTAGGGTTTTTGTGTTTTATTTACTTTATTTGCATTTTATTTGTTACTGGGAAGATTATGGGACTTATTATTTATTAATTATATTATTAAAAAGACTTAATTTTTTTTTTTTTTAACTTTTTACATTTTCTACTTCTGGCTTGAAAAAGTGATCATCCGATCGCTTATTCAGCCTTTACACTGCAATACACATGTTATTGCAGAGGATAGTGTAAGTAACTGAGCATGCTGCGCATGCTAGTTATTTAAGCCGGGTCCTGCAGGAAGCGAACCCGGAGGGGAGAGAAGCCGCATCCTCGGTCATCTCGGGAACCGGGGCAGCGGCAGGAGGAATCGGATCCCCGGTAAGCACACCGGGGGGGTCCGATCCACGGGGGACACACTTGCACACCGCGGTCATGCTTGGCGCGGCGTGTAAGGGTTAACAAGGGATCTGAGTTTTCCGATCCGGTGTGTAGTGCCGGTCTGGGCTGTGATATCACAGCCGACACGGCACCAGCGAGACCCGGTGTCCCGAAATCTTCTTCTGACGCGCCGCCGTAGAAAGGCGTACACGTCAAAGAATACCCTTATGACCCTGTAAAAAGCAATACGGCGGTCATTAGGGTTTTAAGCGCAATGCTTGATGTGATTTTCTCCCTGCTGTTTGTGCATTTAATCACGTGTTTCAAAAACGCATTCACTTTTGAAAAACACAATAAAACGCACCTCAAAAACGCAGACAAAAAAACGCAGGGGAGAAAATGCCAAGACACTTTAACCTAAAACCCATTGAAAAAGTTAATATACAAATATGATGCGTTTTTCATGGATGAACAAAAAAGGCAGGTGTGTCACCAGCCTCAGGGTGATGGCACACGTGCGTTTGAACACGTTTTTAAGCAGTCCGTTAAAAAACGTCAGCATTTTTGACCAGTTTGAATTAAGATTTGGTCAACACCTGTCAAAAACGGATGCTTTTTCAAAAATCCATGTGTTTTCAAATACACATGGTTTTTAATGACTGTTTAAAAAACGGGCCATAAACGAGTCTAAACGCCACATTGCCATCACCCTTAGGGCGCGTTCACATTGCGCTTTGACCTGCGTTTTTCATTGGTTTAAACGCATATACAACACAATGAGGAGATGTGATTTGCCTAATTACATCAACTGTATACATTTCCGTTTACAACGTATCGAAGCGCGATGTTAACGCATGCATTAACAACGCTTTAATGTATACATTTGTTAACGTGTGCGTTAACACTGGTTAACAAACGAAACGATAATGTAATTAGGCGAATTACTGCTCATCAGCTGTTGATATGCGTTTTTAAATGCAACCAAAACGCAACGTGGTGAACGCGCCCTTAGGGTGATGCCACACATGGCCGTTTTAAACCGTTTTTGGTCCGTTTTTAAGCATCCATTAAAAAGTGCATGCGTTAAAAGACCCATCCGTGTTTTTAAAAACGCATTCCATTTTTATGGACATGGTCAGCAACAATACTCAGGTAGGCTGTGGCGTTGCAACGATGCTCAATTGGTACCAAGGGGCCCAAAGAGTGCCAAGAAAATATTCCCCACACCATGACACCACCACCACCAGCCTGAACCGTTGATAGAAGGCAGGATGGATCCATGCTTTCATGTTGTTGACGCCAAATTCTGACCCTACCATCCGAATGTCGCAGCAGAAATCGAGACTCATCAGACCAGGCAACGTTTTTCCAATCTTCTACTGTCCAATTTCGATGAGCTTGTGCAAATTGTAGCCTCAGTTTCCTGTTCTTAGCTGCAAGGAGTGGCACCCGGTGTGGTCTTCTGCTGCTGTAGCCCATCTGCCTCAAAGTTGGACGTACTGTGCATTCAGAGATGCTCTTCTGCCTACCTTGGTTGTAACAGGTGGTGATTTGAGTCACTGTTGCCTTTCTATCAGCTCGAACCAGTCTGCCCATTCTCCTCTGATCTCTGGCATCAACAAGGCATTTCCGCCCACAGAACAGCCGCTCACTGGATGTTTTTTTCTTTTTTGGACCATTCTCTGTAAACCCTAGAGATGGTTGTGCGTGAAAATCCCAGTAGATCAGTAGTTTCTGAAATACTCAGACCAGCCCTTCTGGCCCCAACAACCATGCCACGTTTAAAGGCACTCAAATCACCTTTCTTCCCCATACTGATGCTCGGTTTGAACTGGCAGGAGATTGTCTTGACCATGTCTACATGCCTAAATGCACCAGTTGCCGCCATGTATTGGCTGATTAGAAATTAAGTGTTAACGAGCAGTGGACGGTGTACCTAATAAAGTGGCCGGTGAGTGTAAAGTAATGAATTAAATTAAATGTGAATGCCCAATGAAATACCCCTTAAAGGAAACCTACCTTTTGATTTGATCATTATGAAGCAACATACCTTAAGAATGCTGTAGCTACAGTCATGGCCAAAAGTTTTGAGAATGACACAAATTTATTTTCACATGGTCTGTTGCCCTCTGGTTTTTGTGTGTTTGTCAGATTTTTTTCACATACGAAATACAAGTGCAATCATATTATGAGTACAAAGCTTTTATTGACAGTTAGAATGAGTTTAATGCAGCAAGTCATATTTGCAGCGTTGACCCTTCTTCTTCAGACCTCTCAATTCTCCCTGGCATGCTCTCAATCAACTTCTCGACCAAATCCTGACTGATAGCCATCCATTCTTGCACAATCAATGCATGCATTTTGTCACGATTTGTTGGTTTTTGTTTGTCCACCCGTCTCTTGATGATTGACCACAGATCTCATGGGATTAAGATCTGGGGAGTTTCCAGGCCATGGACCCAAAATCTCTATGTTTTGTTCCCTGGCCATTTAGTTATCACCTTTGCTTTATGGCAATGTCTCCATCATGCTGGAAGGCATTGTTGATCACCAAACTGCTCTTGGACGTTGGGAGAAGTTGCTCTTGGAGGACATACTGGGTACCATTCTTTATTCATGGATGTGTTTTTTAGGTAAGACTGTGAGAGACGATTCCCTTGGCTGAGAAGCCGCCCAACACATGAATGGTTGCAGGATGCTTTACAGTTGGCATGAGACAAGACTGGTGGTATCGCTCACCTTGTCCTCTCCGAACAAGCTGTTTTCCAGATGTTCCAAACAATCGCAAAGGGGATTCATCAGAGAAAATGACTTTACCCCAGTCCTCAGCAGTCCCCTCCCTGTACCTTTTGCAGAATATCAGTCTGTCCCTGATGGTTTTTCTGGAGAGAAGTGGCTTCTTTGCTGCCCTCCTTCACACCAGGTCTTGCTCCAAGAGTCGCCACCTCACAGTGCGTGCAGATGCACTCACACCTGCCTGCTGCCATCCCTGAGCAAGCTCTGCACTGCTGGTAGCCCGATCCCAAAGATGAAACACTTTTTAAGAGACTGTCCTGGCACTTGCTGGCCCTTCTTGGGCGCCCTGGAGCCTTTTTGGCAACAATGGAACCTCTCTTCTTGAATTCCTTGATGATGCGATTGTTGACTGAGGTGCAATTTTTCTAGCTGCGATACTCTTCCCTGTTAGGCCAGTTTTGTGCAATGCATTGATGATTGCATGTGTTTCTTTAGAGATAACCATGGTTAACAGAAGAGAAACAATGATGCCAAGCACCAGCCTCCTTATAACCCCTTAAGAACGCAGTGTTTTTTCGCTCATTTCTCGCTCTCCATCTTCAAAAACCCATAACTTTTTAATTTTTCCGTGTACAGAGCTGTGTGAGGGCTTATTTTGTGCGTAACGAATTTTACTTTCCTGTGATGTTATTTATTATAACGTGTACTGGAAAGCAGGAAAAAAATTCCAAATGTGGAAAAATTGAAAAAAACACACGTCTGTCATGTTCTTGTGGGCTCAGTTTTTACGACTTTCACTCTGCGCTCCAAATAACACCTCGGCTTTATTCTTTGGTTCGGTACGATCGCGGTGATACCAAATTTATACAGGTTTTATTGTGTTTTATTACATTTTCAAAAATTAAACGAATGTAGTACAAAAAAGAAATAAATTTTTTGCCATCTTCTGACGCTAATAACTTTTTCATACTTCTGTGCACAGAGCTGTGTTATTTGTCATTTTCTGCAAAATGAGCCATCCTTTTCATTGCTATCATTTTGAGGACTGTGAAACATTTTGATCACTTTTCATTACATTTTTTTTTATTTAATTTTTGTATTTTATACAAACATTCACTGTACATAGATACGGCTCGCAGGCCATTAGTTACATATAACACAAAAGATCCATCTGTTAAGTATCTGACTTGCAGATCATAAAACAAACAGGTGTAATTTCCATACACAGAAAATTCTTATACAGTATTCCTTCTTTGGTCTGGGATCTTCCCAGAGCCCCCCTGGCCATGTATTTGGATCTAATCTGTTGGCTCTTCCTACTTCTTCAGCCTAGGCTTTACCCCTAGAGTTGCGCCTACCTACTGCCTTTACCCTGTGATGAATGCATCTGTACTGGTCTCCTGTGTCCAGGCGTCCAGACTCTACTCCTCTTTTCCACGGCGTCGTCCGCCCTTACTTCCTCCGGCCCCCTAAACCAGCAGGCCCCAGTTACCAAGTGTACCCTTAAGCTGTTTCAGCAAGTACCACTGTGTTAGAGTAAATGGCTGGACGATATTATCCCGGTCCTGGGGAGAAACACGATGCGCTAAAAAGCCCTTCCATCTCCTAAACAACTTCCCCGTTAGTTTAGATTTGGCCTTCTCTGCTTCCAGCCTTTCCAGATGAAAGAGTTGGGTCATTTGTTCCATCACCTTTGATAACGGGGGATCCCGTTCCAACCATGCTGCAATAACATTTCTTTGCCACTAAACTAACCACATGAAACAGTTTTGGCAGCCACCCCGATGTGGGTTTGGTTTCATCTTCCTGTCTAATGTCGTAATGAATAAGTACGTAATGGGATCCAAGCGTATCTTTTCCCACAATACCTAGGCCTGCATCTCTTCTTCAGAACGCCTCGACTGCGGGCATTCCCATATCCCATGGTACAGGTCAGTACCCTGGTTTCTGACACTTGGGACTTCCACTTTGCGCTCTGGAATGCTGGGGATGGGGGTGGGTTAAAGGCAAGATTGCTGTGCATAATGCGGAATTGAGTGTCCTCTCTTCGTTAAAACATTGTTTCCTGACCGCCTGCCACCTTAAAGATTCTTTCCCCTATGTCCTCCACCCCAAGTTGTCTGCCCCAACTGTTAAGGTGAGTTCCTTACTTCCTAGTTTTTTACGAAGAAACGATAGGATGGAGATTCCCCCCGTTTGAATAGGAAATTTCAACATGCGGTCAAAGTCATTGCCTGTTCCTTCCAACGTCATGTCCCTGTTTTTTTTCTAGATAAAAATCTTTTACCTGCCGCAAATTGTATTGTTTGATCTCCCTCAGCTCGTATTTTTGTATGATTTCCTGTTTCGTCTCCATCTTGTTCCTGCATATGTAGTACTCTTTACTGTATGCAATCCTTTCCCTCCATTCTACGAAAAGTCTACTTTGGCGACCTTGGGGAACCGGATGGTTCCACAATGCAGGTATTTAGAAACCCTCCACGAGAGATGAAAAGACTTTCTGATCGCCTTCCAAGACGCTAAGGTGTCTCTAGGATAACTAGGTATTGTGATCCCAGGTGATAATGACCTATCGGGGCATGCACAAGGTACGGAGGTCCAGGGGCGCAACAGTCTGATTCTAACTTTGTGTGTCCGAATAATAGCTACTGTCTTCAGCCAATCTAGTATATGCCGATCATGCAGGCCAAGTTGTAACATCTTATGTCCGGCAAGTTCATTCCTCCCTGTTCTTAGTCATGGTGAGTTTTGCAAACCATATCGCGGTCTTTTTACCCCGCCATAGAAAATGTGAAATCTCCTTATTTAGGCTAAGGACGTTCTTATGTTTTATACAGCGGAATTGTTTGCATGGATAGAGTAGTCGTTTGGAGTGCTCATCATCTTGACCAGATGATTCCTCCCCAATAGTTGACAGAGCAACGTCTGCCACTGCTGCAGTTCCTGTGTTAATCTTACTGAAAAGAGGGGGTAGTTTAAGCGGTACAAGGTCCGGGTTCTTGCCTATCTTTATTCCTGGTAGTTGATCCAAGAGGCTGCTACCGGAATCCCCCAATGCAGACTCTCATGTGCCCTGCGGTTTGTTCCCCCCAAAAAGGATCTCACATTTTTCCCTATTTATACGGTATCCTGAGAATTCCACAGTCAAAGTCAGAGAACACCTGTAGAAGCTTGGAAGTGGGCTTGCGGGTTTGCCCATAAACAGTATAATTTCATCTGCGAACAATGCTTGTCCTTACGATAACTGCCCGCTCTATTCTTCAAAAAGTTAGGTTCCGTCAGTAACCTCGCCATAGGTTCCAGACGATTTTAAAAGAAGCGGCGAAATGGGGCAGCCTTGACGCGTCCTTTCGTAGTGGAAGGGCTTGGATAGAAGCTGGGGTGTGTATCCTAGCCACCATTTTGCTAAAGCTCCCCAGAACTATTGAAAGGGCCCCTAAAGCCCAAACATCAAGCACCTGCCCTAGCCACTTCCAGCGGACTTTATCAAACGCCTTTCTGCGTCCAGAGTGACCGGGCAGTGGCCACGATCCTGGAGGTAATCTAGAGTTCATGTTCAACCCACAGAACCCTACGTACATTAGTGACCGCCGAGCATCCCTGGGTAAAGTCCTACCTGGTTTGGCGTTATAGTGAGGGCAGTATCGCGGCCACCTATTTGCAAAATTTTGATGCAGTTTTAAATCAGCATTTATCAATGATTGGTCGGTATGAGGCCGGGTCTTCTGGATTTTTCCCCTCCTTGGTATAGTTTGATGTATGCTGTGTTAAGGTGCATTGAAGGGTGTTCCCTGTTCCAATTTGGTAAATTTCATTACATTTTTTATGTCATGTAAAAAGGTGGAAAAGTCGCATTTTGGACATTTGGGCGACATTGCTCCTCTCGGAGGTCACCGCCGCCAACAACCGTTTTTATAGTTTGATAGATCAGGAATTTTGGGACGCGGCGATGCCTAATGTGTTTGTGATTTTTACTGTTATTATTTTTGTAATTTATAGGGATAGGGGAGATGAATTTAATTTTTTACATTTTTAAATTTTTTAACCTTTTTTTTTTTTTTTTTCTATTTCTTAGACCCTCTAGGGCACATTAACCCTAGATGGTCAGATCGTTCCTACCATATACTGCAATACAGCTGTGAAGTGACCAAAACTCTCAGCAGAAAAAATCAAAAGGCTAGACTTCCCTTTACTGAGGAGCATTTGTGGGAAAAGAGGAGAAGTGATTGTGGTACATTTTAGCAACAAAAGCAAGTTTAATTGGTGTTGAAGGAAGTGTCATGGTTTGGAAAATGTTTTCTGTAGTAGGAGTTGGACCTTTCATACAGGTGCATGGCTGAGTAAATACAAGTGTGTATCAGAACCTTCTTTAACAACACGTGGTTCCTTCCTTGTGTTCTTCACTCAACCAGCCAGCAATTTTCGTGCAGGGCAATGCCCCTGGTCACACAGCAAAATATGTAAAGCAGTTCCTTGAAACACACTGTGTGCTGACGTCATGGTGTGTGCAATGGCACATACAGGGACACAGAGCTAGAGGATTGCAAGAAAGAAGACTTGAGTATAAGCAGAGGTTTTTTTTTTTCAGCAGATTTTTTTGTAAAGAAAACCTCAGCTTATTAACAAGGTATATACGGTACTTCTGTATTAGAGCAATATTCATTTTCATGAGGCATACCTTGTCAATAATGTGATAAAGTGTTGTATCTTGCTGGATGACAGTAACTGCTACCTGTACAGAAACAGTCCAACTTTCCTGCAATGGCAATATAGGTATATGTGGATATTGCTGCATGGATGCCAATGGATGACTGATGCTGTTTAATTTTATTTGTAACGGGATTCAGTCAATGAGGAAATTTTTATGTCTTTCAGATCCCAGAAACTTATAACCTTAACAAAGGGGCTTTCTCCGGCCTTTTTAAGGTTTGGAGGAACAAAATCAGACTTCCTGTTCTTTGATCCAACCAGAAATTCTTCAGTTGAGGAAAACATTACCTGGAGCCGGCCAGGAAAGCAAGGTGAACATTTTACTCTATTTCTTCAATTTATTTAACACCAGTGTGAAATTTTAAAAACATTCAAATTATTTTTTTCTGTATATTTAGTTTTCTGTAATTTTTTTTTTTATCTTTTTTTGCTTGGGTTTTATGTGCTTTTAGATTTTGAAAAAATGTGGGCATTGAGACAATCATTGAAAGATGTATTTATTACTGTGCTAAAATGGAAGTATTGTTTCTATAAATTCACAAACTGAGCAAAAAACAACTTTGATGGTACTTGGGGATTAAGGAACATATATGAAACATTGAAAAGAAGTTTAAAGGACATCCACTCTCGAGACATTATGCGACCGGACGTAAAGGACTTTTTTTTTTGGTTTACGGGTATTTGGTCTGTAAAAAATGTATCAGTACTGAAGAGGTGGCAATTACATTCAGCAAATATCAAGAGCAGAGAGTCGCTGGATTTTCAATTTAGACCACTTGTTCCAAATGGCTTGAATCATGAAATTGAACTTTTTTTATATTTTTATAAAATATGCATTGCATAAGATATATATCCATACATTTTTCACATTCATACTTGTCACTCCATGCATTGTAGATACATTTGGTGTCTATTTTATTACACATTAGATATTCACGTTTCACAATACTAGCACCAGTTATATGTATAGATGTTAGGGTACTTTTATTGAGTTAGGATTAAGAATAAAGGGGACACTGAGGTCTTCCGCTTGCACAATGGATCAAAGAAATAGTAATCAATACAAAATCATGGTCCTGTATTGGATCTATAACAGGAGAAACAAGAATGCAGGCTGTGTTTCCTTTACCCTGACAAAGATAGCCGATTTCTATGTAAAAGCATTGGAGGAAAATTGTCCTTCTGGAACATGTCATATCATGCTAAATAAACGGAGTGAAAACTATGGGGGCAATTTATTAAGCACTGGTTTACCCTGTTCCCCCTTTCCTGGACCATATGCCAGAGGTTTCAGCTATTATGTATCCCAATTGTTTGCTGTTTAGATGTAAAATTGTCATGTTGCGTCTCGGCAAAGCATGCGTTCATGTTCAGGTAGGCTTAAAGGAAACCTACCATTTAGAATGGCAGGGGTAAACTGTAAGTACCGAGCACCAGCTCAGGGTGAGCTGGTGCCGGTACTTACTTTCATTAGTGTTATAAACCGCAGTATTGCGGTTTTAACACTTTTTAAACTTTAGAGCAGAAGGGGCTTCGGCGCTGCGCGCGACCGTGCGCGCGCAACATCTCCGGTATTTCCTATGTAGGCGCGCGCACGGTCGTGCGCACGCAGCGCCAAAGCCTCTTCTGCTCTAGAGTTTAAAAAGTGTTAAAACATCGATACCGCGGTTTATAACACTGACGAAAGTAAGTACCGGCACCAGCTCACCCTGAGCTGGTGCTCGGTACTTACAGCTTACCCCTACCATTCTAACTAGTAGGTTTCCTTTAATCGTAGGTAAAATAGGAAGCCTTTCTGCATATTATTCTGCCTTTGATAGAACACCATGAATACATTTTATTAGAAATTATGCTATTGTTCTAAATTGATCTCCATGACTGGAGATCCCTTTTTGAACACCACTGCTTAACTGTACACAAATTAATTCTATCTTTCCAACAGATGTGTGTAAGGGAAGTGATGTCCACTCCTCTGAACAGCAGAAGCTTTGGGCTCTGTGGCCTGCTCAGGAACAAGCCATTCTCAAGGAGGACTTTTATGAAACCTACAAAAATGCCACAATTACAAGTAAGGGAATTGTACTACTTTTTCTAGAAAATAATATAATAGTTTAACATAAATATAGTTATTAAATAAAAATAAGAGGTTAAGATCCAACCACTAATCTAACGTTTATCAAATATCTACTATAGGTTGTTATGAGTGAGTTTTTTTCTTCTACCCTCCACTATTCCTACTGTAAGATGGGCCGTCCCAGCCGTCTACTTTCATAGTGGTGTGTGTGTGTGTGGCTGTAGAAGAAAGATAATAAGATAATTATGGAAAATGAAAAATTATTAATTTACTCAGGAATGGTAGGGCTATAGAACAAAAGTTGACGGTGCCAGAATCAGGGGAGCAGCAAAGAATTAAAGCTGGTGGAATTGGTGAAAAGGGGCCAAAATAAATTTTAAAGTTAAACTGAAAATGGGTTCTGTTTTGGAGTTTAAATAAAACTGTTCTGCGCCTTTGTGCTGGCTATTTTAGTTTCTCAAACAAAACTCCTCAAACTTTGTAATGACGGTTGAAAAATGTAATACAAAGTATATGGTTGTTTAAAATCTTAATCGGTTAAGGACCGGGCCCTTTTCTGTTTTTTCATTTCCATTTTTCACTCCCCACCTTCAAAAATCTATAACTTTTTTATTTTTAGACTTAAAGAGCTGTGTGACGGCTTGTTTTCTGCGTAACAAATTGCACTTCTTAGTGATTGCATTGAATATCCCGTGCCATGTACTGGAAGTGATTGCATTGAATATCCCGTGCCATGTACTGAGAAGTGGGAAAAAAATTCCAAATGCAGTGAAAATGGTGAAATAACGCATTTGCGCCATTTTCTTGTGGGCTTGGATATTACGTCTTTCACTGAGCGCCCCAAATCACATGTCTACTTTATTCTTTGGGTTGGTACGATTACGGGGATACCAAATTTGTATAGGTTTTATAATGTTTTCATACATTTACAAAAATTAAAACATCCTTACAAAAATGTTTTTTTTTTTATTTTCCAGTTCTGGTGCTAAATAACTTTTTCATACTTGGGTTGTACAGAGCTGTGGGTGGTTCATTTTTGCGACATTTGATAATATTTTAATATATATATTTTATGGACTTTACAACTTTTTATATCACTTTTTATAGATTTTTTTTAAAATATTTTTCAAAATGGCAAAAAGTGCTTAGGGCCTATTTTTCCTGTTACGGGGTTAAACACATTGAAAAACGTTACCCCGTATTTTGCAACCTTATAAGCCGCACCGGTACTATAAGGCTCTCATTGTCGATGCGCCCTTTAATATATTTAATAATTACATATATAGGCGCATCGGCTATACGGCCGGGGGTCCGGGCGTGGCGGAGGTCCGGGGGCTGGCGTGAACGACGACGCCGAGACGCGACGGGAACGCGGGGAGATGTGGGTGGTTATAAAGGGGAGGTGGGAGTGAGAGGCAGCGACCCATACTTACATAGGTCCCCCTACCGGTAAAACAATCTCCAGGCGGGAACTGCAGACCACGCGGCAGAAGGTTGTTCATGCCGCGTGGTCTGAGTTTCCCTGCTGGAGATCTCCGGTCTCCAGTAGCGGGACCTATGTAAGTATGGTGCGCTCCCTGTGCCCTGTGCCATAGATAGGGCGCACCGGACTATAAGGCGCCCTTGGATTTCCAACGGAAATCCAAGGCTTTAAATGACGCCTGTATGGTCCGGAAAATACGATTGGGCATTTCAGACTCGGGCGATACCTAAGTGTTTATGATTTTTACTGTTTATTGATATTATGTCGTTCTAGGCAAAGGGGGTGTTGTGACTTTTTAGGTGTTTTTTATTATAATTTTTTTTTTTTTTTACTATTTTTTGACTCCCTAGGGATTTAACCCTAGGTTGTCGTATCGCCCTATCATATACTGCCAATCTGCAGTATGGCAGTATTGGGTATTTCCTCCTCATTCATTACAATGTCAATCAGCACATGTAATGAGGGGTTAAAACAAAATAGCCTCGGGTCTTTGGAAGACCCGGGGCATACCTGGAGAGGATCGCCGCTCCAGGACGTCACGGGGAGCGTCGATCCTAGGCAAGATGGCGGGCGCCCATGCACCGCCATCTGTTTTAGATGCTGGCAGCTTTGCCGGAGCGACTGCTGTGATAGTCCTTTCTGTAATATGCAGTAAAATTAGCGGCTATGGAGAGGGCTCAGCCCGTGAGCCCGTCTCCATGCAGTCGGCACCCACCCGCCTGCCGTGAATACACAAGGCGTCGTGAACCAGTTAATTATGCCCCCTGACTCTCCTACAATTCTCTATGTTATGGAGACTCTGAACATCAGACCAGACCTATGAAGAACCAAACATAATTATCCACTGAAAACTATGTTTCTTGACGATGGTAGAATCGGCCTCTGCTCTAGATGCAAAGATTGTCCCGTTTATGGCGATGTATAACTCTGTCTGCTCATTCATGTAAACGTAATGAGGTTTCCCCTTGAGCTAGCACTGCTGATGGGCCTATGTGCCAGGTGCTCAGGCTGCAATTGCTTTACATAACCTTCCCTTATCAGCCTGCTACCTACAGATCCCCCTGCAAGAGTCTACTAGAGGTACGATAGTAGGGATGGATAATACAAACTGCCGGTGATGATTATTTGTTCCGGAATATAAATCTCCCTGAAGTTTGTGCAGGTGAAGCGTTTTGGTCGGAAACACTTGGTAGAAGGGACCCCCAACCACAATATGTGGCTATGTGGTTCAGCAGTTCCTAGTTACATCTCCAATTGACCGGATCTTTTTCTAATGCTTATACTACAAATTTTGTTATCTATTATGTATTCTCTTTTTTTTTTGATAATATATATACTTAATTCTCTCCTCAGAGGAATAAATGTTTGCCCAATTTGTACCACAATATTAAATGTGAGTTGTGACCCGTGGATTTGTAGAAGGGCAAACTATGTCCTTATCATGAGCTCTCCCTGGATTACTGGTAATTAAATTTGATCTCCACCACATACCCCCCAGGTCTTATCTGCTGAAGTTTACAAAGTATAAGTGACTGTTCAGCGCAAATCTAACTTGTTGTTTCCATTGGCTCAAGTGGCTACCTTTATCTACTCAGGCCATTCCTGCCCAGCTTCCACAAATCTTTCTTCCTGAAATTTTATATTGTCGGCACTCGGTATAATTACTTTACGAGCTTCGAAATCCTCTGCAAATATTAAACTTTACTGGTGTAAACACCTCTATGGCTGGGTGCACACCTTTTTTGGTCCGAGCGCACCAGTAACAATGCAATTCCCTCAGAAACCATACTGCATAATGCTGTATTTGTACAATAGACCGCAAGCGATACTACATTACAGTGCACAACAAGACATATAAATGATAGGGAAATTGTCTGAACTTATGCAGCAGAAATAATTGTAATAACTGACTGGCACCCAAGGGCTCTGATATACCCCATTACTGTGGCACTACCCTTAGCCGCCAGTTTATCTACTTTTATGCTGCATATCAGGAACAGAACTACTATAACTGAAGTTTACAGACAAAAAGAAAATAACAAGACAGGCTCACACCGATATCTTCATTTCTGAGCATTCTAAGGAAGCTTCAGCACTAGTGGAGGAAGCATAAGCAGAAGCGGTGAAAAAAAACCATTTCTCCCACCTACTCCCCAGGCGGAGACACAGCCCCGTCAAGCATGAATTGCAGCAATGCTTCTAAGACGTTGCTGCTACTCGGGGCCCCACAACAACTGAATGTCTAAAGGACATGGTGGGGGGTCCAGTATTGAGTTTAAATTAAATTGGATCCTTTCTCTTTAAAACAAACCAGCGGGAATGGGCTTTTTTTAACAAGAATTTTCTCTTCACATCGGCAGCTTTATACATCCATTACAATTAAGAGTGTAGATCTTCGCTGAATGTCCCCTAGAGTTGCAGTAAGAGCTTGTCATAACAGCAACATTGGAAAGGAACCGGAGCCTCCATCTTGGGATTGGGTAGTAATGAGTAAGAGAGGTAGTAAGAGTAGAAATTTTTCATTAATCCAAATTAATGCTATTTTGCATCTGTGGTTATTTTACAAGTAGAGGTAAACCTCACAGGCTTTTTTTTTCCTGTTGTATTCTCCTGTCTCTTTTCCTACTTTCCCCCTTTTTTTAGCAGTTCGTGTGGTTGTATGATGTGGTATGCCTAAGTGTACTGGTATATTTAAAAGTGTTTTAAACAATCTGAAGAATTTCTTTATGATTGTCAGTGCGAATAGAGGGGGGGATATATCCTGTAAGACAAACAAATACTTACTGAAATATCTATCACGACAGAGAAAATTATGGACCAACTCAAATACAAAGCTGCTTGCAAGTATGTCCGATTTGTACACTAAGTAAGCCAAATGAGCCATCCTAACAGAATTAATTTCAATTTGCATGTAATAGTGCTAGCATGCTGCACATGAAGTCTTGCCTTTTCTCCCTCCTACCCTAGTCTTGTACATGTCCCTGGCCTGTGTTTTATTATTTTTTTTGTTTTGCATACCATGTGTCCTCGGTGAGTGTGCGCCTCATACCCGTCAATTTAAACACTGCCTAGGCCCACAATATAAGCAGTAATTAGCACTACCCTCCCCTTTGCAGTCATGGCAGTCTGCTCCTGCCTCAGGCGCGCGTGGATTCCACAACTTTGTGCATGGCCAATAAGTGAATGGTGAATTGTGTTTCTATGCTGTAAAAACACATCTAACACTGTCCGTTTAAACCACATGTAATCAATAATCCGTACCCTGCTTACAAAATTAACTCTCAAATATTCCATTAATAGAAAGTTTGCTGAATTGAGTTAAATACCAAACAACACAATTTATTATGGCAATTTACTAACCCATAGATAGGAATAAACACAGTATTGATGTTATACTGTAAGGTGAAAGAGTAACATGTAAAGTGAAGTTAGAAAAAAAATTTAATTCATAACTTTTAGGCACCTCAAATGGTCTCAATAACATTTGAACAAAAAAAATAAGCATGCTTTTGATGAATAGTACGTTTGACCATGAGAACTTTTCTTCCAATACAAAAAAAACCCCCAATTTTTTATGGCCATTTTTATAATCGTTATTTCGTAACTATATATAACGGGTTAAAAAATGGTGTAAATACAGTATAAAGAAGAGATACAATTTTATTTAATACATGTGAAGTTAGCCCAAAAAGGCACTGTGTACTAATTATAAGAGTTCCATAGAAGCAGATACAACTGCAAGTGTGAGCTAACATGTGGAGAAGGCTTTCTTCCGACCCAAATTGTTGGTATCCCCATTACAGTACGGGAAATATAGCAATATGAGAAACAAAATATAAAAATAAAGGAATAACAATAGTAGGAATGAGCTCATAACACTCTCTTTCTACCAGGGAATATCTGAGCATGAAGCTCCATATGGTGCAAATTTGTCGCAATAAGTGATCAATAACATTTGAATGGCAAAAAAATAAATTGAATACTGGTCTCATCTATTAACGGCCACACTGAGCCTAAGAACCAGGACAGAAAAACAACGGATGGTACAAAGTTGTTGTTCATAATATGTATAATGCAGTGGATTACAAATGGCTTGATAGCGATCATAGGACATGACTGTCAGAAGAAAGCTTCAACAATGGTTGAACACATATGAGGTAAAACTGATTAAGGCAAAGCCAGTAACAGACATAGAATGGGACCCCGACTTGAAGGGAAATGGAACAAACGAAATTCAAAGTATTCATTAAAAATTTGAAAGTTTTTTAATTGAATCAAAAAGACCAAAAAGAAAAATTGGAATATAATGAGGGCGTGAAGCAAGGCCGGGCCACATGGAGATGGTGACCGGTGAAACGATAAAGATTGCTACACATACAAATGGGTCATAAGTACACATGGGAGAAACAGTGCGTATGAGCACAGATGCAGAGAGCGGAATCAAACACGGCAAGACAGAGAGGTGGGGCTTCTAGTTGAGGTAATAGGGCTAATAATCAATGGGGTATTGTTTTTTTGCTGTCACCACAGGAGTGGTTCAACTGTGCAGAGACCAGGACCAATCCCTTAAAATATCTCTAAAAGGGTTAGAACTGTATATAGTGTTGCTTTTTAAGAGGTTCTTACCAAAAAAGATGGTGCCGAACTCCTTTGCGCCGAGTTAGAGACCGCTCTCCCCGAGCGGTATTCGCTCTAGTAGGAGCCGTTCGTCTGACCCCCCATGACGAAGGCTCCTCTAGAGCCGAAAACGCGCGTGTGGGACGGCGGCTCTAACCTCGCCACCAGCGCGAGTTCCGGCATTCATGCCCATCTTTTATGTGTAAGAACCTTTAAAAACATACAGATTATAATTAAGTGAACCCTTTTAGAGATTTTTAAGGATTGTGGTCCTGGGGTCTATCACAGTAACATCCTGTAGGCGTGACAGCACACAAAACAATACCTCCTTGTGAGTAGCCTATACTCAAATATGATCCCATCCTGTCTGCCGCTGTTTATCCGCCTCTGCATCTGTGCCTCCACTTTCCCCATGTACTTCTGACAACACTGTATTAGTACATATTTATATCGTTGACGTACAAACGACACGGTCTCAGCCATGTGTGGTCCCGGGCTCCTTATATTAGCATTTCTTTCTTTTTGTACAATAAAAAAGTTCCAATTTTTAATGACTACTTCCTGAGATCCTTCGTGGCCATCTCCCCTTCATGTAAGGGGTACCTCATTTATTTTATTCCTGTTTTGGACTACATATACACAAGTTATATGTGCGTTACTGAGTGGCCGGCAGGCCATAAGGTACCCCTAAGGAAAGGCAACCACCCTCTAAATATACTTTAAATACATTTGTATAGGTTTTATAATGTTTTCATACATTTACAAAAATTAAAACCTCCTGTACAAAAATGTTTTTTTTTTTTCTAATTTGCCATGCTGCTAATAAAAAGTGCCATTTTACCAAATTGTCATCACAATATGCTACTAAATTGCTACATGTGAATTGATGTACCGTATTTTGCACCTTATAAGCCGCACCGGACTATAAGGCGCATTAGTCCGATGCGCCTTATATATGTAATAATTACATATATGCTCATCGGACTATAAGTTCGCGGGTCCGGGGTCGTGGCGAGGTCCCGGGGGCGTGGGCGAAGACGCGACGCCGAGACGCGACGGGGAACGGGGGAGAGTGAGGGGGAGGTGGAGGAGGGCAGCGGACCATACTTACATAGGTCCCCGCTACCGGAACAGCAATCTCCAGCGGGAACTGTCGACCACACCGGCAGAATTGTTCATGCCGCGTGGTCTGCAGTTCCCTGGAGGATCTCCGGTCTCCGGTAGCGGGACCTATGTAAGTATGGTCCGCTGCCCTGTGCCATAGATAGGGCGCACCGACTATAAGGCGCACTTTGGATTTCCACGGAAATCCAAGGCTTAAAGTGCCCCTTATAGTCCGGAAAATACGATTGGGCATTTCAGACTCGCGATACCTAATGTGTTTATGATTTTACTTTTTATTGATATTTATGTCTTTCTAGGCAAAGGGGGGTGTTTGACTTTTAGGTTTTTTTTATTATAATTTTTTTTTTTTACTATTTTTTTTTAGACTCCCTAGGTTTAAACCCTAGGTTGTCTGATCGATCCTATCATATACTGCCATACTGCATTATGGCAGTATTGGGTATTTTCCTCCTCATTCATTACAATGTGCTATCAGCACATTGTAATGAAGGGGTTAAACAAATAGCCTCGGTCTTTGGAAGACCCGGGGCTACCATGGAGACGGATCGCCGCTCCCCGATGACGTCACGGGGAGCGTCGATCCTAGGCAAGATGGCGGCGCCCATGCAGCGCCATCTGTTTGAGGATGCTGGCAGCTTTGCCGGCAGCGATCGCTGTGATAAGTCTTTGCTGCAATATGCAATAAAAACTTAGCGGCTATGGAGAGGGCTCAGCCCGTGAGCCCTCTCCATGCAGCGGCACCCGACCGCCGCCGTGAATACACAGCGGGCGGTCGTGAACCAGTTAATTATGCCCCCTACTCTCCTAAATTCTTATGTATTGAGACTGAAACATCAGACAGACCAATGAAGAAACCAAACATAATTAATCTCACTAGAAAACCTATTTCTATGACGATGGTAGAATCGCCTCTGCTCTAGATGCAAAAGATGTCCCCTGTTTATGGCGATGGTAGAACTCTGTACTGCTCATTCAGATATGTAAACCGTAATGAGGTTTCCCCTTAGCCGTAGCAGCTGCTATGGGGCCTATGGTGCAAGGGTGCTCAGGCTGCAATGCTTATACATAACCTTCCACTTATCAGCTGCTACCTAAGATTCCCCCTGCAGGCAGTCTACTAGAGAGTCTGATGAGTAGTGTATGGGATGGAATACAAACTGCCGGTGATGATTTATTATGTTCCTGGAATAATAAATCTCCCCTAATGTTTGTGCAGGTGAGCGTTTTGGGGCCGGAAAACACTTTGTGGAGAAGGGACCCCCAACCACAATTTTGCTATGTGGTTCAGCCTTTCCTAGTTACATCTCCAATTACCCATCTTTTTTCTAAGCTTAATAACTACAAATTTTGTTATCTATTATTGTATTCTACTTTTTTTTTAAATATATATATACTTAATTGCTCTCCTCAGAGGAATAAATTTTGCCCAAATTTGTACACAATATTAAATGTGATGTTTGACCAGTGATTTGTAGAAGGGCAAAACTATGTCTTATCATGAGCATCTACCTGGTACTGGTGAATTAAATTTATCATCCACCAATACCCCCCAGGTCTTACTCTGCTGAAGTTTACAAAGTAATTGACTGTTCAGAGCAAAATTCTACTTGTTGTTTCCATTGGCCCAAGTGCCTAACCTTTATCTACTTCAGCCATTTCCTCCAGCTTCCACAAATCTTTCTGAAATTTTATATTGTCGGCCTCGGTATTAATTACTTTACAGAGCTTCGAATCCTCTGCAAATATTAAACTTTACTGTGTAAAACCTCTATGACATGGGTGCACAACCTTTTTTGGTCCGAGCCACAGTACAATGCAAATTCCCTCCAGAAACCAATACTGCATAATGCTGTATTTGTACAATAGACCCCAGAGCAGACTACATTACAGTGCACAAACAAGACTATATAAATGATGGAAATTGTCTGAACTTATGCAGCAGGAAATAATTGTGAATAACTGACTGCACCCAAGGGCTCTGATAGACCCCATTACTGTGCACTACCTGTAGCCAGCCAGTTATTCATACTTATTATGCTGCATACAGGAATATAACTACTATACTATAATTGTACAGACAAAAAGAAAATACAAAGACAGCTCACCGATACATTCATATTCTAGACATTCTAAGGACAGCTTCAGCACTAGTGAGGAAAGCAGAAGGCAGAAGCGGTGAAAAACCATTTCTCCCCACCTTCTCCCCAGGCGGAGACACAGCCCAGCAAAGCAGAAATGGCAGCAATGCTTAAAGACGTTGCTGCATACTCGGGGCCCCACAACAACTGATGTCTAAGGACAGTGGGGTGGGGGGTCCAGATTGAGTTAAATTAAATTTGGATCCTTTCTCTTTTAAAACAAACCAGCGGAGAATGTGTCTTTTTTTAACAAGAATCTTTCCTCTTCAATCCAGCTTTTATACATCCCCATTATCAATTAAAGAGTGATCTTCGCTGAAATTCCCTCTAGTAAGTGCAGTAAGAGCTTGCATAACAGCAACATGGAAGAAAAAGGATCCTCCATCTTTGGGATTGGGTAGTAGGAGTAAGATGTATGTAAGAGTAAGAAATTTTTCATTAATCCAAATTTAATGCTATTTTGCATCTGTGGTTAGTATTAGCAAAGTAGAAGGTAAACCTCACTAGCTTTTTTTCCTGTTTATTCCCCTGTCTCTTTCCTACATTTCCCCCTTTTTTAGCAGTTCGTGTGTGGTTGTAGGAATGTGGTATGCCTATATGTGTATGGTATATTTAAAAGGTTTTAAATCTGAAGAATTTCTTTGAGATTGTCAAGTGGCGAATAGAGGGGGGGATCATATCCTGAAGGACTAAACAAATACTTTACTGAAATATCTATCACAGAACAGAAGAAATTATGGACCAACTCAAATACAAAGCTGCTTGCAAGTTATGCCGATTTGTACAACTAAGTAAGCAAAGGAGCCATCTAAAGAATTATTTAAATTTGCATGTAAATGTGCTAGCTATGCTGCACATGAAGTGCTTGCCTTTTCTCCCTCCTACACCTAGTCTTGTACTGTCCCGTGGCCTGTGTTTTATTTATTTATTTTTTTGCATACCATGTGTCCTCGGTGAGTGTGCGCCGCATACCCGTCAATTCTAAAACACTGCCTAGGCCCACAATATAGGCAGTAATTAGCACTACCCTCCCCTTTGCAGTCATGGCAGTGTGCTCCTGCTCAGGGCCGTGGATTCCACAACTTTGTGCATGGGCCCTATATAAGTGAATGGGAATGTGTTCTAGCTGTAAAAAACACATCTAACACATGTCCGTTAAACCACATTGTTATCATAAGCCGGTATCTTACAAAAATTAAACTCTCAAAAATTCCATTAATAGAAAGTTTTGCTGAATTGAGTTAAATACCAAACAAACAATATACTTTAGGCAATTTTACTAACCCATAGAATAGGAATAAACACAGTATTGATGTTATACTGTAAGGTGAAAGAGTAACAGTAAAGTGAAAGTTAGAAAAAAATGTAATCATAACATTTTAGGCACCTCAAAATGGTCTCAAATAACATTTGACATAAAAAATAAGCATGCTTTTGATGAATAGTACGTTTGACATGAGAACTTTTCTTTCAATACAAAAAAACCCCCAATTTTTTTATGGCCATTTTTATATCGTTATTTCGTAGACTATATATAATCGGGTTAAAAAATGGTGTAAATACAGTATAAAGAAGAGATACAATTTTATTTAATACATGTGAGTTAGCTCTAAAAGGCACTGTGTACTTAATTATAAGAGTTCCATAGTAAGCAGATACAACTGCCAAGTGTGAGCTACATGTGGAGAAGGCTTTCTTCCGACCCAAAGTTGTTGGTATCCCCATTACAGTACGGGAAATATAGCAATATGAGACAATAATAAAAATAAAAGGAATAACAATAGTAGGAAATGAGCTCATAAACACTTCTCTTTCTACCAGGGAAGTATCTGAGCATGAAAGCTCCATAATGGGTGCAAAGTCACAATAGAAGTGATCAATAACATTTGAATGGCAAAAAAATAAATTGAATACTGGTATCACTGCTATTAACGGCCACACTGAGCCTAAGAACCAGGACAGAAAAACAAGGATGGTACAAAGTCTGTTGTTCATAATAGTAGTATAATGCAGTGGATTACAAATGGCTTGATAGCGATCATAGGACATGACTGTCAGAAGAAAGCATTCAACAATGGTTGAAACACATATGAGGTAAAACTGAGTAAGGCAGCCATTAACAGACATGGTACTTCCTTCTTCCAACACAACACGCAACATATTTGGTATAGCATATGTAGTAAGCAGAACATCAGATACGGATAAATGACTTAGGAAAAAGTACATGGGGGACTGAATCTGTGGACTTGTTGATACCAGAACAACTATTAACAGATTTCCTGCCACAGTAAAAATGTATATGGTGAGGAATACAAAGAAAAGCAAAGTTTTAAAGCTGTGAAGATTTTCAAATCCCAAAAGGAGAAATTCTGAGATGGCAGTCAAGTTCTTCTTTAATATTTCCTAACAGAAAAAAAATGATACTTAGTGTTACCATGAAAGTTCTTTTCAATTATACCAACTGCTCTGTCCTGCCAGAGAAAATACATATTCTGCGGCATACATTTAAAGAAAACCTACCATTTGATTTGATGCAGTATGACGCATACATACCTTGAGATTTCTGTAGCTACTCAGATGTAGGATCATATCTTGGTTAATCCCTGTGCTGAGTGGTTTTGTTGATAAAACAGATATAACATTATGATAATGAAGCTCTGTCACTTCTATGGCTGAACCAGCGCTTCTCCTAGCATGTG
Organism: Engystomops pustulosus; assembly: GCA_019512145.1. Lineage (NCBI taxonomy): Eukaryota > Metazoa > Chordata > Amphibia > Anura > Leptodactylidae > Engystomops > Engystomops pustulosus. The sequence goes on from CM033641.1 coordinate 114,494,926, forward strand.
AGTTATTCTCTGCAGGAAAGGATGATGTAATCCCTGGGTTGTGTTTGAAGGCAGAATTATCAATTGCTGCACCATCCCTCAGCTGCTGTGTATGAGTGATCCAGCTCAGGTTGATTAGTCATGTCTTGACTAACCTCCATTTGTAATTACACGCTCCCATGTGTAATGTGTTTATGTCAGCCAGTCTGACCCAGCTTTCCCAAGGTCCTGAATGTTATAATAGTTTTTTCAGCAAAACCACTCAGCTCAGGGATTAAAGGGGTTATCCAAGTTTTGAAAAAAAAATTAGATGTGGCCAGGAGCGGGCTGCCTAAAACAATAAAGATGTACTTTCCTTCTGGTGCCCTCCGGTATCCAGCGGATACATTCAGCTTCCGGCCGGACCCGACAACCTTCCGGCCCCCATACACAATGCTGTGTATAGGGACTGATAGGCGTACCCGGCCACAGCCGGCCGGAAGCTGAATGCAGGATACCGGAGGGCACCGGAAGGTAAGTACATCTTTGTTTTAGGCAGCCCGCTCCCGGTCACCTATAGTTGTTTTTTTTCTTTTTTTCAAAACTCGGACAACCCCTTTAACCAAGATATGATCCTGCATCAGTGTAGCAAGAGCATTCTCAAGGTATGCTTGTTTCATAATGCATCAAATCAAATGGTAGGTTTTCGTTAAATTCTCAATGAGGCATGTGGCAGCTTGACCTACATACATACTATATAAATACTGTAAATTATTTGGAGCACTAAAAATCATGAGAAGGACATTAATCCATACAATGCTGTATATTTGGCATATATATATATATTTGTTTGGTTTTCAAAAAATATACTACTTGTGATGTAAACTCGGTGAATATTACACACATTACCCATAGTTCTGCTTAAAGGGGTATTCCTATATGGCCATTTCACATTTTAATTTAATTTACCATATAAATTTCTTCAATTAGAAGTACCTGTGTGAAGATAAGTTTCCATAAATATAGTCATATCGTCCTTTAGAAACAGAGGAGACCACTAATGCTGCAGTGATTGTGTAAAGAAACAAATAGTTTTTACATATGAAATCTCTGGGAGTTACTGCTGGTCTCCCATCCGTCTCATGGCAGTGAACGCTGAATCCATGTGGTCTGGCAGGAGTCTAAAGAGCATTTATGCCCATTGCTACAAAAAAGCGGGAGTGGTCATATCCAATGACCGCTATCTTGTTTTTACATGTCTACGTTTATGGGAAATTCTCTTCACACAGGTAAAAAAAAATTATAATACCATGCAAATATATGAAAACGTCCATCACTTGGCTTTGCTCCTCTATAGCCAATCCCAAGTGCCTAGTCACAGAGCACATGGTATTGAAAGGTACTATCTAACATATCTTTTTTTACTTTAAAGCAATTTTTTTTACGAACTCTTTGTCAGTGTATGTACTATATTCTGTGGGGACTGGGGGGGTGCAAAAATGGGTCTCCTGATGACAGGTTTCCTTTAAGGCTGAAAAGGACAGATTTTCATTTCATGATGTTTAGAATGTGGCAGGCAATTAGTGTTGTACCCTTTGGCAGAGACACATAAGGGATCTGTACAGCACATATCTAAATAGCACATTGAATACTAATGCATTACACCTAAAAGAAAATAAGAGTAAATAAAATCAACCTTTATACAAAACACACAAGCAACCAACATACAGAAAGTGAAAGATAAAAATCGTCCAAATAATGCCAAGGTACACAGATATAACTAAAGTTATTATGGATGTAACATTGTTCAACTAACACCCCCTACAGCCAGAACATAGGTATATAGCTCTTAGACCCTGTGATAATGTCTAGTATGAGGAGGCTCTGTGTGAGCTAAAGCCTGGTAAATACTAGATACCTGGGAAAAGAAAATAAAGTGCAACAAGTGCAAAAAACATGACCTGATGTACAGTACAGAGGTAGGCACCTCATAGCAAATACAAAAACCAGGGCAAGAGTGCAGAGCTATGGGCTTGTAGTGGATGACCCCCACGCATAATGTTTCTCGCTATGACTTTATCAGGGGTAAGAAAGCAGAATAATCGTTCATATCCATGCAACCTCAGCTGGGATAAATGTTACAGTTTCTCAAAAAGAACCATGCACGGTGGTCTTATTTAGGAAATTTGCAATTAAACATAGACTTTTAAAACAATGCTAGGGTTAATTCACTGCTGATTCACACCAACTTTGATTTTTTTTTTGGGCTGAAAAGACCTACTCCATATTTCAGAATCTATCATAATCCCCATATGATAGAAAGATTTATAAAAAGCTATTTTCAAAAAGTTGCATGTAAGATCAAAGTTTGGCATAGTGTACAGTGACACAGTTGGTAAAAACCAAACAAAGTATATATGAATAAATAAGTCATACCATCTTTCAAGCACAGTGATAGAAGGATGATCATTTGGGCTTGTTGTAAATTGAGTCGCCCATGAACTCTTGGGTCAAATTCTTTAATAGTTTATAATCCCTTAGATGTATTTCTGTCCATTGATTTTATTACTGTGCATCTTTGTTGCATGTTTGCAACTACAGGCAGTCCCCGGGTTACATACAAGATAGGGTCCGGAGGATTGTTCTTAAGTTGAAATTGTATGTAGGTCGAAACTGTATATTTTATCATTTAAGTTCTAGACAAATTTTTTTCTTTTGTCCGAGTGACAATTGGAATTTCAAAATTTTTGCTGTAATTGGACCAAGGATTATCAATAAAGCAAAAAAAATTATAATACCATGCAAATATATGAAAACGTCCATCACTTGGCTTTGCTCCTCTATAGCCAATCCCAAGTGCCTAGTCACAGAGCACATGGTATTGAAAGGTACTATCTAACATATCTTTTTTTACTTTAAAGCAATTTTTTTTACGAACTCTTTGTCAGTGTATGTACTATATTCTGTGGGGACTGGGGGGGTGCAAAAAATGGGTCTCCTGATGACAGGTTTCTTTTAAGGCTGAAAAGGACAGATTTTCATTTCATGATGTTTAGAATGTGGCAGGCAATTAGTGTTGTACCCTTTGGCAGAGACACATAAGGGATCTGTACAGCACATTTCTAAATAGCACATTGAATACTAATGCATTACACCTAAAAGAAAATAAGAGTAAATAAAATCAACCTTTATACAAAACACACAAGCAACCAACATACAGAAAGTGAAAGATAAAAATCGTCCAAATAATGCCAAGGTACACAGATATAACTAAAGTTATTATGGATGTAACATTGTTCAACTAACACCCCCTACAGCCAGAACATGGGTATATAGCTATTAGACCCTGTGATAATGTCTAGTATGAGGAGACTCTGTGTGATCTAAAGCCTGGTAAATACTAGATACCTGGGAAAAGAAAATAAAGTGCAACAAGTGCAAAAAACATGACCTGATGTACAGTACAGAGGTAGGCACCTCATAGCAAATACAAAAACCAGGGCAAGAGTGCAGAGCTATGGGCTTGTAGTGGATGACCCCCACGCATAATGTTTCTCGCTATGACTTTATCAGGGGTAAGAATGCAGAATAATTGTTCATATCAGTGCAACCTCAGCTGGGATAGATGTTACAGTTTCTCAAAAAGAACCATGCACGGTGGTCTTATTTAGGAAATTTGCAATTAAACATAGACTTTTAAAACAATGCTAGGGTTAATTCACTGCTGATTCACACCAACTTTGATTTTTTTTTTTTGGCTGAAAAGACCTACTCCATATTTCAGAATCTATCATAATCCCCATATGATAGAAAGATTTATAAAAAGCTATTTTCAAAAAGTTGCATGTAAGATCAAAGTTTGGCATAGTGTACAGTGACACAGTTGGTAAAAACCAAACAAAGTATATATGAATAAATAAGTCATACCATCTTTCAAGCACAGTGATAGAAGGATGATCATTTGGGCTTGTTGTACATTGAGTCGCCCATGAACTCTTGGGTCAAATTCTTTAATAGTTTATAATCCCTTAGATGTATTTCTGTCCATTGATTATATTACTGTGCATCTTTGTTGCATGTTTGCAACTACAGGCAGTCCCCGGGTTACATACAAGATAGGGTCCGGAGGATTGTTCTTAAGTTGAATTTGTATGTAGGTCGAAACTGTATATTTTATAATTGAAGTTCTAGACAAATTTTTTTCTTTTGTCCGAGTGACAATTGGAATTTCAAAATTTTTGCTGTAATTGGACCAAGGATTATCAATAAAGCTTAATTACAGACACCTTACAGCTGATTATTGCAGTCTGGGAATATAGTAAAGCATCCAGAGAGCTTCACCAGAGGTCAGAGGGGTCTGTCGGTAACTATGGGTTGTCTGTAAGTCGAGTGTCCTTAAGTAGGGGACCGTCTGTACTCACTGTAAAAGAATGCAACAAAGTCACAATTTGTAATCGTGTAAATGGCAGCCAGTATTGCTTCCACCCTGCCAACATGATATATCATCAACATGGATGAGATGCTAATCTTGCCTAATGGACCGGAGAAAAAAATGTTCCAATAAATATGTTTGATAGTAAAAGTCCTGTTATAAATGTCATAAATACATAAACCCTTCCCTCCCATACACTATCTATAAAAGTCAGATTATTTACATATATTTTGAAAAAACTAACACTCAATGTCAGTTCAACTGATTTTTCTTCATTTTGTTAAATGCTTTGTCTGTGATGTAGAAAATGATACCTAGTAAGATAACTACCACCTGCATTTTCTGTTCTGTGTCTGCAGACAGAACTCCAGTATAATTGTCAATATTTATGTTGTTCCCAGATTACCATCTTGGTCTCCTAGGAGCATACATTCCATTGAGACTTGAATGTCTACATTAATTGCATAAGCATTGTAGCAATTAATATCCATCAAAAACAACTTAATTAAGCACAAGTCTTTATCCCAGATGATTTCCCCAGTGATCTGCTTTAGCTATTTTCATCAATCCAATTTATTTGAATGGAAAACTTGTATCCATTCTGTCCACAATTCCATCATAATAAATTTATTACAGCTCTTCAGCACCCCAACTCTACCTTTACAGCCTCTAAGAAGAATAAAAGGACTTTTGGCCACCTTAATACTGCTGACTTCCATCGTAGGAATCGGGTGCTGTTTGATGATCTCTTCCCCATCATGGAAGCGTCTGATCCCATATACCTTTCACTGGTTTGGGAACCTGTATCCTAAGCCTCCCTGTAACTGATTCCGGTCCTTCTGGACCAGCAACTCAGGAGGTCAGTGGCTGCGGCACAGGGGTAAAAGGGCTTCTGGGTCAGGGCTGGGTCAAAGGGTAGGCAGAAGTGGGCAACCGCCTTTGACACCTCCTCTTTTGGAGGGGGAGGCAAGTTTAATCTGCTGATAGTAGGGACTGGATCCTCTCAGCAGTCAACTTGCCTCTTATCAGCATGTTACCCTAGAGCTTTATAGAAAGCTGTAGAGGTAGGGAAAGGGTGCTTCTATGTTTTCAGTTGGGGGCCTTGTGTGTTTTTAGTGAGGGAGGGGGAAGTGTGTGTTTTGGGAAGGAGAAGCGTGCATTATGGGAGAGGGAAGCTTTCGTCTGTGTTGTCAGCCAGGAGTGGGGGTAGAGTGTGTGTGCTGATGGTGAGAGGTTAGGGGGAAGTGTGTAAATTAAGTGTTAGAGTGTGTTTGTTTGCATTGTAAAAGGGGTAGTGTGTGTTCTTCGAGTCGAGGAGGAGCACTTCCTGGTAGTTATAGTATATATGTGCTCTGCTTCCTATTAATATGATATATACATTTAAATATATACAGCATACCTGTCTGCTGGGTATGGTTGCATTATTAAGGGAGCAAATAACTATAGGGGAAGGGGCACCAAAGTCTTTTCTCCCCAGTGAATAATGGCCGCCACACTAAAGTCACCTCAATTAATACTCGCCTCAGCTCCTTCCTCATTCTCTGTTTTCTTGATCTGTACTGCAGGACAAGGCATGGTGCCTTGTGATTCCCTTTATCCTCTTATCCCTCTGTATCAAAAGAAATGTCAAATGGTTTCCTGTGTCCCTTGAATGGAAATTTTAATTGATACAGACTTGGTGGCTCCAAGCCCTCCTCATGGTTGACCATGCGTTTTAAAATGGCTACTTAAGAGCATGACAAAATTATGCTTCATGGAAAACCTAATCATAAATCAAATACTTCAATTCCTGCTCATAATTTTTCATAAACAAATACACCACAACCTTTTTAAACCAACCAGGTAAGTTAAAGCGTAGCTGTACAGTTATTGTGATTTTACCAAATTATTATATGTGATTCCCCCTTTGAAAACAAACAGAATGATGCCTACTTTGTGCTGCTTGTCCTTTTCTTTCCAAAGTTATGGAAAGTTGTTTTACATCCCAAGAGCCATTGATTTGTGGAAAACAAAAAACCTTTACAGTTACTCTTTAAAGCGTGAAATGAATGTGGCTGTATGCTACCTGTACTGAGATAATACGGTACAGGTACCATACAGCCAAAATTTTCAGCACATGTGTGGGGGGGCCAAAGACAAAGTTAGAATAGACAGACTGACTTTTAGACAATTTTATCTCCTCAACTATGCTACTTCAACATACATTTTAACCCCTTCCCGACGCGCGACATACTAGTAGAGCGCCTGCGGGGTCTCTCCATAGCCGGTAAGTCTTTGCTGCATATTGCAGCAAAGGCTTACCGGTAACACTGCTAGCACCGATCGCGGGTGCTTTCACGTCGATCGACGCCGGCAGTCCTGCCGGTGGCTTCAAATAGATGGCACATGGGCACCGCCATCTTGCCGTGGATCGTCGCTCCGATGACGTCATGGGGTGCGTCGATCCGTTGCCATGACAGCTTCGGGTCTCACGAAGACTATCAGCACATTGTAATGAATGAGGAGTAAAATCCCCATCTACAGTATGGCAGTATATGGTAGGATCGATCAGACAACCTAGGGTTATAGTACCCTTGGGCAGTGATGGCGAACCTTTTGGAGACAGAGTGCCCAAACTACGACAAAAATCCACTTATTTACTGTGAAGTGCCAACATGGCATTTTGGGACTTAACTCATTGCTACCTGTACTTCCAATCTTTCAATCGTATCAGCCCCCTTAGGAAACCAATACAATTGAAAAAAAGAATGGCAAATTCAGACATTGTAGCTTCTCTCTAGCTTCTCTCAGTGGAGGAAGAATGGTGAGTCCAGCAAGAGGAACTCCAGAGATATTGCAGTTCTTTCAACACCTTCTCAATTTTCATACAGTTCCAAACAGCTTTAAAATGGCGCTGAGAGCAGCATCTCTTGCCTGGTACTGCAGGAAGATTTGGTAGATTTGGTCCTATTTGGTGAACTCTGTCCTGTTCTGAGTGCCCACAAAAATGGCTCTGAGTGCCACCTCTGGCACCCGTGCCATAGGTTCGCCATCACTGCCCTAGGGAGTCTGAAAAAAAAGTAAAAATTAAAAAAAAAAATTAAAAAAAAATCTAAAAATTCAAATCACCCCCCCCTTTCCCTAGAACTGATATAAATATAAATAAACAGTGAAAATCATAAACACATTAGGTATCGCCGCGACCGAAAATGCCCGATCTATCAAAATATAATAACGGTTTTTCACTACGTTTAACTCCATAACGGAAAATAGCGTCCAAAGTCGATGCCATTTTTAAAAATATAAAAAATTAATAAAAAGTGATCAAAAGATCGCACAGTCCTAAAAATTATAGCAATGAAAACGCCATCAAAAGTCGCATAAAATGACACTACCCACAGCTCCATACACCAAAGTATGAAAAAGTTATTGGCGCCAGAAGATGGCAAATTCCCCCCAAAACATTTTGTACAGGAGGTTTTAATTTTTTTTAAATGTATGAAAACATTATAAAGCCTATACAAATGTGTTATCCCTGTGATCCCACCGACCCAAAGAATAAAGTAGACATGTCATTTGGGGCGCACAGTGAAATCCATAAAATCCAAGCCCACAAGAAAACGGCCCAAATGTTTTTTCAGCATTTTCACTGCATTTGAATTTTTTTTCCCGCTTCCCAGTACACGCCATGGAATATTAAATACCGTCACTACGAAGTGCAATTTGTTACGCAGAAAATAAGCCATCACACAGCTCTTTATGTGGAAAAATAAAAAAGTTATAGATTTTTGAAGGTGGTGAGTGAAAAATGGAAGTGAAAAAACTAAAAAAGGCCAAGTCGTTAAGGGGTTAAACTTAGAATAATTTCCTAGGCTGGCAATATGTTGGAAAGGAGTCCTGTGGAATAGCCGACTTGGGTTTTAATTTTCCTGCAAAGCTTAACATTTGCACAGCAAAGATTTAATAATAAACCTAGAATCTGCAGTAGTACAGTTATTACTATGCCGTTGATCCTGATGCTTTTGATTTTATGCATCTTTGCAGTATGTGTGCCTTAAACCTTATAATTAGAAGGAATGTCCACAATCCTTTGCCCTTATACAATGTGTTTATATTTAGTGTTACCTTTTTATTTTTCCAGAACACACAATTGACCTGCTCTACAGATTTGCAAAGTGCTCAGGCCTTCATCTCATATTTGGACTAAACGCCTTGGTGAGGAATAAAAATGCTCACTGGAACAGCTCCAATGCAAAGTTACTGATTGATTATTGTGACTCCAAGAAATACAATCTCTCCTGGGAATTAGGCAATGGTGAGCTACACAAAAAGTCACATAAAGGGTTACAATTTGTCAGAAGTTATGTTCTCCTTTGTTTTTTTTTCATCGCAGAATCCCCGGCTTTCTTAGGTGGTTATCAAACGATCAAAAAATGTCTGAAGTAACTTCTTCAATTAAATATATGCCATTTATTGATAAACCAGAGTGTTCAAATAAATGACACATACCCCTCATGGTTTACTATGCATAGCTCTAATACTGATGAAATAGGCATGCAGGAGCACAATGACCCCATCAATTTAGTTGAATATGGAGGTGTAACAGTACAGCACAGCCCCATGGTCAGTTTTTGAAGACAGTCAGTCTATGATAAACAAACAGTGCTCTAGCAGGATGTCACGGACCAACAACAGTATAGAGAACGGGATGCCTTGCATCACAGTAATACATCTCCTTTCTTTCCTGCAGAATCCTTCATCTTGTGGGGATGAAGGGATCTTGGGCATCATATAGCATTATGATGCACAACGATTTGTTCTCTACACTGTGTACTGTCTGTGAAATCCGGTTAGCACGCAGTTCATTTTTATGGACCTCTAGGGTTGAGCCTTAAACTACCAACTAAATTATGTTGCTGCTATATCGTAAGTCTGTTAATGTGAACTACATTGTTTTTTGTTTCTTTTTTAATCTGTTTTCAGAACCCAACAGCTTTAAGAAGAAATCTGGAGTGTACATTGATGGCTCTCAGCTCGGGAAGGATTTTATTACTTTACATGACCTTCTTGGCAAGTACAGGCGATACAAAACCTCAGGTCTTTTTGGCCCAGACATTGGGCAGCCTAAAAAATCATCTCAAAAGATGCTACAGAGGTAAATTTCTAAGTATTTGGGCATTTTATTAACTTTTTTTTTCCCTATTCTATGTTAAATAGTACAAAAAGGGATGCCAGCACTTTATTTATGTATGATGCAAAACTTTTTTCTAAACTCAAAGCCTTATAGGGGTTGTGCAGTAATGGAAAATATTAAACATTACTCCTCCGGTGCTCCCATTCTCCCATGGCGCTGCCCATTGCTGATGGCCTTGGTTTGTTTACAGAGGTTGGAGCTCCCTTCCTAACCACTGTCGCCACACACTGAAACTAATGGTGTAGTGGGCACTTGTCAGGATGGTAGTGCCGGCTTCTGTAAACAAATAGAGGCTGGTAGTGCCGTGGTAGAACAGGAGCATTGGAGGAGGCGAGTATAAGCTCATTGTCACAGAACCCCCCCAGCATGTATAAAACTTTTTAATTCCTGGAAAACTCCTTTAAATTTTGGCAGCTTTAAATCTGTTTGCTGTGGGGTATGTTGTACTCTTGTCTCGAGACTTGGTAAGTGTTAAATTCCAACAGCCGAAGGAGAAAGTCTTAATAGGAAATGAGCACTTTTAATTTTTGGCGACATTTAAATTGTTTATTTTACAAATTTCTACTTGGAATTTGGCATAGTGAATGCTTTTAACGTACACGGGTTTGTATTGCAATCTGGAATCTATATATTATTTAATTTTTTTAATCCTCTTTTTTTTTTTTTTGGGGCAAAAAAAAGGTTTCTGCTTCACAATTTTCTCGGTCCTAATCAATTAAGTGTCTAATGAGCAAAACCTGCTATTTAGACCTTTTAATCAAACCTGTCAACATGACAATTCAGGGTATTATGCAGAGAGAAGAATATGAAATGAAAGCCTAGTTCCAATATTCATACTGTTTTTTTTAATTTTGCAGATTTTTAAAGGCAGGAGGTAAAGCTATCAATTCCATTACTTGGCACCAGTAAGTGTTAACATATCAATGCAATTTTGTGATCTATATTAGAAATTTATAGTCCATATTCATCATCTGCAGAATATCCCTTTCTTCTTCCTTTCCAAATAGTCACCAACCGTGTGCATGTAACAAAGGGACAGTCCTCTCTGTGTCCCACGACCACAGATGAACAATCCCTCAGAAGAAAGATCAGTACTCTAAGGTCTTTGCAAAATCTGCATCCAGCTTTATTTGTCTCATAGACCGGATTAAAAGCAGTACACAGCAAGCAATCTGACGCATTGCTGACCTTCTAGGTCCTTAATCATAGTGAACTAAATTCTCAAACTTAAGTATAAGCCCACATGGAAACGCAGCCTCCCACATAATTAGTTCAGGTGTGTAAAAATCTAACAGAATGAAATAAAATCACATACAAATTATAAGTACAATCCTAAAAATGTTTACAATACATATAAATGAAAAATCAGTATAGCATAATCATGTATTTTCTCACATTCAGACCATAAGGAACAACAGTTTTCATAATTAAAATCCAATAGCCTTCTCTATTGAGTAGCCATTTGTTCTGGTCTACATCTCTGTTCGACCTCTTAACCGTCTCTAACTCAATGTCTCTGAAACCAGTTATGTTGCCATAATGAAACTTTTGAAGGTGTTTGGCAACAATTGATACATTTTTAACCTCTTTATTAACAGCGTCATTTAGATTTTTTATTGTTACTATTATCTACTTAACCATAACATTTTTATGTTATGGGGGTGAGAAGGGGGCCGCATATAACGAATGGGAACGGTGCCGCATATAACGAATGGGGGTGGTGAGGGGGCCGCATATAGCGAATGGGGGAGGGTCCCATATAACGAATGGGGATGGGCAGGGGCCCCCATATAACGAAAAGGGGTTGTAAAACATGTAGGAAAAAAAAAGGACAACAGGGAGGACAGTGCCTCGTGTGATGTCGCCACAAACAATGGTAAGGGAAGTCTGAAAAACTGTTTACCTGATTATCACTTGGTGGTATGCAGAATATTAACCAGATCCTGGAGGTCTTGGTCGTTCCTGCAGCTCCCAGGGCTCCAATGGAACCTGTACACTCGGAATGAGGGCCTGGTAGTAACTAATACACAAAAAGCGCAAAGGAATGCGCAAAAAAGAGAGCTATATTGGGGCGCTAAAGCGACCTAATCTGGTGGAGTGTCTACACCAGATTGCAAGAAAATAGCCTGATTCTCCTCGCACCAATACAATATAATACAATTAGACAATATATTTATTAATTGAAAATAGTCAAAATAACAAATACATGAATAAATGATTAAAAGGATGCAGATATACTACAGGTATGAACAACTTGTCCAAAAGTAAAAGTGATGTGTTTTTGGTTAAAACCCTACTTTTGACTAAAATTGGGACAAATGATGTATCAGGGTAAGAACTGAGTATATAAAACCCAGCCTCCAGTAATGTGAAGGAGGGACTAACATATTAAAGGAATCCTGAAAGAGAAACTTGATCCAGGTAGAGGTACAGTATAAAATATAAAACAATGTGCAAAGATATATTCACAGGAAAAATAACATAGGCATATACCTTGCATGAGTTTCCGGTAGTGGCTGGCGGCTGCGCACAGAGGGAGAAGGAAAAAGCGTGCGCACAACCAAAGTATCGGCCAGGAGTGCAGTTTCAAATAGATTCACAGCAGTTACACAGATTGTGACTACATCACACACAAAAAAACACGCTTTCAGTCCAATATCACCATTGAAAGCTCATAGTGCCAATGTTCTAATTGCAATGAGTTCTGGGGCAAGGCGTTTAGCTAGTTCCCAGGCAACTATTTGATAATTGTATTGCCTGTAGCAGTCCTACATCCAACTTGGATGGTGTTCCTGGGCGTAGTTTAATTGTGTAGAGTTGCCAAGATGATTTCTCCCCACTTCACTGTAAATAGCGCTCCATAACAAGACAAGGGGTTGGCAAGAAGTCCCCTCACTGAGAGGTATGTCTCTTTTTGTGCTTAAATGTATCATAAGGGAACTGTTCATAGCGGCAGTTAAAGGTGGTACTTCACTACGCTTCCATGTTGAGCAGCACAAGTTCCCCTTTTTCCCTTTTTACAGTGTTTCATATTTAAAATACTATAAAACTTGAAACGTACTTACACACAGACTTAAAGGGGGTGGCTACTTTACTTCATGTTTTTGTAATGTGTGTGTAAATTTGGGGGCAGGCTATTAGGGAATTTACCAATATACATCTATTAATAATTCTGCTCCGCTTTCTTGATATGTGAAGTGAAGCCTCTTGTCTTTTTCCTCAGACAGACATTCCTGACCATAAAATGGCTGCAGGGTCATGTGATCTCTAACTGTCCATGACTAATTGCCAGTTAGAGATCACCTGACCCTCCACATGCAGCCATTTTATGGACAGAAATGTCTGGCTGATAAGAAAGAAGCAAGAAAGCTGAACAGAACTATTATATTGGTAAGTTACCTAATATCCCCCCCCCCCCCCCACGTACACACATTACAAAGAGGTACAAAAAGAGGTAACGTGGGCATCCCTTTCAAAGTATTTCAAAGACAAATGTGTGACCAGAACACATTGAGATGTTTTTAACCAATAATTTTTTTGATTGTATAAAACCTATTAAAATCTGAATTTGTTTAACTTTTTACTCCTCTTTGCATGAATCAGCTATTATGTTAATGGTCGGACTGCATCTGTGGAAGACTTTGTCAACTCTGACATTTTGGATACTTTATCTTCAGAAATAAAAACTGTGTTAAAGGTATGTATTTAAACATGTTTCCTAGTCCGTAGCTTTCTTGATAAACTGTGACTTGGTAGACGCACTGATATGGGAATATTATTGGTAGATTTGTAGACTAGCAAAACCTTCATAATGTGAAAAACTATCTGAGCTATAGTGAATTCTCATATATTGTTCTCATATATAATTTTTTTTCATTTAGATAGTTAATGAAACTGTTCCAGGAAAGGCAGTCTGGTTGGGCGAAACCAGTTCAGCATATGGTGGAGGATCCCCAGGATTATCAAATACATATATAGATGGCTTCATGTAAGTGAATCAATGGGGCAGATTTATCAAGCTGTCTGAAAGTCAGAATATTTCTAGTTGCTAATGGCGGCAACCAATCACAGCTCCCCTTTAAAATAGTCATGAGCACTGGTAAAATGAAAGGTGAGCTTTGATTGGTTGCCATGGGCAACTAGAGTTATTCTGACTTTTAGACAGCTTGATAAATCTGCCCCAATGTGTTCTAGCTATCAAAATTCTAGATCTACAATGAAGCATACTAACGCTTCATTAAAGAGGACCTGTCACCCATAAATTAGGCAGCTCCTAGTGCTTAAAGAAACGCTGCAGTGTTAGAGTGATAGCGTTATCGGAAACCTCTGATAACGCTATCTAACACTGTGGCGGAGTACAATGTAAACGCTGGACGCTTGCAAAGTGGTCCGACATATTCATGAGGAAGTCATCCGAGGCGTTGCCACTTCCTTGGACCACCTCGCTCACTCCATAGGCCACTGACGCACCGCCCCTAAACCCACCCACAATCCCCCCCCCCCTCTTGAATACACAGGACAGCTATGAGAGCGGTCCAGCGTTTACATTTTACATTTGTACAATTGTTTTACCTTCTATATACACCTGTTTTGTACTCTTATGCATACAGTTTATGCAAATGTATGACCCTGATGCAATTATCTCCCGTATGTAAACAATTTAGCTTTCAATAAAACAAATTGGGGAAAAAAAAATTCTAGATCTAGGTACATAAATATGTTGTTTATAATTACAACCTTAGAGTTCTAATCAACCATATTTGAAGGAAATCTACCATCATGATAAGGGGCACTTACTCAAAGATGCAGACACGCTTCTATTCTATTTTCTTCCGATGGGTTTACACTGTAATCTTTACTTTAACTCTGCCTTTTTTCATTGATACAGAATGATATCAGCCCAGGCAAATATTTCTGCAAAAATCCCTTTAACCCATTCCATACAGCATTGTCATCCACTGATTCCCAATTAACCAATACTATACTATACTAATATACTATTTCTTCCCATAATTTTTGATTCTGAAAATACCACCACTATAACAGTTTTCTGAACTTAATATTACGAACACTGTGCTATGGTCTGAAATACAACTGATGCCGTACATTACAGATTGTACATATTGTATACATTCCTTTGAACAAAGAACCATATAGCATGAATAATAACACGTATTACAGAGTCATTGTAACCATAATCGAATAGTATAAAAATAATGGATTATTAACAAACCATCCATTAATTTTCACCCTCACCAGGCAAACCCTCCCTAACAACCCCATTCCCTCCCCCATCAGGCCTCTATCATAAACCGTACCCACAAACAGATGTCCGCTATTTACATATATAATTCCTACACATTACAAATCTGTCCCATTAATATCTTCTGTCTACTTCCTATTAAATATCCACAGCAATCCCTTTTTCATCCAATCTTGAGCCTGCTTCTGTATTTTCAAATAGTTCACATCTTTATAGATCATTCTTAGTTTTGCATGAAATGGCAAAAGATATACACTCACCGGCCACTTTATTAGGTACACCATGCTAGTAACGGGTTGGACCCCCTTTTGCCTTCAGAACTGCCTCAATTCTTCGTGGCATAGATTCAACAAGGTGCTGGAAGCATTCCTCAGAGATTTTGGTCCATATTGACATGGCATCACACAGTTGCCGCAGATTTGTCGGCTGCGCATCCTTGATGAACCACATCCCAAAGATACTCTATTGGATTGAGATCTGGTGACTGTGGAGGCCATTTGAGTACAGTGAACTCATTGTCATGTTCAAGAAACTAGTCTGAGATGATTCCAGCTTTATGACATGGCGCATTATCCTGCTGAAAGTAGCCATCAGATGTTGGGTACATTGTGGTCATAAAGGGATGGACATGGTCAGCAACAATACTCAGGTAGGCTGTGGCGTTGCAACAATGCTCAATTGGTACCAAGGGGCCCAAAGGGTGCCAAGAAAATATTCTCCACACCATGACACCACCACCACCATCCTGAACCGTTGATACAAGGCAGGATGGATCCATGCTTTCATGTTGTTGATGCCAAATTCTGACCCTACCATTCGAATGTCGCAGCAGAAATCGAGACTCATCAGACCAGGCAACGTTTTTCCAATCTTCTACTGTCCAATTTCGATGAGCTTGTGCAAATTGTAGCCTGTTTCCTGTTCTTAGCTGAAAGGAGTGGCACCCGGTGTGGTCTTCTGCTGCTGTAGCCCATCTGCCTCAAAGTTGGACGTACTGTGCGTTCAGAGATGCTCTTCTGCCTACCTTGGTTGTAACAGGTGGCGATTTGAGTCACTGTTGCCTTTCTATCAGCTCGAACCAGTCTGCCCATTCTCCTCTGACTTCTGGCATCAACAAGGCATTTCCGCCCACAGAACTGCCGCTCACTGGATGTTTTTTCTTTTTCGGACCATTCTCTGTAAACCCTAGAGATGGTTGTGCGTGAAAATCCTAGTAGATCAGCAGTTTCTGAAATACTCAGACCAGCCCTTCTGGCACCAACAACCATGCCGCCATGTGATTGGCTGATTAGAAATTAAATGTTAACGAGCAGTTGGACAGGTGTACCTAATAAAGTGGCCGGTGAGTGTATAGCCACAGCATGCATCAATTTACATGTGAAATATGTCCCCATATTGTTCTCCTTTTTCCAGATCCCTTTAGTTCGTCCTGCGTAGCTCATCTTTTATTATGGAAAGATCTCCTGAAATATTATAGCTACATTATTCTTTACTGCTTCTATTGAAGCATTGCATTTTTGCATCCATCAATTTATTTATTGTGGGTGAGTGTTCTTGCTCAGTTTCATTAGCAGGTATATTATTCTTTTTTGCTACTGTATGAGGTTATGCAAGAATTCATTCCGAGACTGTATCTCAAAGGGATGTGCTAGCTGGAGGTATCTAAAAAAATCTCTTATGACCGTTGTATCTTTATGATAGTTATATCCTCTTGAAGGACTAGGCCTGTTCTTTCCAAGAACGGTGCACACTCGAGGGATTGTGCCGTTGGGGCGTATATTCGGTGGACACCCCGCAGCAACTTTACCTTTTGCCCATACATTATGGATAATTAGGAACGGGCTATGGGGAGTCTCCCTGATCTGAACATGCATAAGTGATGTCTAGTCATGTCAACCGCCATAGCACGTATTTCATCTTCCCCCCCACCCCCAGAGATGTTGTGCCTAAGCTGCTAAATAGGCTGCAGGGTGTCTGAGGTTGTCCTTTTCCCTAGATCAGGTGCCGGAATAGGGCATTAATCTTATGAAATCTGGTAAGTGGGAGCCATAAGGGGGAATTGTGAAGAGCATAAAGCATCAGCACCATTTTTATTAGGTTTAATCAATCGATTACCAATAATGGAATCTTACTCCACACTACAATTTTGGTCTACAGTTTCTGAAGTAAGGCGGATAAGTTAAGCTCCTCAAAGTCATTTACGCGCACATGGCTGCATCTTTATACATTCAGAAGTTTAGAACTCTTTGGTCACATCCCTATTAAAGCTTTAATAGTGTAAAATGAACAGAAACGGCAGTGCTGTTTTTCTGTGTCAAATAACGAAAGCCAAATGGAAGTGTTACAAACAGATGTTATTGGAAGCCATTAAAAGTCCATTAAGATCAATAGCTATTTTACTTTATGAGCAGAAACTGTAATTAAAACCGGTTCAGGTTATCTGAACTTGAAATTTAACTCCAGAATAAACTTATGATTTGACTGTTCTTTTGTACCACTTTGATACTGTGCAAAGATTTAGAAGATTTTCTAATTGTGCCCAGCAATTGTGATGCATCAGCTGTACAAAACCAGAAAAATCTAAGTGGTGCCATAGGTGTTTGATAATTTTATAATGTCCTGTAATTCTTGAAATCACTTTTTCATATAATGTGGTAGTTTATGTGAAGTAGTCCTCTGTAGTTTAACCCCTTAGTGACCACCCATAGGATTTCTCCGTTGGTCGCTAAGGGGCCTTAGGCTAGGCTGACGGAGAAAGTCTAAGGTCTGCACGGGCCCCCCCCATTCAGGGAAGAGCAGTGCCTTTGGCTGGCTAATGACAGCTGGGACCCTGCTCTAACCTTCGGATTGGAATGAATTACCCGTTAGATCCCGCGTTGACTGCGGGATCTAATGGGTAAATTATTCCGATCCTGCTGAGGGATAAAGCTCCTTCTCTATCCGGCACCCCGCAGTGCGATTGCCGGGTGCCGTCTTAATTGTCTGGCTGATCTCTGTCTCTCATATGTGTTCTCTATATGTGTATAGGAGAACACAGCATGTCAGATACTTGTGTAGCTGATGTCTGGGTCTCACACATGTGTATAGGAGGAGAGAGCATGTCAGCAGATGCAGCACACACACTAGCCATCCTTTACTATACAATATACACAGACATGAGCAGGGGGAGGAGAGGGGAGGGGTAACAGGGGTGACATCACTGCCTCTGACCATGTGACCAGCCTCATTTACATGATAAAAATGATGATTTTACAATGATTAATGTATGAAATAACTAGATAAAGGATGGGATGGAATCCTTGTGAGCTGCTCCAACAGGTAGAGGTGACAGGACTAGTGACACAGACCTGATGACAGGTGTCCTTTAAGACGCACTCTGCTGCACATTTTATGATTTAGGGGTGCTCTGCTGCACTGCATTAACCACCCTATAATGAAGTCAATACATTTCCCAGTTTTTTGTGGTAAAATTGGGAACCAGGGCTTATACTCAGGTACTCTAGTATATATGGTACTGGTATCAATAATTCTTCTGCTCTGAATTGTTCTTCCAGGTGGCTAGACAAACTGGGAATGTCGGCTAAACTGGGAATTGATGTGGTTATGAGACAAGCCCTGTTTGGTGCTGGGTCATACAACCTTGTAGATTCTGATTTTGAACCTCTACCTGTAAGTAAATATAAAGCTGGTATATAGTTTGTGATTGACGTGAAATTCAGTTCTTGAATACAATATTATGTAGCACCTTGAAATGTATTCTTAACATTGAGGGTAGTACAATAATATGTGTAGTGTTGCATTGTGGTACAATATATACTGTACATTATTTACTTTATGGTAGCTATTGGATTCATAATCTTACATGTTACCAAAATAATGTAGATGATACTATTTAAAATGGAATACAGTACTTACATTGTCACAAAATATTTACTTTAGGACTACTGGTTGTCACTGGTATTTAAGAACCTGGTTGGATCCATTGTTTTAAATGCTACTACTAAGAGTTCTAACCATGTAAAAGTTGGAAATATAAGGGTTTATCTTCACTGCACAAATATTAATAAGTAAGTATATTACTTTCTTTTATGTATTATTTCAAGTGTGTTGTTATTTTCAAGCACTATTGATTCTAGATTCTAATTGTCAGTGATGTGACCAGCATGTGTCACTTTATCAGGTTATAACTTTAGAACCCTTTAACTTACACCAATTGTTTTTGAGTTTGTTTTTCCATTACATTTTGTACTTTAAATAGGTGGGAAATTTTGGTTGCTACATGTAATATTATTTTATGAAAAAAGTTGAATTTGGTAAACATTTTGAAAAACTTTGATATTTGCAAACTTCAAAATGTTCTGTTTTTCAAACTGATAGTAACTAATTTGGGTAATAAGACTAACATTTACCATATCTCAGCTTTGTGTTGGCATCATTTTAGAAGTGTCCTTTCGTTTTATCACACACTAGAAAGATCACAAATTGAACAGCATTCCAAGCATTGCTTTTCTTTTATTTGTTTAAATGTTTTTTGTCGTAGAGAATAAATTATATCATAGCTTTTTTGTGTGATTTGTACTCGCTCGATTTACAGCCGAGCCGCAGAAGCCTAATGGTCAGCAGACTGGCTTTACTCTTAGACTCCACTGCTACTACTACCGGTAATACTCCACTTGTCCTCTGATACTCTTCACAACTTCCACCAGACCAAGAGAGGAACCCCTTTTTTATTAACTTTAGGTACTTCTATCTAAAAGGTTCTGGGTGGGCAGCAATTCAGGATGCCCATCTTCTGTCACGTGACTCAATGCCATCATGAAACAATCAATATGAATAATAAAATGGTATAAGAAGACCTAGCGCTAACGATATTATTTATACATTTCTATAATGAGAGCGAATTCATCTTCCTATTTCATTCTTGAACTGCATGATTTCTCTAGGGATGGTTTACAAATATATCTGTGCTTTCTCAGAACGTTCCCATCGATTTTTAACTTAGAGGTTTACCATTTTACATTGTTTTGTTTTTTTTTGTAATGCTTTGAGTGTCAGGATATTGGGTAAGTTACCAATATGTGAGTATTTACAGTAATAAAGAGAAGACTGAGAATATGACACCCTAAACACAAAATTTGAGGATGCCAGAATGTGTGACATTTTGGGTCACTTAAAACTGTGATTTTTATCATTTGGTATTGTCACCTGAGCTCATCTTATTCTATCATATCAGCCACAAATACAAAGCTGGAGATGTTACACTGTTTGCCCTGAACTTGAACAACTACACTCAGGAAATGAAATTGCCAAGCTTCCTGTCTGGAAAATTTGTGGATGAATATCTACTTTTACCAGGAGACGGAGGACTACTTTCTACGTAGGTTCTGGGGTTATGGGATGTTTTATTGTATGTTTCATGGGTAAGGTGGATTGGGAGGACATGGGGCCCCCCAGAAGGCTTGGGCCCAGGGCTACTGCCCAAACCGTCTACGTTATAATCCACTACTGGTTACAAAGTCAGTTTAAGCAATATTTCCTCACTTTCATGTTTACTATTATTCCAATTGTAACACTTGTGTAATTTTTACTGTTTCTTCTGAATACCATATGGAGGGGCATACTTGGGGAGAACTGTTCATTACCCATGGCAACCAATTGGAGCACAGCTTTCATTTTCCCACAGCAGTCCATAAAATCAAAGCTTTGATCGTCTGATCTATTGCCGTATTAAATCTGCCGTTGCCTGGCTCCTGTGCAGTGGAGTGCTCACCCCTCCCCACTTCTCCACCCCGCCATTTGCCACACCAGGGTTACGGCATGAGCCCATAGCCAGATCTATCAACTGAAGCTTTTTAAAAAGTCTCACAAATTGATAAATCTAGATCCAGTAAACTGGTGGTGTTGAGTCAACTCTAAGAACAAACAAAAATGTGCTGAATGGATCAGTTCATATATTAGGCACATCTTTAAGCCAACATGAACTGACATAGCTGAGACCCATATTGCAACATAGTAGTGAATCTGGGAGGGTCTGTTAATTTAGTTACCTAACTTAAGATATTCTTTCCTCTTCTCTCCTAGAACTGTGTTGCTGAATGGTCAAGTTTTAAAGATGGTGGATGAAAAGACTTTGCCGGATTTAAATGGAAAGCAGTTACTTCCAGGATCTTCTCTCACTCTACCTTCTATGAGCTTTGGATTTTTTGTTGTAAAAGATGTTATGGCCAGTGACTGTCTTTGACTTCTATAGATATAGAGTTAATGTGTTAGACAAATAGATGCTACGGTGATGTTGACTGGAGCTCCTCGGGCTTAGTTAAATATTTTTATAACGATGATTTCTCTTGAATAATGCCATTGTTGAAGTAGTAAAAAAGTGTACCACCATCATTAAAGCGATGTATATAGGAAAGTAGGGAGTCAACTCACCTGAGGACACAGCAGCATATAGCTGGGAGTCCAAGCATGGATTCTCTTTGTTCCAAGTCCAAGAAATGTATAAAGTGCAAATAATTCAGCTCCACGGACACTCCGGTTGTAGATAAAAACGTGATATTTTCTTTATTGAAGTACAAAAAGGAGATATACAGCCAACCAGAGGGAAACACACACAGAGCCACGGCTATGGTCAAAGCCGTGGCTCTGTGTGTGTTTCCCTCTGCTTGGCTCCATATATTCAAAAGCTTATTTACAAAAAAGGTCTAGTTTACCTCACTTTTATTCTTTACTTTTAAAATGATACACCTATTTTTAGATGTATTATGTGGACAAATTCCCTCTATTCATTATTAAAAGTTAATAAAAGTGACATTTTAAATTCACCAATGGATCTTAGTGAGGTCAACTAGACCTTTTTTGTAAATAAGCTTTTGAATATATGGACCCAGTCAAGTCCACACTTTTTGTAAATGAGGCTGCAGCTGCCTTTGAAATGAACCTGTCTTCAGGTGCACCTGTAGCTTATAATATACATTACACAATCAGGTATTTTGTTAAAAGGTTGGAAGTTCAGTTGTGCAAAAAATAAACTTTGAAAATCTACTTGTCTGTATGTAAATAAAGGACACAGGTCATGTAAGTGTTTGGAAATCTGAGAACTTGCTGCTAAAACTATAAGCATTCTATCAAAGAACTATATTTTCAGTAACCAATTTAGTATGGAAGTGGCTTTTCTGGGGCCTATAAACCCCATAAGCAAATTATTCAAGTCAACATTTGGAAAGTCTGCTTACAGGGTCTGACTGGGGGGCTTAGGATGCACCAGTGAATTTGATCCTGGATGCCCTCCTACTGCTACATGGAAATATTTCCTTTATATTCTAAGGCCACATTTACAAAATGCATTATCATTGTGTTTTGGGATGTATTTTGCCTGATGCATTTGCTGTGCCTTTTAAAATAAATCCGTATTGATGATGTATGAACAGGGATGTATTTTGAGGTGTGGTTTCACAATGTGTTTGCATTGAGTTTTAAAACACATTGCAAACATATAGGGCACATTTGCAAAGGGTCCGCGTACCGCATTTGCGCCGCATTTAACGGGTTTTTGGCGCATGCGATTGGATTCTGGTGCAATCATGACGACTTTCATGCAACACAAAATGGGGGGCATGGCTGTCAGACAACTTGAGTGATTCGGACTAAGAGCGGGATTTAAAATTCAAATTGTGTCGCAAGACATGCACTAACATACACCAGGAAGAAGGTGAACTCAGCCGATAAGCGACACATGCAGGATATCCTACATGTCCGGATCGGGGATCGCGACGGGACCGGGTAAGTAAATGTGCCCCATAATGTGAACGCAGTTTAAACCATGTGCACAACTTGCAAATGAATTGTGTTTTAAAATGCATTTCAAGTACATCTAGAGATCTCCGCTTGGAACGCACGTGTTTTGTAGCTACTTATGCAACATAAGCATAAGCAACAAGTCTAAACATATTTATGTCCCGGTAGTAGATTCTCCAGATGCACCTTAAATGTCATTCAATCTTTAATAAAAAAATAATTTTTTATGTAGCGCCTAGAGATTCTACACAGACCTTGCCAAATTGGTCCTGAAGATACCTAATGCCTAATGCTAGACCTTACATCTATTAGTGCCTCTGTCAGCTCTTGTTGTGGCCCCCTGTCATCTCCCACACATATTGAGGCTTCTCTAATCTCCTGCAACCCATATTGTGGCCCCTCTCTCATATCCCCCCCCCACGTCCTTTTTTTCTTGTTTTAAATGAATTTAAAAAAAAAACACCACATACTCACCTGTCTCCATTCCTTATCAGCCCTCCTCTTCTCATCTTCCTCTGTGCTGTGATGCTGCCAGATAATGACATCATCATTCACAGCAGGGGAATATGGATGCACCATCCTATTATTCAAATCTGTGTCGAGAGAAGACAGAGTTGAAGTCCCAACATGGACTTCAGTGTCGACAAGGGAGTGGTTAGCACCCACCAGCGGATGAAGCTAAAAGCTTTTGGGCCCACCGCTGCTTTCACAGACATACCGGTGGGCAAATCCAACCCTGTCTGTTAAACTTTTAAAGGAAACCTACCATTTGATTTGATGCATTATGAAGCAAACACACCTTGAGAATGCTGTAGCTACACTGATGCAGGATTAAATCTTGGTTAATCCCTGAGCTGAGTGGTTTTGCTGAAAAAAACAATTATAACATTCAGGACCTTGGGAAAGCTGGGTTAGCTTGGCTGCCTCGATCAACACATTACACAAGGGAGCTTGGAATTACAAATGGCGGTTAGTCAAGCAAACTAATCAACCTGAGCTGGATCGCTCATACACAGCAGCTGGGGGATGGTGCAGTAATTGATGGCAGGGAGAAAAGTGATTGCATCATCATCTCCTGCAGAGAAAATCTCACAGGCTAGGAGAAGCGCGGGACCAAGGCCTGAAGGAGCCATAGACGGGGCACAGCTTCATTATTGTAATGTTACATCTGTTTTATCAGCAAAACCACAGTAACCAAAATATGATCCTGGATCAGTGTAGCTACAGCATTCTCAAGGTATGTTTGCTTCAGAATGCATCAAATCAAATGGTAGGTTTCCTTTAAGTGTTTCGCAGGAGTCAACTCAAATGGAGTTTGCATTTTTACAAGAATATTTTCATTAAGCCCTAAAATGTACACATTCAGAGTATGTTAGAGGTAAAAAAAAAAAATACACCCCCAAATTTGTTGCACTTTTTCTCCTGACTACAGGATTACCTAACATATGGAGATCACGGTAGTGTGTAGAAGGGAATTAGCGCTACAGGTTTTTTGGTGAGTTGATATGGCTACAATTGTTTCAGGTGCAACAATGTATTTGCAGAGCCTCTGAGGCACCAGTACAAAATAAACTCCTAAGAAGTGACCCCATTTTGGAAACTGCACGCCTCAAAGAATATGGTGTAGTGAGCATTTTAACCCCTTATGGGTCCAACTTTAATACAAAATGAATGAGTAAAAATTTTAGTGCCTGATCTATTTTGTCCACAAAAATCACCATGCGGTTTCTCTTGGATATGACAATACCACTTTTTTGGCAATAATCTCCACCCAGACAGCAGGGCTTATAATGGAAGGACCGATGTCTAGATTTTGGAGCTCCGTTTTCACCAATTTGGTTTACAGATACAGTTGTGATGTTAGCAGAGCCCCTGAGGTACCAGTACAAAAGAAACCCTTGATAAGTGACCCAATTTTTTAAACTACATCCCTCAAAGAAATTATCTAGGCTTGTAGCGAGCATTTTATCCTCTTCGGGTGCTGGCCCAAATATAATACAAATTGAAAGGTGCAGAGTAAACATTTCATTTTTTTCTCAATTGTTCTCTTTTAGTGCCAAGTGGAGACGATCTACAGTCAGGGCAGATGACAGGGCTCAGAAGAGAAGAACTGGCATTTGGAGCACAGACACTTTACATATTTGTTTTTGGCTGTATATAGTATTTGTAGATGCCCTTTAGGACCTGTACAGTAGAAACCCCTGAGAACTGACCCAAATTTTGGAAACTACACCCTTCAAAGAATTTATCTAGGGGTGCAGTGAGCATTTTAAGTCCCAAAGGTGCCGACTCAAATATAATGCATGGTGAACAGTACAAAATTAGAATTATTTTTCTCAATATTGCAGTTTTAATTTGTGCTCAGCTGATGCCATTGGAGATAAGCACCAGAAAACTGACTATGTGGGTTCTCCTGGCTACGGCAATACCCAATTTGTGCCAGTAATCTACCACATGGCAAAGTTCAGAAGGGAAGGTCCAGCATTATGTATAAGCTGTGCCGAGTGCATCAGTGTAAATATCCAGGGATGTGTGATTTATCCTATAACAATGCTTCATACATAGTCCAGGTTTATCAGGGCATCTTTGTCGTGTACAAGTGTTACCCTGTACAATAAGTGTGGCCTTGCTTCCAGGAGTACTGGTAGTTCCCTCTTCCTGGTCTCCAAAATGTAAATGTTTTTTTTATCCCTAAGAACTCCAGGAAAGTTCCCCTGTGGCCTGCATATCGATGTAGCACATATGCATAAATAAAGTTTTTGCTCAAGCAGCAACTTCAGGAGACCTCTCTGATTTCTCATTACAGTGCTGCATGCTGCAGAATTTCTGGAAACGACACTTGAATAACATAACCCTGGTATAAAAATTGTCTTGGTAGAGGTGGTAGCCCTTGTCTACTAGTGAGTGCACCAGATCCTATACACACTATTTTACCAGTAAGTCCCAGGAAGAGGAATTTGTATACCCTGATGTACTCTCACACAGCTTATACATCTTCACACCATAACTTAACCTCTTACTGGGCAGGTACTGGCGGAATTAAGGTATACATTTAAAATGATGCAATAATAAAGTGCTTCTTGGGGTATGTGCCTGCACAAATCTGGCACTAAAATTAATAGGATTAAAGAAAAGGTCATATGAGGTCGTCTATGGGTGGGCACTGTGTTTTATCTACAAAGTGTAAAAATGTTTGTATGGCTTCAAAGTTCATCCTGCTCATTGACATGCAGAACACTTTGATGTGGCACAAGATGTCTTTGCTCCAATAGTTTCTGATTGTTGGATTCTTTATGATGCCCTCAGGTGGTATAAGAGCCCAACATTTCTTCATCTCTGCTGCAGAGATAAGGGTCCACCTGTAGGGTTGTGCATGGAAAGAAAGCTTTGTCTGGAAAACTTTCAAACTAATTTATTAATTGCCTTTTTTCAATGTCTACTGGTCTGAGCCGTCTAGCTGTATCCCAGGATTGCCTAAAACTCTGAGACCTGAGCAGTATAATTTCTGGGGGTCCCCCATGTGGGCTATTATATACATTTTTGTGCTCCAAAGTCCCTGACAATTCAGCAAAAGCAGAAGTCCTAGGGTGCCTGCTTGGAGGTTCTTCCTATTCGCTAACAGGGTGATGAAAGGAAATGTGGACTTTCATTCCCACTAGCTGACTCTATCGGAGGCAATCATTTTATATAGCTCCAATGCCTAATAAGTTTTGCACAGTGCACTTAAGAGTAAAAAATACTTGCACCTTACTATTAGTCACTAATATACAGTGCACTAAAGAGTATATAACACTTGCACCTAGCTATTGGTCACAAATAAATAGTGCACTTAAGTGTATATAATTCTTGCACCTATGGAGCAGTCATGAATATACAGTGCACTAAAGAGTATATAACACATGCACCAATCTACCAGTCATGAATATACAGTGCACTAAAGAGTATATAACACATGCACCTACTGTATCTACCAGTCATGAATATACAGTGCATTAAAGAGTATATAACACATGCACAAAACTACCAGTCAAGAGTATACGGTGTACTAAAGAGTATATAACATGTGCACCTAACTACCAGTCAAGAGTATACATTGTACTAAAGAGTATATATCATGTGCACCTAACTATAGGTCACAAATATATGGAGCACTAAAGTGTATATAACATGCACTTACTGTAACTACTGGTCACAAATATACGGTGCACTATAAAGTATATAACACATGCACCTAACTACCAGTCAAGAATATACGTCGACCCAATTCTGTTAACTACACCCCTCAATTAAGTTATTTAGGCATGTAGTGAGCATTTTGACCCCTCATGTGCTGGCCAAAAAATAAAACAAATTGAATTCAATTCAATTTAGTGCCGATTATATATTGTGCCCAACTCATGCCACTGAAGATGATCACCCCAAATATCATTAGGTGAGTTTTCTCAAATATGGAAATATATGTAAAAATCTACAGTCTTGGCAGGTGGCAGGGCTCAGAAGAGAAGAACGCATGCGTTTTTAAACCGACTGAAAACACATGCTTTAAAACGGTCCAAAAACGGGATGTGGCATCAACCTTGGGGGTAGCAGCAGGACGAGAACAACTACAATCAGGTGTGAAAGTACAGTAGTAGCAGCCAGAGCAGCCGCTATGGGGCTTGCAGTGTCCATGCACCTGTCATCCGATCTGATACTAAAGAATGGAGGATGTGCACCAATATATGAATATTATGCTGCACATTGTACAGCATAATATGTATATATGATATATATGTGATGTATATATGCTGTATGTGTATATGGTGTTTCCTGGCAGTACTGATGGCTTAAATCTCACATTCTCCTATTAGACAGAAGATAACAATTAATAAGCAATAGAGATTGGCAGGCTGACTCTCATAAAATATCCCCAAGACAATGAATACTCGTGTTTTTTTCTTCTGTGGAAGTGGATAATGTTATTGGTAGAGCTTGGCTCCCTGTCCCACGGTTTGGGTGCTCCATTCCCATATTCTGTTTTCACCACCTTGCCACGTCTGTGGAGGGGTGGAGTTTGCCGGGTATCATGGAGCTTGTATCGCCTCCCGGTGTTTGGTAGAGCAGTCTGCACATGAGCAGTTGGAGGCGCAGCTTTGTTTTGGTTGCGTCTTCTTCTGGTGCATGCGTGGTCGATATCTCCGGCACTGCGGTCTTTGCGCATGCTCGTGGTTAGTCCCGTTCTTGGGGGACTTCCCCATTTAAACAGATATGGTGCGTGCCATTGGTAGTGCTCGCCAGGCAGCAGAGCCTACCCACGGGAATAGTAAGTGCTCATCTCTGGTGCCATGCTGATTCATCTTAATGTTGTTTTGATATTATTTCCTAATGCTCTGTATCTTCCAGATGCCCTCAGCATGAAAAAGTGCCAGATAGAGATGTTGCACTGTTTGTCATCAGCCTTTGCTAGAGGACTGGGAACCTGATTTATGTGAAGGATGTACCCCACACCAGGAGGAAATGAGTTTACAAGCAGATTCCATTCGGTTTTTCTCTTGGCTTAAATCTACCATTGCACAAGCAGTTGGTGAAGCTTCTCAGTCCCAATGTGCTAATAGGAAAAGACATTTTGAGCAGTATAAGTCTGAGGGGGGTGAGCTCAGAGGAAGAGTCAGAAGCCTCTCCAGATAATTACTATCTGTTTAATAAAGAAGGTGTTTCTAAATTTATTAAAGCAGTAAAGGAATCAGTGGAATCAGATAAAGACACTGAAGACCTCTCTAAAAGAGAAGCTCTCTATTATTTTCCTAAGAAAAAAGCCAAATATTTGCCCACCCATCCATATTTGAAATCTCTGGTGGAGCCTGCCTCGAAGAAGCCTGATAAAACCCCCAATCCCGGTGTTAGATTTAAGTCCGTTTATAGACTGGACCCTGGTTTATCAGCTGAATGGGAGTCCCTCCCTAAAGTAATTCCATCCCTGGCCAAGTTAGCATTTAACTCTATTCTGTGAACATATGCAAATCTTCTTTGGCTTCTGTTCCTTTGGCAAGGGCATTGAGAATTTGGTTGAGCCAGCTTGCCCATGATGTTAAAGAACGCGTGGCAAGGAAAGATATTTTGGAAGATATTTCTTTCAAGACAGCGACAGAATTTCTTTGCGACTCTCACAGACACAATTAAACAAACATCAGCTAGTCTGGCTTCCATAAATTCCACAAGACGTAAACTCCGGATAAAGCTCTGGCCACGAGATGTTCCAGCTCAATCCCATTTTTGTAATTTACCATTCTAGCCTTCAAGTTTATTTGGTTCACAGTTAGAGGAGATCTTGAAAATCATTAATGATGATAAAGGGAACCTCTTTCCCAAAACCTAAGAAAATTTCAAGTCCTTTGGTTCCAAAGAGTCGGTTTGTTCAAAACAAAAAACCTCAAACAGAGCCCTAAAAAAACCTGAGTTTTGACAACAGGCTTGTCAAAGTCGGGGCAAGGCTTTCCCAGTTTGCCCACGTATGGGCCATCACTTCTTCAGACGTTTGGGTTAGCTCTCTTGTAAGCTAACCAGTTTTCCTCCCAACAGATTCGATCTGACCTGTCAATCAAATTGTTCCTCATCTTCTTCAGGAAATCAAGGAAAAAGGAGCCTTGGAACCTGTCCTCTTTCCCCAAAGAGACTCTGGTGTCTATTCCAGAATATTTACCGTTCCAAAACAAGGGGGATTCTGGAGACTGGTGATAGATCTCACTTACCTAAACCAGTTTATTCTGAAAAATAAGTTCAAGATAGAATCCATCAGAACAGCCTTGCCTCTAATCTCGTAAAACTGCTTCATTTCGACAATGGATCTGAAAGACACATATCTCCATATTCCAGATCTTCAGAGTCTCAGGAAATTTCTCCGGATATCTGTTCTCCAGAACAAAACAGTTCTTCATTTCCAGTTCACATCTTTGCCTTTCGGTCTGAGTTCGGCACCCAAAGTATTTACAAAAGTCACAGTGGTATTGTCTGCAGCCCTCAGGTTACAGGGTATTCAGGTGATACCCTATCTGGACTATTGGCATGATGATGAGCCGCTAAGCAAATACTGCTGAGGAGAAAAAGCTTCTTCTACTGCCTCTGGCCGCACAGCGGCTCATCATCATCCTCTTCCACACCTTGCAATCTGTTTCTGAAGAAGGTCTATAGCGACTGAAACGTTAAATGAATTTGGATTGTCATACTTTGTACACCAGTAAAATTCTGTGATTTTGTATCATCAAATAGAGTGCCAAGTGTTTTATTATTATATTTAACGGACTGGTATCCTTCTTGCACACCCAGTGGAGTGACTACAGTTTCTGTATGTGTTCCCACCATTTCCCCTCATTCTGAGGGTGTTACAGAGGATCAGGAGGGAGAAAACAACAGTCATAGACATATTTCCGTATTGGCCGAGAAGGGCCTGGTTCTCTCTTCTCCTATCCTCGGAAGGACTTACTGCTCCAGAACTGGTTCTTTCACCCCAACCCAGCACCTCTCCATCTGGTGGCCTGGAAGCTGAAATGGGGAATTTAAGGAGATCAGGCTTTTCAGACAAAGTTACCTCTAGGAAACCAAAGACAGTACACCAGTAAAATTCTGGGATTTTGCATCATCAAATGGAGTGGCAAGTGTTTTATTATTATACTTAACGGACTGGTATCCTGCTTGAGAATCCTCTTGCACACCCAGTGGAGTGACGTGCAGTCTTTTACTACAGTTTCTGTATGTGTTCCCCCATTTCCCATCATTCCGATGGTGTTACAGAGGATCAGGAGGGAGAAAACAACAGTCTTAGCCATAATTCCATATTGGCCGAGAAGGTCCTGGTTCACTCTTCTCCTATCCCTGTCAAGAGGGTCAAGAGTTTTGGAAACTCCCTCGGAGGAAGAACTTGCTGCTCCAGAACTGGTTCCTTCACCCCAACCCAACAGCTCTCCATCTGGTGGCCTAGAAGCTGAAAGGGGAAATCTAAGATCACCTTATCAGCCTCTAGGAAACCAAAGACGCTGAAAGTTTACCAGTTTATCTGGGGAATTTATAAACAATGGTGCTGGTCAAAGAGAGCATCCTTTACTCACATTCCCTCCCTCCTTCAGTTTCTGCAGGATGGCTTAAAGAAAGGCCTAAAATTTAACACGCTTAAAGTCCATTTCACTACCATAGACTCTTCCTTGGGTGGAATATTTTCAGAGAACATTCTGGTCAGGAAATTCTTCAGGGTTCTGAAGAAGCTGAAGCCTCCAATTATGCCACCTCTACCTTCTTGGGATCTCTCAATTGCTTTGAAACATCTATGCCATGTTTGAAACAATCTCGGACATTCCTCTTCATCTTCTTTCTTGGGAAAACTGTCTTCCTGCCATTTGTTCTGCGAAAAGAATTTGTGAAATTTAGGCCTTCTCCTGTAAGGTGCCATATCTGAGAATCCTGGAAGACTGTCTAGTTCTTTGTATAATGGAGGGTTTTCTTCCGAAAATACCTTCCAAATCAGCATTGAACCAATCTTCCTTCATGTTCTGGGTACAGATGCCTCAGGGGAAGATCAAGGAAAGCTTCAAGCCTTTGATGTCAAGAGTGTTTGCTTATGTCCAAAAAATAGAAGTCTTTAGAGAGTCTGAAGCCCTGTTTCTTTTGGTTTACTGCAGTCCGAAGGCAGCACTTATATTCCCCCCAATAAAATGTACTTATTGTTGCATAAAAAAACATGTGTATTCTTTGTCTAGGGGGTATTTTAAAGGGCGTCAGCCTGTTAATATCTATTGCTGATTAACTGTAATCTTCTGTCCATTCGGAGAATGTGAGACACTTAACTACTGGTCACGAATATATATGGTACACTAAAAAAAATATACCACGCATTATATAACACACCTAACTACTAGTCAAGATACCTAACACATTGGGGCTCATTTACTGACCCGGTTCTGTCGCGATCCAGCGGCGCGTTCTTCGATGAGGATTCGGGTCTTCCGGCGATTCACTAAGGTCATGCGCCCGATGCCACTAGGAGTCCCTGCTGCACCGAGGTCCACCGGAGTTCACCATCCTATTCCTGGTGCTTGTGAGTGTGTGTCAAACGACACTTTTTTTTTTTTAATAGCGTGAATTATTCCGAGTCCGTCGGGTTTTCCGATGGCCACGCCCCCCGTTTTTCACATCTTTTGGAAATATCCAATTCTAAAAAGCTTTTGGACACAAATAGAAAAGCTTCTCCAGGACGTACTGAGCCCCCAGCTTTCACTTTCACCGGCACTGGCATTGCTGGGCGTAGGCCGAACAATTTTGAGCAATTGCATATTAGAAAGAGCCGCTACGTGCACAGTAGGGAGACGGGATGAATTCAATAAAAATTGGGAAAGATGGTTGACATACTATTAGGCATACTCCTTTCAGCTCCTTCCCTGATTTCCATCAATATGTATGCTCAGCAACCAGAAATGACAAAATCCTGGACTTAGTGTATTCGAACGTGGGAGATGCCTATAATGTTGTGATCTGTCCACAACAGAGCTGAGAGCATGCCAGGAGCTAACCGACTGGGACATCCTAAAATCCGAGAACATCAATGAGTGGGCAAACAATATTACAGGGTACCTCTACTTCGCCCTTGACTTGTTGGTCCCAGAGGAAGTCATCAGGTTCTATCTAAATAATTATCCTTGGGTTACCAAAGAACTTAAATTCACCTTTAATAAAAATGGATAGGGCAGCCATTAAAACTACCCAATCTCTACTAAGAACAAAAATCCAAGACTGTAAAAAGGCATACAGCGAAAGCCTAGGAAAAGCTGGATATGAACAACACAAAGGAGTTCTTTAATAGATTTTCGTATGGGTACACAAACAGCTACCAGAGGGTCTCCCCAGAGCAAGCAACAAACCACAAAACCACCAACAACCCAACAAAAGTGGGGTAAAAGTGTTTGCTGCCTCCGGCTTGTTGAAACTTTCTCTAAAGAGTTACGCAATGCACTGAACTGTTTAATATCAGCCTGGACTGTTAAACTGTACCAAACATCTGGAAAGTCTCATGTAGACAGCCCCAACTGTAAACCAAAAGAGAAAATGAGGACAGGAGGCCACAGTATGAGGAGACTGGAGGACAGGAAGCCACAGTATGAGGAGGCTAAAGGACAGGAGGCCAAAGTATGAGGAGGCTGGAGGGCAGGAAGTCACAGTATGAGGAGGCTGGAGGGCAGGAGGCCAAAGTATGAGGACGCTGGAGGGCAGGAGGCCACAGTATGAGGAGGCTGGAGAGCAGGAGGCCACAGTATGAGGAGGCTGGAGGGCAGGAGGCCACAGTATGAGGAGGCTGGAGGGCAGGAGGCCACAGTATGAGGAGGCTAGAGGGCAGGAAGCCACAGGTAGAGGAGGCTGGAGGACAGGAAGCCAAAGGTTTAGGAGGCTGCAGGAAAGGGAGGCTGAAGAACTGGAGGCCCAGGTAGAGGAGACTGGAGGACAGGAGGTCACAGGTAGAGGAGGCTGAAGGAAAGGAGGCCACAGGTATTGGAGGATGGGAGGCCTCAGCATGAGGAGGCTGGAGGACAGGAGTATAGACCTGCTCATTACAGGAGAAGGAAGAAGCACAAACAAGGCTCAGAGAAGCCAGCTTCCTTAATGGAGAATATTACATATTTTACTATTATCACCTGCTCTATTAATTTTTGGAATAAAACAAACATACTTCAAAAGTTTTAGCTATGTTTCACAGCAGTCAAAGCTACTCTCTCTCTGCTGGCCCAATCTGTCCTGGTCTTAGTGAACTTGAATACAATGTACTTGAATACATTGAATTGCTGCAGAATTGGCCAAACATGTCTTGACTCCTTGCAGCACATTTCCATCCACACTGCTCCCCTGAAGATACCACAGTATAGTGTCCCCTGGATAACAGCTATATCCAACATTACAAGTGACTGTGGTGTATATTTCGAGGGCACCTTCCTCATCTGATACAACTCTGAAGGGTATGCTGTCTACATTTCCTTTTCTCTCTCCATACAGGCAACCATATATTGCCACCGACAGCCCCTAATCATATAAATCATAAAACAGATTACCATAGGTATCCTCACTTCCCAAAATGCACAGTCAAAATAGGAAAACAATTATCCCATGCTGTGAGCACTGTAAATGAAAATGATGTCCAAATTCACAAAATTATGCTTTTTGTGTCAGTTCTGATATGAGGAGGTGCCATGAAAAATATCTGGTAATCAATTGGATCTGTTGTGTGTCACTGAAACCTAGACTATGTCTTATGGGGCAATATTTGTAAATTAAAGTACCATATTATGCATAGAAATCTTGCAGCCTAGTTTCTATGTGTGAAAGATCTTAAAGGTCTTTTATACACGTGTTTCACTGAACCCCAATCACTCTCTTGATGTGTGAGAGGATTCAAATGAGTAATTCTCTAGCGGCACTTCTGTCATCGTTTATGACCACTAGATGGCGACCTTTGACCACTGTTTAATTTCCAAATAGTAAGAGGAGGTGTACGTCATCAGTGCGCGCAAGTAGTAGCTAGGGAAGCTAGATTTCTATGGTAACCAGCATGGGAACGAACACAAACCAGATAGACAGTAGGTAATGGAGGACGAGTCCTGGTAACTACCATGTGTGACTCTCCTGTCCAGTCTGCGGGCTAAATAGTTAATTCCACAGATATATGTCCTCATTTATGTGAGATTCTCTATGTATGAGCCATGTCTGCTGTGCCAGGACTGGGAAGTGAATCGCAGCCGCCTCGCTATCCTTGGTGAGTACATTTCATACACCACTATCTTGAAATACATGGATAATATAAGGGGGGATCATGAAGAGTCTTATTGAGATCTTATTGATACATTCTGAAGTTTATACAGCTAAAAAAAGGGGTAAAAAATGTCTCATACAAAAATCTATTCAGAATCTCGACCCCATAAAATAATACAGACCGCATCCAAATGCTCAGTACAGGCAGTCCCTGGGTTACATACATGATAGGGTCCATAGTTTTGTTCTTAAGTTGAATTTGTATGTAAGACGAAACTGTATATTTTATAATTGGAGATCCCGACAACTTTTTTTTTTGTCCCAGTGACAATCAGAGTTTAACATTTTTTTGCTGTAATGGGACCAAGGATTATCCATAAAGCTTCATTACATACATCTTACAGCTGATCATTGCAATCTGGGACTATAGTAGAGCATCCAGAGAGCTTCACCAGAGGTCACAGGGGGCAGAGGGGTCCGTCTTTAACTAGGGGTCCTCTGTAAGTCAGGTGTCCTTAAGTAGGGGACCGCCTGTATACACTTAATTGTGGAAACCCGCTTTATAGGTAGGAGCACTTGGCTGCGCTGACCCCTACAACACTCTTTTGGCTTCCACTGGGCAATGGAAACCTATAAATATGTCCAGTCTATAATGAGAATTTTAGAAGATATAGATAGCCCATGGGTTGTATATCATTGTAATATAAATAGTGCTCCTTCCTCCTGGGTCTGTTACTAAAGTACTATGGTATACTATATTGGTATTGAGCCCAAACTAAATATTTGGCCATTTCTCTCCATACTTTGTGTGAGATGATGGACATAAATGAAATAAAATATGAAATACCCTCACTCTTTAAGACACAAACAATTTATACAGGTTTTTGGGCTTGTGCATAGATCACATGGTTGCATACCTTTATATAATGTCATCTGTGTTTAAATATATTTATATACTGTAACTGATGACTGTGGTAAATATGAATATGTCATCTGTATTACAGGTATAAAGAGAGGCTGCACAAAAAGTTTCTAAAAGAATCCAACCGTAAACTGAACCTTTCCGGTGCCCTAAATACCCACCAATGGAAATTCTTACCAAAAGGAGTAGATGATTTTCGAGATGGTTATCCTGCCTCAACCGATCACCATATTCCTACCAAAAAGGGTCATGCTCTTTTCTTACATAATGTGGATGATGACCAAGAATCTACTCAGAAACTTAATAAAAAGTTTACCAAAGATCAAACTTACCTCTCTAGGCTTCTGCCGCAGCAGCAAGCACGCAGAGAATACATTGCTGGGATAGAGTATGGCCTAGCACAACACCCACTGGCTCTGTACCCTCACCTAGAAGAAGGAGTACCACCTGAAGTAAGAACTATAATCTGCAGTGTAACCACTCATGGATTGAACTAAAAAAAAACACAGCCAAATGATTATACATATTGATTGTATTGTGTAGTAGATATTAAGCATATTTAACCCATTTAATCATTGTTTTAGTTGCAACTGTAAATTTATCTATACGCTTAAATTTTGAAGCTGTTTGAGGAAATTGTGAGCATCCTAGACCCTGAAATGAGATTAAGGAGCGCTTCCGGATCCTATGAAGATATACAAGAGGAACCAGAGGAAGAGAATATCTTTACACCTGCAGAGCAGCGGGAAGTACCAAGCGTGAAATCACGTGAAGCAAGTACAAGGCAGTCATCAATGTAAGCGGAGCTGCACCTTGATACGTGTACACATGTATTTATAGACAACTTCAGCAACATATGATTTTTATGGTATTGTTATGTTACAGTCTTCAAATGTTTTTACACTTATTGTTTGCGGATCATTAATCTTAATGTTAATCTTATTGTTGCAGAAGTGAGTCTAGGCTTAAAAATCCGTATCAATGGCTTTCTAACCAAGATTCTCTTCCTGATGACAAACCGTCTAAAACAATGAGGCCTTTCACTCCTGCTCTAGATGAAAATGTCAAGCAAGTGACTAAAGAATTTTGTGATTGGGTGACTTCTTTGGTAAGCTCTTGGGAAAGAAAGTGTAGTCTCTGAAATGTTGCATGCACATAAGAATCTTTTTCCCACCTCCCTAGCCCCAAGTAGCTGCCATTTCTGAGTAATCAGTATTGTTAGTTTCTGTACCAAATATGCTGAGTAGTCTTTCTGCAGTCCAATGGCTGGTCTGTGCTGGAGCAAAATGCCTGGCAATGGGTATAGAGAGCCTAATTAACATATTAAGATATTAAATGTGCAAACTTAGGAATCCAAATGCTTGGGAAATACAGGAACTAGAAAAAGATTTTAATATACCAGTGGAGTAATACCTATAACTTTGCTATTGGTTTAGGTTGGAAGTGGGGACAAGTCCCCTTTAAAGTCCCCGTTGGCAACTGCAGGGTCTTTTAGTTGTGAATGTGTAAGGGCGTGAATGGAGGAGTGAGGAAACCATTCTATAAGTTTGAACCAGAGATGGGAATGCTCTGAAAAGTTACCCAAAACTTTTTTTTTACTAAGAGTGATTTGCTAGTGAATACCAAGAGGTGAAAGGAAGAATTCCAACCCCAGGAGGTTTCCAAGTTTTGTGAAGGGGTGAATGACATAGTTTCTCGGACTCGGGAAGTGAAAGCCACATTTTTACTGGTGCTTTTTTTCTTAAATTCAGTTAAAATTTAGAGACTGTTTGTGAACGGAGGTAATAACAATTACGTTTTTGACAACACGTTCTTCAATCACAACTTATTGCTTAGAGTGGGGCATTTTGTGCCAGTCCACTACTCAACCATGAATGTTTTATAGTAATGTGCGTGGTGTGCCAGATTTATAATGTGTCTTCAATAATGTGGCGCACCCTGCATGTGCTGGTCGTGCTTAAAAAGAGTGCACCAGGACTTTTTTGGTTCATTCAGTTTAATGGGTGTGCACCATATTTCTGTCAAGACGCTGTAATAAATATTGCATACAATCTGAATTGGCCCCGGGACACCCTTTAGGTGCAAGATTTTGTGGCGCAGTGGACACAGAGCAGCTGCGACACAAAACAGACGCTTCATAAATAAGCACTATCTTATCATAGTATAATTGTCTTTCCTTTTCTACCTGAGACATAATTTTCTTTCCCCAATTCCCCTGAGTATAGATGCTGTGCTTGCTATATAGGTAAGATTATGCAGCTTTAAGATTCAGCTTTTGTTTTGAAAGATCTCTCTTGGCGGTAAGGTCTGCTAGGATAGTAGTAGAAAGTAGTTGGCTTTCTAAGCGTATTATGTCAACTAATAAGAAGTTAATCTCTCTGGTTATTTTGGCTTTGACTTCTGCTCTAAGAGATATTCTCCCCAAATTACAGCCTCACAGGGTTCCCAGATCAGTAGTGTAGAAAAAGAAAAAATCTATATTTATGAGAAATATATTCAGATATAACGTTTTCAATTTATGTTTACACCTTCCATCATTCAGAAGGGTCTTGTTCAATTGCTAGGAATAAAGGGAGCATGGAAGTTCAGTGATAGCGAGGGACATAAATACAGGGGGCTGATCTCATACCGGTATATGGCAAAACTGTGCTTTGATGCGGAGAAGATATGAATACCATATTTTTCGGACTATAAGGCGCACAAAAAATCCTTTGATTTTCTCAGAAATCAAGGGTGCGCCTTATAGTCCAGTGCGCCTTCTATATGAACCATACTTACAGACAACAGCTGCCTTGAACAGTGCACAGGTCTGCCACCTGCTGGTCATTCATCCTTATAATCAGGTGCGCCTTATACTCCAGTGCACCTTATAGTCCGAAAAATACTGTAGGTGATACATACGTTTATATGACTTATGTGGAGCTGAGAAGAAGGAATAATCTTTAGATGTTGGGTATAGAGTGCACCATTTATTCTTTAGGGAGGTTTTATTAATAGGTGAGTGAATTTGTTTTGAATTGACATTTTCATTGACAGTTTCTGGGTGGATGAGTCTAGTAATGGTTCTAAGGATGCGTTTAGGTCTTTCCCAACTATACATATATCTTCTTGCAAAGTATGTGATAGTAATGGTAGTATGAGCTAATGTCTTGTAGAACTATGTAAATGCCTTCAGGGTCAGTTGGCTGGGTCGACAGGAGGACAAAGGGGACATCTTTCCTAATGGCTATAGCAGTGGTGGCGAACCTATGGCACGGATGCCAGAGGTGGCACTCAGAGCCCTTTCTGTGGGCACCCAGGCCATCACACCAACACATAGTTTTCCAGATAGGACTCAAGGCTTCCTCCTGCGGTCCAAGACAGCCCAGGACGTTCCATGCTCAGTGCTATTTTAAAGCAATATCCTTGGCTGCCAGGACTACAGGAGGAGCGAGAAGGTGTGGATAGAGATGGATTGTCATTTGAGCTCCTGCTCTGGGTCTTCTGATACTTCCTTTTCACGGCACCCTAGAAGGAAGCTACAATCCAAATTTCTCCATCATCTTTCTTTTGTATTGGTGAACTCAGGACCTGTGATACAGCAGGGATCAATAAGTCACTGCTTAAATTGTCATGATGGCACTTTGCGACATACAAATGGGTTTTGGTTGTAGTTAGGGCACTCTGTCTCCAAAAGGTTCGCCATCACTGGGCTATAGTAACACCCTAGTTTTAGTCTGTGGAGAGCAGACATGAAACCAATGTGTAAATGTTCTGCAACCGAGAATGTGTTTCCTGTAAGATATCAGTATGCAATATCAGTATGTTCCTTCTTAACTGTGTTAAAAATTCTGGATCTCTCTGTGGGTACATTTTATTAGTTTCCATGATGTAATGCTGAGGACCAACATGGATTGAAGATATTTATCAGGGCTTCTGTGCCATGCCAGTTGCGTAGAAAATGCTAGATTATTACTATCACTTGCAATTATTTTTCCCTTCCTACCTCCTGATGTATCCGGCTGAGCACGAGCACTGCTGTATGATAAATAACCCCCAAAGTGTGTAATCCGTGGAACTAGCTGTAATTTACAATTAGTCAAAGCTGTACACAGAAGGTCCATGGAT